>HG995343.1:2568620-3768620 GCA_905333045.1 Lysandra bellargus
AAGGCGGACGGAGTCTTATTATACACAGCACTGTGTCTTCAGTGGTGTTTTTGGGAATTTGGACTTTATCTTAAAATGCTCATGAGCCAGGTATACTAGTCATTGCATATAATACCGACTACACTTCAACCCAACTCACAGAATTGGCATTGAATTATCAGTTTTATGTTGTGTGATTTAACACCTCTATTGTGGGTATCGCAGACGCAATAGATTTTCAATTTTTATGCGGCAGCCGGCTGCAACTTGGAGATTGTTGGGTTAAGAGTTAGTTTGTGAACTAACACTGTGTGCACAGCCAGTTGGTAACTAATCATCAACTAGTTGTTTGTTTGTTACTACGTCATAAAGCTGAGAATTCATTGCCATTCTGTGAGTTGGGGTGGAACTTGGAGTGGAGTCAGTGTAATATGTGATGAAGTATGATGACAATGAGTCTGTCAAAAAGTATAAGCACAACATTATTATAAAACTCTAAAACCATAAAAAAAACTAGCAAGGCATGGGATGGAAATTGCTTTTACAAAATAATAAATTAAGTTCTTAATACTGTTTACAATAACAACTTGATCCATGTAATAATATAACAGAAGACAGGATGAGCCATTTCGGATTAAGGAAATAAGGATTGTGGTCAATAAAATCACTGATCCCATAATTTTAATCATACAATACTTCTTAGTCTTAGTTATTAAATCATATAAAATATCTGTCACATTTTATGAATTTTAGTAACAAGTAAGTGTTTTTTCTTTGTTAAGTATAACATTGTATAATTCTCCAGGTCAAACATGTTATTAATAGCACCACAGCATTGCCCATAGTTACGGTTAAACCCTTTAAAGCTATTGCCTAGGGCATCTCATCTGAGGGGGGTCCAGAAGAGTAAAGGTTTATAGACAGATTCTAGTTGACATAATATGGACATGGGTGCTACAGGGGTGCCTCTCATACAAAAAATAAAATTTTTGGCCTTTTTTGCTCTATAACGCTATGGAACACTTCTTGCGCGAGTCTGACTCGCACTTGGCCAATTTATTTACCTTTCTTTTAAATATAAAACATTGTTATTATTTAATAGTTACCTACCTGTTAACCATTTATGATTACTTTCAAGAAATACCTAATAATTCTTTACTAGCAACACTTTAAAAATTGAGTGTTTTTATACATTTTTTTGACCTTGCATCCTCGCGAACTTTTTTCTCCCACATGAATAAAGCGCTTATTCCATTTCACTAAATTTAGATATCTAAATGATTTAGTGACTAAATTTAGTCAAGTGGAATAACATTTAGTAACTTTCTAAAAGATTTTTCGCCATAAGTACACCTACAATCACCTACAATAAATTAATGTTCGGCTTTTTATGGCTCTTTATTTTGATATATTATATTGTGTGGAATGTGGATACTAGATGTGCATCTGTTGTCGAAACTCGAAACTATTGGAACGGAGTTCCTTATCTCGCGTTGCGAAAAGGGGCTAGCCGGAAAAAATTGTAACAATACTTTTTTATTAGTACCTGCATGGTAGGGGCAGAGGGCGTTGATAGTATTCCTATGCGTCAACTAGATGGCGTTTTTTGAGAATAAACAGCGACGCGTTGTTAGTATTCCTGGACGTCAATAGATGGCGTTTTATTTTAAAAAAATTGAGTAAGTGTATTATACGGATTTCTCCGAGAACTTCGTTTCATTCGGGTGTCCCTTGACACCTCTCAAGTTTTTTTATTGACTGTATGCGCTGGTGCTGCCTCAAAAGAAACGAATACGACTGTTAATTATTTAACACTCGTATTCGTTTCATTTTTCAATGTGCATACGGTGCAGTTTTTGCGATGGCGCAATAATAGGACACAGATAATAGGTACCTACCTACCTACCTAGGTACCTACATATTAAAAATCAAATTTAAGCACATGACACTGATACAGTTAATCTTTATCTTCGCGCATGTGCCAGCAATAGTCGTATGAACGTTTTATTTCGTTTCAATTTTCAACTACGAATGCGCGGCTTTTTTCGCAGTTTGGCAGCTGACTAGTGACTATCAACTTCAGTGTAAGTGTCTTTTTCTAAAATCTGACAGAAATTGATAGTATTTTACTTGGTATAGCTGGTCCATGAACGTAGAAAAAAAAGGCGGACGGAGTCTTGTCATATACAAAACTGTGTCTTCACTTTTCTTCTGAGTCGGCCACGCACACGTTCTGACGCCTGTCAAATGGTATGGACTAGCGCAAGAATGTGTGCGTGCGGACCGTGTATATACAGCCAGCTGGCCGACTCTGAACGACACAGTTTTGTGTATGGTGGGACTCCGTCCGCCTTTTTTATACGTCCATGAGCTGGTCTACCAGAATCTGATGGCAATTTTTGACAGTAGATTTTCACAAAATATCCTTGATCATTGGATAAATTTATATATTTGCATGTTTCACACACAAAATAAGCCACTAGAGGATTATAAAAGGATGAAAATGTTTTATTCCTATTACCCCGGTATTGATAGAGTCAATTTATTTTCTCACTTTTTCAGGTTGGTTCTATGCTCAGGTTGACAGTCAGCTGCCAAACTGCGAAAAAAGCCGTGCATGCGTAGGTACGGCGAACGAACACGTTACACGACTAATATTGCTGTGACTTTTTTTTTAAGTCAGCAATACTTTGTTCTTTCATTTTTAATGATAGATTAACACTTCGGCATTCTTTTCGAATAAGCAAATAGCTTAGGCACCGTAGTAGTTTTTCCGACAAATTTATGTAGTGGTTTTGACACATCCAAGATAGTGATGTACTAGCCATTAAAATTGTTACTGCATATTTACTTATGTTTGCTCTAAATATATATGGTTTCACTTCTTTTTCAAACAGAGCTGTAGCCGTATCTACTGTTTCACAGAGCCTTAATGTTGGATATGTGAGACTATTTTTGTCATCCCACCATTCCCGTAATGCTATATAGTTATAAATTGAGTTTTCCGGTGGGTCGTCAACTTTAAGGGCCCTTGCGCATTCGATGCAGTTATTTTCTTTTAAAAGAATTTTAGCTAAGTATCCACTGACATATACAGTTGGTTGTTTTTCGAAGCTCTTAAACATTTCTTCGAGATCCGTTACATCCTTTTCAATTAAATTTTCGCTTATATGTAATTCGGGAATTTCGTTACACTCGGTTTCGTCGATATTCAGCTTATCTACCATTATTGATTTTTTATTTACGGACTCAGACTCTTTCATTTTTTTAAAAACAATGTCGTGAAAATCAAATAATATTTGATTTCCATCCAACTCACAATTTGATCCTTTTCCCGGTGGAGAAGTCATTCTTGTAATAATAGAAGATTTAAGTGCTGAAGTAAAATGGTGTATTGTTGGGTGTGAATTCGTAGGGCAATGTTGCCTGATAATACCAAAGAGATTTTCTAGCGCATCTTGATTGCACTGTCTTAAATTTAAATATTTAAAATCGTTCGCACTCACAATTCCCCATATATCTTGTAAAGATTTTATTGTTGTGATATATCCGTTCACACACCTAACATTGCGTAACCTTATTTGGCTGTCCGATTTTAAAAAATTCAAACCTCCAAGCATTTTAATAAATTGTCTCCACATTACATGATGGAAACTGTTTTTATGAACATTTTCCCTTATATTTTTTTTTATTTCCTTAGGTCCATTGGGGCCATTTGTGCAATCGAATAACTTATCCAATTGACCAATGACATATGAGGTGTCCAGTAACGATTTTGCTTTTTCTGTGTCTATAGGTGAAGTATCACTGGCTCGCAAAGCTAAAATTGAGGAGATTGTAGAGCTTAATAATTGAGCAGCATATTTAACCCTCATTTTCGTCCCATATTTTAAATAAACATGAGTCTTTGTGATTTTAGGGAAATTTAAACTTAGGTTTGTGTTTATTTCACACAAGTCCACTAAGTGTGCCCATTTAGCTTTCCTGCCACTAAAAACCATTTCACCGGCGTCGTGAAAATTATTTCTTATGGATTTAAAAAGATGTGGAACGTCATATAGGATATAAACTTTTTTATCCCCAACAAAGTAATAATTTGAGTCATTTGGTTGATGACAAAATTTTTTTAACATGTTGATGGCCCCTACATTTGTAGGGCCTTGGTCACAAACTGTGGCTATAACGTTGTAGCCTGTTTGGGTAATGGCATTTATGCAATTTTTGATAAGGACAACTAATTTTTCTGATGAGACGGTCCCCGTGACGAAATAATGGGCGATTGGTTGCTTATACTGTACATGTAACCCTTGTATCATAAAAACGAGAGCATGATCAGCGATTCTATTTGACCTTTCATCATTACCATAATCCTCATAACTGTCGATCCTGTCAGATCCTATATTATAGATGAGTCGTTTTTTTAGCGCCATCTCGTCAAAAAGAATAACACAAAGTTTATCCTGTTCTGACATTTGAGGCGCTTTTTCTTTTAAATGATGCAATACATTAAGGTCAATGCCCGGCATAAGTTGTATTTCTTGTACTACTGTTTGTAAGGTTCTTATGCTAGGCACTGGTAACAATTTTTCCAAATATCTGTATGACTTTGGTGATTTTTTATAAACAGCCAAGGCCACACATTTGCTAAGCGTCGACCATCGCTTACCGTTGGGTTTTTTCTTACGATTTGAGATATCCGATTCAATCAGGGATTTCAGTAGGGGCGATTCAATGTTTTCTATAGCCCTTAATTTTTTTCGCATAACTTTAATTTTTTCTTTCGCTTCTTTTAATTTTTCTTTTATTTTCTGACGACGGAGCGTAACCACGGTGATTGTTTGCTTTTTGACTGTAACAAAAATTATAAAATCATATGTTGAAAACTTTGGCATTGTTTTTAAAGTAATAATTTAGACATTCTTTAATAGGAAGGTTATTTCCTTAGTACAACTACTACAACAAAATAACAATATTATTATTGTTGTTTCTACGTTGGGAGTTGAATTAATTTTATTAGGGTCTTACTAATGGAGTCTATCTACACTCCATAGTCTTACCGAGACTTCAATGTCTGTCCGTCAGTTTGTACATCTGTCTGCCCGTCTGTCCATCTGTCTGTCTGTCCATCTGTCTGTCTGTCTTCAGATAGACTTCTGAATTATCACAGATTGTGTATATTAATTAATACGTGAGACAAAAACTTTGTAACCCTTTTTACGAAAAATGGGGAAACGTAGGGGCATGAAATTTCGCACAGTTATACAAACACAGTGGAACAAACATACAGACAGACAGACAGACAAAAAACTAACTACATTTGCAGCACTCGCAGCCTTAATCTGCGAAGTGCATCTTAGGGCCTGATTCACTTTGATTAGTGCGAGTGCAAGTGATTAGTTGAAGCGATTAGTGATTAGTAGAAATCAAAAGACTTGCACTAGGTAATCAGTCGCTGTCCACACGTACTTTTACCTAATTACTAATCACCTGCACTAATCACTTGCACTTATTACTAATCAAAGTGAATACGGGGCTTAAAGGTCCTGTATTCAATTTGATTAGGTAACAGGTCTTATTAATTAAAAAAAAAATATTATTATATGAATTCATATAATATTTCGATATTCTATACTTAGTTACCGAATGAATAACAAAATCTTCTTACCTGGATTCGTTATTTTGACATTTGAACTGTGGTGAGTCACATATTCTAATTGAACGCTTGAGGCTGTGGGATCTGAAATGAAGCGCAAAACATTTTTCGGAATATTTTAAGCATTGTTTTTAAAAAACCGGCCAAGTGTGAGTTGGACTCGCCCATGAAGGGTTCCGCAGCAGCAACAAGGCTTATTTTTATGAAATTAAAAGGTTTTTGATAAATTATTTTTATATTTCAGTCGATTAAATTAAAGTTAAATTAAGGGTTACCATTTATGACGTATAAAAAAAACTACTTGCTAGATCTCGTTCAAATCAATTTTCGTTGGTAGTTTTTATAGTAATAAGATTTTTTAGAATTATCATACTCCTACTTTAGAAGTTAGAGGGGGGGACACATATTTTACCACTTTGGAAGAGTCTCTCTCGCAGGTTAGAAAAAAATTATATTAGAAACCTCAATATTATTTTTGAAGATCTTTACCTGGAGTGGAACAGATTTTCATTTTCTTGCGACTCCCGTTTTCGGATATGATATCAACAAGTGATGTACAAATGGGAGTACCATTTGTTTCTGTATCAGTCTGTGGGATTGTAGCACCTAAAATAATTAATAGTATTGTTAATGTTCTTATACAAGGTTTTACAAAATGTTATATACAAGTAAGAACTCTACTACCTACATATTATAGTTTTTATTTTATACTAGACTAGCTGACTGCTGACCCGACAAAAGTTGTCTATTATTAATTTTCGAATTGGTATAGTTAAGAAAAAATAGATTAAAAGTAGTATCTCCATGCCAAATTTCATCAAAATATATTAAAATATAATTAAGGCGAAAATTCTAAAAGTTTATTGTGCGGGAACCGTACATTTTCCGAGACAAAAAGCATCCCTTGTCCTTTCCCGAGGCTCAAAGTATCTCCATACCAAAACTCAGTACAATCGGTTCAGCGGTTTGGGCGTGAAAATGTATCAGACAGACAGACACACTTTTGCATTTATAATATTACTACAGTGCGACAAGGCTTTATATGAAAGTAGGCGGTGGCACTGCTCGTAAAGTAGAACTGTCAAAAACTGTAAAAATGACGTTTTTGTATGATGGCTGCGTTAGTTCCTTTTTTCGCCACGTTTATTTAAAGAGGTTCATTCACGGCAGACCGCTTTGCCGTCCGCCGATTTATGCGGGATTGTGAATATTGTCGCAGCGTGCATTGTGGCCGGCAACACCGAGCCTGGATGCGACTTGAGTCAACGGCTTGCTGAATTGTCAAAACTGTCAAACTGACAAATGTCAAATTACAGTTCGACAAGGCTCAATGAACGTGACGAGAAAAGGCACTAACTTGGCACTAACGCATAATTAACATACAAAACGTCATTTTTGACAGTTCTCCTTTACCAGCTGCAGCGCCCATTGACAGTTTGACACATTCATATAAAGCCTTGTCGGGCTCTAGTAGGTATATATTAATTTTTAATTAGTCGTGTTCGTCTGCTTTTTCAACTGCGCATGCGCGGCTTTTTTGTGTGTCAGTGTGAGTGTCATATTCTAAAATACCTTGTCATGTTCTCAAATCATGTGTCAAATCTGACAGGTATTTTAGAACATGACACTCACACTGACATGCGCAAAGTTATAAATTGATGTCAGTGTGAGTGTCATGTTCTAAAATACCTGTCAAATTTTCTAAAATCTGACAGAAATTGATCGGTATTTTAGAATATGACACTCTCTTGACACACAAAAAAGCCGCGCATGCGCAGTTGAAAAAGCAAACGAACACGACTATTAGTCGTTGGAAAAATTGACAGATACAGATATGAGCATACTGCATATGGGGTGTTTGGACGCCATATTTAACTTTAACCAGAGATGAGAGATTGGACATTTTGCATTGGAGTAAAAGTCACAGTTAAAGTTAGTTGGTGCAACCCACTCTAATTATTTTAAAAAATAAATCATAAATAAATCTTAATATTATTATTATTATTTAAAGATTAGATTTTTGTACTAATTTGACATTTGTCAGTTTGACAGTTTTGACAATTCATTTTGTGAATTGATTGTTGAGAGCGTAGACAGCAAGAGTAAAGTTTAGAGGAATTGTTATGCGACCATTTTATCTCCGCAGGACTGCATTGACGACCTCTGTGGCTCAGTGATTACCATGGAATTAATATATACTAGTTATACGTAGTAGTGATTACTGATTAGCAAACTGATTAGTCATTAGACGTGTTGTTACTTGTCACTTGTCAGCGTTGAAGCCGGAGGTCGCGGGTTTGAATCACGCCGACAGAACAAAAAGTTTTCTAGTACTTACCTGGGTTTTAGATATTGTGTATTTAATATGTGTATCTTCTAATAAAAATCTTAAATACATAATATAATATTATATTATAATTATGTAGGTAAGTATAGTAAAAAATTACAACGCGCGGGCTTAGGGGAGTTTATTGAAATATATATAAAGAAAATCGCTGTTTGGGAGACCAAAAATCCCCAAACTAATTAGTATAGTAATAATTAGTAGAAAACATCCCAAGTAATTTTAAATATTTTGATTTAATTATTGTTGGGGTTTCGGTTGAAATTTAGTGAGTTTTGAACAAGAAACTGTTTTGAAGCTGTTGCTTTAGGAGGAAAATATTTTGAAGAGTTGGCAACACTGCTACAATTTAGAAACATAGCATTCTGTAATGCTACGTCCGCACGTTTGGCGTTTGCTACAAACTCCAAATCGCCACAAATGGTCACAAACGTTTGGCTTGATTTAGAAATCCATCCACACGTTTGCGAGTGAGTTAGTTTGTTCTAACGCGGCAAGCATGACGGACATCGAAGTTGCTGTATCGGCTATAACCACAGAAATAGGATCTAAATATAACATTAAATGTTAACTTAAGCCAAATTTTGGCTTAAGTTATTTTTGTCTATCCATCCATACTTCCATACTAATATTATAAACGCGAAAGTGTGTCTGTCTGTCTGTCTGTCTGTCTGTTACCTCTTCACGCTCGAACCGCTGAACCGATTTTGCTGAAATTTGGCATAGAGATACTTTGAGTCCCGAGAAAGGACATAGGATAGTTTTTATCCCGGAAAAATGTACGGTTCCCGCGCGATAAACGAATTTTGGCGCAACGAAGTTGCGGGCGTCATGTAGTAGGTACATATAAATAAAATTGGAGTGTCTGTTTGTAATATTGAAAGAACCGTTTGTTAGTAAGTACATGCATATGAATATATTATATTATACGCTACATACACCAAAACAACATTTTTTAAAATGTTTGTCTGTATGTCTGTCTGTCTGTCTGTTTTTTCCGGCTAATCTCTGAAACGGCTGGAGCTATTTTGACGGGACCTTTTTTGGTAGATAGCTGATGTAGTAAGGAGTAACTTAGGCTACTTTTCAACCTACTTCCAAAAAGAAGGAGGATATATTATTTTATATTTTACTTTGATGCGGGCGAAGTCGCGGGCAACAGCTAGTTATAAATATAAGAAAACGAGTTAAAAAAAACGACACATACGGCTATAATTTAATACGTTTTTATTTGACCACCAGTCATTCATTTTTCGAAAGCACACAGACAACTAAGGGGATACTTACTACGTATCTAAGCACATCTGTTCGCTTACAGAGCATCGACAAGAATGAACGCGCACAACCGTGTGGACGAGACACGAGTGGCAATTGGCAAATTATTGACGAATACACAAACAAGCAAATATAGGCAAATACGGCCCTCCACACATGGACGTCAAATACCAAACTTTTACTTGATTTTCTTTACTTGCCTATTTGACTCCTTTGATGTGCGTCAAAAACCGACAAAGGTACGGATACGTGTATTTGGTATTGGTCATATTTGTCAAATAGGCAAATAAGGCCAATATTTGTCAAACATACCGTCTACACATGGTGATTGTTTGGCAAATACAACAAATACGCAAATACAAATAGCCATTTCAAGTGCCTCCATTAAACAAACCAAGCCAAACACCCTATCCACGTTTGTATTTGTGACCATTTGTGACCATTTGTTGAGGTTTGGCAAACGTGCGGCGGGCCATTAGAGTTTAAAGTTTGTGTTTACAAACTGTACAAGAGTCAAGACAAGTTTATTTAAAAAAGTATTTATAAATTATAATTTATAATATAAAAATAATGTCTAATTTTAACCGACTTCATGTGTTGTGTACTACTTAGGTACTACTAATATAAAAAATTTAATAGTATGTCTCAGTCTGCAATTAATAGAAACTTTAAAATATAATCTAAATTCTAGAATATATACCTAAGTATATTAGTGTACTTTTGTTAGAAAACACGTTTTATGCAATTATGCAACGATAGTGTAATTTATACTATAAACAAGAAATAAACTATGTTCATGTCTTGTTACTTACCTTCATCACAATATTTTCTTCTATTCTCATCCAACTCTGTGTCATCTTGTAACATTTTAGTGCCTGGAAAACATTCAATACAGAATAGAAATGTGAAAAATAAAATATATTATGTACCTATTGCAATTTGTTGTAATCATTGGTCATTACAATATTAGTAGAAAAATGCTTGCATAAAGTGCTGGGTTTGTAAGTTATACTACTTGGATGTAAATAAAGTGAACTTACATTTGGATTTATCAAATGGCAGAAAATAATTATGCTCATTCATAACATTATTGTGGTTGGTGGCTCTGGAGATTTCATTAGTGTCTGTAAAATTCAAATATAAATCTTTTAATATTGATTGGATACTTCCAAATATTTGCTTATAGTGTTGTGTTTGTAAGTTATACCTACTTGGATGTAAATTAAGTCTGAACTTACATTTGGATTCATAAAATCTTTTAATATTGATTCTCATATTACTCGTAATCTGTTCTATTGTAAGTTTAAAAGCTAAGTACATAAACACAATTGCACTTTCATTCAATGATACACATAATATTACAGTTTGATTACAGCGGTAAACTATTCAGGTTATAGAAAGAGAGAAGATATGAACCACTTTTTAATCATGTGTGCAATGTATATTATATGATAATTAATCTTTGTCTATCTAAATACCGTACTTTGAGATATTCTAAATGTAAAAGCATTGATTTTGAAAATATTCTATCAATCATTTTCTTGGCAAAGTACCTGTGTTAAAGTTATTAATGTATGATTGCTGTATTGTCAAACCTAGCTAGCTAGACAATCATAATACTATATAAAAAAGACTGAACATGCTAATTTTGAAGACTTAGTTAGCATTTCAATCTCAGTCATATCAATTAACTCAGCATCCTTACAAGATTTTTGTTTAAAAAGATGTGAAATCATATAACATGTCAATTGCCAGGATTTTTATATGAAATTCTAGATGGAGCCCAAGCCACAAAAGCTGGACTACCTTAAATTTTGGCCTGATTTACAATCATCAGCCTAGTTTTATCGAAATGCCTGGCAATTGTTATTCTTAGTCTTATGGCGCATTTTCACTGGTCGATAAACCGCATGCGGGGTGCGGGAGATTTCTAAAATGCATGGCACGACCAATCAAAATGCGCCATTAGTTTAGACTCCCTGTATGCTGTATATTGTACGAGGTAACGACTAATGAAAATGCACCCTTAATGCTATACCTATTAATGTTTGTGTTAAAACAAAATATTATAATTATACAAACTTACCTCCAATTGTTACTGTTTTGTGTATAAATATTGCATTTACAGGTATTGGTGACATAAGCTTCTCGGGTGGAAAGTTTTCTAAAAATGTATCACTTAACGGTGGGCTTGGGAGATACAGGGAAGGTATAGCAGTTGCAGTTAGTCGTGTTCCTTTGTTACGGAAGTTATTAACAGGAAAGTGTTTACCACATAAGAAATGAGAATAATGTAACTGAGTAATAGTTAAACTAGCTAATGCTGGTTTCCCAGTGGCTTGAACCCATTTCTTACAACTGAAAGAATAATAATATTATGTAAAACGAAAGTTGCAGTTGCATAGTAGTAAGTATGTGGACTATCCATAAGTTTTAATATATACTTTACTTATAATATTACTTATTAGTTATTATCTACTACCTATTATTATAAATGTGAAAGTGTCAGTCTATCTGTCTGTTACCTTTTCACGCCTAAACCACTGCACCGATTTTGCTGAAAAGCATGGAGATACTTTTGAGTAAGTATAGGGAAAGTACATAGGATACTTTTTGTCCCGTAAAAATGTACGGTTCCCGTGCGATAAAAGAGTTTTGACGCGCATCGTTTTGTTTAAATATATTTTGCTTTAAACTTTAAAATACATCTTACACATTAGTACTAAAATTTTACTTACCGTTCCTTGTTGGTAGGAAATCTTGCTAATATGTAGTTTTCTTCATCGATATTACGTCCCATGCAGATTTCACACTTTTTGTACTTTTTCAGACTCATTTTATCAAACTTTTTGGTTTATTTTAATACAAAAGCGAGTTTAACAATTGTGCTAACACGGAGCAAAGAGGATGTAAACTGTATACTACGTAACAAGAGGTCGGACTTAGAAGAAAAAAAATAAACATCCGTTATTTTTTTAATTTGAAACTGAAGTTAAAATTTTTAAGTGCAAAACCTTTCACTCTAAACATACCAAAAATTAAAAAAAAAAAAAATAAAAAATAAATAAGCTCAAATAAATGTTTTATTTCAATAAAAATTATTGTACACAGCTAAATAAATAGGCTAATAAGGTAAATTAAACAATAAAACAGAATTTTAAAATTGAATAAAACAGAAGATTAATCCACAAGCTTTTGTTGATTTCTATTACTCAATATTATAATATTACAGTACAGTTTTATGTATTTTATTTATAAATATAATAGAATAGCTGTCTATGCTACTCTACTAACTACTTGATTGGCTTACACAGTAAACTCTATATAGGGAGGGGATTAAAGCTGCGCGTCCACCAAGTCAGAATCGGGGCGTACGGTGCGGACTGCGCGTCGTGTCGTCATATATATTTTGTTAGGCGCAGAATGACGTTCCAGTACTTCTAGTGCAGTTCACAGTAGTCAGTACCATACATACAAAGCAACAAATCCGTCCGCTGCATACCTACGCAGTATGCTCCGATCCCGATCCAGTAGACGCGCACCTTTATACATGTAACACACTTAAGTATCATTACTTTGTTTTGTTACACCCTGTATACGACAGCTAAAATCTATCGCGTGGGCTCAGGCCAGCTGCATACCACCTCACGTCTTGATCAGAGGATTTTTCCTTGGTGGCCGTACCACTCATAATCCCATACCTTCCTTCTCCAGCTATTGCTTGCAGACTTGCAAACTAGTATAGGGACCTAAAAATCTGAAATTAATGAAACATTTTTCATTTACTACATTTCCATACAGTTTACATAAATTATTAAGTATACTTATCAACCTTATGTATTATTACAATAAAACAATGTATACATTTTAACATTTTCCAAATTAACTGCATACTGATATACATTATAATATTTTCTATGAAATAATAATCTATCTTTTTCATATTAATATAGTTTATGTTGTAAATTATTGTACAAATATGCAAATAATACTGCGACATACTTTGTATTAGAACATGGTAGGTATGACATAGTTATGTTTTGCTTCAATTTATCAATTTACGGTTACATTTACATTTTACAATGGCTTACCTTTCGTTTTTCATTAATTAATCCACTTAATTTACAATTTTTGTATGAGTTGCTACAAAATAATTTTCACAAAATGAAAATCGAACTTTGAATTTTAAACTCCTTCTTCGTCTTTTTTCTCATGTAGTTTATATTCTCTATGGTCTTTTTTATCAGCCAATCACAGTCGACCTTGCACAGATTATCTGATTGGGTACAGTTGCTACGTTTAAATTTGGAACCCAAATTTTTTTTTGTTCGGGAATTTCGTCCCCCTGACACGGAGAAAAATTTTCTGAATCTATCCAAATTCAAATAAATTTAAAAACCGCGGCAAAAATTGGCGGGAAACGCTTACTTAATGTTAGAAAGAGTACACACTATTTATGAGCGAGACAATTATATTTGAATCGCACAGATTATGCTATTTCGTTTAGTCACCTCGTTTAAATTTGGAACCCAATTTTTTTTTGTTCGGAAGTTTCGTCCACCTGGGTTTGTTGTCTGCGGTACCCAAATTACAAGCAAGGAATGCTTTGTTCGGGACAAGATTGCGTTGTGAGAATGTGTGAGGAATATTATTTATAATTTATTCTTATCTTATTTTTGCAGAAAAAGGAATAATCTCCCAAGATGCGCAAAACACCGCAGACGTCATCTTATTTTTTGACCAACTTTTTGACTCAATTAATAGAAGCTTCGGAAAAAGGAAGAAGCACAGTAAACCTTTTCTGGGACCTGCGACGCCAAACTCGCCACATCACAAAACATGGATGGAGGCTAAAATATTTTTAAAAAATATGAAGTTTGTGAATGTAAAAACCTTAAATGTGGAGCATGTTCCCACTTTAAATAACTGGGTATGGACACTAGAAGGAATAGAACTACTATTAAAAAAAATTGCTGTGAAGTACGGAGTGACATCGGTTTGGTTGCGGCATCTGAACCAGGATCCAATCGAAATTTTTTTTGGATCGATAAGGAGCCAAGGATGCCGGAACGTAAACCCTACTCCAGATGGATTTGAAGCAGCATTTAGCAGCCTTTTAATAAACAGCCTATCTAGTGTCCATGCCCCTGGGGCAAATTGTGAGGTGGATAATTGCCATGCTTTGCATGAAGTTCTCATCACAAGCGGGGCCTGCAAAGAACAAATAAACTGCGAGCTGTCTAAGATTCCGGACAAAGAAATTATACCCCTTGAAGACAAAAGTGACCCCCGAATAGTTGGGGGGCTACAATATGTTAGCGGTTATTTTGTTAAAACCGCTAAGAAGAAAGTCTTCAATTCAAGGGTTGTAGTGAATGCAAAAAAAACTTAATGTCCGATCAGGAAGGAGAGTATTTAAAACGTAGAGAGTACGCTAATAAAAAATGGCTTTGCAGTCCCAGCGACTCTCTTGAATTGTGTTTCGAATCTGCAGGATATAAATTACACAATAATTAAAAAGTGCTTAGATAAAAAATATTTAAAAAAAAAAAATTAAAACAGTGATATTTATTCACATACAATTTGATTTCTTAAAATGTGAACTGCATAAAGAAAAATTAATCGATTTTTTAATCAATATATCCTGCAGATTCTTCATTTACAATTACTGTAAGAATATAAATAGAATATTAATGAATAGGAGAGAGTGTGATGATGATACGGATTTGTTTATGCTGAAAGCGAAAAAATTATATATGAAATGTTTTAAAAGAAAAAAATAAATTATATCAATTACGGTTGTCAGTGTTTTATTTATTGAAAAACATACTATAAAAAGAAACAAAAAGCAACCTAAACCCAGTAACCAATGCTATATGTAGGTTTACATATTGACAAAAAGTTGTCAAAACCTACTTCCAGAGAGCGCCACTTGTCTTACCCTATTTGGCCGTCGAGTTGTACCTCTATTCCTATATATAAAAAAGTACTCTGTGGTACTGACGGTGATAATATTGACCGTATAATAGCCGCAGGGCTTCATAACGTTATCGAATAACAGAAAAAAATATCGTTACGTACCGTTATTTTCATAATGGTAGCCAGATAACGTTATTTTTTTAACGATATCTAGTAAAATAACGTTATATTTACCGTTATTATTATAACGTTATTTTTTCGTTATGGCATAACAAAAAAATAACGTTATAATAATAACGGTAAATATAACGTTATTTTCTGGTATCAAATATGCGATCGTGCACGGTGCACCAAATCTCACTCATATTTAAAATGTAATAAGCGTTATCTGTGAAAATACAAAGAAAAAATACACCTTAAAAGCGTGATTACGTTTAGAAAATTTTCCCGCCTGTCATGACTTTCTTGACGGACTATAACGTTATCAAAGAACATATATTTACCGTTATAAATCCTATATAACGTTATAACATTTACCGTTATTAAATACATTTATAACGTTATTTCTAGTATCGGTTAAATTTTCATAACGTTATCTATGCCCTTGAAGCAATAACGTTATGAAAAAATAACGTTATTTGAAGCCCTGGCGTACAGTACACGGTAATTCAAATGAAAAACTCTTATCGAAGTTATTGACGTTATAACTAAAAAAAAACCGCCCAAGTGCGAGTTGGACTCGCCACTGAAGGGTTCCGCAGCAGCAATAAGGTTTATTTCTATAAAATTAAAAGGTATTTGATTTATTTTTATATTTTAGTTGATTTAATGAAAGTTAAATTAAGGTTTACCATTTATGACGTATAAAAAAACTACTTGATAGATCTCGTTCAAATCAATTTTCGTTGGTAGTTTTTATAGTAATGTACATCATATATTTTTTTTAGAATTATCATGCCCCTACTTTAGAAGTTAGAGGGGTGGGACACACATTTTACCACTTTGGAAGTCTCTCTCGCAAACTATTCAGATTAGAAAAAAATGATATTAGAAACCTCAATATGATTTTTGAAGACCTATCCATAGATACCCTACACGCGTAGGTTAGACGAAAAAAAAATTTTTTTGTTTCAGTTGTACCTATGGGGACCCCTAAAATTTTTAATAATTTTTCCATTTTTGTATCAAAATCTTAATGCGGTTCACAGACTACATCTACTTACCAAGTTTCAATAGTATAGCTCTTATAGTTTCGGAGAAAAGTGGTTGTGTCATACGGACGGACAGACAGACAGACAGACATGACGAATCTATAAGGGTTTTTTGCCATTTTGGCTACGGAACCCTAAAAGTTACCGCTGGTGCTTAATAAAGCTTTAAGCTATCTTACACGAAACGAAATGAACACAACACGTGTATAACTAGCTCAGTTGTTAGTTGTTACTTGTTATATACTACATTTTCATTTTCGTGTTTCTCACTTTACAGTAATAATTGCTTTACAGATATTATATTTTATGATAAACAGCAAACATTTAAGTAAAGCTAGAGCCAAAATTTATCATAAATAGTATTTATCACTGTTGGATCAGTAGATCAGCACATAATTTCAGAACAAAATATAATATAATTTAATTCTTATTTACGTGCCTTTACTTTTTAACTTCATGAATGTGTCTATGTTTATGAGGTCATTTCTTCAGTAGTTTCTAATTATCATTATTATTGCAATTTGTCATCTTCATACATAAATCATACGGCACTCAAGACCCAAGTACAAATTCAATAGAAAGAAATGTGTGGTTTTCAATAACTCATTTATTGATCTGTACACTGTTTTACAGCTAGATTCTTATGGAACATTAGCACAGTATGCAGTAATCTGTGCCCAAATCAATGCACATACTTAATATATTATTTAATAATACAATTATTGATAATATCACCCCCAACACTGCGCTCACGGTACAAGCCAACACATCCACAAAAGAAAACATGTCCGGATAGAAATAAATTATTTTAATTATCAACATAACTGTGCCTATTGAAAAAAAATTGTCTAAAACGTTTCGCTTTCTATGTTTTACTTCTTAGAGACTGGCTTGTACGCTAGCTTTCTTGTTTTGATGGAGGTCCACTTGTGTCGTTTGTAGTAGTATACAACTGCGGCTAGGAGGGAGCACATGCCCAGGGCCTTGATGGTCATGAGCCTTCGGTCGTCGAGTTCGGGCTCGGAGCACCATCGGAGGAAAGTGGCCACGTCCTTGGCGAGCTGCGAGGCGGACGCCGGCGTACCGTCGCTGTATTCCGCAGCCTGAAACGACAAAACGATATTTTATCTACTCCTTATCACGTGTACTTATTTAATAGTCTCCGTGGCTCAATGTTTAAGAGTGTGCGGCAGCTCAAGCTGGGGTTCCCAAGTTCAAATCCCGTCCATAGATACTACCTACTAATATTAAGTATAAAGGCGAAAGTTTGGATGTATGTGTGGATGTATGTATGGATGTTGTTACTCTTCCACGCAAAAACTACTGAACGGATTTTAATGAAACTGTACAATAACACATATATAGCTCATACATCAGAATAACACAATACACATAGACTACAATTTTGATCGACTTTCAAAATGGTGTTATATTCGTATTTTTATGTTCAACGATTACTCCGCCGTTTGTGAACCGATTTTCAAAATTTTTCTTTTGGTGTATAGGGTATCATGCCATTATTAATAAAGATCATTATTCATTAATTAGTTGTACTCACCTCGTCAAACAACACCTGCGCCATAGCGATGGCACCTCCCGGGAAGTAGGGGTTGTAGCTCTGTCCCTCGCGGATGATCACACCGGCGGGGGTCTCCGTGTAGCCGGTGAGCAGCGCGAATATGTAGTCCTCGCCGCCCTTGCGGGCGGACGCGATGAGAGACAAGTCCGGCGGGTACGCACCTGGAATGAGACACGATGGTATCAGTCACAATAGGACTTAAATAAAGTATCTTTCGTTAAAAAGGATGACAAAATTTGTTCTTCTTTTTCTTTGGCGCAAGCCTCCCCGTTTAGGAGTTGCCAGCGTCAGAGTTGAGGCGAAAAATATGTACAGTTCCAGACCTATTGTCCACACATTCAAAACAAACAAGTTATGGCCTATTGGTTGTTAGATGGTGCACTAGAAAGTGATAGAAGATATCACTGCACTAGTTACTTTCCGCGACGAATTAACCAGGGGGATGTGCCAAAATGTTTTCGTTTTCGCTTCGTTATAGAATCGCCGATGAAAATGTATGGAATTGAAATAAGCGTTCGTTAATATGACGTTGGCGTTCGACTCGTCTTATGTCAATTCCATACATTTTGATCGGCGATTCTATATAAACGAAGCGAAAACGAAAAAGTTTCGGCTAAATGGCCAGGTTAATTTCAGAAGCAATACAGCTCGCATCTCGGTTTCGGCTCCGAGCGAACACTTATCAAAAAACCCGGTTAAAGAGCGTTTTAACCTGGTTAAAAAATACCGGTTCTGAGCCCTGGTCACACTAAATCCTCAAGGGTCGCAGTGACATCAGGGCTACTTGACCTGCCTTCAGCACAAAAAAAAATCAGTTGATTACTTCTTTCGAGTCTTCCATTGTCCATTCATAACTAAGGCCCCCTTTTTTTAACACACTTTTGTAAGCTTGGGCTGTATTTATGTAACGGAATCTTTAAATTCAACTTTGCATACGTAATATATATATATATCGGATAGTCGAGCGGTATCGGAGCCGATGGGTTTGGGAGCATACACCGTTCCTCCCGACATTCATAATAATTCTAGATATTTGGCAGATGATGGTTGTCACCTCTCAAAGTCCTTCGTCAGTTAGACAGCGTCACTCAAAACACCATCCGGACATACTGGCCGCTCCAACAGATAACATACATTATAAAACTTATCTCAAAATAAGTTGCCAATAGACAAGTTAATCGCGCACGCCGATATATATATATATATATATTAAGATCCAATGATAATGCAATAATAATTTGTTAAAAATTTTTGAGATCAGAAAAAAGGAATAATTTCTAATAAAAGATTAAATAAATACTTAAAGCTCGTTTTTTTAAACTATTGTTTTCAATTAAATAAACCTTAATAATAAAAAAATAGTCTTTCCTAAATCTTGTAATTCTATAAATCTTGCAATGTGACTTTCTAAATGCATTTTGTGCATAAAGGTGAACGCAGATTTGGCCGCACCGCACGCACCGCAGTCGCCGCATTCGGAATTCTTCTTATAAAGAATGTAGAAGTTGCGAAGACTGCAGCGCGGGTAGGTATGCGAGCTTGCCTAGAACTTCATATAAAGAATTCCGAATGCGGCGACTGCGGTGCGTGCGGTGCGGCCAAATCTGCGTTCACCTTAATCAACCAATATGTACCAATAGTATATTTAAATACCAATAATAAATAATACCAAAATTTTCATATTTCTTATGCAACCCCTTCCCCACCAAAACAATACCTAGTCTTACACGCCTTCCCTTCCATTTTCACCCATCAATCTTATAGTAGGTAGTCAAAGATATAATCAACTAGGCCTTTGCATCCGTTGTGGATGATTTTTACAGTGTTTTCAGAGCGAAGTAACCACTTCTCAAATACTGTAGTGCCTGGGACAAGATTTAAATGTCCGTATGGTTGCCCAAGCACAAAAAAGCGTTCTCGCGACATAATCGGCCTAGTCCAGAGGAAAGAACTAGTCAATACGTCGGGGACCAACTATTCCTTTCACCATATGAGTGTCCGTATAATAATATAGAAAATGTCTCATTGGTACACGCCTCCACCCGGGATCGAACCTGCACCCTCTACAAGTGCGAATCAAAGGTCTACCCATTAACTCAAAGATAATCACAAATAACATAACTGACCGTTATTGGCAGCTCTGGCAGCGTTCTCGTTGGGGTACGGGGACGGGAAGTGGTCGGACAGCTTGCCGGGCCGGTCAAAGTAGTTGCCCTCCTCATCGGGACCGTCTCTGATCATCACCTGAAATTATACAGTAACTTTATAGTTAAATATAAGAAGTTCAAATATTTATTAGTTCTTACATTGTACGGAATTAGGCATTTAGATCAGTGCCGGATTGCCGCCATACTAGGACACTGCCGCCCCCCCTAGGATGCCACAAATCCAGAGCTGATTTAGCTATGTAGTTTTTCGACTTACACAGTGATATTTTTTTTTTCAATATGTTTATTGTTTGTGTTTGCCAAATTTTCATTTTTATTACGTCAAGCAAAATTGTACTGGCACATGACTGTGATTATTATTATTTTTAACAAAAAATTAAAACCGACTTCCAAGGTAAAAACAATAATAACATTAATATGAACTAAAAAGTATTAAATAATTTTTACTATCTAATGGTGCCTTTTTCCGAATTCGGCTAAACCTCAACTATTTCTGTATTCAATCTTCATTAATTTGAAGTCGGTACCAGATAGCTGAATCTTCAGTCCTCTGACAGAATATTTGAAACTTTTGGAACTGGCACCGACTTCAAAATTATGAAGATTGAATACAGAAATAGTTGAGGTTTAGCCGAATTCGGAAAAAGGCACCATTAGATAGTAAAAATTATTTAATACTTTTTAGTTCATATTAATGTTATTATTGTTTTTACCTTGGAAGTCGGTTTTAATTTTTTGTTAAAAATAATAATAATTTCACTCTTTTTAGTTACACTAGTAGGTAAACCTTCGCGTATATTTTACGTATCTTATTACAATTTGTCAAGAGTCACAACTCACACTCACAAAATCATATATTATCAGTGAAGTGAACATATTGTGCTAAGTAATTTAACAATTTTAATGCTTCAAGCCCCAAGCGGTCACCGGCGATTGAGATAACAATAGAAAGGCTATTGTGTCTCGTTTTTCCACGATCGAAGGATCTATCAGATAAAAAATTGTATAAACTTGTATAGGATGTAGCGTAGCTACTCATAATATTTAATATTATCATAATTATTGACAGCTCTGTTCTTGTAAAGCGCTTATTCCACTTATCCTAGCTAGGAAGTCCTAGCTAGGATCCTAGCTTTCTAAATGTTATTCCACTTGACTAAATTTTTTCCGATTTAGGATCCTAGCTAGGATCCTAGCTTCTAAATGTTATTCCACTTGACTAAATTTTTTAGGACCCTAGCTAGGACTTCCTAGCTAGGATAAGTGGAATAAGCGCTTAATCAAGAATTCAAATCGATACTTAGTGCGCCATCTATCGATTAATAAGTATAACTGATTAAAAAGACACTTAATGACTTTGTTTTGTGTAAATGCTCTTTTTGAAATAACTTTATTTTAATTCTATTTGTCTATTTAAATTTTATAAAGTAATTAGTAAAGTATTCGATCTGTTGTCTGCCGCCACGCGCCACGCGGCGCGGCGGCGCGGCGACGCCGTCGCCTCTGCGGCGCCGACCGCCATGTATTAAACAAACAGGTGTTGTTATACAGTACATCATTATTATTATTAGTATATCCATACCTATGCCTTGTACTATTATTAATTCTGTGCCATGAGACATTGGTGACCTTAATGATGATGATGACGATGATGATGATGATGATGATGATTATGATGATGAATATGAATTGCATAGTAGCATATGCTTTCTGTTCTTAAAACAACGCCGAAACTCCCGAACGTATATCTATAAGGAGTCAGGAGTTCTCTCAGTATCTTCGAAACCATGGTATACTTTGACCCAATATTTGACTTTTTGGTAGCATATTCTTAGTACACTTCACATAAAACCAAAATCACCATATGTTTCCATATAAATTTCGAGGAGGTCCCTCGATTACTCATGGATCCCATCATCAGGTCACCACTTTTGTGAACATGGTACCAAATTGGAGTGAAACCTAATACAACAAAACAAAAATTTCGAAAATCGGTTCACAAACGGCGGAGTAATCGTTGAACATACAAAAAAAAAAAAAAAAAAAAAAAAAAAAAAAAAAAAAAAAAAAAAAAAAAAAAAAAAATCCACAGCCGAACATATAACCTCCTCGTTTTTTGGAAGTCGGTTAAAAATAAAAGAGTTTGCCTCACGTTATTTGCACATTGACGAGATGTGTCTAAACACACTAGGCTGAATTACGCCGGCGTAATTTCCGCCGCAAATGTCAAACGCAAAATGTCAAACGCATACAAAACGCGACGTAAGTGTGTCACCCCTCGTATTCGGCCCGTATTTTGTATGCAATTTAAACGCGGCGGAATTTACGCTGGCGTAATTCAGCCTAGTGTGTTTAGACCCTATAAGCCACAAAAAAGCGAGATGACAAAACTGACTCTGAGAGTCACTTTTTGTGGGTATTATTACGGATGTGCAGTAAGGGGCGCCGCTAGGCGACCGCCCAGGGCTCCGGATAAAAAGGGGCGCCGAAGGGGGGCCTTTTTTACTACTACCAGCAATCTGGGCGCCTTATCGCCTAGGGCACTGGTAGTGCTATAACCGGCACTGATAATGTGTCAACAGCCTGTGTGAACCATAAAGTTAATATACCTAGCGGAATAGAGCAACAATCTCGAGCTGTCAAACGAAACCGAAATTGATTTACATCTGTGTGTAAAAATATGTGTACGTATACACTTACACAAGCATCTTTCTATGAGATTAAATTGTCAACGTGCCGATAAGTGCCAACTGGACGTCAAAAAAACCGGCCAAGTGCGTGTCGGGCCACGCGCAATATAGGGTTCCGTAGTACAGCTAGTTTTTTAAATTTTTGTATGGTCAATGAATGTACATTATTTTATATAGTGTGTTTCACACTACTAAGTTCAAACTACTTTCAAAGGAGTTTGAATGAAAAGTTCCTTTATACTTCGCCGAATACATTTTTTTTAATTGATCGATTATTACTCAATAACTTATGAAGTCAAATCAAATCAAAATCATTTTATTTGCTTAGGAATATGGTACAATAAGGTGTTAGCTTCTAGTCTTCTGAGCCGTGATAGGTTTCCTTTTAAATTCAGCATAAATATGCTGAATTTAAAAGGAAAACTATCACGGCTCAGAAGGGCACGGGAGTAGGAAATCCTACTCCCGTGAATTTCTTCACATTTCTAGAAGCAACCGTTTAGTTGGTAGAAGGGGGGGGGGGGGGACACTGGACTCTAACGATTTTTTCCACTTTAAAACTTAATATTTCACAAACGGATTCCTAAATCGGAAAATGATCTATGAATATTCATAATATTTTTAAAAAACCTATCCAACGACACCCCACACGATGGGGTGGACGCGAAAAAAATTCATCCCCGCTTGATATGTAGGGGAGGTACCATAAAAAAATATTTTTTTAAGATTTTATGCACCATTTTGTAGGCATCATTAATATGTGCATTCATGCCGAATTACAGCTTTGTAGGTCCTATAGTCTCTGAGCAAAACCGCGGACAGACAGACGGACAGACCGAAACTATAAGGGTTCCTTGTTGACTACGGAACCCTAAAAAGAGTTCTGCTGTCATGTATCTTCTCTCTTATTACCATGCAGTGTTACCAATAGTGACATTTCGCTTGCTCAGGCCTTTGTTTCTCTATTCCGCTAGGTATATTAACTTTATGGTGTGAACATACCTCAGCGGCTTCAGCCTTAGCCTCCTCCTCGGTGTGGGTTACATTCACCAGGTTGCGGAAGGCGATGTACTGCAGCGAGTGACACGCCTTGCACACCTGTTTGTACACTTCGTACCCACGGCGGACGCTGCAAATAAAAAATAAAAAAACATCTATACTAATATAATATTATAAACGAGAAAATGTGTCTGTCTGTCTGTCTGTTACCTCTTCACGCTCAAACCGCTGAACCGATTTTACTGAAATTTGGCATGGAGACAGTTTGAGTTCCGGGAAAGGACATAGGATAGTTTTTATCCCGGAAAATGTTCGGTTCCCGCGCGATCAACGAGTTTTGTCGCAACGGAGTTGCGGGCGTCATCTAGTTATTAATAATGTTTAACCAGCATGCATGCGATCCTGCAACTTTACACAGTCGTCGTAAAATTGTAGAAAACCCAAATCTGTCAGTAATTCAATTATTCCCACTGGCCAATTCTTATGTAGGATTGCATGAGTTTTTTTTTAGATGTAAAATTGGAAATTTGTAACATCACTCTAGGGGGGTCTCTCAAATGTAAATCTATGATAAGGTAGGGGCTATAAAATTCGTGTACTTTATGAATGGTCCCAAACACCTTAACCCATCAATCCCCATGCGGCAGCCGGCTGCCACATAAAAATTGATAATCTATTGTGTCTGCGATACCCACGATGGAGGTGTCAATAATAATTTCTATAAAGGAAAAATTTTGGCAAGGAATGTAAATGTTATCTTATCAGTAAGTTAAGTGGTATCCATAATCCAAGGGATGTTTAAGGAACAAGACGCTTTTCATGAGCTGTGAACTGTGAAGAACTGTGACTCTTCTGCATAAGAGTAGCACTGAATAGAATTACTGGAAAGGGCTAATGTCTTTACCAACAGGATTGCAAAATTTAAAGATAACTTTTAATAATAACATATCTTAATAATTAATTTTGTTGTTTTTGTTGTTGTTTTAATATTTATGTAATTAAAAATATTTTAATCACAATTTGATTTATTCATCAAGTACATAATGAAAATCGATAATTATTATTTTATTATAAATTTTATTATTCACTTAACAAGCTTAGCTTAGCAAGTTATTATTAGAAGTTCCAATTTCAGCAATGCTTGATTTAAATTAATTACACTGCGCATAGGCATTTTTAATGTGTTATGTAATATGATATTATCATATTAGTCTACTTATAAATGAAGATTTCTAGTATGTGACTGAAAGTTCTGCATCAGATCTAGTTAAAAACATTTCACATGAAATAAGAGAATATTTTTGATTGTATTTTAAGTTGAATATATACTTTTGTATTTTTTTGCTGTGGCTGAAGGCATGGAGCTATTTTAAATATAATTTATAATATTATGAAAATTATTAATAATGATTATTGATTACATCTCTCATATTCTTTCTGTTATCTAAAAGAGAGTATCTTACTATAAGTGGCGGCCCTGGGGGGTGGCGAATAGGGCAATCGCCCGGGTATGGGTAAGAATGCCACTGCATACTATCACCAACAACCTACGAATAATAGAAACTAAGGAAGAGTAACTGCGTCAAAAATGTTGTCCGTGAGTCTACAAAATGTGACCCGAATACATGCATACTTTATGCATGTATTTGGTACACAATTTTGTGTTTTTATACAAGTGAGAATTATTGCCAACGGCTTTATTTCCTAAATTCGAATGTTAATGTTTCGTAGCTATTGTCATATTTTAGTGTGCGAAAAAGAACCAAATTCAAAACGGTTAAAGTATAGGAGTTATGTTTCCTTAGTTTTTATTATTCGTAGCCAACAACAAATAATATTTTACCTGGCATGATCGAGGGACTTAAACCATCCGTCATGGCTCCAGGGATGATGGTAGGGGTGAGCCTCAGTGCCGGACGCCTGCACCGACTGTTCCAGGGCAAACAGCAGGGCTCCAACACCACCACCGACCACACCCAACGTAGACAACCACTGAAAATATACACATCAAATTGGTTATAATTTTTTATTATAAAATAAACGGGGGCAAACGAGCAAAACGGGTCCCCTAATGGAAATGCAACTACTGTCGCCCATGGACACTCGCAACATAGAAGAGCTGCAGGTGCGTAACCGGCCTTTAAGAGGGAATACTCTCTCTTCTTGAAGGTTTTTACGTGCATTTTTGTTTCTGTTTGTTATACTCTAATATGGGTTGTATAATATTTGCAAAAGTAGGTTGTAGTAATGTAGGTGTAATTAGTAGGTTTGAAAATCAAATAAGAATAAATAAATACATTTAAAGTAGGGTTACCAACCTCAAATTTAAAAAACCAGGATTTGAAGTTGGAAAAACCAGGACAATTCAGTATAAAAACAGCGGGGCTAAAATGGTTGCTTTGTTGAATCATGATATGAATCATAATATGATTCAATTCTTTAAAATCGCAAAATGCAACTCTGCTTGCAATTCATTTCTGTATTTTTGTACTGACTTGACATTTGTCAGTTTGACAGTTTTGACAGTTCATTTGCTGAATTGATTGAGAGGAATTGCTAAATGTAACCATTTTAGCCCCGCAGGACACATTAAGGGGGCGACTAACCCAAAATTATTATCGATTTTATAATTCATTTTCATACTTGAAAATAAGCCCCAAATTGTTTCATTTTCTAAACATATATACTACATTATATTTCCAAGAATTTGATTTGAGCGAAAACACGATATCTTAAAATTTTCTCTATAGAAAAAAAAAAACACAAAGATGCATCTAATTTTCACCTATTTTTCATATTATATTGCCATAACCGTGCATTAAACTAAGTTAACATTTTAACATATTGTTTGAATAAAATTCTATCATTGAGACACTGACTTGGCGGATTTTTAAAATGTTGTATGTTTATCAAGTTATTAAAAAAAACTAACTTGGTGATGATTCCGCGTCGTCCTTTTTCACCTGGCATATGAAAGACGGGCGTGAGTGTAAAGAGAGAAGGACGATGTTTGATTTTTTGCGTTAGTTTTACTGCTTTGATTTACTGCGCTACCATAGTAGAGCGAAAAAGATATTGATTGGCACGTTGCGCCTTTGTTTTTAATTTGAAATAGCATGGCAGCGCGGCAACGCAACTACTTGCGAGTTGCGAGCCGTGCGGCCGCTCGTAGCCAGGCCTGCGGGGCTAAAATGGTCGCTTTGTTGAATCATGATATGAATCATAATATGATTCAATTCTTTAAAATCGCAAAATGCAACTCTGCTTGCAATTCATTTCTGTATTTTTGTACTGATTTGACATTTGTCAGTTTGACAGTTTTGACAATTCATTTACTGAATTAATTGAGAGGAATTGCTAAATGTTACCATTTTAGCCCCGCTGTCCCACTCGCGCCTGTAGGCATCGAACTGTAAGTACCCCCCTAGGGGGCAGGGCTTCATAACGTTATCGAATAACAGAAAAAATATCGTTACGTACCGTTATTTTCATAATGTTCGTTTCATATTTTCATAATTCGTTATTTTTTTAACGATATTTAGTAAAATAACGTTATATTTACCGTTATTATTATAACGATATTATTTCGTTATGTATAAACGAACAAATATCGTTATAATAATAACGGTAAATATAACGTTATTTTCTGGTATCAGGTATGCGATCGTGCACGGTGCACTAAATCTCACTCGCAGCCCACTTTTTTTTGCGAGATTTGTGTGAAAATACAAAGAAAAAATACACCTTAGAAGCATGATTACGTTTAGAAAATTTTCCCGCCTGTCATGACTTTCTTGACGGACTATAACGTTATCAAAGAACATATATTTACCGTTATAAATCCAATATAACGTTATAACATTAACCGTTATTAATATCAATTTTTAACGTTATTTTTAATATCGGGTATATTTTCATAACGTTATCTATGCCCTTGAAGCAGTAACGTTATGAAAAAATAACGTTATTTGAAGCCCTGCTAGGGGGGCACTTCAGTAGGGACTCACAGGCGAGCGGTGACGCGCGCGCACGAGTTTTTAGTTAGTTGATCGTTGCATGCCTACCTGCGTACTTATTCATTCGCTGTCACAGAATTGATAAATTAATCTGATCACAATGGACAATAAAAAAAGGGCATAGAAAATTAATATTGTGCAGTGCAGCAGTTAAACTGTCTTAACACGGAATGTGAAACAAATTTAACTTTCTTTAAGCTCCCTATAAGGACGATGAGAGTTAAGAACTTTTTTAAATTGCTTTATTATTATTTATTATAGATTTAAATTTTGTACAATTTATTATAGAGTCAAATTATTACGATTACTTATGATTTAAATAGTTTTAAATACTAGTTGAAGTAGAATATATTAGTTGGGTTACCTTCGTAGACGTATAATTAATAAAGGTATTTCATTGAAAAAAAAAACACATTAATTAATAAGGTTAGGTATTAATTATTACTAATAGTAAGCATCGTAGGTTGGTGTCGCGTATTTGCTATTATATTTCGTGATGCGTACTATTCGAAACCTCATTTGTTTTCAAAAATAACTAATTTATACAAACACTTTAAGGCTGCTCTTTCGAAAAAAGCGTGCAGATGAAACAACTTTTCATCTGCATTGACAGAGAAATTATATCTGAAAAAAATAATTAGTAATCTACATGATATGATACGTAATTTGGTTTTGCCATATTTTTTCTATCGGTATCACATAATAAAGAAATAAAAAACCAAATCACCTCCAAATCGTTGAATGAAACCACTTTACTCCTTCATTATTTATCAAAAGAATATATAAAAAATATCTACTGCTTTGCAATACATAAGTTAATAATTTGGTTTTTTTATTTTTTTGAAATATGTATTATATTAAGCCTTAAAAAGGTTTTTTCTCCTATTTCGCCCTATCATGGACGCGGCGAGCGTCGTAACCGCCACCATACAAGGCGCGCTGTTATGAATGTTATTTTAATGTCATTTACGTCCCTTAAGTAAGTAAACCGGTTTCAATAATTAAGATATGGTACCTATCGAATCTAAGTACGGGTAACTAGTTACATGCGAATTTATGATATAATTAAATCTACATAGTACTAAGACATAATACCTTAGATTATTTTGTGTTAAATAAAATGTAGTTAATTAAATATAAAGATTATAATATTAATTTTAAAAACAGACCACCCTGATTTCTTCAGAAAAGATATGAGTTATGCGATAGAAAGAGAGCAGAGATGTAGGCAAATATAATTGTAGGCACCTAGCACTGCGCAGTCGGAATTTGAACTTTATAGTAACGTGGCATGAGTCGTTAATTCTTTAAACGGGTTTCGCCAGTGGGAATTCTGTTGGTACAACTAATATATATTCTGTGTCGTAGCGTAATTTGAAAAGAGGCACACGAATTTTAAAATTAAAAAACCCAGGACAACACACTGCTTAAAAACTATCCAGGACGTCCCAGGAACCTACAAAAACCAGGACATGTCCTGGGAAAACAGGACGGTTGGCAACCCTTTTTTTTTTTTTTTTTTATCGGTGGGAAATGCGTTACGCATCCCCAGCGGAAAGGTCGCCGGGGTATGTGGGACTCCCCAGGTGCTACGGTAAAGAGGAGCACCCGGGGCTACCCACTAAAACCCACCGGTGCCTCCTTCCTCCGCTATACTGCTGGGCCACCGGACCCGCCGACGGGGGCGATATCTGCGGCAGCCCAGTTAGCGGCATCTGCCTGTGCAGACTCCATCGCAGCAGCTGTAAGCTGTTGAGCCTTCGGGAGAGCGGCCCGAGGCACCGGGCGCTCTTCTACCGGGCAGGGCTCGTGCAATGGGCAGCGGATTCCCCAATCCGCCGCCCGAGCCCTGATTACGGCGGGAGCTGGCGCTCATGTATGGCGCGTCTGCGCCCTCCGCGCCGTCTTCGAACGGGATCCGCGGCCACATCCGCCTCTCTCTCCCGTTCGGCAGCCTCTTTCTGCGAGATGACGGCCTCGCAGAAGTCGGCTATTGCGTCAAATCCATCACTCGACCGAACCATAGCCGTCACTATGGCCGGGAGGCTTAGGTCATATCCGATGGTAGCACAAAGCACCGCTCGTTGTTCCGCCCATGCAGGGCAGTCCTCGAGCGTGTGCTGCGCTGTGTCGTCTCCGTAATTGCAGTGGTGGCACTGCGTCGACGGTTCCCTCCTAGCCGTACGGTGCAGGTAATGGCCGAAGCACCCGTGCCCGGTCAACATCTGCACCACGGTTGGCAACCCTAATTTAAAGTGATTAACCCAATATTGTATATGAACTGGAAGTAAACCTAATCACTTTATTAATTAGTTTTATCTGTTGATATTTCCTTTTTTTCCTAATAATGTTGCAATCAAAACTAAACTTGTAATAATGTGTATCTTTGACCTTGTGATTTAGCTATATAAATAATACACAACATGGTGAAATCATCATGTTAACAAAAGGAGAAAATAAATAATTTATGTGCACAAAAACTTAATGTTAATATGTTGAGATAAGCAAATATAATGGTTGCTACAGTCTACTTGTTCCAATTTAAAAAAAAACAACTTGGGATATCAAAATCATGTCTCTCAAAAGTAACCAAATTGTAGTTTGAACTCACCAGTTTCCTGTTCTTCGTCCATCCTTTAGCAGTAGTAGATAGCTGACATACCTGCAAGGGATGACCACTGTTAGCTATTACACAGTAATTGTTACATAATGTTGAAAAGGTTATCCTTCGCCCTTGTTATATTTCAGAAATGATATTTTGGACTACACAGATAGTTGCACGTTCACTAAGCGCAATAAAGTTCCCTGATAGCAATAAACGAGTCGAAAACCTAAGCAATTCCGAAAAATTTGACAAATAATTGATCCACGGGGCCAAGATTCGAAATACCCATTAAAAACACTTTTGAAGCACTTCCAGGTTTCTGTAATTTTATTTCGGCACTTGACTAGTTTTTATTTAACTATTATCAGTACCTGGGGTGCCACTACTCCATAATTTTTCAAAAGTCGTGCCCCACAAATCCTGCCTACGGCGGCCGCCATGATAGTAAAACGTCGTTCTGAAAGAACCAACTGACGTTATGTGACGTCTGACAACAATGGATTATGGATTGATTTTTTTTTTTTTTTGATATGGCGACTAGCATAAAACTATTGCCAGTGTCGAGTAGGTGAAGGTAGGGAAACATATGACGCGGTAAAAGTAGGGATTACAAGGACGGAATTTGGATAGGATCAGATGAGGAAAGTTTTGGTATACTAATATTTTTTTTTTTTTGATAATATACTAAAATATAAAATATCGGTAATTATATAGGTATATATTATAAACTTAAATTGTTGGTTACTATAAATTCACATAAAATACTTAAATATTTTATAGGGTCACTTAATATACACATCATATTAGTAGGAAGAGGAATATGAAGGGAGTACAAAGAGGATAAAAACGATGTATGATCAAGCAAAGGACACGAGAAAAATATGTGATCTAAAGTCCCCGTGTCCTCCCCACAATCACATATATCATTATCGAAAACGCCAATTCTATTTAGATGACTAGGAATACACGTATGTCCTAATCGCATTCTTATTATAGATGAAATCACTCGTTTAGAACTATTGATTCTATTAAACCAAGACTTTTTAGGTACTAGAGGCTGCAGTTTGTACATACGGTTACCCTTTTGTTGTCCAGTAAATTCCCAATATTTATTCCATTCGCTATATAAATCGATTGCCGGTAAACTCAAAAGGTCACTGGGATAAATAATTTTAAATGGAAACATGTCACCACTCTGCACTGCATCTTTAGCTAATTCGTCTGCTTTTTCGTTGCCTAAAATTCCTGAGTGGCTAGGAACCCAAGAAAAAGCTACTGTGTATCCTTTCTCAATGCATTTATAAAGTTTATATCTAATATCAAAAATAATATGGTGATAGGGTTTACTACGAAACGGAAATTTTTCAATACCCTGCAATGCACTTTTTGAGTCTGAAAAGATAATAGTCTTTGTTAATTTAAACAATAATACATATTCCAAAGCTTTCAGAATGGCTAAACATTCTCCGGAATATACTGAGCTTTCTATAGGCATTTTAATTTTTTGATGTATGTTATATTGACTATGATAAACACCTACTCCTACATTTCCTGTTTCTTGCAACTTAGAAGAGTCAGTAAACATATGATGCCAATTACTGTACTGGGTATATACCCAGTACAGTAATTGGCATCATATGTTTTATATATATAAAATTATTAATGTTATCTTTAGTTAGTAAATCATATTTTACATCAGGTTCAATCAACAGACTTTCAAAATTATATGAGAACAAAGGTAGTACATCAGATTGATAAATAGGAGCAGATATAGAAAGAAGTTTACGATAACTTACTATAAGGCATGGCAAAGATCTTTTATAGAAGGGACGTGACTCTAAAACGCTATTCAGTTGAGCTAGTTTTTCTAGTAATGAATGCAATTTGTACTGTTTCAAACGAAAAACAAATCTATCACTTAAATATTGTCTCCTTAGGCTCAAAGGTGGCTCAGTGCATTCTACCTGTAAGGCATTAATGGGACTTGACTTCATAGCTCCACCTATTATTCGGAGAGCTTTAGACTGAATTTTATCTAATTTCTTCATGACACACAAATTATCACCTACTAATAAAAATATACCGTAGTCTAAGACACTTCTAATAACCGCATTATAAATAAGTTTTAAACAGAACGGGTGAGCTCCCCACCAAACTCCCGCAAGACATCGCAACATATTCAAGTTACGTTCACATTTAGAAATCACATATTCAATATGTGAGCTACCATTCAATTTGTTGTCCAGATGAACACATAAAAATTTTGCACTTGTTTTAACTGGAATTGATTTATTATCATAAGATATGTTTACATTTGGAATAGAAACCTTTTTAGTAAATACTACTACACTACTTTTCTCCACTGTTAAATCTAGCCCATTGTCGAAAAGCCATTGTTTAAGGACAGCAAGACTTTGATTTAATAAATTACAAGCGACATTAATGTCTGTATTAATAGCATAAATTGTTAGGTCATCTGCGTATTGCAATTTTTTTACAAATTTCGCAATTACGGGGGCCAAATCGTATGTATAAATGTCATAAAGCAATGGGCTTAAAACTGACCCTTGTGGCAATCCTTTAGATATGGCACGGAGAAAATATTCAATGTCATTAACAAATACATAAATTAATCTTTCTTTAATTAAATTGATAATGAACCTGATAAGAATGTGGGGAACATTTAATTTGTGCATTTTTTCCTCTAAAATTGATATTATAACATTATCATAGGCGGACTTAATATCTAAAAAAGCAGCCACAACGTACTACGTATTTATGAAAGCTAAACGAATATCTGTAGTAAATATGCTTAAATTATTCATAGTGGATTTACCTTTTCTAAAACCGAACTGACTATTTGACAATAATTTATGATGCTCAAGGAACCATTCCAATCTATTTTTTATTAAATTTTCAGCCACTTTTATTAAAACTGATGATAGCGCTATTGGTCTATAAGAAGTAATTTCGTCGGCCGGTTTATTAGGTTTCAATATTGGTATTACTTCCTGTGATTTCCATGAGTCAGGAATGTTTCCAGAAATCATGACCGTGTTAATAAGATTAAGGTAGTAACCTAACGCTTTATCCCCTAAGTTCGTTAAAAAAGAATACGGAATACTGTCCATACCTAGAGTAGAATCATTTACACTTGTTAAAATACCTTTGAGCTCAACCATTGTGAAAGGAGAATCTAGTGCGGAATACGAATGTTCTCTTATGTAACAGGTTGGAGAAGAGATCGGAAAAAATTCTGCTACTGAAGATGGAGCTAACTGATCAACATAACTACATAAAAAATCTTTAGGAAGTACCATAGTCTGTTCTTTAAATACAGATCTGAATCTTTTTATACTTTTCCATACTTCAGATGGACATGTGGATGGAGATAGAGATGAACAGAAATTTTTCCAACCCTGTTGTTTCTTTTGTTTTAAAAAAATCCGAGTGGATTTATTAATTTCCGTTAATTTATCAAAATTTTCATTAGACATATTATCAGCATATTCCCTCTCAATAATTTTTCTTTTTTTAACTGCTTCCGAACATTCGGAGTCCCACCATGTAGGGAATGGGACTTTTGTTCCCATTGCTTTTTTTGTGGGGAATTGCTTCTCAGCAACATCGATAATTGTCTTAGCTAACAATTCAGAAGCAGTTATTTCGTTACCTAATCTAACTTCAGGAAGATAATTGATTTGAGATTCTATTTCATTTTTGAACTTACTCCAATCAACTTTATCTAATTTATATCTATTTCTTATTCTTTTGTTATTTATGTTGTTAGTTTTATAAGCCAAAGATAAACATATAGGATAGTGATCACTGCCGTATGAAGAAGACAAAGTTTGCCATGATATATTTGGTGCTAATGAAGGAGAGCAAATGGAAATATCCACTGCACTTTTGTTTCCATTAATATTTACGACCCGTGTAGGATCACCTGTATTAAGCACACATAAATTAAATTTGTCTATGATGTCCAATAAATCCTCTCCATCCCTGTTTGACACATCGCTTCCCCAACTCTGATGATGAGCATTAAGGGGCCGGGTTACCCTCGAAATTCTCATACAAACGTAATACCAAAATCATTTTGTCATACGAAAATATTTAACATGTTTGAGTTATTTTTCAGCCTAAAATAGTAATTACCTAGGTTCCTGAACAAAAATTAACTTCAAAATATTTACACACTAAAAAATATAAGCGATTACATTTCATAAATTTTTACGCCATTGTCGACATACTTTTCGCACACTTGTTTTATATTAAAAACTCATCGAATCGTAATGTATTTTTCCTGGGAACACAGCTTATATTGTGTAGTTACAGAATGTCTTCAAAAGAATGGCAATATAATAAATTTTCATTCATCATTTTTTGGTATTCGTAAACGCAACGAAATTTCTCTATAATTTCCAACATGGTATCGTGCCGATCCGCTCACACGACAGAACGCGGCAACGGGCGGGAGGCGCGTTCAGGGTGGCGGAGTGTTGTAACCGGTGCACGTGACAATAATTCATTCAAGGCATTCATTATTCAAGTACAATATTCCCTCAAGCTCCAAGCGGTCGCATGCGACCGCGCGCGCGATAACAGTAGATTTCCAAGAATCCGCGATCGAGAGAATGTTATTGTTGTTGAATGTTGATTTTGAAAATTTTTATGTGATACTTGAAGACAATTGCTTGAACAACTTGCTTTTATTGCTTAAACTTTTGATAATAATTAATAATGGATACCGAAAGGTGGGATGTATGATGTATCACACAGTAGTTTAAAATAAATAATAATTATGAATATCATAAATCATAATATTATTATTTTCTTATATACTGTATTTTGTAAATAACGTTTAGGAATATTAGCGATAGTCATAATATTATAATATGATTATACAGTATACATTGATATTATGTATAATTAATTTCGTTAGTCTCGCTAAAACTCGAGAACTCCTGAACAGACTTGCTAATTTCTGTCTTGAAATAAAATAAAATATAAAAGTGAACTTGTATTCTAAGTTTGTATACCTATGTTTGTATATTTTATTTTAGTTTGTATTTTTAGTAATTATTTCCTGATGTCAGTTTTATTCAATTAAATAATATAAATACTTTAATAATTAAATAATATTATTATAAAGCGGAAGAGTTTGTTTGTTTGTTTGAACGCGCTAATCTCAGGAACTACTGGTCCGATTTGAAAAATTATTTCAGTGTTAGTCCATTTATCGAGAAAGGCTACAGGCTATATTTTATCACGCTACGATTAATAGAAGCGAAGAAATAGATATTCCATACTAGCTGTTGCCCGCGACTTCGTCCGCGTTAGCATAGTAGTTCACATCCCAAGTAGGTATTAATATTTATTGTACAAAAATATTCAATGTACAGAATTGACTTTCCTATGACTTTATTATAATATAGCTGTTGCCCGCGACTTCGTTCGCATTATCATAGTAGATCACATCCCAAGTATTATTTTTTGTACAAAAATATTCAATGTACAGAATTGACTTTCCTACGATTTTATTATTCGGCTTCGCTTGCGTAATTTAGGAATTTCACGCAACCGTACATTTTTCCGCAAAAAATAGCCTATGTCCCTTCAAGTGGTCTATTCTTTATGTTTGCCAAATAACATAAAAATTGCTCCAGTAGATCTTAAGATAATAAGCAATTTCATATAACTTCCCCCGTTTTTCCACATTTTTCTCTATTTCTTCACTCCAATTAATTTTAGCGTTATAAAATATAGCCTATAGCCTTCCTCGATAAATGGGCTATCTAACACTGAACAGCAACAGCTAGTAATTAATAATACTCTTTTGATTTTTAGGCTTCCGTAGCCAAATGGCAAAAAACAGAACCCTAATAGATTCGTCATGTCTGTGTGTCTGTCTGTCCGTATGTCACAGCCACTTTTCTCCGAAACTATAAAAAAATACCTTATAATTTCATAAAAATAAACCTTATTGTTGCTGCGGATTGCGGAACCATTTATGGGCGAGTCCAACTCGCACTTGTCCGATTTTATTATTTTGAATGATAACAATGTGAGGAATATTTGGAGTAGCCTTTTTTCTGTTTTTGAAACTTTATTGTTACGTACTGTCTTTTAATAATTTTTAAATAAAAGCGTCGACCTCTGTGGCGCAGTGGTTGAGCGCATGGTAGCTCAAGCCGGGGGTCGCTGGTTCAAAATTCGAATCCCACCGACGGAACAAAACGTTTTCCTGGGTCATGACTCATGACTCATGAGTCATGACTCATGTATGTGTATTAAATATGTGTATAATAATATTGTAAAAACTAGATGACGCCCGCAACTCTGTTGCGCCAAAACTAGTTTATCGCGCGGAAACCGTGCATTTTTTCGGGATAAAAAGTATTATATGTCAAAGGACAAAGACTCGGGACCGCCTCAAAGTATATCCATGCCAAATTTCAGCAAAATCGGTTCAGCGGTTTGGGCGTGAAGAGGTAATAAGCTATTAACAGACAGACAAACAGACACACTTTTTTATTAATTTTTTACAATTAGTATGGAAGTATGGATCTTAAATAAGTTGAGTATAATAAAAAGGAAATCTATATCTAAATAATCCTTCAGGCCCCGCGCGAGCACCGGTGATCGCGACAACAATAGAATACAATAGCAATTCCTGGAAATTCCGACTGAAGTAATATTATAGGTACTTATTATAAAACAAAGTCCCTTTTTTCCCTCATGTCCCTTTGTTCCCTTTAATCTTTAAAACTACGCAACGGATTTTGATGATTCTTTCAGTGTTAGATAGCCCATTTATCGAGGAAGGCTATAGGCTATATTTTATCACGCTAAGACTAATAGGAGCGAAGAAATAGAGGAAAATGTGGAAAAAAACGGGGGAAATTATTTGAAAGGGCTAACTTGAACGCGCTAATCTCAGGAACACTGGTCTGATTTGAAAAATTCTTTCAGTGTTAGATAGCCTATTTATTGAGGAAGGCTATAGAGTATAGGCTATATTTTATCACGCTAAGACTAATAGGAGTATGTGGATAAAACGTTGGAAATTATTTGAAACGGGGGAAAATTATCTCGCGAATTACTGAGCAATTTTTATGTTATTTGGCACAGATAAGAAGTAGATCATAGGCTAAGAAGTAGATCATAGGATAGATCATTGATTTTAATCATTTTTTCAGTGGCTATATATTTTATACCCGTGCGACGCCGGGGCGGGTCGCTAGTATAAATTATAATATATTCGGTATTATATGTCTGGTACTTGTAAGTTGTAACACAAGTCCTTAGTGTACTTAGCACGGGGCCAGGCTGACGTGGTGTGATTTGTGAAGAGTCCAATGTAGATATTATAGTAAGTATATTATTTTAATATATTATGTAGAATCTGTATTCTGTTCAGTTCAGTGACAAGATCGACGACACTACGCCCGCGCCCGTATTCCTACTATTCCAATATATAAAACAACCACAAAAACAATATTGTTAATGATTCATGAAACAATAAAATATAATACTTCGCAAATCGCAACAAACGCACGGCTTGAATAACTTGATCAGAGTAAAATAATGAATGACGACGCACGCACACATATAATACGCTGCCGGAGGCGCGCGGGGCGCGGGGGTACCCCGTACCCCGCGCGCAATAGCGAGACAGCAACATATAAAACTTGTACTGGCGCGGTATCGAATTTCATTTTTTCGAGCGCGTCACCCGAGCCCTTAAAGTCACCCATTACTAATTTTGGGCCAGAAAATGAATTAAGCAAGTTATTTAAATCTAAAAATGTAGAAGAAGAATTTTGTGCTGTATACAATGAGAAAATATACATGTTAGGATTTAACAACTGTGTACACCGACTCTATTGAAATTTGTACTATTTAAATGTGGCAATGTCAACACTTTAAATGGTATAGTATTTTTTATTAACATGGCAGCCCCACCATACCCGTCAGGTCTGTCGTCTCGTACACAATAATAACCTGGAATACGAAACGAAAAATATGGTCGTAACCAAGTTTCAGAAAGGGCAATAACTATAGGGTTGTATTTATTTACTAAGTAAATCAAATCAGTTTTTTTAGTAAGTATACTTCTACAATTCCATTGTATTATGTTGGAATCCATTGTTGATGGTATCAACAGAGTTAATCAATTTATTTATAGAAGCAACGTTGGACGGTTTTAAGGTATTATTTTGTTGTAAAGCACTAACTAGAGCAGATAAAACATTAAAAATAGTGTTTGCATCTGTCTTATTGTTTGCTAATTCTTTTCTATTTTCAGAGTCAACATAATATTATGCACAACCATTATCAGAAGCTGGAATTTGATACTCTTTTAAAATGTTATTATGGAAATTTTTATCATATCCCTTACCAGGATTATGTGGGGAGCGTGGCTTTGAATAAAAGCTTTTTTTATATGACCGTGCATTATTATTCTGAGTTGTCATAATATAATCAGAACCAGCGACCACATAACCCAATAGACGCCTAATGCAAGGCAAATACTGTCTGGCAACATGTAAGACTAATAGGTCTTACTTGAGACAATGACAGCGAAATCTGTCTCATTATCGACCACTTCCGTGACCTATGTACATCTCATGCGTCTACTACTAAATAAAATACGATAAAGGCGAAATATGGCTCTCTGTACAGTAAAATGGTGTGGAAAATGTAGCCAATCGTCTAATTTTAGCACAGACGGCATAACTTTTCATAGGTAAGCCAATTTTAAGATTTATATTGTCAGGAATCAATTTCTTCAGAGCTCAACTTACGCTGGTCCGAATACGTCAAGGAAAACGTTTGTTTATAAGTATTTCCCTTTCTATCATACACAAACCAGGGCTTCAAATAACGTTATTTTTTCATAACGTTATTGCTTCAAGGGCATAGATAACGTTATGAAAATTAAACCGATACTAGAAATAACGTTATAAATGTATTTAATAACGGTAAATGTTTTAACGTTATATAGGATTTATAACGGTAAATATATGTTCTTTGATAACGTTATAGTCCGACAAGAAAGTCATGACAGGCGGGAAAATTTTCTAAACGTAATCACGCTTTTAAGGTGTATTTTTTTCTTTGTATTTTCAAAGAGAACGCTTATTACATTTTAAATATGAGTGCGATTTGGTGCACCGTGCACGATCGCATACCTGATACCAGAAAATAACGTTATATTTACCGTTATTATTATAACGTTATTTTTTTGTTATGCCATAACGAAAAAATAACGTTATAATAATAACGGTAAATATAACGTTATTTTACTATATATCGTTATAAAAATAACGTTATCTGGCTACCATTATGAAAATAACGGTACGTAACGATATTTTTTCTGTTATTCGATAACGTTATGAAGCCCTGACACAAACTAGTAATCCTTATCCTTTCTTTCATTACTGTCAAGCCTAGTCAAGCGTCACTAGTGATGCGATGATTGACTTTTTATCAGTTAAACAAATTGTTTTTTTTTCATATTGTTGAAAAAGAGTAATATTTTATGAATTGTTTTTGTAAACGTGTGTAAGTATGTGTTTTTAAATTTTTAACCGACTTCCAAAAAACGAGGAGGTTATATGTTCGGCTGTGGATATATATATTTTTTGTATGTTCAACGATTACTCCGCCGTTTGTGAACCGATTTTCGAAATTTTTGTTTTGTTGTATTAGGTTTCACTCCAATTTGGTACCATGTTCACAAAAGTGGTGACCTGATGGGATCCAGGAGTAATCGAGGGAACTCCTCGAAATTTATATGGAAACATATGGTGATTTTGGTTTTATGTGAAGTGTACTAAAAATGTGCTACCAAAAAGTCAAATATTGGGTCAAGGTATACCATGGTTTCGAAGATGCTGAGAGAACTCCTGACTCCTTATAGATACACGTTTGGGAGTTTCGGCGTTGTTTTAAGTACAGAAAGCATATGCTACCACGCAATTCAAATTCATCATCATCATCATCGTCATCATCATCATTACCACGTCGTGTTAAGGTCACCAATGTCTCATGGCACAAAGTAGATAATAGTACATCTTACAAGGCATAGGTATGGAATATGGATACAATAATAATAATTATGTACATAACAACACCAATTATTAATATAGGCTGTTTATACACGGCGGTCGGTGCGGCGTCGCCGCGCGGCGCGTGCGTAAACATCGTACTTATTCAAGTTCTAGGTTCTAACCGGAATGTCAGGGCATGTCATATGATTTTAAACTTTATCTTCATTAATGTAATACAATATAGTATCGCTTGAGAAAGGCGCAGGTGGCCGCGAGACTTTCCAAGTTTCTCAAGCGATAGTACCTACTATGTATTACAATAATGAAGATAAAGATTAATATCATAATATTATTATGACACTGAAAATATGCTCGCCGCGCCGCTGGGTGTGATTCGGCTCATCCTTCGATCGCGGATTCTTGGAAATCCATTGTTCTGGCGGCCACATGTGGCCGATTGGGAGTTGAAGTTTTTTTTAAATGTATTGTTTAAATTTATCTACCTGATATTTGGGCCTTGCGGTATGTATGGGCTTAATGGCTTAACAGTACTACGTATCTTATTAGAAATTGTAATAAGATGCGTAGAATAAACGCAGTAATTCTACGCGTAGGGTGGTATGGTCACCGACGACCACTTATAAACTCGGCACTCGCGGACTATGACGGAGGTCATCTTGGAGGGTTAATTAATATTTTTAATAACAATACGAGTTCAATAATTACTACTCAAAATGTTGACAATTCAAATTTCAATGCTCACTGCACACACCAAGGTCACACAATTCACAGAACCAAATCTGTTACAACTATATAAAACTCCTACGTACAAGCGATACTGCGATTCAGGAGCACCTCAGCGCCATCTATTGAATACATCGTGTAACTAAAACTATATGAACAACTTCGGAGTTCGGACAAGCGATAGCGCGTATCTTGGAGGCGTAAAGAACAGTGAACCACGTAAAGCAGAGTTAAAGTCAATAAAACTTCAAGCAGCTTTATTGGTGAACAACTTTTTTCAGAAATAAGTTTCCATCAATTTCATTGTGAAGAAACCAATCATGTGGTGGATTTAGCAAATAGTGTGATGTATAAATACGTAACTACAAGATTGGTAAGTATTTCTTACAAAATCTTCGGTTCAGAAACCTGCAGTTCGGAGAATTTATACGAAGTTAATTCATTTTAAAAATGATTAAATATTAATTTATAAAAGTCTTTTCTTCATTCTACACTTAAAAATAAAATAAATATTATGTACTGTTTTTTTTTCTTTTGGCCAGCGCTTCTCGTATTTCCCATCACTAGTTATGATTTATGACATGCCGTGAATTTGAATTGGCCAATCGTAATGCATTTCTTCCCTCACCCCCCGCGTCGCTTACCTCAGCGCATTGACACAATTATTTGTTAAGAGAAATCAAAACATTAGGCGTCTATTGGGTTATGTGGTCGCTGATCAGAACTCTGTGCATCAGATGTTAAAACCTTTCCATAAGACCTTCTTCCGTCCAGAATTGGAGGCTGCAACTTACTAGCCTCACCATAAGATATGTTTTTTTCAGCCATGCAATTTTTGATTGATTTTTGTCTTGAAAACTCTGGACAAATTTTGTTTGTAGCGTAATGTTCACCTAAACAATTTAATACAATGCTCTGCATCACTCGTGCATGACTCGGCTGTATGTTCCTGCCCACACTTGAAACATCGTGGTGTTGATCTACAAATTGTTTTTGTGTGGCCATATCTACAACAATTGTAGCACTGAATTGTCGGATATATGTACAAATCTACAGGTAAAGAATTATAGCAAATGTAAACTTTAGGAGGCAAGATTTGCCCATCAAAAGTTACAACTACAGAACGAGAAGGTTTCCATTCGACAATGTTATCTATTTTTACCTTATAATTAATCCTCCTTATTTTTAATACTTTACCAAAACCTACTGGTGTTTCTAAGTTTTCTAATATTTCTGAGTCTGTCCACTCTGTTGGAATATTTTTAACAACACCCATTCTGGTAACATTAAAATTAGGTATAAATGCCTTTAACTTAAAAGATTCTAAATTTTTATTATTTACAAAATTATTAGCATCTATGTGTGACTTAAAAGCTACTGTACACCGGTTCCTACCTATTTTCTTAATGCTACCTGGTACAATATTATTTACATTATTAGTTTTAAAGAATTTGCCTAAGATAAGAGGATGCAGAGTGGTACCATCCTGTAAAGATGATGTTATCCTTTGAACGTGAACTACATAAGGGTAACTGTCAGTATTTGTATACATTCGGGGTTTAATATTCTGTGAATCAGTAGTTTCTGATGATTTAGGTGGCGTATTTGATATTATATTATTAACAGTAATAAAATCTTGTTTGTATGTTTTCGGCCGTTTGCGGCTCCCACTCATCTCATGTTCGTAGTCCATATCTGTTGTGATGGTTATATTCATGCCTACATCAGGACCGGGCCCCGGGCCCGGCCCCGACGTAGGGTCGGGCGGCTCATTCATTGAACCACCCAAAATAGTTTAATATTTACAACTAGCTAATATATATACAAGAAAAAAACTTACCAATATATACAGCTAACTACACTATATTTATTTATACAAGTAATAAATATACTTAATTATTTACAACTTTAACCCTCCTTATCCTATTTATAATAATTTTGCAAAAAAAATTCCGAGAAAACACTCCCGCCTACTCCGAAGTTTCCCGCGCTTTTTTTCGGATTGATTTTTGTTGCCATCTACTAAAAATGTAAACTGAGAAGTTTTGCCATGGCCATAGGCAGCATTTTGATTGCTGTTTTTTTTACAGCCTAGTACCTACTCCGAGTCTAGTCCTTACCTTAGTCATTACTCCTCCTTACTCCTTAGCTCTAGAGTCTAGACTAGTGGTCCACAACCTTTTTTTCACACGGGCCACAAACATATTTTGATCTTGATGTCGCGGGCCGCAAGTTGCAGGCCTGCACCGTGCACGGCGGACTGCAACAGGACTGCAATGCAGGATATTGAATGGACCCTTTTAGGGCAATTTTTTGACATTGAATTGATGGTGTCTACACTACAGACGGACGAACCCGGTACGAAGTGAAGATAGGCGTAGGCGAGTTTGACAGCTGTCAAACTCGTATGCAGCTATTTCACTTCGTACGAATTTGACAGTTTTGACGGTTCGCAGCGGACCGTCAAATTTGACACGTGGGCTTAGTGTTGCCAATTTAACAAATATCTGCCTATATATAAGGAAAAATATTTAAGTATTGTAGTTGTATAAATTTAACGCAAAACTTAACATTACTTACGGCTCCTGTCTTTACTTTTAAAATAATTGGGGTCTTAGAATAGAATAGATTTTTTTATTTGTACTTGTACTAAACTTCAGAAGAAAAACGATAAAGAATCCGTACAAAATAAAGGCGGCCTTACCGCTAAAGTGGTTTCTTCTAGAAGTATAAAGGTAAAGGTTTTTTCAAGTCTGATAGAAAAAAAATATATTTTTTTCTATTTGGCTGTATAAGCTATATATTTATGCTATATATTCAAGTTTAAAAAGAATAGCTGTCACTGACTGTCCGAAACCAAGGTATATAAAGGTTTCTTGTGGCTTCCTTTTTCTGAGGGTTTCTTCAAGTCTGAATTTTTTTTTATTTGGCTGTATAATTATGCTAAGTATATAATAATTATTATTATTTCAAACGAACTTGTATCAATACATAAATGTATCAATCAATGTAGCATATTATATTTTGTGTTATCTAACAATCGTTTGATAGTCATAGCTGACTCTATAGGAAGGTCTCCTTGATTGAAAAAATCTTTAAGCACAAGCCAAAAAATGTTTGTTGTTGTACCTACCTTCCAACAAAGCCCAGTAGTGGTCGTAATAATTATAACTAGTTAAAGGTATATGGACGATGAGCTGCGCAGCTTCTCCGGTGAGGTGGCCCTTGGGTTACTAGAGCTTTTGAACAATGAACATTGTCCAGTGCTGTCTTTATTTGGTGCTAACCAATGATAAAAACAACTCACCAACTGAGCCATTCAGTATATGCACCTGAATACGTGGGAATACTGATTTCCGGTTACATAACACATGAGCTGGCTGGTTTAAAAGTTTCGGTGCACTGATTCCAGATGATACTGTTAACTGTAGCTGTGACTTAAATTCCAAAAAGAATTCCTCAATCTCTGTATATAAGTATCTTTTGTAAAATATGCTAATTTCTGATCCTTGCCACCTGTTCTTACAATTTGCAAATGATTTTCATTGAATTTCTTCCATTTTATCTCTTAGATGCTTGCGCTCTTGTCTCCACAAAGGTACGACTATGTGATTTTTTCTTTTGGACATTTTTCGAAATAATTAAAAAAACACTTTTAAATACAAGTTGCGACCATGCGACCGATATAAATTATTTACTCATAATAATATTAATTATTGACAACATAAAAATCGTTTTTACTTCTCACAAAAAAAATTGTCCATCTGTGATTTTTGTATCACGTCATGCAGGCACTTTACATGGCTATTCGTATTTGCTATTGGCTATTTGTTGTATTTGGCAACATTATTGACGAATTGCGTATTCGTCAATAATGTAACAAGCAAATAAAGGCAAATACGACCTTCCACACATGGACGTCAAATACCAAACTTTTCACTTGATTTTGTTTACTTGTATATTTGACTCCTTTGATGTGCGTCAAAAACCGACAAAGGTACGTGTATTTGGTATAAGGCCAATATTTGTCAAACATACCGTCTAGGCGTCTACACATGGTGATTGTTTGGCAAATACATCAAATACGCAAATACAAATAGCCATGTGAACAGTGAAGTGCCTCCATCTTAGAGTTAAATACTTGACAAATACAGTGTGGGGAAAATATTTCTTTCAGAATTGGTAACATTTTACGAAATTGAAGCTTTTGGACATTTGGAACTCTATTGCAATCTGATAGAGTTTAATATCCGAAAACAATATTACAAATGTCATTCCGGATAAAAAATGACAGTAATATAATGACAAATGACAATTGACAATGCGGAATGCCAAAAATCAAAATCATATACTTGTAAATTGTAATCTGTGATCAAAATGTACGTGCCTTGATGTACTATGTAGCCCGTGTACGGTGTAGCCGGTTTTTATATTTAAAATTATTTTAAATTTATTAAATGAAATGGTCGGAATTAAAATAATTATAAACGGAAGTTAGTGCGTCTTTATGTGTACGATAGCTCAAAGCTGCTTTAAAATTATTTCCCTTAGTAGTTCCATTAGTTTGTTTAGTAGGTAAGGTTATGCTTCTCAATTTGTTGTATTCTAATAAAATCCCACAAGTTTAGTCCATGTATTGGCCTTAAGATATTATTTTTTATATTTTTAGGCGTTTGTGTTTCAAATCTTACTAAAAAATGCAAGTTTTTACCCAGAAAAGGAATCCCATAACGGGCAGCACAGAATGGGATGTCCAACATGAAGACTACGATTATCACCAGGAAATAGCGCGGTCTGCCTTCGCTGATATGCTGCACGACACCGAGAGGAACCAGAAATACTATAGAGCGCTGAAACTTGCGATCGACAAGCAGCATAGTGAGGGAAAGAAGGCTAATGTTTTAGACATAGGTACTTGTGTCCTTGTATTCAAATAAAAAAAAATATCGATGTGTAGAGTAATTTATAAAATATCCTGTAATAATATATTATTTATATATTGAATTCAAAAGTTAAGTACTTTACAATAATTATACAAAACTAGTTTACTACTACTATAGAATCTCACCAGAATACTGTTCTTTTTCAGAGTAAAATATGTGTAGCATCATAATCTAAAGCCCGGTTTTCACTATAGAAGTACGCTCGGACCGAGTGCACTCGGATTACCACTCGGACCCTACTCGTACTGTGTAAACAGGTAATCTGAGCGCACTTGGACGATCGCATCCGATCAGAGTGAACTCGGACGTGGTCCTATTTTTCCGAGTGCACTCGGATGATTTTATAAAAACAAAATGGCGTCTTGAAAAACAAAGCAGAATTATTAATGAAAAAGTGGATAGAAAGGGAAACAGTGAAGTTTTTAGAATTACATGAAGCCAAGGAAGTGTAGTGGAACGTGAAGCAACAGATCAGTTGTCGTCATCTTTAATGCATTGAGAATATAACCTCCTCCTTTTTGAAAGTCGGTTAAAAATGTTACTACTAGGATGTAAAACCTATAACAGTGTGAAAACCAAAATCCGAGTGGGCTCCTATACGATCTAGCTCGTACGAGTGCACTCTGTCCGAGCGTACTCGTACAGGACGTATAGTGAAAACCGGGCTTAAAGCCTACTACTAGCCAATACCATACCAAATTTGATCAAAACTTTTTCTGTAGTTTTTGTGCAAAAAAAAAAAACTACAAACATTTGGTTTTTTAATGCTCATTATCAGTGCATTTTTTTAGGCACAGGCACTGGTCTTCTCTCTATTATGGCAGCACAATGTGGCGCAGACAGTATTGTTGCTTGCGAAGCTTTCAAGCCCATGGCAGAATGCTGTTTAAAAATCCTAGAACAGAATGGTGTGGCGGATAAAATAATTGTCATACCCAAAAGATCCACTGACCTCACAGTGGGTGAAGACGGTGATATGAAACAGAGGGCTAACATATTGGTGACTGAAGTTTTTGATACAGAGTTGATTGGAGAAGGTTGGCATTTTTATTTTTATTAATCTTAAGCCTATTTAATCTTTATTAAGACCTGCCACAATTATGTTTTCCTGTCTGTAACAATTTACTCCTTTTATAAAGTTCTGTTTATAAGTAATCTAGAATAGCTTTTAATCCCTTGATTGTGGAAAAACGAGACACAACAGATTTCTATTGTTATTGCGGTCGCTGGTGACCGCTTGGGGCTTGAAGCATTAACTGAATTAATCATTAGCTAAAAAGATTTTGAGATTCTTTTAAAACTTATGAACTTTTTATTATGTCTAAAATATGTATATATTATCTGGGTGAGTCAGTTAAAGTGCAAAAAGTTTATTCTCATTAAAATATTATATAAAAAACAGGTTCTTGTTTGAATAAAACATGTTATTTAGTTGTAGAGAATTATTTAATATAATTTTTTGGACATAAACAAAGGAATAAATTATTAAATTTAAAGTAAAATGTTACTTACTTAGAAAAAAATCAATCAAAACAAAACAGTCTTAGGTTGAGAAACTTAAGTCAAAGTTTTTAGGACTTTTACAAAGAAAGAAAATGAAAACTGACTAGGTAAAGTGCAAATATAAGCCTTTTTTATTTAAATTTCACACTTTAACGGATGGTAATCTGCAGATTACCTAGGTAATGTGCACGTTAACATATTCTGCATTCTAATGGTAACATATATATGTATATGTTTTAAATTTTTAGGTGCTTTATCTACATTCTCCCATGCACACAAAAATCTGTTAGAGCAGGATTGCATAGTTGTCCCAGACTCGGCAGTCATATACGCACAGGTGGTGGAATGTTCAACACTACAGAAATGGAACAAACTTAATGATGTAGTAGATGAAGATTCACAGATTGTTTTGAAAACACCACAGAAGGTAAGGTCATAAGTTCATGTTGTCATGCTCTTTTTTTAACACCTCTTTTGTTTTGCTATCTTTTGACCTTGAGCTGGACTTAGTAAAATGTCTTAAATCTTTTAAGTAACAATTTCTTATTTTTAACCGACTTCCAAAAAGGAGGAGGTTATACGTTCGTCTGTTTATATATATATATATACTTACCTTACCAGCTTACCTTAGTGTAATTGCTATGTCAAGGATCTCAGAACTTTTCCGGGCTGGTACCGACTTCAAAAGCATGAAGATTGAGTACAGAAATAGTTGAGGTTTAGGTTAAGTCTGAAGATGCCACTATAATAAGGAATAAGAATTATTTGATTCTTTTTAGATTAAGAATAAGTATTACTTTTGTTTTTATCTTAGAAGTCGGTTTTATTATGACTGACTATTTGTTTTGGTTGTAAAAATACTTAATATCTATTTTTATTTAAGTATAATTTATTGTGCACAGGAGACATAACAAGACAGTTAACACAGAAAGACCACACAAAGGATCTGCTAATTAGTTATTTCTAAAAAGCAATATCTTCCAGAAGCCCTACGGAGAGAGGGGATTAAAACAGCAGATAGGACGTGCAATGTGCATGAATATGATAACATTAAAATATACAATAATTAAAAAAAAATCTATTCAGATAAAAGTTATAAATTGTGATTGAATACCATTTCAGATAAAGGACTGTGCAGGGTCTGCTGCAGTGCATGATATCCAACTGTCACAGCTGCCTAGAACAGACTTTAAGGAGGTGTCGGAACCCATACCAGTCTTCTATTATGACTGGTCCGGCAAAACACCTATAGACATGAAGAGGACTGTTAAACAGAAGTTCTCTGTGACCAACACTGGTCAAGCTCAGATGGTATTCATGTGGTGGGACCTGAATATGGACACAGAAGGTAACTATAATTTTGCCCTAAGTATAGTTTTTGGTACCTCAGTAGATTTTGGCACTCCCAATAACTCTACTGGTGCTTGAGTGTGTGCTGGTACAATTTGTCACTAACCAGTATTATGAGAACTCTAGAAAAATTCCATTTTTTTTTATTAAATAAGGGGGCAAACGAGCAAACGGGTCACCTGATGGTAAGCAACTACCGTCGCCCATGGACACTCGCAACATCAGAAGAGCTGCAGGTGCGTTGCCGGCCTTTTAAGAAGGAATACGCTCTTTTCTTGAAGGTTTGCAGGTCGTATAAGTCCGGAAAAACTGCTGGTGACAGTTCATTCCAGAGTTTTACAGTGCGCGGCAGAAAGTTACGCGAAAAACGCACTGACGATGGCGAAAAGTTGCAGGTGGTATGATTCCGAACAATTCCTCAGAGCACTCCCCGTGATACAACCGATAGAGGATGCAGAGTGTAGCTACATCTCGGCGTAATTCCAAGGGGTCCAAGCTGTTTGAAACACTATGGCAGTCAACAATTCGAGCGGCCCTTCGTTGGATACGATCCAGAGGGAGCAGTTGGTATTTTGGCGCCCCTGCCCAGAGATGAGAACAATATTCCATATGAGGCCGAACCTGCACCTTGTAGAGTTGTAGGCGTTGGTCCGGACTGAAGTACTGTCTCGCTCTGTTAAGAACACCAAGCTTCTTCGAGGCTAATTTGGCCTTACCCTCTAGATGATATCGGAACTGGACTTCACTCGATATGTTGACGCCCAGTATCTCAATGCTAGGGGAGATGGTTAAAGATGTGCCCTCGAAACGAGGACATACGACCATTGGTGACTTTTTAGTGGTGAACGCGCAGACTTGTGTCTTGGCGGGGTTGAATTGGACCAAGTTACGTCTACCCCATTCAGAGACCTTCTCCAATGAATTCTCCACCTTAGACACAAGTTCGTTTCGACTCTCGGTGACATTTTGCCGAGAAATATTGGGGGAGCCGGTATATACAGCATCACCTGTACTGTCATCCGCATAGCAATGAATGCCGCTGGTCTGCAACATGTCATTGATATGCAGTAAGAATAGAGTAGGCGATAGAACACAGCCCTGAGGGACACCAGCATCAACAGACTGAGTTTCCGAGCATTCGCCGTCAACTACGACCTTTATGCTTCTGTCTGCTAAGAAACCAGTGACCCACTTACATAATTTCTCAGGCAGCCCGTATGATGGACGCTTTGAAAGCAGCGCTTTATGCGAAACCCGATCAAAGGCCTTCGCAATGTCCAAACTAACAGCCAATGCCTCTCCCTTCGACTCAATTGCCTGAGCCCAACGATGAGTCAGGTACGCCAAGAGATCACCAGCCGAGCGACCCTTACGGAACCCGTATTGTTTGTCGCTTAGTAATCCCTGGCCGTCCAAGTATCGAAGAAGCTGGCTATTGATAATGGATTCCATTATCTTCGAGAAGAGAGAGGTTATAGCGATTGGTCTGTAGTTGGAAGGATTTGAGCGATCACCTTTTTTGGGGATCGGGTGCACCAAGGCTGTCTTCCAGGAAGCCGGGACGATGCCAGTAGAATAGGAGAGCCGAAAAAGACGCGTCAAGACCGAAGCCAACTCTGGAGCACACTTTTTTAACACAATAGGCGGGATTCCGTCAGGCCCACTCGACTTTTGGATATCAAGGGAACGGAGGGCTTTTCGCACTGAGCGCTGATGAAACCGAATATCCGACATGATGCTCGTGCATCGCGGTATGGTCGGCGGTTTTTGCCCCCCGTCATCCAGGGTCGAGTTTGACGCAAAGAGCTTGCCCAGAAGATCGGCTTTGTCTTTTGCGTCTTGGGCCAACGACCCATTTCCTACGTGTAGGGATGGTAGGGTTGGCTTGCAGAAATTTCCTTCAATAGCTTTGGCCAGAGACCAGAATGCACGGGTTCCCGAGGGGAGGCGCTCAAGTCTCTTGCCAATTCTATTGACGTGCTGTTGCTTTGCCCGAGTAATCTCTTTCTTGAGGGACCTAGAGGCAAGGTTGTACTCCTTTTTATATGTGCTGGTATTTAAATCCCGAGCAGACACCGCGTTGGCCCAGGATTGGTAAGCCTCCTGCTTCCGGCGAGAAGCTTTTTTGGGGGATGAACCAAACCAGGGACGAAATCTGACGCCAGTTGGCACTACAGAGGACGGAATGAAAAGTTCCATCCCCTGCATCACCACATCGGCAACAGAGTTGGCAGTGTTGTCAGGATCATCCGGCGAGAAACACACGTGCCCCCAAGGATAGGATGCAAAAAACGACCGCATCCCATCCCAGTCTGCCAACTTGTAGTGCCACACACGACGGTATTTAACAGCACGCTGTCCTAACACCGTCGTAAGTGGCACAGAACTCCTGACAAGGCAATGATCCGATGAACCAAGTGGTGCGGTTACGGATATTTGGTAGCCGTCAGGATTTGAAGTCAGCAGGAGGTCCAGCAAGGAAGGATTCTGACAATCCACATCTGGGATTCGCGTAGGCGTAGTAACCAGTTGTGTCAAGTCGTTCGCAAGGGCAAAGTTGCAGACAGATTTCCCCGCATGATCAGTTTTATTGGAATTGAGCCAGTCGGCATGGTGGGCATTAAAGTCGCCAAGTATTATGATCTCTGCGGATGGGATCTGCTGCTGCACAAAATCTGAAGCAGCTTGCAGGTGCTCCAAGAGTCGGTCCGTCTCGGGGTCACCACTATGGGACCTATATAGGCATGCATAGACGCGAGGGTGGTCGTCGCAATTTATGCGTAGCCATAAGATGGACAGGTCCATGACCTCAAGATTGCTGAGGCGGCGAGAGCCGATATCATCTCTGATATACACACTCACTCCAGCTTTGGGTAGAAAGGAGTGCTCGAGATAATACCCTGGGTGGGAAAGGTATGATGTGTCACTCGGAGATGATATCTGCGTCTCGGTTAAAAAGAGCAAAGCCGGCTTTGCCGTCTCAAGGTGGTAATGGACGGTATTAAGGTTGGAGTGTAATCCCCTGATATTGCAAAAGTCCACGTTTAATATCGAGGGGGGTGCCTTTGTGTGTTTGCTCTTGCCCCGAGCAGATTGGAGCGCAGTTTTGCCCTCCCCAGAATACGAGGGGCAGCCTGGACGTCCACGTTCATTTCCAGGGGTTCCTGAGCATGGACGTCCACACAGGGATTCTCCAACGCAACTGCGGCATTTCTAGGGGGGGTAGGGGATTGGGCCTCCGGTAAACTCACTCACTCGGCGAAACACAGCGCGAGCGCTGTTTCACGCCGGTTTTCTGTGAGGCCGTGGTATTTCTCCTGTCGAGCCGGCCCATTCGTGCCGAAGCATGGCTCTCCCACGGACCAATTACAAGTTCTGGCTTATAGCAGTACTCAGGGCTGGTTTTAGTATTAGCGCAAGATTTCTTCGGCGTCCAGGGTGCTGATAGTGCTGAAAAAATTTCGCGCCCCTTTTGTCGGCCTTCAGCGCCCCTTTTTATCCGGCGCCCTGGACGGTCGCTACTAAAATATAGTAAAGCCCCATTAGGCAGTAGGTAGTAACACCTTGTTCAATCTCATGCTGAGTAGATGCTAAGGGCATGCCATTTTTGATTTGTAAGTTTTTCATGTATTCAAAAGAAAAACAATGTTAACATTGTAATTTGTAATGCAACATTTTGTAATTAAATTCTAGGTAAAATAGTATTAAGTTGTGCGCCTTGGTGGTGTCATCCTGACACGAATTTTTCTTCTGAACGACCTCAAGATACAATACCATGGCGAGACCACTGGATGCAAGCAGTCTACTATCTACCGAAAGAATTACAAGTTGAAAAAGATGCTGAAGTGTCCTTAATATCCTGCCAAGACGAATATTCACTGTGGTTCTATCTAGAAGACGAAAACACCAAATATAGATACCATAAAAGACCAATATGTGAATGCGGTGTGCATATGGCTTTGTCAAGAACACATGTTTCTTACCTAAACGATACAAGCAGAAATTCCAAGTTATTGACACAGTTGAAAAACGACGTAAGCAGTGATACAACATTATTGAGTTTGAATGGAAGTGACTTACTCGCTTTGGCAGTAGCTAAGTCTGTAAAGAATGTTTATGTAATAGAAAAAATGTCAATTAACATAGGAATCTTAACAGATTATATCAAAGAGAATGGTCTAGAAAATGCAGAAATAATACCAGAAGCCACAGATGCGATATTAAATGAAGTGACAAATGTTTTTTGTAATCCCAACTTCAGTTCAGCGATATTGCCCTGGGAGAATTTAAAAGTAGCCTATCTGCTTTATAACTATAAAGATAAGTTGAATGTGAATGTCAGTATCATACCAGATGGGTGTGAATTCTGGGGAATGCCAGTTGAGTTTCAAGATTTACATAAAATAAGGATACCATTGAACGAATGTGAAGGGATAAAGATGGCGTCATTTGATTCTCTTGTCGAGGTATGTATTAGAGCTTACAATATTAAAATTATTGGTTGTAAAATATGAGAGTTAAAAACTATAATTTTTTTTTCATACAAAAATTATTACTACTGGTATGAGCATTTAAAAAACCGTCATAACATTGGGGAAAATTAGTCATAACTCATTGAAACAAGTTACATTCTCAATGTCAGCGGCTACACGGTCAATTTTTCATCAATCTGATCCATCAATCTGGTACTGATTGACGAAAATTTGATCGTGTACGACTCGGATTGATGGATTGATCGTATTTTTAATATGAACTTTTTATAACCATCAATATTCCGTCAATCAGATTGATGGATCAGATTGATGAGAATTTGATCGTGTAGCCTGTGATAATAAGAAGTCTCTCTCTGGCATACATTTATCAAAACTAAAAAAATAATTACTCTTAACTGCAATGTGAATCTGGAATGGGCTAAAGTGCGAGAATTTTGAAACTTTGGAATGAAATATCTTACCTCGGCTGTTAGAAAGAAAACTTCTTAAAGATATATTGTGCACACAAAACTCTTATAGAAACTGCTAATATGCAATTTTTTTTAAATTTTGTTGGCGTGTTTAATAAATGTTTTTTTTTTTTTTTTTTTTTTTTTTTGCGTGCATATAATTTTCAGCGTTCGCGCACCATAAGCGACTGCGAGTTGGAGGCGCAGCCGCTGTGGGAATACCCGTGCTGGTCGCGGGGGGAGCCCCGGAAACTCCTCGATGTGGACTTCAGGACGCTCCAGCCGACTGCTGTAGCAGACGGAGTGTTCACTGTTGTGTGAGTTCGATATTTAAAATTATAAATAATCGAGTAAAAAGAGAAAGTAATCGAAGTGGAAAGAGAGGGAAAGAGTGTATACTCCTCAATGTGGACCACAGGATGCTCCAGCCCATGGCCTTAGCTAATGGAGTGTTCACTGTTGTGTGAGTTCAATATTTAACCTATCAAGCCCCATAAGAGCACCAGTGACCGCGACAACAATAGAATAACAATAGATTTCCATGAATTCGCGATCGAAGGATTAAAATGAAAAAACTTGAGGGGTGTCAAAGGACACCTGGATGGAACGAAGTTATTTCTTATGTACAAAAACCAAAAACAAAAAGTCGTCGCTACACCACACTGTTCAATGCGAGAGAGAGAGAGAGAGAGAGAGAGAGAGAGAGAGAGAGAGACAGACAGAGAGAGAGAGAGAATCACGCGACACATACTTTCGTGTGTGACGTCGCGACACTTTTGTGTCTTACAACTTTTCGTCTAGCCCCCTTTCGCAACGCGCGATAAGGAAATTCGTTCCAACCTCAGAACAGGAAAATAAGGAGAAGTGTTATGTAGCGCCGTTTATATGGAAACCTATGTCGCCAACTTCAATGACACTGACATTGTCAGCATAGTGTCAACGGTACACGGTCTAGTGATGTCCGATCTATCTACGGTGTCGATTAATTATTACCATATTATTACGACGATATCGATGTATTTTGGTAGATATTTAAATACTATTAAAAGAATGAAAGTGATAATTAATAATATTACAGAGACTAACAAACATAACTTAAAGGCCGAAAGGGGTTGAGACAATCCATGGTTACGAAAAACTTTTATTATGGGAATCGTGACTAGGAAATAATTGCCTAGTTACGCTTTTGCCAAACAGCTGATTATTTTGCCGAATTGAGTTGGTCCCATAGTAAAAGTTTTTCGTAATCATGGATGATTTCAACCCCTTTCGGTCTTTAAGTTACTTTATTTTGCCAAACAGCTGATTATTTTGCCGAATTGAGTTGGTCCCATTGTAAAAGTTTTTCGTAATCATGGATGATTTCAACCCCTTTCGGCCTTTGAGTTATTAATTTTATATCGAAGTCTTTAGATAAAAATGCATACCTATTATAACATTTTTAAGATTCCGTACCCAAAAGGTAAAAGGGTATTTCTAAGACTTCGATGTCTTATTGCCTGTCCCAAGTAGGCCTACTACGAATTCGTTTTGAAACTCAAACAATCGGACGAGAATGCCACGTCCTTCTCTAACAACGTCATTTCACATTTGTTAGAGTAGGATGCGGCATTCTCGATCGATTGTTTGAGTCTCAAAACGGTTTCGTGGTACAAGCCCAGGCAGCAGGCTGTATCTCAATAACCGCTAGACTTCCAAAATTTTCACAAAAAGGCTACTTGACCTATATTTAATTTCATTAAAAAAATACATATTTCTAGTAGAACTTGGCCTAGGCAACCGTATTTCACCCTTATCATCAAATAAAAGCTTATGATTGATAAATAAAGTCGATTTGAAAATATGATTTTATGAAAATATGAATTGTACTGACGAAAACGCTTTTGCGGTACTTCCGATTTGGATGTGACGTCATCCCATTTGTAATTTAATATCTTTTATTTATCGCGCTCGTCATATGTAAGTTTATTTGTACATAAATAATATGAATAAGCCTAGAAAGATTTATAAAATATATTTTCTTGAATAATTCAAATAAAACATCAGTTTTATATATTATCTCCATTTATTGTAGTTAGAAAATGAAATGGCCAAAACTTTTCTACAAAAGTGTTCAACATTACAAATTATTTCTAAATTCTTTTCTAATTTTTTGCCACTGTTAGACTCGTACGCTTAGACATAAAACTTTTTTCAATAAAGAATGTATAAAATACAAAAAACATGACGTCACAGTTCACACTATGGCTGTACAATGGCGGACAGTGTTTTCGGCCCCATTTAAGAGGCATGCTTTTCAATCAACATTTTTAAGGGTTTCCAGTTTCCACTGTGTAAAATATTAAAATATTCGTTTTTTTGGTAAAAATGAATGATTAAGAAGCGATTAGAATAAAGAAAAAAAAATAGGTCAAGTAGCCTATTGTGTACGGTATGTCTGTTACCGCTATAATAACAGATATTTAAACAAAATAAATTAAATATATAAGAGGGGCTCCCATACAACAAACGTGATTTTTTGCTATTTTTGCTCGATATCAATTACGGCAACAGGTACCAGGTAGGCACTTAAAATGTTCACAAAATACTCTGTTGTATTTATACTTTAACAATTAATAATAAAATAAAAATAAACTAAATAATTAAGGATCCATACAAAAAACACATTCTTCGCCTATTTTTGCTCTATTATGATACGGAACCCTTCGTGCGCGAGACCAGCTTGTACTTGGCCGATTTTTTTCATACATTTATAGAATATGCAACATAAAACCAAGAGAAACATATTAAGGTGACGCACAGTGGAAAATTTGGGTCCGTATCGGATCAAAAATCTGTAACTTCAAGGTTTTTCATCGTATTGTATTGAGATTTGGCACATGTATACAGTGATATACAAAGATTTTAAAAATAATCAATTTTTGTAATTTTTTTCAATGTATACATATTTATTTTAGGTAAAAAAAAAGAAAAGAGAAAAAAAGTAATATTACGAGTAGTTATATGTTTATTTTTTATAAATAAGTACTAATATGAGTAAAATTAAGAAAACTTAAATAATTACTTATCACACAAGCATAATAAAATACATAAAATTTTAAAATCGTAAAGTACCTATTTATACCTCACACCAAACTAATTGATCTCAAATTAGTCAAATCTTATAATATTATTGGTTTTTTAAAACTAGGTTTTAGTTACTGATAATGTTATATCTAATTGTTATTATCCTCGCTATTCCTAACTAAAATTACTTCCGGTGTAAATGTAGGATCACCTTCAGGTACCACCTTCAAAAGACTTAGTGCCTCTTCATCAAGATCCTTCGCATTTCTCACATAAGGTTTTCTTAAACTTGAAATGAATGGATCTGAAGTATATAGAAGCGTTTTAAATACGTCTTCATTTGTAGCTATACGGGAACATTTTCTGGCATGGTGCAGGCGCATATTTCTGTAGTCTTTATTGCGCGACTCTTGTGCATCTTACGACAGTTGCCTAACAGGAAGAACAGAAAAATGTTGGATCACGTTTTCTCCGTGTATAAGTAATTTGTGCACGGAGGATGGCATGTAGTACCAATCATAGTTACTAACATAAATTCGCGCAGTTTCTAAGGCATACATTTATAAATTCTAGTAAATTTATAAATTCATAAATTCTAGTAAAAGTGTTTTTCCTTTTCTTTGTTGATTCTGAGGAGTCTCCATAAGCAATGCACGGTCTTCCTTGTTCACCAGAAGTTGATGGCAGTGAATGTGCTTCAGACTCCGGAAACTGTACTGAATATCCTGACTCCAGCCAGCTTGTATTATTCAGAATAAATTGGTCCTTTTTCCGTGATGCTTTAGCCCAGCGCTTATTGAAAGAAGGCAGAATATGTCTTTGAATGTCACCAATTACAAAACACAAGTTGTTTTCAGAAACATTTAATGTTTGCTGTAGAACTATGGACAACGATTCCAAGGTTCTGCCACGCTCGATATAGGGAATGATGAAATCACCCTTAGTACAGTTGAAAGTTGACATTTTAATGGAAATAACCAATTTAAATAAGTGTCACTTAATATGAAATACACGCTGAAGTGTGCAATTTGAAGATATTTGCTTCCCCTTATATACTGGTTTTTCAGATATTAAATACGTACTAATCTCAATGTTATGCATATTTACTCACGCAGGACGAGTGCAAAATAGATAATAATCTATTGCTATCAAAATATTGTGGTTAATATTGTTTTTGTAAAGTATGTCAGCAGTAACCGCAAAAGATACCGAATTATCTACTCCGACCTCTATCACATTTTTTTCCCATAACTTCCAGGACCGCAAACTTCCGCAGCAGATTTTTTTAATTTTTCATTTATGAATAGTAAGGCTATCAAATAACACATAAAGTTGCGCGTGGGGAGCCGTGGGTAAATATGAAAACCTTCGACGAAAAAAAAAGAAAGTGAAAAATAGGGTATGTCAATTTTTAAGTACTTACTCAAAAATAAAAAGCATATTAAAAAAAGTTAATAGCTCATTAATAAGTACATAAAATATCCTTTTTAAAAATGTATAAAACCGCATGCATGTGCTAAATACTTTTTTCACAATATTCATTTGAATTATGTGTATGCAAACATTTGAATGAGCCATCCGCTACTTCAACTTACTTCAACCTATGAAAAAAAATATTTATGCAGTTTTAGTACAAAAAAATGTCTGATTAGGATTATTTGGTTATGAGAGTATGGAATGCAATAAATATTTCATTCAAATTGTGATATTTTTAAAAACCATTTATGATATGCTCTAGTTCTACCATTTTCCATAGTGCGACGCCTTGATAATTTGGCTGTAGCAATGTCGATTTTTTTCAGCAATGACTAAAGCTAAGAAATTAAAGTTCAATGTCAGTATTCATCATGTCTTTGTCTTTGAATTACCCATAGCATAATACGATTGGTCTTTTATAACGCAGAATAATCCTGTGTGGAATAATCAATCAAAAAGACCTCTGTAAAAAAGGGATTCCTATTTTGCCAACAAAGGAGAGTGATTTAAGCTTCCAAAACTTTGTACATAAATTGGTTCAAGCATACACTTTATTTTGCCCATTATAGCTTTATGAAATGTATTTATGGTTTTTAAATTACGCGACAAAAACTATTTTGTCGCTACGCCCTTTCCATTTTTTGCTGTTCCATTGCTTGCTTTCTATGAGAGGCCGGGCTGGCCTCGCATAGAAAACAAGCAATCTAAAACACATCCAACACGGTTTTTTACTTTAACGTGGCGTCACACTATGGAAAATGGTAGAACTAGAGCATATCATAAATGGTTTTTAAAAATATCACAATTTGAATGAAATATTTATTGCATTCCATACTCTCATAACCAAATAATCCTAATCAGACATTTTTTTGTACTAAAACTGCATAAATATTTTTTTTCATAGGTTGAAGTAAGTTGAAGTAGCGGATGGCTCATTCAAATGTTTGCATACACATAATTCAAATGAATATTGTGAAAAAAGTATTTAGCACATGCATGCGGTTTTATACATTTTTAAAAAGGATATTTTATGTACTTATTAATGAGCTATTAACTTTTTTTAATATGCTTTTTATTTTTGAGTAAGTACTTAAAAATTGACATACCCTATTTTTCACTTTCTTTTTTTTTCGTCGAAGGTTTTCATATTTACCCACGGCTCCCCACGCGCAACTTTATGTGTTATTTGATAGCCTTACTATTCATAAATGAAAAATTAAAAAAATCTGCTGCGGAAGTTTGCGGTCCTGGAAGTTATGGGAAAAAAATGTGATAGAGGTCGGAGTAGATAATTCGGTATCTTTTGCGGTTACTGCTGACATACTTTACAAAAACAATATTAACCACAATATTTTGATAGCAATAGATTATTATCTATTTTGCACTCGTCCTGCGTGAGTAAATATGCATAACATTGAGATTAGTACGTATTTAATATCTGAAAAACCAGTATATAAGGGGAAGCAAATATCTTCAAATTGCACACTTCAGCGTGTATTTCATATTAAGTGACACTTATTTAAATTGGTTATTTCCATTAAAATGTCAACTTTCAACTGTACTAAGGGTGATTTCATCATTCCCTATATCGAGCGTGGCAGAACCTTGGAATCGTTGTCCATAGTTCTACAGCAAACATTAAATGTTTCTGAAAACAACTTGTGTTTTGTAATTGGTGACATTCAAAGACATATTCTGCCTTCTTTCAATAAGCGCTGGGCTAAAGCATCACGGAAAAAGGACCAATTTATTCTGAATAATACAAGCTGGCTGGAGTCAGGATATTCAGTACAGTTTCCGGAGTCTGAAGCACATTCACTGCCATCAACTTCTGGTGAACAAGGAAGACCGTGCATTGCTTATGGAGACTCCTCAGAATCAACAAAGAAAAGGAAAAACACTTTTACTAGAATTTATGAATTTATAAATTTACTAGAATTTATAAATGTATGCCTTAGAAACTGCGCGAATTTATGTTAGTAACTATGATTGGTACTACATGCCATCCTCCGTGCACAAATTACTTATACACGGAGAAAACGTGATCCAACATTTTTCTGTTCTTCCTGTTAGGCAACTGTCGTAAGATGCACAAGAGTCGCGCAATAAAGACTACAGAAATATGCGCCTGCACCATGCCAGAAAATGTTCCCGTATAGCTACAAATGAAGACGTATTTAAAACGCTTCTATATACTTCAGATCCATTCATTTCAAGTTTAAGAAAACCTTATGTGAGAAATGCGAAGGATCTTGATGAAGAGGCACTAAGTCTTTTGAAGGTGGTACCTGAAGGTGATCCTACATTTACACCGGAAGTAATTTTAGTTAGGAATAGCGAGGATAATAACAATTAGATATAACATTATCAGTAACTAAAACCTAGTTTTAAAAAACCAATAATATTATAAGATTTGACTAATTTGAGATCAATTAGTTTGGTGTGAGGTATAAATAGGTACTTTACGATTTTAAAATTTTATGTATTTTATTATGCTTGTGTGATAAGTAATTATTTAAGTTTTCTTAATTTTACTCATATTAGTACTTATTTATAAAAAATAAACATATAACTACTCGTAATATTACTTTTTTTCTCTTTTCTTTTTTTTTACCTAAAATAAATATGTATACATTGAAAAAAATTACAAAAATTGATTATTTTTAAAATCTTTGTATATCACTGTATACATGTGCCAAATCTCAATACAATACGATGAAAAACCTTGAAGTTACAGATTTTTGATCCGATACGGACCCAAATTTTCCACTGTGCGTCGCCTTAATGCACACAAATCTTTGTTTTAAGCGGGAAGCCTTTGGCTTAAAAAGTAGGATCAATTTAATCTTCGTCAGTCGTCCGCCAAAGGTAAACTTCAAAAGTAACGGAAACAAATACAGTATATTTTGTTTCCGTTACTTTCAGTTCAGTATTTGAAATACTGAAATGACGAAAAAAGATTTATTAACTTTTATTACTTTATAAAAACAAGCTATCTATTTCTGAAAGAATATTTCAAAATTTTAAATCATACTAGTAGTTCCTGAGATAAGCGCGTTCAAACAAACAAACTCTTCAGCTTTATAATATTTGTGTAGATAATAACGCAACCGCATTAAAAATGATGATAAAAATATCGATACCAAAATCTGCATCACACCACATCACTAGTGCCTTAGTTTGATAGTTCACGGAACATCAAACGGCCTGAAAATGGCGGTGTAGCGGCGAATATTTTTCGTGAAGAATAATTGATTTTTAAATTAAAAAGTCGTATAAATTACAATTGGCTGTGATAGGTGACCCGCAATTTTTTTTAATTTAAAGTTTCGCTGCGATTTCTGCACGTAATTATTGCACAAGTCGGCATTTTGTTCACAATTTACAACGAAGTACAACGTGTAAGCCGTGGAGCGATTTACATGTGACTGACAACTAGTGCCCGAAGGGGCAAAATTTGGTGACATGTGCCACGCCCACATAACATATCTCTTACTTCTATAATCTGTGGTTCCAACAATAATCGTGTAGAAAGAGAAAGTAAATCGAAGTAGAAAGAGAGAGAAAATGTGTCATTAATCATTATCTATCCATCATCTACCCATTTTGATCCAAGATTTCAAAGATCCTAGTGACGGCTGATTGATTTGAGCCCAATTATCCATTTTATTATCATGTCATATTTTCATCTTTCTTGGTTGTCTGGAATAAACCGCTCGAAGCCGTATGGACCGAAAGTGCAGATCCTATTTTTTACATATTTAATGTGCTAATAAAAAATATTGTTATGATTACAGTGACAACAACGACTCATCCCACACGGTAAACGGTTTCGCGGTATGGGCGGTGTGGCGAGTGGGCGGGGCCAACATATCGGCTGGCCCCCTTACCCCGCCCACTGTTGGGCAACGAGTCACCTGGGATATGCACACACGACAGGCGGTTAAAATACTGGTGAGATATGTTGAAAATTGTGGATATTATATGATTGATAAAACTTCTAACGTCTTTTTAGTAATTCCACATACTGGGTTATCGAGGAAATTGATTCCCAGGCACTTGACAGGCCAACGTCATTTGGTCGGATCATGTCGACTGGGTTTGACGTAGCGCGACCAAACTACAATACCCGGCAATAAATATTGCACATCGACCTTTGGAAAGAGACAACCGGCTAATTTCGGTTTCATAGAGCGTTATCTTTGTAGCACACACCTATTTGACATTATGTCAGTCGTTGTTCAAATTCAATAGAGTGCAGTCGCGTCCAGTTCAAAATATATATCTAGAGTTGTTAACACCCCTAAATTTGCTACAGCTGTAATTTTCCAAAAGAATTTTAAATAAGTAAACATAATTTGAATACCCTTTTTATTTTATTTTACCCGAACCTAAAGCCATAACTTATAGAAAATTTGGTGTATTTTATACAAAGAATAATAAAATTGTCAAGAGAAGCAAACCATAATTGTTTTAACAGCTCCTAATATATACCGGACTTTTTGTATTTCGTGCGTAAGAGATAACGCTCTACAAAACCGAAATTAGCCGACTGTCACTTTCCAAAGGTGCAATATTTATCACCGGGTACTGTATAGCTCAGTTAACTAAAGCTGGCACGTTCACAGTGCTCACACTTATGCAATTTCACTATACAGTATGTTTAAAAATATAATATGTTTGCATCATGATAAAAATTATGGTATAATCTGCGTACGATAATAATATGCTATCGTACATCGGTACGTACGCACAAAATTATCGTATGTGTACGATAATTATCGTACGGTTCCGAACGCTGGCCGCGCGCCGATCACACGTTACCTATTTGTAACATCACGCTGTATTTATAAACAGTAGCATAAGAAAAACAATAACTGTCCCCTTCTCGCTCATAAGATAGACCGCGCGCGAGAGAGACGGGCAGACTTTTTATGATGCGTATGCAGTACGACGTCACGCCACGCGCTTATTCACAGACACTACACAAGCGCAATGTTTAAATGTCAACATCGTGCCTGCTCTTGTTAACTGACCTGTACGTAGGTCCCCCATCTGCTTTAGACCTAATTTCACCAACCTCTGTTTGTTAAATCCTAACAAGGCATTACTTAACGGACCTTAGAAAATTAAACAGACTATTAAAATACTTATGTCCCACAGAAAAAATTTAACAGAGGCTTAGTAAATTCAATGTTATGTGAACAACGAGTGAACAACTATCAATTCGTTCATTCTTGTTATAAGGCGACGAAATTGCAATGTACAAGTTTAATACGACATGTTTGCTGCAATGTGTCACTTTCTTCCTTATTCGTATAATAGAAATTAAAATATCACTGATCGCATACATTTGTTACGCTATAATAGTTCTTAATTTACCAGGTTAATAATTATTATTATCTGTCAAAGCTGAAAACATGAATCATAATACAAACTTTTATTTACATATTTTGGTTTGGTAATTTGATACAAGTTTATAGTATATTTGCAATGTCAAGGAAAATCCGAGGGCTGAATTTTTAACAAGGTGAAAATAAATAATTATTATTCATAACTATGAAAAATAATTAATACTTCAGTCGGAATTTCCAGGAATTGCTATTGTATTCTATTGTTGTCGCGATCACCGGTGCTCGCGCGGGGCCTGAAGGATTAATATTAAATTAAGGACGTAGCGGAAACATGACGGAAACACTCAAAAGTCAAAACAGATTCTTTTATTGATATTGCCAAGATATTGCATATTATTGTCTTTGAAAGTTGTTGTTTTGACTCATTTAACAGCCTGTTATATATTTAACGGACCTTCACAGCAGGAATTAAATTTAACACATGTTAGGTGATTTAACATGGTGGAACGCTCGAAAGCTCTAACAGGCCATTAACTGATTTAACAAGGCATTATTTATTTAACATTGCTTGATGAAACTAGGTCTCAACCCATCAAGCCCCATATGGGCCGCGATAACAAAAGATTTCCAGGAATTGGTGATCGACGGAGGAATCAACTTCTCTGATAGTACATACTTAGAGAAAAACTTAGTTTTATGCTCTAAATCTATATTTGTCACCAGAAAAACTTATAAGTAGGTGGCCTATGTTATTTGGACGGTCAAGTCAATGTTAGTCGCGATCTGTCATCTGGGCTTAACCTATTATAAATTCAAAATTGGTCTACCATGTGCCTATGAGATTATTGCTCTGATGCTATGCAATTTTCTTAATTTATGTTTTATTTGTCTTTTAGCAAAGCTCTCGTGAGGTGAGCGGCGGTGCGCAGTGGAGGTACCAGATTGCTTGCGACCTGCGGCAGGGACAGTTCGATATCTCTATAGACTGGGTACAATAAATAAATATTATATTACAATAAATTACATGGTTTTTTTATTAATTAAATATTTAATGCAAACGTAAATAAAGAGAACAATAGTCAAAACAACCCTGCAAATTAAATGACGTCTTTTGCCAAATCAAAAAGGAATTGTTAGATTTTTTTACGTTTACATTAACCCATCAATCCTGTACCATTGGTACATAATCGTTGAAGGGGTAAATTAAACACAGAATACTGTATCACTGAACGCTCTAGTCTCGGCGGTGGCTCGGTAAGAAGTGGACGACAGCTCTGACGTCTGACGGCCATATTCTCCAAGCCCCCACTCATAGGTAGTGCGGCCATCTTTATTTATCAATACACTACAAATCCCCAAGCGGCAGCCGGCTGCCGCATAACAATTGAAAATCTATTGTGTCTGCGATACCCACGATAGAGGTGCTACATTAAATGTCGAACAAAGGTAGCATAGGTCATCATAATATTATACATATTATGATGAAAACACATTTTACACAAATTAGGTCGATGGGTTAAGAGGCCGGGCTACCCTCAAAATTCTCACACATATAGTTGCGTGTGTACGGTAAATTATACGGCTATTGCTGAACCAAAGATTTCCTTTGGTAGGATTGGTCCTTATGGCCCAAGGATGGATTTAAGATGTGGAGCCACCGCGATTTTTGATGTAATTTTTTTTTTAATTTTAGCAGCTTCTGCTCTGGAGGAAAATAGAGTCTCAATCTGTATAGAGGCATTAATTATGGTACTATTCCAAGTTCGCTGCCATATTCGGATGACTTAAGAATGCTTAATTCATTTTAGGACTCATATTTGTACGATAAAGATGTTAAACAACGTAAAAAGAAGAAGAAGTAGAAGCATTGTTTAAACGCGCTAATCTTAGTATGAGTCAGTAATTACTGGTCCGATTTGAAAAATTCTTTCAGTGTTAGATAGGCCATTTATCAAGGAAGGCTATTATTGGCTATATTTTATTACGCTAAGGGCCTGTTTCACCGGTTCCCGATAAAGTGCCCAATAGGCTATTAACAACTTATTTGACAGATAATGCAAAAAATTATGTTCCACAAGTATCTGATAAGTCAATCAAGCAGATAAAATCATTGATATCCTATCAGCCCGATCATGCGGCTGTTAAAGGTTTTATTTGTCAGTTAACAAAACTTTTTTTTTGAGATCGCGAAAATATTTCCAGCCTGTTATATTTTTGTCAGTTTTCGTAATGATGCAGTTCAGTGTTGTGTGAACTTTCTTTAAGTCAATATAATATTATAATGATATCCATACTAATATTATAAATGCGAAAGTGTGTCTGTCTGTCTGTTACTTCTTTACGCTCAAACCACTGAACCGATTTTGCTGAAATTTGGCATGGAGATACTTTGATTCCCGGGAAAAGACAATAAACGAGTTTTGGCGCAACGGAGTTGCGGGCATCATCTAGTTTTGAATAAACATGGATCTTTTAGAGATTTTAGAAGACGAATTAGATGTTTTTAGGGTTCCGCACCCAAAAGCCAAAGGGTAAAAACGGGACACTATTACTGAGACTTCGTTGTCTGTTTCTAGGTATGTGTTTATCTGTCTGTCTGTCTGTCTGTCCAAGTGTGAGTCCGACTCGCGCACAAAGGGTTCCGTAAAAGTAGGCCATAAATTTTGTTTTTTGTATGGGAAGCCCCCCTTATTTTTTATTTTAATATTATTATTAAATATTAAAGAACACGTATAATTAAACTAGCTTTTGCCCGCGGCTTCGCTCGCATTAAGAAGTATTATTACATACAATCTTTCATCCCCATTAAGGGGTAGAATTAAAAAAATCCTTTCTTAGCGGATGCCTAGGTCATATCATCTACCTGCATGCCAAATTTCAGCCCGATCCATCCAGTGGTATTTGCTGTGCGTTGATAGATCACCATGTCAGTCAGTCACCTTTGAGTTTTATATATAATATATATTTTGTGAAAAATTCAAGTACCTACCTGTTGCCATTATTGTTATAGAGCAAAAAGGCCAAAAAATCATGTTTGTTGTATGGGAGCCCTCCATAAATATTAATTTTATATTGTTTTTAGTAGATATTTGTTGTTATAGCGGCAAGAGATATACATAATCTGTGAAAATATCATATCTCTAGCTTTTACCGTTCTTGAGTTACAGCCTGGAAATAGACAGACAGACAGACAGGCAGGCAGACAGGCAGACAGACAGACAGACGGAATAGTTATGCGGCACCCGGGTGCCGCTTGGGAGTTGATGAGTTTAAGGGTTAATGGCATTTAAGTTTTATTATGTATCAAAATAATGTTTGTGTTTCAAAATAGAATGTGTCAATAAATTTAAGAGAGAATTAAAAGTATAAATGCAAAAAATATATATTATTATCCTTCAATATTCGATCACCGTTACGATTGAAATATTTAAAATTAATTTTTAAAACTACTTTTTATTTTCTTATTCACATTTTAAAACTAACAGAGTTAATTGAAATCTCTCTTTTATTTCCATTTAATTCTATCTTCAGCATCAGGTGTTTCTTAAATTTTTTTCCTGGAGTTCTTCCTCAAGAAGGGTTTTTGTAGCTTTACAAATTCTAACTTTTCTTCAGCTAATTTATCATAAGATATTTTTGCTTTGGGTTTCATCGTCATATCAGCCTATATTCGTCCACTGCTGGACATAGGCCTCTCTCAATGAACGCCAAGATGACCGATCTCCTGCTACTCGCATCCAACGTGGACCCGCAACTAAACTGGGTTTACCTGTAAGGAAATACATATTTTTTAATATGCAAGTATTTCATGACAAATATTTAAATAATGATATCTTGCAAACTTCAGCTAGAGAGGCAAATCTGCCCAAGATCAACTTCAACCAGCTGCACTGAACACAAATGTGTTGATACATATCAAATGCACCTAAGTCACGCATAAAGAACTTCTGGGAAAACGCGTTTGTTTCTGTTTGCTTTATCCATGACTTTTGAATACAGAGCAATACTACCAACACTCTCATAATAATGTTTACTGGCAACATTGTCAAAAAAATGGGTGAAACAACCGTCAGATTTTAAATTAAATCGGTTTTTATTTTGGACTTAAGCACTTTTGATGGAAACGATGTGGATTTAAGCTTGTTTGAAATCAAATGTTATAGGACTTAAGCGAATCTGAAAAAATACAATGTGACTTAGGCCGGTTTGATGTAATTGAGAAACAAAGGGACGTATTTAGGTTTTGAATCTTAGGAATAAAAGAAACACGCATATTTTTTATTTATTTCGGTTTAGTCATTAAAAAAATTTAAATAATATTCATTATCATTGTATGCTTATAATATGATTAAAATAAACAAAAAACGTGCCCGCCTTAAACAAAATCAAAAATTTCTTCTGGCATCTCAGGGTCATCTTCTACTTCTTGTTGTTCCGGCAAGTTTTCATTATGAGTATTTTAAATCAGGCAAGTCACTCCAAGCTTCACCATAATGTTTTTCGAGTAGTTTTTTAACATCTGTTAGTTTTTCAGTTTTAACATTAAATCGTGCTTCTATTATATTTGGTTGGATTCCGGATATATGTTTCCCACGTTTAGTTATGCTCAATGAATTGCATATGTCATTTCTGTATGATATTTCTCCTCGAACTAAGATTTTCCGACGATTTGTTCTATTTAAGACAATACGCTTCGTTTTACTTATTTGAAAGTGCAACGTTTGAGTGGTTTTCAACACATCTTTGCATGCACTCTTCCAATCAAAAATTGGCACCTCAGTGACTAAACGCCGGATAGTCGCATTAGTCCCCATGATATCAATATAGGTCTGAAGGTTAGATATAGTTTCTAATCGTTTTATTTGTTTTTCCACAAAAGCAAATACCCGATCGGGTGGGATGAAACTATGTCCAGTGACTGGATATAGTATTTTTACTTATATGTTTTGTGTTGTTTCATGCAGCCATTTAGCAACCATTCCCAGCAATATCGAATTCTTATTTTGGCCGCCGCAACCGTCAGCAACAAGCCTTATTTTCTTTTTGCCATCAAGTTTTACTCGGTTCAGGCAGTGATATTGTTACGGATACGGGCAGTTGTTTACCTGCGCGCGACAGTTGCGCGTACCTTCTAGAAAAGCCCGACCCTTGTTTATGTGAATTGCGTGTTTACGTAAACAATCCAGAATAGAACGCTCCAGAAGGCGACGCGGGCCATATAAAAGGTAAACAAGCCGGCAGTCAACGCAGTTCGATCCGAGCGATTATCAAGGCGACTTCAAAGTGAAAACAAGTGATCAATAGTGAGTGATTGTGATAGTGAACCGACAACTCGGCTACGACCTAGGACAGTGATAGTGCTCAGTGATTTGGATCTAGTGCTTAGTGTTTGGACTTAGTGATTTGTGTGAGCTAGTGTTTGTGAATAAAGTCTTCAAGAGAGTCACCAGGTCTTTCTCTCCGAATCCAACGAACCCTAGCACGTAACAACTGTACAGGGTGTCAGAAGTGGGATTTGGAGATGCCATTGACTCCGAGAGCGGACTTTAAGGGGAGTATCAGGACAAGGGCGCAGCGAGCTGCTGCCATTGACTCCGAGAGAGGAGTTGGAGGTGGAGCTGCGGAAGCCACACCCACTGGTGACCAAGCTCCGCCCACTGCGGGACAGGCCCCACCCGCTGGCCCCGCCCACCAGGCTCCGCCCACTGACCACGCCCCCCAGGCTCCACCCACTTCGGGTGAAGCCACGCCCACTGGCTCCGCCCACCGGGGCCCGCCCACTGACCACGCCCCTCAGGCCCCACCCACTCTGGACATGGCCATACCAGTCTTATAACCTACCTACTAGTATTTAATACTAGTAGGTAGGTTATAAGACTGGTAGGTGATCAACTTTTAAGTCAGATCAGAAATAATTATGTCACAAAAATGTTGTACACTGGGTGGTTGAACTTGTTACCTCTGGGTTATGACATATGAGTCATTACTAATTTTTAAACTAAGAGTTTGTTGGTCACTGCTTGTTTGAACGCGCTAATATCAAGAACTACTGGCCCGATTTGAAAAATTCTTTCAGTGTTTGATAGGTTATTTATCGAGAAAGGCTATAAGCTATATTTTATCACGCTAAGACCAATAAAAGCAAAGATACAGAGGAAAATGTAAAAAAACGGGGAAAATTATTTGAAAGGGCTAATATCTCACAGACTACTGGAGAAATTTTTATGTTATTTGACACGAATATATAGTACACTACGTGAGACATGGGTTATTAATTTGTGAAAAATATACGGTTTCCGTGAAATTTCAGATTTACGCGGATGAAGCCGCGCGGAACGTCTAGTATTATTAATATGTTTATTGCTCCATTCATCACCATGTCTTTGGCATGCAGAATAATGCGGCTATCAGCCTCCTTATATTAATTAAGCCCTGTCAACAACGTTTTCGTTGGTTGAAAATCATAATATGATATTCTAATTTTTTTATTTTATTTTATTTTTACTATCTTTTATCTAAATATTATTCCAAAATTGGCATTTAAACATTCGATTCAATCGAAAATGATACCAAACTCGACTTTATGCCTAAATCCCACGCAGTTATTGACCTCATACCTTGTTAAAGCTAAAAACCCCCCCTCCCCCACCTGCATGAAATATTCAGGTGGCTCCACATCGTAAATCCATCTTAGGGATATAAAGATCAATTCTACCAAAGGAAATCTTTGGTTCAGCAAAAGCCGTATTCCTCGTTTTTTTGTCTTGTACGCACACGACTAATAGTACGTAATACCAAAATCATTTTCTCGTACGAAAATATTTAACATGTTTGAGTTATTTTTGAGCTCAAAATAGTAATTACCTAGGTTCCTGCACAAATTTTTTCTACAAAATATTTAAACTAAAAAATATTTTTTAGTACTTATTTAAATATTTTGTAGTAAATTTACTATTTATAAATTTTTTAGTGTTTTACTCTATTTTTTGTGAAGTGAAACGAAAGTAGTTTTACACACTAGGGGGAGAAGTGATAGTAAAACTACATAATCTTTTAACACCATATTGTAATATCATTTGTCAAGTATGTTATTGTTGTTTGTATCTGTACTATCAGAGAAGTTGATTCCTAGGCAGATGGCAGGCCTATTAATAGTCGCGTTAAGTCAAACCCTTCCGACCGATCACATTAGCTTTGTCTACACTGTGCCTTTTTCTGTTCGTCAAGGGCATGCGTTATAGCGCAGTCAACAGCGAACGTGAGGCATGCCCGCGACGTCTGACCGTCCAAAACTTTCGCTTATTAAAAATGACAGTCGGCGTTGCGTTCTTTGACGCATTCAATTATTGAATGCGCCAAAACGAAAGTTGAAGACGAAAGCGCATAATGTGGACATAGCCATGGGCGTACCCAGGATTTCAGCTAGGGGGGGCAGCATGGTCTTGCAAACATGAAAAATAGAGAAGATGCGCCCCTAGTAACTACTTACAATTTTATACTAAGCTAAAATGAATCTTATTGCGATGCGTATACGCTTGGTCTTTGGTTGTGTGCAGGGTTATCGTTTTGGATTGAGATTAATCCCCGCCTTAAGGCAAAGCTGTCCCTAAAATTTATAGGTCGATGTCTGTCAGTGCGAATATCGACGTAAAGAACATTAAAATAACATTCATATCAACGCGCATTGTACAGTGGCGGTTACGACGCTCGCCGCGTCCTTGATAGAGCGAAAGCCGAAATAGGAGAAAATTATACATTTTATTTTATTAATGACCGAATCATTTATTAAAAAACTATTCCTTTATTTCCTTAGAACTATAAAAAGCTATCCTTTTTGTAAAAAAATACTTATCATTGTCATTGAAAATTACGAGCAAATTACGAGGTATTCGAATTTGAAGTGTATTTTTATGGTGATATTCAAGATTTTTTTACAGAATTACCATGCCATTTTTCAATATAATGTTTGTTTGTTTTTTTACTTTGTTCCTTTTTGAGTCTACATTAATTTTGATGTAAGATAATTCCACATAATTTCTTCATACTGGAAGCCTAAAAATTACATCATACATCGTCATACAAGCCGACCAAACGACGTAGGTGATAGGTCTGTCAACTGCCTAGGAATCAATTTCCTCGGGTATACAATAGATCATCTTATGAAAACCTGTCACAAATGCAAAATAAGTACACTGATGCATCAATATTTACAAAAAGCGATTTACGTATAATCTACGTTACCTACGTGGTTCCAGGGAGCGTAAAAACCTCAACCTACCGCAGAGCAAAAACGTGGCCTAAGCGATTCCGGCCGCGTAGGCTGTTTTTACACTCTCAGGTCTCATTATACCGCGATCGCACGATTGATCAATTATTTATAGTTCAATGGAAAATCAACTTAGCACCCATATAGTCGGGGATTTGATTTACGTACATTAACGGAACCCCTGACGCGGTTTGTGGACGACCCAATGTTAATATTGGACGTTTTAATTTTGTTCTAAATTCAATTGAAGTTTGGCCTTTGGGTATAGGATATATACATTTTAATTCGTAGCACTAAGCTACGAATTAAAATGTAATGTATTTTGTCAACTCAAAATTGAAAAAAACATTGGCACATGATTTAATCCTTCAAGCCTTATAAGACAACAATAGAATACAATACAATAGCATTTCCAAGAATCCGCGGTTGAAGCATTAAGACGGATTGTTACAGTTTACTGTTCACTGTTCACTGTTTAGAGTGTACCTATACATAAGTGCGAGTTTTTGTCATACTAACTTTTTAAGTTAACTATCGGTACCAGTTAACACAATCACAGTGCCTTTAGCTGCAACAATATCTAAGCGAGAGGTCACAAGCACTGATCTTTAGCACAACATTTAAAATGTCCTGATTTATTTAGGGAGCGTTCAGGCGTAGGTACGCGATTTTTGCGAAAGTGCTATAGTAATTTATCTTAATAAAGGTTCTATTCTAAATAAAAGCTTATTTTCATACAGAATAAACGCACGTCTGAACGTGCCCTTATTATGTGTTTAGTTTATTTTTTATTTAGCAGAGAACCATCAGCATACGAGTGCAGCATACAATTCATAAATTATTACCTTCTGAATAAAAAACCAACGTTTTAAAATAAGTATATGAAATATTGTGTGAAACAGTAAACACATTTTGATAGTGTTACGGATACGGGAAGTTGTTTACGTGTTACGAATACGGGCAGTTGTTTACCTGCGCGCGACAGTTGCGCGTACCTTCTAGAAAAGCCCGACCCTTGTTTATGTGATTGCGTGTTTACGTAAACAATCCAAAATAGAACGCTCCAGAATTCGACGCGGGCCATATAAAAGGTAAACAAGCCGGCAGTCAACGCAGTTCGATCCGAGCGATCATCAAGGCGACTTCAAAGTGAGACAAGTGATCAATAGTGAGTGATTGTGATAGTGAACTAACGACTCGGCTACGACCTAGGACAGTGATAGTGCTCAGTGATTTGGATCTAGTGCTTAGTGTTTGGACTTAGTGATTTGTGTGAGCTAGTGTTTGTGAATAAAGTCTTCAAGAGAGTCACCAGGTCTTTCTCTCCGAATCCTCGAACCCTAGCACGTAACAACTGGTGTCGGAAGTGAGATTTGGAAGATGCCATTGACTCCGAGAGAGGACTTCGAGGGAAGTGTCAGAACAAGGGCGCAACGGGCTGCGGAGGCCACATCCACTGGGGACCAAGCTCCGCCCACTGAGGGACAGGCCCCGCCCACTGTCTCCGCCCACCGGGACCCGCCCACTGGCCACGCCCCCCAGGCTCCGCCCACTTTGGGCGTGGCCACGCCCACTGGCTCCGCCCACCGGGACCCGCCCACTGGCCACGCCCCCCCAGGCTCCGCCCACTTTGGGCGTGGCCACGCCTACTGGCCACGCCCACCAGACTACTCAGGCCACGCCCACTGGCCCCGCCCACCGGGCTCCGTCTACTGGCTCCAGCCACCAGGCATCGCCCGTAGTTTCTACGGCCCCTCAAATGGCTCCTCAATTGGAAAGCATAATTGGGTTAATTCAGGCTTTGCAAGATTCTCAAAGGGCAATGATGGAGGCACAAGACCGCAAGCTCGGCGCCTTGCAAGAATCACAAGACCGCAAGCTCGGCGCGTTGCAAGATTTTCAAAGGGTTGAAATTCAGGCAATGAGGGAGTCACAAGACCGCAAACTCGGCGCTTTGCAAGAGTCACAAGAACAACAAAAGGACCTTCAAGAAAAGGCGCTTCTGGCTATAAAGGACGTCAGTAATACAGTGACAAAGCTTCGTAAAGATGTCGACATAATGGACGAACGAGTTACGGGGTTAGGATTGGATGTGGAAAATGTGAAAACCGGCCTCACTGAACTTCAGAAGAAAGTAGTGCGCCTGGAAACCACAGGAGTGGCGGTGTCTAGTGGAACTACCGGAGTGGTGCAAGTGGTACAAGGACCAAGAGTTAAAGTGCCACCATACGACGGTACTACTTCATGGAACGCTTATCGTCAGCAATTCCAGACGGTTGCTTCTGCCAACGGATGGACTGACGAACAATGCCTGACCGCTCTCACTGTTGCGCTCAGAGGGCAAGCTTTGTCGGTCCTAGAAGCACATACAGGGAAGGGGTTCCAAGACCTGATGGAGGCCCTTGAATCCAGATACGGGGAGCGACACCTGGAGCACGTGTTCCGTGCTCAACTCCGTGACAGAGTCCAACGCTCAGGAGAGGGACTACAGCAATGGGCGTTGGAAATTGAAAAACTGGTCAAGAAGGCACACCCAGGAGCCGATTCCAAGATGGTCGACACGAATATTGTGCAAGCATTTGTCGACGGAATCAGGGATCTGGAGGTCAGAGCTGCAGTGAGGCTACGTCACCACACCTCGCTAAAGGAAGCGTTGGCGCATGCTTTGGAGGTCGAGGCTGTTCACCATGAGATACAGCAGACCCAGAAGATCCGCAAGGTCTCCGAAGTAAAGGCTCCTGCAAGGAAAATATTTGAAGCCATGTGCTATAAGTGCGGGAAGAGGGGCCATCTTCAGCTCAACTGCCCGCAGAAGGAGACCCAGATGTCAAGGATGAAAAGGCTCGAGCAACAAGTAGAGGAGCTGAAGAAGCAGGGAGCTTCAGCCAGGACTAAGAGGCGTGTACTGGCTGACGCGGAGGAAGCCCCAATAACTGTTGTCTCCCAAGCAAGCAGCAACTACGGATTAGTGACTGAACTACTCGACGACTGCAAGAGTAATCTGACTTATTCGCAGAGCATGAAAGCTAAGAAGTTTTTACAGCGCCACGCGAATATCTTCTCCAGTCAGGAAGGCGACCTTGGAAGAACGTCGATGGTTCAGCACAGAATAGATACCGGAAGTGAGAACCCAATTCGTCAACGAGCAAGACGGATACCCATTGCAAAGGAAAAAGAAGTTGAAGGCCTTTTGGAGGACATGAGAAGGCATAAGATTATTGAACCGTCTGCAAGTCCGTGGTGCTCACCTGTTGTATTAGTGAAGAAGAAAGATGGCAGCACAAGATTTTGTGTGGACTACAGGCGTCTCAATGATGTCACTAAGAAGGACAGCTATCCATTACCTCGAATCGACGATACTCTGGATACCTTGAGTGGCATGAAATGGTTCTCGACCCTGGACCTGAAATCTGGATACTGGCAGGTGGAAATTCATCCAAAAGACAAGGAGAAGACAGCTTTCTCCACAGGTAAAGGTTTATGGCAGTTTAACGTCATGCCCTTTGGATTGTGCAACGCACCTGCCACATTTGAGCGACTCATGGAGTGTGTACTGGCAGGCTTAGTTGGAGAGGCTTGCTTAGTCTACTTGGACGACGTCATCATTGTTGGCCGCGACTTCGAGGACCATTTGCGAAACTTAGAACGAGTTTTCGCCAAAATAGAGGGGGCCAAGTTAAAGCTGAATCCGAAAAAGTGTCGTTTATTCAGGAGTAAGGTCAATTATCTCGGCCATGTCATCTCCAGTGATGGAATCCAGACGGACCCGGAGAAACTGGAAGCAGTTCAAAATTGGCCAACCCCTAAAAACAAAACTGAAGTGCGGGCATTTCTCGGCCTGTGCTCCTACTACAGGCGTTTTGTTAAGGGATTCTCAGAGATAGCCAAGCCTTTACATCGGCTGACAGAAGATAAACGACAGTTTATGTGGGACGAGACTTCTGAAGATTCTTTTCAGAAACTGAAGAAACGTCTGTGTGAAACACCAATCCTGGGGTATCCACAACCTGAAGGTCAGTTTATAGTCGACACTGACGCAAGCAACACGGCCATTGGAGGGGTGTTATCTCAAAAGCAGGGCGAAAGAGAAGTTGTAATTGCATATTTCAGCAAATCTTTATCTAAGCCAGAGAGAAACTACTGTGTGACAAGAAGAGAACTCTTGGCTGTTGTAAAGACGCTACAACATTTCAGCAAATATCTCATCGGCAGACAGTTTTTACTGCGAACTGATCACGCAGCGTTGAAGTGGCTACTGCAATTCAAGAACCCAGAAGGCCAAGTAGCTCGATGGATTGAACAACTCCAGGAGTACGACTTCAAGACGGAACACCGCAGCGGAAAGGCGCATGGGAATGCCGACGCACTTTCACGAAGGCCGTGTTCAGAAGACTGCAAACACTGTGTTAAGCAGGAATCTAAGGAAGTGACATTAAAGTTAACGAAAACAAGTCCTTCAGGTCCATGGGAGAATGATGCTATGAGGGAGGCTCAAGAAACAGATGACGACCTACGGCACATCATCACATGGAAGAAACGAGGTGACGAAAAACCAATCTGGAGTGAGGTTGCACCCACTGGCGCTGCCACTAAGGCGTACTGGGCGCAATGGGACAGTCTGATACTTCAAAATGGAATACTTTACCGAAAATGGGAGAAGACTAACGGCAGAGAGTTCCATCTTCAGATAGTTGTCCCAAGAACGAGAGTACCGGATGTTCTCCGTGAAATGCATGATGGCGTATCAGGAGGTCATCTAGGTGTCAAGAGGACGTTAACAAAAGTGAGAGAAAGGTTCTACTGGTTGCATTGCCGAGATGATGTGCAGGAGTGGTGCCGCAAATGTACAACTTGCGCTGCAGTCAAGGGACCACAGACAAGGAGCCGTGGGAACCTGCGCTTGTATAACGTTGGCGCACCGTGGGAACGAATTGCAGTTGACGTAGCTGGGCCATTTCCTGTAACGGAATCGGGAAACAAGTATTTTATGGTTGTCATGGACTACTTCACCAAATGGCCCGAAGTGTTCGCCATACCAAACCAGGAAGCTACAACAGTTGCTTCTAAGCTGGTCGAGGAAGTGATATCTCGCTTTGGTGTGCCTCTCGAAATCCATTCCGATCAGGGCAGGAACTTCGAATCGCAGGTCTTCCAGGAAGTGTGCAGAATTTTGGGAATGCATAAGACGAGGGCCACCGCGTACCATCCACAATCTGATGGAATGGTCGAGAGATTTAACCAGACCCTTGAGAGGCATTTGGCGAAATTAGTAGATGACAAACAAAAAGATTGGGACAAGTATATACCACTCTTCCTTCTGTCGTACCGTACCGCCGAGCATGAAAGCATAAAAGCTACCCCGGCGTATGTCAATTATGGTAGGGAACTAAGAGTTCCAGTAGACCTTTTGACAGGAGGGTCACCGGAGGAACCAAAGACCGTTCCAGACTATGTCTGCGATTTAAGGGAAAAAATGCACTACATACACGCCATGGTTCGGGAAAATGGGTTACAGTCAAGTGAGAACATGAAGACCAGATACGACCGGAAAGCGAACACGAGCGGCTTCGAAGAAGGGTCACTGGTATGGCTGCATAACCCAACTCGCCGAAAAGGGAAATCTCCAAAGTTGCAGACCAAGTGGGACGGCCCATATAAAGTGGTTACCCGATTGAATGATGTGACTTACAGGATTCAAAAGCCACCAAGAGGCACATTCAAAGTGGTACACATAGACCGTTTGGCGCGTTATCATGGCAGTAACAACGATGCTCGGGACGAGCATCTCTAAGAGGGGAGTAGTGTTACGGATACGGGAAGTTGTTTACGTGTTACGAATACGGGCAGTTGTTTACCTGCGCGCGACAGTTGCGCGTACCTTCTAGAAAAGCCCGACCCTTGTTTATGTGATTGCGTGTTTACGTAAACAATCCAAAATAGAACGCTCCAGAATTCGACGCGGGCCATATAAAAGGTAAACAAGCCGGCAGTCAACGCAGTTCGATCCGAGCGATCATCAAGGCGACTTCAAAGTGAGACAAGTGATCAATAGTGAGTGATTGTGATAGTGAACTGACGACTCGGCTACGACCTAGGACAGTGATAGTGCTCAGTGATTTGGATCTAGTGCTTAGTGTTTGGACTTAGTGATTTGTGTGAGCTAGTGTTTGTGAATAAAGTCTTCAAGAGAGTCACCAGGTCTTTCTCTCCGAATCCTCGAACCCTAGCACGTAACAATAGGATAAATTAATAGATAAATAATTAATTTGTTTTTTACAGGATTCAAGTAAAGCTTCGTTTCAATTATCAAATCTCTGGAACGATCTGTCACCAGCAGTTTTTCCGGACCTTTACGACCTGCAAACCTTCAAGAAGAGAGCGTATAACCTCCTAAAAGGCCGGCAACGCACCTGCAGCTCTTCTGATGTTGCGAGTGTCCATGGGCGACGGTAGTTGCTTTCCATCAGGTGACCCGTTTGCTCGTTTGCCCCCTTATTTTATAAAAAAATATAAAAAAAACAATTCACTTCCGCATTTATAATAATTATTATTAGTATGAACACTGTGCAACTACACATACCAGTGTTTGTAAACATTAGTGCTAATTAACACCTATAACACATTATTTACAGCCTCTACAAGTACATAATTGCGACATACAATTAGTTCCATTTGCAGTGACAGGTACCAAAGCTTCCCGCTACGTGGTACCATATTTGGTCCCAATAGGTGTACTTTACGACCTTGGGACGCCAGTCGTTACTGAGGATTTATCCAGATAACTCCAGAACATTTCACGTCCATTTCTGGATACATAAAAAGGATATCTTATAAGATCAATTATGACCTATTACAGCGAGAAATAATTAATATTTATTACGTAATCGACATTATAAATAAAGGAGCACATAATTATTGCGTCGGTAGTTTATCGCGTTATTTATTTAAATTATATTCCTTATCGTCGGCGGTTCTAATTGCGTCTATAACTCTGTTATACACAGACAAACTGTAACACTCGATAGTGTTAATACGGTGGAATGTATATTTTATTATACGTATCTACTCATTAAAATAAACAACACTTATACTTGTAGCCTAGAGGATACGGTTAAATCATATCTGAACATCTTGATTCCAGACGACGAGCCCACTTTAGACGACGAATACCATCGCGCCATTAGAAGTACAATTTTAGACCCCATCAATACACCGCCTTCCGACTTGCCTTCATCCGATGAGTTTATTAAAATAGTAAATCTTTTGCCTATTAAAAAATCTGCAGGCGAGGATAAAATTTCAAACCTAATGATAAAACAAGCCTGTATAGCGGCGAACTCTTCAATTTTACTCGTTTATAATAAATGTATCGCGGAAGGTATTTTTCCAAAGGTCTGGCGTATCGGTAGTATAAAATTGATTCCCAAAGCCGGTAATAAACCTTCAGACGATCCAAAATCCTACCGTCCGATCACGCTTTTACCGTGTTTAGGTAAACTGTTAGAACGCCTTATCGTACCGCGCCTGCTTCCCGGTGGCCCTAAATTTCATAGTCAGCAGTATGGTTTCACCGCCGGGAAATCGACTATAGATGCGGCCCTAGAAGTCAGAAAAATAGTTAATCTATCAGAAACAAAATACGTTGTTGCCATCTCATTAGATATATCGGGTGCTTTTGATAATGCGTGGTGGCCCATGCTGCTATTAAAATTAAAAAATAGAGGGTGCTACTCAAACATTTACTACTTGATACGTTCTTACTTTTATAACAGTTTAACTAAGCTTCAACTTGGTCACTGCATTCACGCTAAAACCCTGACGTGCAGCTGTCCACAGGGTTCCGTACTCTCGCCTAAATTGTGGAACGTAGGCTTCGACGATCTGCTATGCCTCCCCCTCCCACCGCTTTGCATACTAGTTGGCTATGCCGATGATGGTTTTCTCATTATTCAGGCTAACTCACGTTCCGAAATTGAAACAAAAGCAAACCAAAGTTTAAACTTAATTTCGGACTGGGGCCACCGCAACCGCTTAAATTTTGCCGCGCATAAAACCTACCAAATACTTTTGAAGGGATCCCTCTTGTCGACACCCAGCATTAAACTTAATAATGTTAACGTTAAACGCAAGCAGTCGCTCTGTTATCTCGGGCTTTACTTAGAAAATAAATTTTCGTTTTTAGATCATATAATTAAGACTGGTGAAAAAGCTAAACGTAACTTTTATTCATTTACCAAAATTTCCACTTCAACATGGGGTCTCTCATTTAAAACTCTCCAACTAATTTACTCAGCGACATTCCTAGATACTTTATGCTACGGGGCTCCCGTGTGGGCCGACCGAGCAACTATTGGTGCGGCTCGTCGCAAATTATTACAAAGCCAACATCTTGCTCTCATTTTCCTGTGTAAAGCTTACAGAACCACAAGTACCGAAGCTTTACCCGTACTAGCCGGAGTTTTACCCGTAGACCTTGAAATACAGCGTCGTGCGACTATGTACTACCACAACAAAAACATTACTAGCCCGGACTTTTTAAACGCTCGCGATAAACCAAAAATAGCTAGATTGTTTGAACCCTTAGATGATTCAGTACGTTACCTAATGTCCGAATGGCAAACTCGTTGGGATAACTCCACAAAAGGTCGCCACCTTTATAACTTTTTTCCAGATATACGTCAACGGCTATCCAAACACTGGATGGATATTGATCATTGCGTATCTCAATTCCTGACCGGTCATGGTAATTTTAAAGCCAAACTCTATGGATTTAAACTAGTAGAATCACCCATGTGCGAGTGCTCGACCGAAGGCAACATATTCGAACAAACCGCCCATCATGTTCTCTGGGAGTGTAACCTCTGGCAAAACGAAAGATCTATAATGCTTAACAACATACTTTGCAAATCTGGAGTCCCATATTACGATGATCTCGTGGACAACGCAAGGAACTTCCGTGCCTTTAAGCGTTTTTGTCATAATTATTACTGGAAACAGTGTAACACAACAAATCCCAACATTAACTTAGATCTAGCTTAGTAGTCATAATTAATATTAATTATTCCCGTGGTGCTATCCCTTTAGTTCTTTGACTTTCGGTCATTGCAACTTTGTGCTGTCTCCCGCTATTTATGGGGAGGGAAACTGTACACTTCCTACTCCTCCTATCTTCTTCTGATTAAATTCGTTGCGGGTCCCAAGACAGCTTTAGCATGTCCCTCGGGCTCCCTGAGATCATATCAAAGGGTTTTCGTGGTTGGATACCGCTGTCGATCCTGGCGACACAGGAGATACAGTGGTGGGAATGTGTGGTGGGCCAAAGCCCGTTTAAAAAAAAAAAAAAAATACGTATCTACTCATTGGATGAGCAGTCGAGCATAGGACAAGCTAAACTGCGGAGACTTGAGGCTTCGTATGGCTTCGTGTTGCGTTTTCAAAATGAAGGTGGTTATAATAGTTGTTACGGGTTATACTTACTAGGTTATACTTAACTATTTGTTACGAATTACGATAGTTTATAATGTCCTCTTTGGTTATAGACTTATAGTAGGTATGTCTTTGTTTTTTTTTTTTATGAAAGTAAACGATACGAAATTAGAAAGCATAATATTGATTTTGATTCTCTGTTGGCGCCCACCCCCTCAATAATAAGTTACTCCAAAAAGTTTTTGGTAAAAGGTGGCCCGTGCGAGTTTCTTACGCCGGTTCTTCTCGTTAGTTCCCGACCGGTGGTAGGCATCATGTAGACTTTCTGAGAACATTTGTTTCTTTATTCAGAAATAAAACAATTTTTTATTTTTTAAAAGCTCCAAGGACCAATGCAAGCAAGACATGCAAGCTTTTATATTTTCTCATCAGTTTTCTATGAGATTAAGATATCTGTCCATACGACATCAACCTTTACACAATTGTTAATAGAAACTTATTATTCGGGACTTAACGCGACTTATTCTATTTCTAGTAGTAATGCTACTACATACTTTTTACTCGACGTTTCGGCCGTGTTGAAACGGCCGTGGTCACGAGGGGACTGCAGGAGCGCGGCGTCTTCGTTTGCACCGGGCGTTCTGATCTTCGACTACCCTCGAATTACGAATAAAACTTAATACGTGAAGCGATTGAAATTAAAAAATACAAGAATTTCAGTCGCGAGGACGGATTTAAATTATCTCCAACCTGGAATTCAGTGATTAATAAGTGCAAACCGCGTGCGTCACCTTTGTCAATAAATGTAAACCCGGATACAGTGAGTGTTGTGACTTGTGTGTCGAACTGAGCCTACTGACTCTAAATACATTGGAACACAAATGTTGGACAATTATGTAGTACTAAAAAGTATGTAGTAGCATTACTACTAGAAATAGAATAAGTCGCGTTAAGTCACGAATAATAAGTTTCAATTATAATGCAACGCGAAAGTTTAAAAGTTTACAATTGTTAATAGTTTTTGGAATTGCTTCAGACAAATACAGATGCAATATGTAGCATCCGCAGGCCGTGGGGAGGGCATGGCCCATGGCTGCAGTAGAAATGCAAAATAATAACAGTGATAGATTTAAGGGACAAACTGACAATCTGTCGTCTTGTCTACCGTAGAAAAAATGCTTTTTTCTTTGCCTATTTCTTGCTATGCCATGATTATTGGAATTATTGCTTCAAAGACTGCAGAACAGGTTTAGGGACAAAACTCAATAAACTGACCTAAGTTTTTCTGTCACCCTGTCTACTCTAGAAAGAAACTCTTTCTATCCTATGCTATGATAAGCGTGTTGGCTTCGCGTCGGAAAAACTGACGCATGTGTAATAAATAGCGTGGAGGAGCGACATAACAGCCCTTTACAGAGCGCGTACCTAGTAAATAGAGTCATGTTTTTACACCGGCTAATCGCTGTCAACGTAGACTTTACAATACGTAGATAGGTCCATTACAAAACACTATCCAAGAATGGGTTTAAGCTGCGCGTGCACTGGATAGGAATCGGAGCGTATGGAGCGTACGGATTTGTTGCTTTGTATTGATTTGTATGATACTGCGTGCACTGGGTCGGCATTTCTGCGCCTGAGACCGGAATTTATGCCGATGACGTCATCCGCAGCGTCATTCGGATTGCGAAGGTTTCAAGTATGACTTGTTTGCGACGTGACGACTGACGACATTATAATTACTTTAGTGTAAAAATATGAAGAACTTTACAATCTAAAACATCAACATTATCATAACCAACTGAGGAGAGACTATTTGGGATGAAATTGGGGAAATAATTAATTTAGTTTCCTCTTGTCTCTCTTTTCCTCTTCTGATAAAATACAGCTAATTAGGTACAACAATATCCTCGTCACTATATCCTCCATAATGCAAATGCACGTTAACAGGCTATGACGGACTAAAAATAACTAAATTGCCGATGATGAATCTGAATGCAGTGGACGCACCTCATCGGCATTTCGTAAATGACGACGCTCCGTGCGCTCCGTAAGCTCCGATTCCGATCCAGTGGACGTGCAGCTTTATTGCTTGTTCAGACACAGCGATAACAGCGCAGTTTGGACCCGTGCGATTAAACCGGTGGCAGGCTGGCAGCTTATTACTATGGCGTCATATTACAGCGTTTTGGTTGGTTTCTGCACGGCAACCGCTCGGTTTACGTTGTGTCTGAGCAATCACAATGTGCCTTTGAATTAGTTCAGACACAAAGATCAAAAATCATGATGTATTATGTTGTTCCTGATATCCGTCAGTTTTTTTATCCTTTCGCATTTCTACAGTGTATTTTTCTGTCTTCAGATACACTATACAGCTAGAGGTTTTGACTTGTAGTGGTCAACAATAGAACCTTATTTCTGTCTCGGACAATTCGGATTCGGTATCTAAGACATGGGCCTCGATTCTTATACCTTGAATGTAGTTTCGACCTCAGAAGTCAGGCCGTTATACTCGCGCCTAGAGCATTTTGCTTAAATGCTCCTAGTTATTTTTTAAATGATTATAATTACGTTTTTTCGCATGTTTTCCGAGCGAGCCGATAGCTTCTGGCCGCAGCGTATTCACGACTTTATAGTCATACAAATTAACTATAAAATTGCCCTTGCGGTAAAATTACTTTCGATATAGCGCCTTAATAATAGTTACTACGTAACTGTTATAGGGATCTGCGCAAATAGAACAGAGTTCAAAAGTCAAATGGAGGAAAATTATTTTATTCAGATTTCAGGCTCTACATTTCTGCCCCGAAAAGACACACTCTCACACTTTAATTTGTGTATATTGTAACTTCTGATTAGCCATATCTATGTATGGAATGGTTCCTGTATCTGCGGGCACTACCATCTCAGCACCGGTGTAACAGGTTCCCCGTTTGAACCTTACCTTATTTAGTTATTTTTTCCTAATTATTCGTTTGCGGATGAGGTATGTTTAAAGGTGTCGTAAAAACAAGCAATGCATTCATTGTAGACACTACCGTACTGTACAAACGTGGATTTTTCAATCTTACGGCTCAGTGATAAGGTCGAAAAGTGGTAATTGTCGGGGATTGTCCTCGGCATAAATCCAGCGGCTCTTTATAAACACAGAAGCCGGCATTTTAATTATTTATATATGAGTGTAATTATTTTAATACGTTCGGCGAAGTTATTGAGTCTCGATCAAAATATTTTGAGATGGAATGTCTTACGCTTTCTCAATGCGGTAGATTACATTGTTTCGTTTCAATTTCCAACTAAAATAGATTCTCTTGATGATGAATGAAAATATATTTTTACATCTATACTAGATTTTTACATCTACACGTCTGTGATGCATTCACAAAACTACGAACGAAGCGTTTCGCAAAAGGAAGTAGGAATATGCGTGATGCGAAATAAACTCGATTTTTGCCACCATTTACAAAAAAAGAACATATTTTTTTTTAATCTATCTTCGTCACTTTGCTCATGATATCTTTGACTTTACAAAGTAAGAGATTTACAAGCTATTTCCATTTTCCTCGATCTCATTTCCAGACAATTGGTTCCAGCTGTGATTTACTTAGTATTTATGTCGTCTGTGGAGAAATATTAACAATCATCACTCACATTGACTACCTCTAGGTGATCTCTCTAGAGAGCTTCCGTTGATGTGTGACATATCCTACTGATATTACAAAGGCGAAAGTTTGTGAGGATGTGCGTATGGATGTTTGTTACTCTTTTACGCAAAAACTACTGAACGGATTTTAATGCAACTTTACAATAATATAGCTTATACATCAGAATAACACATAGGCTACAATTTTAACCGACTTTCAAAATGGAGGAGATGCTATGTTCGTTTATTTATGTTTAACGATTACTCCGCCGTTTGAGAACAGATTTTCAAAATTTTTCTTTTGGTGTATAGGGTATTATCCCAATTTAGTACCATGTTCACAAAAATGGTGACCTGATGAAAGGATCCATTAGTAATCGAGGGAACTCCTCCAAATTTATATGGAAACATGTGGTGACTTCAGTTTCGTGGGAAGTATTCGAATCGCATATACAACCAACAAATAAGATTTTGCACGTAAGTATAATATAATATCATGGTTCCGAAGGTGCTGAGGGAACTCCTGACTCTTTATAGATACGAGTTTGGGAGTTTCGGTATTGTTTTAAGAACGAAAAGCAGATGCTACTATGTAAATTACATTTATCATCATTATCATCATCACTACCATATTATACCATGCATCGTTCCATGATTCTGACCCTATTATTGGTACGTTTCATAGTATTTTATATCGAGACTCGAGTTTGTCAAGCGATTAAAAAATCTATACTTATATTATAAACCTGAAGAGTTTGTTTGTTTGTTTGTTCGCGCGCTACGTTTGAGCGAACTCAGGAACCGATTTAAAAAAAAATCAGTGTTAGATAGCTAATTTATCGACGAAGGCATAAAAATAAAGAATATATTATCACTGACTAATAAGTCCGAAGAAACAGAGGAAAATGTGGAAAAAACCGGGAAAATTGTTAGAAAGGGTCTCTACGCGGACGAACTACTGAAGCATTTTTCATATTATTTGGCACAGAAAATATAGAGAAGACCACGTGAAGGGACATTTAGGCTATTTTTTTGCAGGAAAATGTACGGTTTTCGTAAAATTCCTAATTTACGCAGGCGAAGCCGCGCGGGACATCTAGTAAAATATATAGTTAAGTGATGTCGAGTGTCGACAAAGTTTGTTACGTCGTTTCTTCTCGCTGGTGTAGTTCTCGGATTTGTGGTTAGGCATCATAGCTTATAAACAATTAGAAAATAAGTTAAGTTTTCGTTTCGAAAACACGATAAGTAGAGAGTGTAGAGACCCTGTAAGGCAGTAGAGGTTCCCAAACTTATTTTGTCTACCGCCCACTTTAAGAACAAATTATTTATTATATATTAGCGCCCCCATTGTTTCAATTTAATCCCTCAAGCCCCATACGAGCACCGGTGATCGCGACAACAATAGAATACAATAGCATTTCCAAGAATCCCCGATCGAAACATTAAAATGCGTCCTGATGAAATAAATCACCCCCAATGGGTCCCACATCGCCCTCCTTCAGACCTTCAGCGCCCATAAGGGGGCGTTATCGCCCACTTTGGGAAAGACAAAAGGTATGGGCTTGTGACTTGTCTATCTTATTTTCAAACTTCGAATACCGTTTCGGTCGCATCCATTTTTAAATCGAAGAGACATATTTTGATACTGGAGAACTGGTCCCCAAAAGCTTGACTTACATAATATTTTATTAAAGTCTGACAACTCTTTGGTTTTGGTATTTAAATAATTTTAGATATAATATTATGATTAGGGTAGAATGACTAAAAATCAATTTCAAATATTAAATTGGCCTCCAAAACCCTTCTTACTCAGTTGATCTCAAACATTCAACTGTTTAGAATATAACTCTCACACTAGTTAGTTATTAATCTATTGCTCTAAACCGGGAAGAGAGAAGTAAATTATGTACCTACTTAGGGTATACCATAACGGTCTTATTACTATTAGAATAAGATCCAAAATGCCAGGTTACCGTAGGTTATAATAATTAATACCACGATAGCTGACTCTATATTATCATATCTTAACATTTATTGCATAAATACTGTAATTTATTGAATCAATTGACCTTTTTGTAGCGTCGTAATGACGAATTTACAATTTATATATTTACACGATTTATCGCCATTTATAATCTATACTGTTATTGTTATGATATAATGAGTCACGTTCGCGTTTTAATACTGTTTCGTGCGGTTTTACATTAGGCAAAAGTCATAAAGTAGAGAAATCGAAGCAGCTTCTCAAATAATATGCGTATATGTATATAATACGTGAATAGTCTTCCTTCAATAGTTACAGCAGACGTACAAAGATCTTGTATCACTTGGATATTATTGTGGGTATTACAAAGTATCTGTCACTTTAAAAACTTAATTTGGTCACATGGAAAATTATACTCTGATTACATTAAAAGAAGGGTATGGATAAGTGTTTAGCAAATCGCAAGTGACACTTTACAAGATGACAGTTCTGATTTTGGTGGCTCCAAAGTAGCCTTGTAGAGGTGTACCGCCAGTACGTAACCAATTATCAGAAGTATAATAAATAGATAATAATATGTGACTAAGGGCCTGTTTCACCACTTTCTGATAAAGTGAAGACTATTCACAACTTTTTTGACAGGTTCTCCATACTTCTTCTGTCAAGTTAAGTGGTATAGCCTATTCGGCACTTATTAGGAAGTGGTGAAACAGGCCCTAAATCTATTTAGCCAGTGACTTGGAGACAGAGATAGAAATATTGCAGTTAAAGCCTCCTAAGTACGTTTCTCATAAGTCATCCTATTAAAAAAAGTTTGCTAAAGGTATTACCAATTACTATATAATATTAGCCATAGAGAGATATTACCAAAGTCTTAAATATTCGATTACCTGGCGCCTCTAGCGGTAAATGTCACGGATTCCATTTCCGATTTCACATGACTTTCAGGATTTGTAATCGTGAGAATCGAAATAATTACAAACGACACGGGGAGTCGTGATTTTCGTACATCTCGATAATAATAGAATTATTACTAGAGTCGACGTTACCCCGTGGGCACTGATGTGAGGTCGAGGGCCCGAGGCGACAGAGAAGGTCGGGCCCTTTCGATTGTGAGGTTGGATGGAAAAACTGTGGGTTATGTAACTTGGAACTAAACTTACGAACTAACGAAGTACGAAACTAGTGTAAAAGTCTATCCTGCCGACTGCGCCTAATCTCTCAGACTGATATACAAAAATATCTACAGCTGAACATAGAAATTCATCTTTTTTTGGAAATCGGTTAAGAAGTTGGTTCTGCCCCTAATTTCTTATATTGTTATCTATTGAAAACGCCATCCTGCTGACTGCGCCTATTCTCTCGTTCAGTACATAATATGAGTGCAGGCAGGATGGTGTTGGGTACTGGCGCACTGTCCTGTAGTCCTGCCGACTGCGCATTATACTGTTGCACTTTTACATAAATAGCTATCCTGCAGATTGCGCTGGACTCTTAAACGGCCCATTCACTATCCTGCATTGCAGTCCTGCTGCAGTCCGCCGTGCAGGCCTGCAACACCATTCACTATCCTGCATAAGCCGGCGGACTGCACGCAGGATAGTGAATGGTGTTGCAGGCCTGCACGGCGGACTGCAGCAGGACTGCAATGCAGGATAGTGAATGGGCCGTTTTACGGCAATAGTTTCACCTAGCAGTGGGCTAATAATGTTGAGTGCGGAATCAAAATATGCCACAGATTTGACCATAATATATATTCGTGTTCGAATTTCAATTTTCTTTTATAGGTACTAGTACTTCTAATGGCTTCAGACAACGAACATTTCCTAATAAAAGTACCCTTTATTATCATATCTGGGTTCCGTTAGATTAACCTTTGTATTGAATATTGATATGAGGTTGTATGTTAATGTTGAACAGTGAAAGGACAGCTCCAGTTTAGAGTTACGGTGGGAACATACTTTGTATCTTAATGATGTAGTTTTATGTGCTTTAGTACTGGCTTTTGCAACTTAGATTCAATATACAGTTGCCACATTTAGCCAGGGAGCCCTAGAACATTTTTTTATCACTATAAAGCTAATATTTTTTGTGAATAGCTTCATTTTGATAAGACAAACGACATTTTTATCTGCGAAAAATCTTGAAGGTAACAGAGATAGAAAGGATTTCATACTTTGATTTGATGGTCCTAAAATATGGATTGTTCTATTTGTAGGACAATGTTACTCTTAAATTATATAACTATTAACCTACCAATATACAAAAATCTGCTGGTTAGGGTTCCGTTTTAGGGTTCTGTAATCAACAAAACTTGGTTACAGTTATTAATCCTTCGATTGCGGATTCTTGGAAATCCTTGTGTCCTTATGGGGCTTGATGGGTTAAAATTATCCTGCCCTTTTCGCATTTAGGCTGACTTAGGAGAAATACGGGGGCAAACTGGATACTACATTTCAGATATTAAAATTATGCCGTGATAAAAACTATCCTTACATGTCTTTTGCGGGTTCAGTGAGTGTGGCAAACTCACTTTATATAACCACACTCACTATATTATATCCATTCCTTGAATCTGAATCGGTTCAGTAGCTTAGGCGCAAAGAGACAATACACAAACGGCTGCATATTCGTAGGCAGAAGAACCTTCTAGCTTAAAATTCTATTTGTAAGTCCTCATGTCATAACTTTTCTCACAGTTAACTAAATTTAGTACCTACTAGCTTCTTATTATTGTCCCTCCAGCATATTCTACCTTGCAAATTTTATGATCCTTACGTCGTTAGCATAAAGATAGAAATATATACTGTAAAGGTAAAATAATTGCGAACTATGTAGTTTACAGTCTTTACTGCCAATTAGTTGGCGTCGTAAACTGTCGAAATATTAAGTATATACGACCTGAGGCTACTGCGTTGCCTAATTTTATGACGCTTGTTACATCATTTCTGTTCATTATGTCATTAAATCATAATGATTTTTCTGACCCCACCTAAAGTTAGCCCATCATTGCCACCAGGCCATGATATAGCATGTAGAGCCAGTAGAGTAGCTTTTCCCAAGCCGCCGCCGCGCCGGGACTTTAATAATGCCCGCGTGCTGTTAAGCTCACATTTTGTTCATACATGGGAGAGCCATGCTTCGGCACGAATGGGCCGGCTCGACCGGAGAAATACCACGTTCTCACAGAAAACCGGAGTGAAACAGCGCTTGCGCTGTGTTTCGCCGAGTGAGTGAGTTTACCGGAGGCCCAATCCCCTACCCTATTCCCTTCCCTTCCCATCCCTACCCTCCCCTATTCCCTCTTAAAAGGCCGGCAACAAACCTGCAGCTCTTCTGATGCTCCGAGTGTCCATGGGCGACGGAAGTTGCTTTCCATCAGGTGACCCGTTTGCTCGTTTGCCCCCTTATTTCATAAAAAAAACTATTTTGAAAATCACGCCCACCGGTAAAATAATGCAAAGTCGTTGTAAAACTCGTGAAATTTTTTCCACTTTTAAATTGTTAATTTTGAAGAAAGCTATTTTTTCACCCTGAAATTTTTTTGTTGCGGCCCGCGATACCAAGACCAAAACATGTTTATGGCCCGTATGAAAAAAAGGTTGGGGACCACTGCAGTAGAGCAATGCATAATGAAAAATTTAAAGTCCCCTCTCCACTTTGAAACATGATTGACACCACGATTGCTAAACTGACTTATAGCATTCCTAATCGATGATCATGGGCGCGATCTATACGAACAAATTCTAAACAATTACAAACTCAAGACGTTTATAATAGTGTGAAATTGTCATATAATTTTGCATATTCTGCCAATTTTCGTGCATATTTCAAGCATTTTTCATGCATATAACATGATTTTTATATTACATATAATCCGGTCTCTACTCATAATTTTCCCTCGTTATAATTATCTAGATTACAAAGTTCTGTCAGCATTAATAAACTTGTCTACCGGAGATATTAAACAGATATTCTCTAACTGTAATATGTTGCTGTCACAGCGGCTATAAACAAAGATACTATCTAAGGACCGTGTAAGGGAATCGTAATCATTAACTTAATCATTGCCAGCGGTTATTAAATATTAATTTATCTGTTTACTAATATCTGATACTCGCCGTTTGCAGAGGTTGTGTATAATTGAATTGATAGTTGTGCATTATAAATTATGTATAAAACAGTTCTCTAGGAATATAAGATTAGATTTGTAACTTTGTTAGATATATTGCGTTCGATAGTTTTAACTGCAAAGTCGCGGATCAAAAATGTATGGCAAGTGGCTCTTAGCTGCCGCACTCAGACATGAATATTGATTACTTAACTTTAATTAATAACTGATAACTTTAATTATAAGTGACTATTTGACATAAGTCCGGTAGATTTTCTGTCAAACTTTTCATTAAACGACAACAAAATAAATAATATCGTCAAATTTCATTTAACTTCTATTTCTAACTAGCGATCTTTAGTTTTTTAAATGAAATAAGGGGGCAGAAGAGCAAACGGGTCACCTGATGGAAAGCAACTACCGTCGCCCATGGACACTCGCATCATCAGAAGAGCTGCAGGCGCGTTGCCGGTCTTTTAAGATCCCTACGCTCTTTTCTTGAAGGTTTGCTGATCATATAGGTCCGGAAATACTGCTGGTGACAGTTCGTTCCAGAGTTTTACAGTGCGCGGTAGAAAGTTACGCGAACAACACACGGTGGAAGACTGCCGTCTGCCACTCATCAATGTTTTTAGGCTACCCATCCCATCCTTAAACTACATGCTTCAAATTAGAAGCCATGTTTATACATATATCCAGGTTACAGACATTTTATTACAAGCTTTAACGTCACAACTTACAAGCTTTTGTTGTCTTATAGACTCTACTTTTTCATCCATGATCTACACCAACTCCCGATCACCTATCAGATGCTTCAGCTCAATAGCAACCATTATTATAATTTTATAGTCATTTCTTCAACATCACGTCAGTCGAGCTATCTATTAGCATTAATATAATTATGGATAGTTTAAAATTCTATTACGACATCAAAGTATTACCCGTAGGGCATCTGCCTACGTATTTGGTGGGCCTCGATTGTCCGAACTAATTTGTATTGGCGTTTAGAAAACGGTTTTTTAAGTGAAAACTCATTTAGTGATTTTATTAACTTTTATAAGATGCGCAAAAAATGTTAAACTCGCGTTAGGCCACGTGACTTAATAGAAAATTCGTAAGACAAAGCGTTCGTAGAGAGCACCCGCTCTGGAGAAGTTTTCGTGCCTCTACGTAATTTTCTTTTTTCTACCGCTCGGCAAAAATATTTTCTACGTTTCGTTTTTCACTTCTGCTGGCACTCTTGTGGGTGCAATCTTTTTGGATTAACGAATTTTATTTAAGGCTCACAAATGCCATTATTGCAGTTTGAAAATACCATGCTTCTTCGGAAAATTTTAATTGCCTCTTTTTCATTTCAATTTAACTTAACTTCTGTTTTTTAGAGTAAGAAGTTCGGATAATCGACGCTCCACAGTATTTGGAATTACGGAATTATGATAGTGGCCGGTAATGTAATTTTTTCCCGCCTCGTGTCTCTCCATACGTAGTCCTAACACTTAAAAAGCAATTACATACAGGTGGCAAAAGAGTTGCATCAAATTGATGGCATAATTACGCGTTTCGATAAGTGCGAATTGCCCGTAAAGTGGTGAGTGTTGCCATAAATTAGTCGCAAACTGCCATAATTGAAATATAAACGTATACATATGCCGTTTTGGTTAACTGGTCTTGAAAGTCATCGACTGCTCGCAACTTTGTTTGCGTTGGAAAATAAACTTAGCGAGGACGAAGCTATTGCTCAAACAAATCCTTTTACTGCTCTATCTTTTGCTGAAAACTCCATTAAAATCTGTTAGCAACCTTAAAGAATATCCACTCAAAATGCGAACAACAACGCGACCTTATTTTATACTTATGTGATTGTGTAATATTGCGCTGGATGACCAAATGACCCACATCTTAGGGTACACCGAAACGAGGCGTAACGAAACGCGACTCTATGATGCAAGTAACGTAAAACGCGTGCGATATAATATTTAAGCATTTCAATTTTACATCCCGATTGTACCATCGAAGGAATTGACAGGTGGACCTGAGTCGATTGGTCGGGGTTTGTCAATTCAATATTAGTTGCGATCTGTCGGCTCGATTTGACATAACGCTACCTAATCACGTAGGTCTGCAGTTTGCCTATGAATCAATTTCTTCGATAGTACATCTTCTTGCATCTGCATATCTCTCTTGAATATTGATAAACAAAACTCTTTACGTTGCTATTATAGAGCTATTATAGATCCATCTTCCTTGAAAATCAATAGACAAAACTCCCATGTAAACGCATTTTGCCGTTGTAATGACAGTGTAGGTGTAATGACAACTTCGGGTCCATTCCTGCGTAATACCTCGATGCTCGTGTGACTGCGGAGCCCTGGGGCATTAGGTACAAATTATACCTTGTGGTAGAGTAGAAAAAACGGTATACTAGCCGTTAGTAAGTTTGTGTGGCCTGTTATACACGTTGGCCAAGATCGATAAGTAGATGGACGTGTAGAGAAGCATTTGCAGTTACTTATTACTTATCAGCATAATAATGGTAGAAATGGGAAATAATATAAATACTGACAGCTAATTTAGAGCCAAAATGATCTATTTTATTCTGTTAATTTGTCACAATATGTTTATTGTTACTATATTCCGCCGTCAAAGCATACCTTTCTACGATGGCCTCTACAAGATAGGCCTTGATGAACAATCACAGAATGTGCTGCCACTCTAATGCAACTGAAAGATACGCACAATCGACACCGAATACGCATAATCGTAGATGGGGCGTGATATTTTGTGATTTTCTATAGTAAATTGCCTATCATATAGAAAGATGTAGAGCCTCTTTAAACAATAGATTTTCAATTGTTTTGCGACAGCCGGGTGCCGCTTGGGGATTGATGAGTTAAAATTTAAATACCATTTATCTCCCGAAGTTTGCAATCTACTATAATACTTTCTTGTTACTGTTACTTCTGCTCTGTGACTCTAAGCTCTACAAAGCTCTACGCCGTCTACGGTGACCCATAATTTTATTATTAGTGATGTTGTTATACACGGACGATACTTTTATAAAGGTAACAGTCATGAGTAGCATTATACTTAACTACGACGATTCTAACAATGATAAAAAAACTTACTGACTTGATGGACCATATTATTATAATATTAGAAATGATGTATACCTCCTGAATACTGATGTATGATGATGAATTATATTGTATGTATGATTATTGATTATATTAAGCGAATCGTACATTTTTTAAACAGATTCCTTTGTCTATGTACGCCAGGTACCTATAAAGAACTGCAAGAAATTTAGATAGTGGTCTAATTTTAAGCGTACGATTCTGCGTTTTTAAATTTGTGTTTGCCGTGTTCACACCAAACCGACTGTGAGCCGCCGAATGTGAGCCGCCGAATGTGAGCGAACGTTACGCAGTTTATTGTATTCCATACATATTCACTATTTCGTTTACGCTAGGCGTAGGTGCGGACATTCGATACCGTATATTTTCACGTTCACATTAGGGCTCACAGTGAGCCTGCTCACATTCGGCGACGTATAGTCAGTTTGGTCTGAACACGCGCTAATATAGTCTTTTGGCCACTTACGTCTTTATAGTAGCTATTTCTTCCTCAACACATGATCCTTTTCTTGTTCTTTTTAGCTTCTTCCACTTCTTTTCTTTACTTCTATTTTTACTTCATACTTGGAAAGAAAATTATCTTTGTAAGTTTGTCTTGTGCGCACAAGCGCGTAAAGTGTAAGACGCCGGAATTCACGGGTTGCGGACTTCAAAGGAAACCTAACGGAGTTTTTACGCGTTAGGGCTCCAAGCCTTGTAGGGCTGCGCTGGCCCTTAAAGTTCATTTAACATTCTGCACCTAATGAGGCCTGCTAATGTCGGGAAATATTACGCGACAAAACGGTGAGAGATCAGCTTGTAATAAGGTCTAAGTAGCCCTTTATAGTTGAGACTTGAGAGCAAAAAGGATAGTAAAATTTCTAGTCAGAAGAACAAAGCGTTTCGTCGCGATAAAGTTCGAAAATGTAGGGTTTTCGAAAGCCACAAGTAACATTTTACTGCCTAGAAAAATATCACTTGTGGTCTGTGAACTGTAGTGCTTTAAAATCTCGTCTCCGCGTTGGGCTCAGTTGATTGAAGGACCAAGAGCCTGCGACCTGAGCCTCCACTTACCGCAGAAATATAAGATTGGGGATTGTCCATTTTTTTTTAATTTTGCTCATTACAAAAACATTTCGAGTAATAAGGTCAGTGATCGCTTTTCTGTATATAAACGAAAAAATACCCATTAGTTACTTGTATTTTTGAATACATATGTTTAACCTTAGTTTGACCTTCAATGGCGTTAAATTAGCAATAAATTCGACCAACATTACGTTTCGAACTATTGGTAAGCTTCTCGTATCAGCTTTCACATAATGAGAACTTGGATTCGACGAACCAGCCATTATAAATAAGATTGAAAGGAAATTTAAAACATATTGCAGAGGTCAAAAAATATATAAAAAGTACATGTGATTTTTTTTGGACAATGCCCAATGGTCAGGTAAATATAGATCAACTACGATAACTTGGCGCGCCCCTCCAAAATTCAAAACGTTTGAAGTGCGTTGTCAAAACGACTTGAAGTGCGTTGTCTTGCACAGTAGGCTAGTTATGATTAGTTGACCAACAAAACTGAAATATTACGTGTAGTGTGATTGGTTGAATACTTACTACATACAAACTCTTTCATAAGGATGTGACTACACACATTGAAACAGTCATTTGGAGGGGCGCGCCAAGTTATCGTAGTTGATCTCTATACCTTCACTATTGAATATCTCCTAGTGTAACCGCGACCGAAACTCCATAGTTGCTGGTCGTTCTTACCTCTGTAAAGGTCACAAACAGCTTTCCTAAACTGAGGAAGGTCTGGCCGTCGCAGGCTCATTTACTCTATAACCAAGATTGTCAAAATGATTACGAAGCCACCGTTGCCAATTATAATGATCTCGATCTGACATGGACAGTCACAGACGAATGTGTGTTTAAATTTTTGTACTTCTCTAAGGGATATTATAATTATTATTACGGCTTTATTTTCCAATAATAACAATTAGTTATTTCATAATATATGTTACTTATCTAACAAATAACAACGATTATTTAGCCCTAAATTGGACAAATCCGGCATTCTAGAGGTCATTTCACACACAATGATAATATACCATTATTGACACTTCGTTATTACTGTGTCACAGGCTAATTATAATAATTACAGTTACAACCACACTGTAACAATTACAATGGCCACCATAAATAACGCCACGACAATCGCGTGATAAACCGCCGGATAAAAACTGTTGATGTGTAATCCATCAAAGTCGTTGTTTGCTTAATTTAATGCCTTATTTTATTCTGATGTGTATATTTAAGGGGTGTAAAAACATGCGACAAACTTCGACCGAAATTATTCGGCTGAGTTACTGTGAATGCGACAAAATACGATTTGAGGGAAGTATTTAATTAGGTTAAGAAAATAGGGAAAAACCCTTATTCAACGAAAATATTATATTTGAAAATACTACATATTTAAATAATAATTCTTTCTTTAAATATTATAAATGCGAAGTATGTATGTCCGTCTGTCGACTGTCTGTCTGTTTGTTAGATATCTCTTCACACTTAAACGACTGAATCAATTTTGATGGTACTATTCCTCGTTACACATAATATTTTTACATTTTTTATTTTGAAATAAAAAATTAAGCGCCATTGCTTAAATTACATAAAACTTTGGCGCGAAAACGGCATATCACTGTTCGCCATCTCGACAATAACCACAGATACAAAACTGATAGCCATAGCCACGCTGAGATTTGTCGACGTTCAACACAGGTTATCATATTTATTTGGAGTTGCCAGTATAAATTATGTAAAGTTCAAAGTGTACTACTGTGAGTGAAATATATTCCAAATTCGGTAGTAATTTATATTGTAATCTAAAGCCTTCATCATAACTATAAACTATTATATAAACAGTAACGTGATTCTAGTGAATATAATATATTATACTTACTTAGCTTCAGGCTTTCAGCACGGTCTCGGTGACTCGGTATACAAAACGGTAGACTTAAAAAACGCGTCCTAATGAAGGAAAATTGTCTATTATATTAAAATAGTTTAAGCAAGGATTTGGATTGGATAAAATGCATTAATGTTGGATTTCATCATATCACCAATCAGGACACTGAGCTACACAAAGCAATAGTTTTCAAATGTATTTTTCTGTTTGAGATTAAATTTCCAGTGTTTTTAGAACCGTCCAATCACTAGACTAACACAAAAAGATTGAATTGTTAAATTAGACATAGGGTTAATTGTGCCCTGTCTGGTGATCAGCCCTGACGTAGGGCCCGTCAAACCTTTGTCAAACGCCCAATTAGGAGCTTCGTTTACAAATTATAACGTTTTTTTTTTGTTTTGAAAAGATAATCTTTTTGTTTTATTTTTTGGTTCGTTTGTTATCGATACAGAGGGTTTTTCCAGTTTTACACAAATACGCGTTAAGATTTATGTTATTACGACTTGTGGCTGTATTTCCTAACGATAGTCAAAGGCCTTATTATTATCCTGAGACTTCAAGCCACCTTAATAACGAGGCCAACGTAATATTGTACGTAGGTATAGCTTGAAAGTTGAGATGTTTCAAACTTTGAGATGCGTTTATATTTTTAGTTTTACATTGTGTGGCGAGTTGGCGACATGTCACTTGCTACGCAAACTTTTTTATTACGTAGGTAATAATTAGTAATAAATAAAATATTAGAATAGAAAAAATGTATATATTATGCATTAAGTAATTCTCTTCCATGTCTTATTCTACCTATTTGATATTTATGCATAAATTAGGTATTCTGAATCTCGAGAAAGGACATAATAATAGTTTTTATTCGCCGCAAAATATACAACCCCCCAATAAGCAATAAAGAAATAGCAGCAAACAAAATAATGAACAACAATTTATAGTACCATTTACTGAACTTCATATTAATTATTAATATTTAGTAATCTAAGCTAACACCATAACAGCTAGATATTATCAAAGTTCAACTGTTCCGTATAAGGGTAGACACAGAAACGCCTGCGAACAATAAATACGCTGCTTTTGAGCCGCGGCTCGTTCGTTTGTACACGGCGAAATTTATTTCGATTACACTGGAATTTGTAGAGTGCTATCACATAGATGAGAGGAAACGCTGCGTTTAAAAAGATAGACTAATTCTAACAGAATTCGGGAATATGGTATTAAGTAGTATATACAATTTTAAACTTATAAATTTTTTCAAGACCTAGAACTCCAGACCTAGGTATTGGTGAAAGAGGTCTAAACTTTATAGTATAATTTAAAAGTACTTGTAACTTTATATTAAGGAACATAATACATGGATAATAATAAGGAACTCTTTACTTTAGAGAGTAAGTTCTCTTTACAAAATACATTTTCAAACTCTTTGAATGTATTTAATGTAGTAGGAGTGATATTATTTGCCAATAAAAAAATACATTGATGATTTCTATTTAAGCAGAACTTCCCTAAAAACGTGTTCAAAGAAAACATGTAAGAAATAAACGTCACGGAACGCTGCGTTTGTTTTGTTCAGTATGACAACCCTTTAGAAAATCATAACACTGGCGGTACCTTTTAAGTGGACTCAGTTCAATTCATTTCATACTCCATAATAAGCGAAATATTAGAAAGTTATATTAATTTACTGACTATTATGTCCAGGTGTTGAGTTGAGATAAATCAAAAATTTCTTTTAGCAGCTATATTTTACAAATACTTATTCTATGCGATTGTTAAGTATTTTCATGGCAAATCGATGCCAATCAATAGAAAAGAGGCATATAAATAAGCTGTTCCATTTCTGTTTAGAAATTTCTGTTCATAAAGTTCTTTCAGATAGCACTTTCATTTTTATGGCCTGTTTCACCGCTTCCTGATAAGATGCCCGATAGGCTTATTTGACAGATTCTCCATACTCCATCTGTCAAATTAAGTGGTGGATAGCCTTATCAGGAAGTGGTGAAACAGGGCTTCCTGATAAGACGCCCGATAGGCTTATTTGACAGATTCTCCAGACTCCATCTGTCAAATTAAGTGGTGGATAGCGTTATCAGGAAGTGGTGAAACAGGCCCTTAGTATTAATAAATAATTTCGACCGCGATGTTGGAAATCAAAACATGAACCGATTTTGATCCAGTTTGTTGTGTTTGAAAATTGACAAGATCAAGAGTGTTCTCAGCAATAGTTCGTCGTTCCAGTGCTGGAAAATTTGGGTTCATATACATGTTAGCAATTTCCAGTGATTTAATAGATTCAATATTTCGTATTCTGATTCTTGGCACATAATTATTAGAGTTTTATATCGGTGGTGGTTTTTAAATTAATTCAAATCAATTTCATTAGCCATTCATATCTAAATTACTCTATTGACTACATAATTAATGAATGCAGACTTGCCTCGCGGTTTTGGGCTGTTCCATTTAAATGGCTCATCGTCACGGTGCAAAGTGAACATACCCTGAGGGTTTAACTTTATTTATACGAACAAAGGGAGGGAATCAATTACTATGAAGCTCAGGTGCTCACCGGATGGCCGGAGGCGACGGACGCAAGATGTATGTAGGAGCCTTTACAAGTGGCTAAGATGGTTATCTGGTTCATCATTATCAGCACGCGGCTCTCCTCCCTATAATACCTCGATCGTGGGAACAGGGAATCGCAGACACAATATATTTTCATTTGTTATGCGGCAGCCGGGTGTCGCTCGGGGATTGATGGGTTAATAATAAAGAAGGCTCAGTTAATATATCTAGTTCACTAACTTAACCTACGATGTGTTGTAGTTTGGAAGTGGTTTCTGTATTAAAGAAATAGGAAAACGTTAAAAGTCTCCAAAGCCCCAATTTATGACATCATGACAATATCAAAACGATTCGACTATTTTAATGTTATTAATTGTCTCAGTCTCAGCCGTCAATAATGATCACTTAACTTTAATGAAAAGTTCGCTAGAATTTTTTTTGACTTTATGACAAGGTCTTTATAAAATTTCAGTTAAGTAATCGTAACTCACTTAAGTGCGGTTGTAAATTGTAATTGCACTTATTACAATACTAATATTAGTTATTAATCATAATTTGCGTTGTAAATCTTAATCTCGAGTTCTAAACAGAAAAGAAAACTTAAGCAATTTTACCTTGTGAATTGTTTCCTTGAAAATTTTCCTTCTTTAAACAATTCTGCTTCAAACGATAATATGTTCTCACAACAATTAGAGTTATTAGGTCCTAGTGAAACCTAAGTGCGGACCTAGGTAATATATTACAGCCTGGGATTGTACTAATTGCTGTAGCAGCTAGTAATCCTTTTAAGGGTTCACTAATTGGTCAAATATGGAGTTTCTTATGAGCTTGTTGTTACTTTCAATAGTGTTAGAGTGAAGGGAATTTTTCCTAAATTTTTTTTATAAAAATTGACATTTTTAACAAAAATGTTCAAACAGACTTCCATAATAAAGAATATTCTATATTCTTAGATGAACTAAAAAGTATAATCTTCAGCATTTTTCTGTACCTCATCTTCATAATTTTGATGTTGGCAGTGTTGGCACTAAATCGTGAGTTCTACTCAGTTCTGTGACAGAATATAGTACCTACAATATTTGTGCGTGGCCACTCAAAATTTCAAGAAAATTTACAGAAAAATCACTGAAAAAAAATACAAAGACAAGAAAAATATAATTTCTTTAAAGCGTACATTATATTTAATTAAATAATTAATTACAAAAAGTCTGAAAATCGCATTAATATAAACGATCCTTAAGAGAGTGCTAAAGGAAGTGTGTGTTGTGAATGTGGTGAGAAATTCCGCAAAAAGTTATAATAGCCATACGACGGAGAGTTTGATTGGTTTGATTCATTGATAGTCTCCGTGGGAATGTTGCTTTTATTGAAGCGTCATCAGCTTTGAGATGATCATGGATACCTCGCATCTCTTTATTATGCACTATGCACAGGGCGGTTTTAGCACTTAGGAGTTAGTTAGTTCCCGAACTGGTGGTAGGCACCGTAGTATCAACTTTCTGAAAGCATTTTTTAAAATCTACTCAGAAATAAAACAATTTTTATTTTATTTTTATTTTTTTTACTGCCAATACCCTGGGTGGATTTCTTCGGCGTCCAGGGTGTTGATAGTACTGAAAAAATTTGGTGCCCCTTTTGTTTGCCTTCAGCGCCCCTTTTTATCCGGCGGGCGCGGTGCCCTGGGCGCCATATATAAAAAAATACGAACAATTATTACAACTTTATTTGCACACTAGATGTTCCGCGCGGCTTCGCCCGCGTAAATTAGATATTTCACAGACAAATTAGTCTAAGATCTTAGACTTAGCTAGCCTATGATCCTTCACGTGGTCCACTACTTATCTACAGTGCCAAATAACAGAAAATATTGCTCCAGTAGTTCGTGAGATAAACCTTTCAAATAATTTCCCCCGTTTTTTCCACATTTTCCTCTATTTCTTCGCCTCTATTAGTCTTAGTGCGATAACATATAACCTATAGCCTTCTTCGATAAATCTAACACTGAAATAATTTTTCAAATCGGACCCGTAGTTCCTGAGATTAGCGCGTTTAAATAAGTCCTTTCAAATAATTATTTCCCCCCGTTTTTTCCACATTTTCCTCTATTTCTTCGCTCCTATTAGTCTTACCGTGATCGATAAATGGGCTATCTAATACTGAAATAATTTTTCAAATCGGATCTGTAGTTCGCGTTTTAGCGCGTTCAAACAAACAAACTCTTCCGCTTTATAATATTAAGTATAAATAAGTATAGATATGATCGATGTAGATTGTTGTTTCGTGAAGCAAAGATCACGACTAACATTGAATTGACATGAGCTGGTACATACTGTAGTGTGTTGACAGCTGTCGCAACAATAGAGCCTGTCATTGTTATGTATCTTGGCCTGACGTTAGAGGGGCCTCAAGTAATTTAAAAGTTATGTAAAGTCTTCCTGCATGTCGCCTACGTCTGATAGTAGCTTAAGCCTTCCAACGGGACATACCGCAACATTCAAAGCCCTTTCAGATATAATTAGCACTTCAGACGTCAATAAACTCAGTGTCCAGTGTTACACCCACTACGCTTTATATCATTTGCCGGTTAATGATAGCTTTTAGCATAATATACATTACCGATACTCAACAAAGTAGCAGTGATTGGAGGAATGGCAGCCACATTGCTCTAATAGGCAACGTCGTCGCAGCGGCACCGCAACGGAAAACACCGCTTCCGACAACGTATGGCAAATTATACAGGGTGCAATTAAACCTTCCTGCCAAATTTTGATATATTGATCCTTGTTAAAAATAAAAATACACGTATTTTTTCTTTTATGGTCACTCAGTACTAAAATGTTGAGAAATAGCTTCCGAAAGTTGTCCTAAAAATCACTACAATTAATGGACACAATGCGTCGGCCGCGCGTGACATGCCCCCGCGCGCGCGCCTCATCCCGCGCACCTCCTCTCATTGCCCCGTGCCGTGAGTGACCATTCTGCAACGATTTTAAATGGGATAAAATATTATGTAATTAAAAAAAATAACACCCAATTTTTTTGGTTAAATAGACTCTCCTAACGATACCTAAGCCCTGGAAAAAATTTGGCAGGAAGGTTTAATTGCACCCTGTATGTTTTATATCTGATATGATATATTTTCAAATGAGCCATTCATAACGGAATTATATCAACCCAAAAATACTTATACACATTGAATGACAGCTTGTTGCTCGCGTGGTGCGTATCTTCAGAATATGATAAGCGTTCAACGCTATCTATAGCTTACAATCACAAACATTTTATTCGCGAAAACGTGTGTTAGCATGTGTACACTGTACGGCCTTAATAATAAAATGTATATGGTTGTAAATCCACGTTACCAAAACGCGCGTTTAGCGCGTGGCGACCAAACCGCTCGCTCGCGCGGTGTTGCGGCAAACCGTTCGTTCGCGCGGTGTAGCGACGAAACCGCTCGTTCGCGCGGTGTAGCGACCAAACCGCTCGTTCGCGCGGTGTAGCGACCAAACCGCTCGTTCGCGCGGTATGGTGACCGAACCGCTCGTTCGCGCGGTATGGCGACCAAACCGCTCGTTCGCGTGGTGTGGCGACCAAACCGCTCGTTATCGCGGTTTGGCTACGAAACCGCTCGTTCGCGTGGTGTAGCGACCAAACCGCTCGTTCGCGCGGTGTAGCGACCAAACCGCTCGTTCGCGCGGTATGGTGACCGAACCGCTCGTTCGCGCGGTATGGCGACCAAACCGCTCGTTCGCGTGGTGTGGCGACCAAACCGCTCGTTCGCGCGGTGTAGCGACGAAACCGCTCGTTATCGCGGTTTGGCTACGAAACCGCTCGTTCGCGCGGTGTAGCGACCAAACCGCTCGTTCGCGCGGTGTGGCGACTAAACCGCTCGTTCGCGCGGTGTTGCGGCCAACCGCTCGTTCGCGCGGTGTAGCGACCAAACCGCTCGTTCTCACGGTGTAGCGACCAAACCGCTCGTTCTCGCGGTGTAGCGACGAAACCGCTGGTTCGCGCGGTGTTGCGACCAAACCACTCGTTCGCGTGGTGTTGCGAATAAAGAAATAATAAAAAAAAAAAACTCACATTTAAAGCTGTTTATAGATAATCCGGATTTGAGGATGAAAAAATCCGTTTTTTGCAATCTCTATTTCGGACATAGGGAGTTTTAACTCTCTATTACGTACAATTTTGAAGTCATTTTTATCTTTTTAAAATGCTCCTTAGGTACAACATGATGACTGTATGCAATAAAACAGCGATTGCAATTCTTGATACCGAGTACACGCAAACTTAAACAGTCGCACCTTCACAAAGCATTCAGACTACGCGATAATCTGCAATTTGTCTAAATTACAAACAACCTTATATCTTCTGGGCACATCAAATTTATTGTCCAGCATAAAATTATTCAATTCAATTTATACGTTTTATGTGTTCGAGAATATTATAAATTTCGATAATATTATCTCTTTTACTTAATAGTTATCGAAATTAATGTATAATAGTCTCAATACTTATCGTTATTAATGCTCCTAGTTGGCCACTTTGCCGCGCCATCATACAAATGGAGTTGGAACCTAATAGTTCATAATCGAAGTAAAAAGATTAAGATTATGGTTAATATTATCATTGGAACGTGCTAGCCTGTTATAAAATAAAGTTCACGACAGTAAATATAATTTTGTTTCTTTTTGTATTGGGAAGTACAACTCTAGAATTGTAAGTTTTACAGTTATGAAAAAATCAGCTTATGTTGGCTTCGCATGGCGATCTCAATAGTCTATTCTTTGAAGAAGTGGGCTTAGCAAAATTTGTACTTTAACACAATTCGTTACAATATTATTATATTATATTATGTTATATTATATTATATATTATATTATATTATATATATAATATTATTATATTATATTATATTATATAGCATTTCATGCATGGCAGTACAGTCGAAACGCCGTTTTTATGCCGCTTTCAAGTAGAAATTTCTTCCGCTATATTCCACATCGTAATAATCCTAAACCTTATAACTAGGGCTTAACACTGAATGACGATCGCAACTCCGTTGCGCCAAAATTCATTTATTGCGTGGGAACCGTTCATTTTCCTGGTTCAAAAGTATCCTATGTCCTTTCGCGTGACTTAAAGTATCTATACCCAGCAAAATCGGTTCAGCGGTTTGGACGTGAAGAGGTAACAGATAGACAGACACACTTTTGCATTTATAATAATATTGGTATATTAGTATGCATTACAGATTTTACGCATTTTGATAGAAAATTTCTCATTAAGTACTGTATATTAATATTTTCTTTCGATAGCACTTTTGAACTCACCGGCCGCGGCAGGCGTTTTAAAAAATAAACTCGATATAAGTGCACAAGATAAGAATATTAAAAGGTTAGATTGCGTTTAATATCATTAATAGTGTGCAAACAGGTTGAGAGGTACTTAAGATGAGTCATACGTAAGTAGCCCTTACCGCTTATCTTAGGATAAGTAAGTGTAAGTGCCTCGGTAGTTTATTTTGGCCATTTAAAATATGATATTTTGCAGTGTACAAGATGTGAAAGGGGATATTCTGGTATTTTAATCAAACATTATTACTGCTTTTTAGATGGATTCTATCGAACTGCAAAACATTATCTACAGACAAATGATGCCAATTTTACAACCTGCAGGCTTAGCACAACAACATTAGAAACGGGAAAGAATAGACGTACTGATAGATTTTAGTGACAAAATGGTGGACCTTTGTAAATCTGTCACTTTGTGTATTCTTCTGTAGAAGGGAACCATTTCTATGGTGACCATGCTAAACCTGCTGATATACACGTAGTTTGAGTTAAATTAAGGCGACAAAAGTACGGGTACGTTTCGTTCCACGTTTCGTTTAACCCGCGTAGATGTTGACGAAGTGTCTACTTCCGTATGCTACTGGAAAAAGCTAGTACCTATGGGTCTACCAGAATCTGATAGCTTTGGATGGCAGATTTCCAAAAAAATATATCCTTGATCATTGGATAAATTTTTATATTTGCATGTTTAACACACAGAATGAGAAAGAAACTCAAAGGTGACTGACTGACATGGTGATCTATCAACGCACAGCCCAAACCACTGGAGGGATCGGGCTGAAATTTGGCATGCAGATAGATGTTATGAAATAGGCTTCCGCTGAGAAAGGATTTTAAATTAATTCTACCCCTAAGGGGATAAAATAGGGGATGAAATTTTGTATGAAACTTTGTCAATTTTAAACCGATTGGGCTGAGAGTTGAGACTTTGATACCTAATTAATAATAGTACTTCTTAACGTGAGCGAAGCCACGGGCAAAAACTAGTAATAAAAGGATTAAAATGTTTTATTCCAATTACTTTTCTCTTTCTTTTCTCACTTTTTGCCAGATTCTGGTAGACCTATAATATTATTAATAGACTTAGGTCTATGATGTCAGTTCCCAGCCGTGACTTCCTGATTTCTCCGGAAGTCAGTCCAGACGTGTCGGAGTCATGTGCTGCATCAGTAATAGTCTCAAGAAACGATTATTCTTAACTAGATGACGCCCGCAACTCCGGTGCGGTTCGTTTTTAGTGAACAAAGGCTGGGGTCTTCAAATTAAATACTGGATGCGCTGAATCACTTTGTGGGATAGGTAGTAGTAGGTGGGATAGTGTAGGGGCCAAAGGAAGATCTTCCGACCGAGCGAGGTATTATGATCGGTCAGGCCGAAGCCCACGTGATACATTTCAGCTGTCGTATATATACTGACGCGCTTAGAAAACTTCGATAGCGCGATGCAGGAATGTTAGGCGAATTGTGGGTACCGCCACAACTTTATTACACGTTAAGTTAGGTAGGCGATGGGCAGACGACTGGCTCTCGCAGGAGTCTCTCGCCACGACACGAATATAGCTGATTTAACAATAAATATGCGATTACCGCGAATTGTAATGCACACTACATACACCCCCTTATTTATTGCTCAAGAACCGTAATTTTTTTGGGATAAAAAGTATCCTTATTCCTTTCCCGAGTCATGAAGTATTTCCATACCCAGGTAAATCGGTTCAGCGGTTTAGGCATGAAGAGATATAGACAGACACATTTTCGCATTTACAAGATTAGTATGGATATACCTCGTTAGAGATTTTTAATTAATCAAATCATATTGTGTCGAGGACATTTATTTTACGACATTTTTTTAAATCACGATGTCAATCGCCACAGTATTAAAATTTAAAATTCTAACTTTTGCAATGATAATGTCTTCTTGTGTAGTTATAGTGACTTAAATTTCAATGATTTCTATCACATCCAAACTTAATATTATAATTAATATGAAAGTGTGTCTGTCTGTCTGTCCGTCTGTCTGTCTGTCTGTTACCTCTTCACGCTCAAACCGCTGAACCGATTTTGCTGAAATTCGGCATGAAGATACTTTGAGTCCAGAGAAAGCACATAGGATAGTTTTTATCCGATAAAATGTACGGTTCCGGAGCGATAAACGAATTTTGGCGCAACGGAGTTGCGGGCGTCATCTAGTTCTATAATATACGCGTCGCATCATATTATTGTCCCTGCTTTTCCTATTCATTTTATTTATTAAACTTAACGTACTTATCTTCAACTATAACTTACTTAAAACGACTGATTGTAAAACTAGAGCTCTAGTTATCATTGACTTATTTGTAATTCTAACCAATTTCCATCCAAAACGTATCAATATAGACGAAATATAGCCTAAATCAATTCAAACCTTCACAGATTAGAAACACTTAGTTGTCCAACTTTATCTAAAAAGCTCCGATAACGGTTTGTGCTTTATGGAATACTCTCCTTTCTATTTCTTATCTGTTATCTGATTTATAAATAATATTACGAAAACTTTTCTATTAGCGATTAAATTATGGCAATCGGCAGCGGATGGTTAATAAAAAATAGATAAAACAAGAACTGTAACTATATACCACTGATAGTAATCGAAATTCAGCCGAATGTCTGTTTCTTTTTTTTTAAAATGAAATAAGGGGGCAAATGAGCAAACAGGTCACCTGATGGAAATCAACTTCCGTCGCCCATGGACACTCGCAGCATCAGAAGAGCTGCAGGTTTGTTGCCGGCCTTTTAAGAGGGAATAGGGTAATAGGGGAGGGTAGGGATGGGAAGGGGAGGGAATAGGGGAGGATAGGGAAGGGAATAGGGTAGGGGATTGGGCCTCCGGCAAACTCACTCACTCGGCGAAACACAGTGCAAGCGCTGTTTCACGTCGGTTTTCTGTGAGAACGTGGTATTTCTCCGGCCGAGCCGGCCCATTCGTGCCGAAGCATGGCTCTCCCACGTATTTCACGTTTCTGTAGTAACATGGAGAAGAAGCATTTTGCTAAATTAATACTGAAAAAGGTGGTGATAATTTTAAAAGTCAGGATATCGCAGAAGACTTTGAAGAAAAAGTAATGATATTTAAATGTCAATGTCATTGCTCATTATTCATTAATATATTTTGTCAGCATGGTCCTAAACTTTAGTGTGAAATTTGACCATGCAAATTGTAAAGCATGGTCAAATTTTAACCAGATACATGGTAAGTAGATATGTCTCGAATCTCGATACTCTGAACAGTGTTGTCACACCGAATTTTCGAAAATCAGTAGACGTCATGCCAAAAATTGGTAGAATTAGGTTGAGGTTAGAACCAAAAGTTGGTAGATCTACCACACTCATATCAGCAAATTTTTTAGAATGAAAAATGCTAGTTTATCCATAGAGAGAGTTTTATTGATAGTGTTTATACATATTTTTATTGAATAACTAGATGTTCCGCGCGGATTCGCCCGCATAATTTGGGAATGACACAGAAACCATACATTTTTCCGCAAAAAAAGAAACCTATATCCTTTCACGTGGTCTATTCTTCATGTGTTTGGCACAAATAAAAATTGCTCTAGTAGTTTCTTAAGATAATATAATAAGCAATTTTAAATAATTTCCTTCGTTTTTCCACATTTTCCTCTATTTCTTCGCTACTTTTAGTTTTATAGTGATAAAAATTAAATATGTCCTTTAGCCTTCCTCGATAAATGTGCTATCTAACACTGAGAGTATTTTTCAAATCGGACCAGTAGTTCCTGAGATAAGCGCGTTCAAATAAGCCCATTCAAATAATGTCCCCCCGTTTTTTCCACTCTTTCCTCTATTTCTTCGCTCCTATTAGTATAAGCATCATAAAATATAGCCTTCCTCAATTAATGGGCTATCTAACACAAAAAGATTTTTTCAAATCGGAACAGTGGTAAACTCTTTCGCTTTATAATATTATTATAAAAAATAAAGAATATAGAATATAGATTTTAAATGTGCTGAACATTTAAAATCTATATTCTATATTCTTTATTCTCTATTCTCAGCTCTTCGTTCTTTGAAATGATCCTCTTCCTATGAAGCTAACCTTCCAATCACCAATGTGTCAGTGCTGACTGCTGAGTGAGTTTCTCTGATATGACATATCTTTAAATTGTTGACAGAGGAGAACAGTCTCTCAACATTTGCACTGCTATGTGGAAGTGCAAGTACTTGTCTCACAAATCCACAAAGCAGGGGAAACATCGCGGACTGGTCTCCTTTTTTATTGTTGTAACATGTTTGGACCAAAAGACTTCGGGATCGTTTCGAAAGTGAGTGAGCGGCTCAGAACAGCTGCAGCTCGTGTAGTAGCGGACCGTTTTTTTAAATGATAATTATTGCTGAAGGAAGTGTTGTACCAAGACGACTCAATGTACCAAAATGCTATCCGAGTAGCCTGTAACGTTCATTATTTGTATGGAACAATGATATGTTGAAAAATAGGTAGATTTGATACCGAAGTTGGTAGATAGGTAGAAGAGAGGTGAAATAGGTAGATCTACCACAAAGTTGGTAGATGTGACAACACTGAATCTGAACATACCTAAACTACTATAAAAATATTTCAATGGATTTTATCAAACTCACAATAACCATAACTTAAGACTATATTTACATATTTTATAAGAAACAAAAGAACTTGTTATTACTCAGTTAATATTATTATCTCTTCCAAGTTGATAAAGTCGTTGTAATGAATTTAAAAGTTAAATGTTTTTATTCCACGTGTTCGAAACAATTAATATTATAATACCAATATTTACATTAAGACACAGCCATTTATATGTAAAAATGGTAATGCCAACAAGAAATCAACATTAAATTCACTGGTAAATATGTAAATAAATACAGATGTAAATACTATTTATGCGTTGCGTGTCTAGCGTTAGAAATCGGTGGTCATTTTAGGGTTGTCGCTTGCCATTTAAAATTAATAAAACTGGAGATTACCCTACTTCGTCGGTTAATATTTTGGTAAGAATTTATGTAGTTCAAGGTGTGATGAAAGAAGAGAAGCTTTAAAAAATTAAAATATTTAACAATCTGCAAAAAAGCCGATGCACAATATTAGTTAAAATGTTGGTGGCTTCTGTGGAAAGTTCCTTGGTGCGAGTTAGGTACAGTCGGGGCATTTTAATAGGCCACATTTGACATCTGTCAGATTAATCTCCATAGTGAGGTGAGCTGCGTAAAAACATCGACCAAAACGAATAAATCGATACGGACTTGAAATAAAATATTTGAATTTCATACGTTTGAAACAAACTCCTGTCCCATTATTACTTTTTCTTTTGCAAATTCAAGGAGTAAAATAAGACAAGTACATAATTTACAAAAAAATATGCATTTATTTGCTTGAATTATAAAAACTGTTAAATGTAGTATTGTCATTATTCATTTCACATAAATATGTGTTACTTTTCACAACGTGGTTATTAATTTATGGGGATATTTCGTTACAAGTAATCAATGCATCGATACTATTTATTCGCTTTCGATTTTTAGGGTAACTTCCCTAGAGTAGTTTAAAAAGAAAAAAGGTCAGCTGACGTAACATTGTAACGACGTGCAATTATTAAGATCAGAATTTGTTTATTACGTTTAGAATTGTTTAGCAGTAAAAGCAAATCGTTAAATAATTCGTATCGGTCATATTTACAATAAATATGTAATCGTAATTGAAAAAAAGTTAATCAATTGTGCAGTTATAACAAAACGAAAATATTTATTTTTTATGTACGTCGCTATAAGGTTACCTGGTACAATTTTGATGAACTGTCAAATGTGGCCTATTAAAATGTCCCGACTATAGTATGAGGTCGAAGCAATATTTGAGATGTGAGAATCAGACCAGACAGTTTTTTTTTGTGATTTGTGAAACAAAGGATACGGACATAAAACCCGTAACATCTTGGCTGATCGACTATTTATTTGTCTATTCGACGCTTGGATTTTTATGTCAGACAGTCAGGGCAACGCCTTATCGTATTCAAACTTGGAAAGAGCATTTTTCCAACTTTGGAATCGAACACAAAAATTCCAACTCAAGAGCCACGCTCTTGACTATTGGACGAAGTTTCTATAGTGCTAGTGAGGTAGAGATAGCCTAAAAATTTTATCTGGCAACCCTATTTGGAAGCCTCCATAAGTCTTGTATGGGCGATTATTCACGATGGACCTATGACCGTTTTCAATTGCCGTCCCCGTCATAACGGCAGGTTTAGCGTTGATATATAAAATATAGAAACTCAATCGTTAATATATAAATACACAATTTATTCAAGATAAGATACTTCAACAATCGAATTCAAAAATGGGAGAGCCATACTTCAGAACAGTCCGGCTAACTAAAAAACAAGGCCTTTGCATCCGTTGTGGATGATTTATACAGTATTTTCAGGACGAAGTATTTTCAGAACTCTTCAAAAGTGTAGTATAACCTGGGAAAAGATTTTGAATGTCCATATAGTTGCCCAAGCACATACGGCATTCTCACGACATAGTCGCCAGTCAGCTTAGTCCAGAGGAATATTGATAAAGAACAATGCTCACTGGCCTCACAGAAAATTGAGCAGCGCAACATTGTTGATGTTGCGCTGATAAATGAAATAACTAGAGATGTGATTTTAGAATGGGCACTTGCTTGCGATACATGTTTCTATCAATCATAAATTATATGCAGAAACCAGTTCTTAGAAAGCAAATATAACAAACCCTCATATTAATGTTCTTTATATGACCTGATCTTATGGGGGTTCATGTGAAGGCCCCAAATCAAAAATATTACAAAAATATAGACGGCTTTATGGAAAGAACTATAAAACGGCCCATTCACTATCCTGCATTGCAGTCCTGCTGCAGTCCGCCGTGCAAGCCTGCAACACCATCACTATCCTGCGTGCTTATGCAGGATAGTGAATGGTGTTGCAGGCTGCACGGCAATGGGCCCTTTAAAGAATACTATGTGACATAAAACTGCTCGTTACAGACCATCCCATTATGCCACAACATGACAATAAACATTTGATTGTCTATAAACTCAAAATAAACTCGTAGTCAATTTAACAATATTATTTACATATTACAGATGGGACATGTTTATTGTACTATAAAAGTGTGCCTTCATTTAAGATATAGATTTCAAATGTCGAATTTTGATGATATTTTATTCTTCTTATTGATACGGAACTTTACAAAATATCCGCTAAACTCATGCTAAACTCTAAAGAAAACTTTTTATATTCAGTTTCTTAAGTTTTTTAGTTTATCTATTTAACAGTGTTTTTGTTTCGTTAATATTATGACGTTGAAAGCGCTATTAAATTAAACAACTGTTACTGTCAATCAAGCAAAACGCTTTCAAATAAGCCCCGAAAATCCTCGTAAATAATCATCAAACTTTTTAAATATCTATTTTTTATTCGCCATCGACGTGGTTGCAAGTGTGTGCTGTTTGATAGCTAATAAACAGCTTGTAAGGCTTTCCACGATTGTGAAATATCGTAATGCTGGGCTGCACTCGGTACTAAACACGCATGTGATGGTTGAACATAAAACTGGCCACTTAGCCAAACTGTATTCAGTATCGATAGCGAAGTTGGAAATAAAATTTTAAATTATATTTCTTCGCTTCATTCTTCGATATATAATTAACCAAAAGTAGTACCTTTGCTTATCTGCTAGGCAATCGCTTTTTTTTTAAAGACGTATGTGGGTACTTTGAAAAGTTACCCACTCGCTCGCGGTCACTCGACGTTCCGGCGTGCTTCATTCTTTGTTAACGCGAGGCAAGGCGAGCACGTATACTTAGTAATCATGCCAAAGCGCAGCTGGTTATTATTATTAAGATGATTGAGTCAGTGTTGTAAGTAACTAAAGTCAGTGTTATCTTATCGTGTAACAAGAAAATACATGTAAGTATTATTAAATACTTAAATAAACGGCAGGCACTACCGCGGCCCAGACGAGCCAATTATATTCAATACTAACCGGCTTGTACTGCGACCGCGAGTCGATAAATCTATAATATTATTATTTGTGCTTTATAAATAAAATTATAGAACTATATGTTTGCCGGATTGGGGGAAACAACTGCAGGTGATTACTGCAATTATTTAACTAACCGACATGTACTACGATTGTGAGTTAATAAGTACAGTGTGTTTGGACCGCGAGTCCTTTTACACAATCAATATTCTATATGCATCGGAATTGATTGCGGATCTCTGACAATGTTTTACCTATTTATTCTATAAATAGAACTATACGTTTGCCCAATTAGGGGAAATAACACCACAAGTGTTTAAATATATTATTAAGTTATTTTATAAACCACCATATATGTGTGGATTGACCGCGAGTCTCTAAACACAATTTATATGCATCGGAATTGACTGCGAGTCTCTGACGATGTTTTATCTGTTCTATAAATACAACTATACGTTGGCCGGTTTGGGGGCTAACAGCGAGTTATTTTATAAGCCGCCATAATGTGTGGATTGACTGCGAGTCTCTAAACACAATCCTTATGCATCGGAATTGACTGCGGGTCTCTGACGATGCTTTATCTAAAAATAGAAGTATAATATGTTGGCTGGTTTGAGGGGATTAACTGCGAGTTAATTAATATTTACATTTAAAATATATTGATATTTTTTTAAATCAACATAATGTATGGATTCGGAGGATGGAACGAGTCTCCGACAATGTTTAAAGATAAAAATAAGCGGGTTTTCCCGCGCTCTTTGTTCTATAAATAGAATTACATAATTATTATATTAATATCTTTGCCTTTTTATAGAGAACAGCTATTTCAAATTATTATTTTTTAACAAAAAATTAAAACCGACTTCCAAGGTAAAAACAATAGTAATATGAACTAAAAAGTATTAAATAACTCTTACTCTTTAATAGCACGCCTTTTTCAGAATTCGTCTAAATATCAACTATTTCTTTAAATTATTTATTTAAATTAACAATTATGTTCACAATTCACATTATGTTACTGTAAGCGAAATTATGGTAAATGCTTGCAGTTATCTAAGCAATGCTGCAATTTCCAAAATTTTATCTTTAAAGGTTCAGGAGTTCTGTTCAGTGCCTTTGCACCAAGAGACACCTTCGTATGAAATTTCTCTTATTCGTAACATATGTTTACTTACTAGAAACAACATTTTAACCACTATGAGTGTTTTGATCAAGGATTTCCCTCGATTGCTCATAGATCCCATCATCAGCTCACCACTTTCGTAATTGTTATGCAAAATTAAGATTACATCCCAACACGAGAATTTTGAAAATCGGTCTACAAACATCATCATCATCAAAAACATCTGCTTCGATGCAAAATATCACGAAAAGTACCAATAATTGGGTCATAGTGTGATGACTCATGGTATAATTATGGTTGTGATGATGATAATTAATCAAAGCAACACCGAAATCCCCGAACCTGTACCTATAAGCATTCAAAAGTTCTGTACGGTACCTTCGGATCCAGGGTATAACCTGGTGCGAAATCTTACTTTTTAGTAGCATTTACCTCGAATGCTTCAGAAAAAATTGAAATCACTATATATTTCCATACAAATTTCAAGGAGTCCCCTCGATTCCTCAAGGATCCCATCATCAGATCACCATTTTTGTGAACATGGTACCAAATTCGAGTTAAACCTTATACAACACAAAAATAATTTTGAAAATCGGGCTACAAACGGCTGAGTAATCGTTGAACATACAAAAAAAAAGATACATACAGCCGAACATTTTACCTCCTCCTTTTTGGAAGTCGGTCAACTAATAACTAGATTGACTGTGAGTCTCATCAGTTAACAACCTATGCGCGTCCCGCGCGATCCTTTTGTTCTAAATATAGAACTTCGATTATAATTTACTATGTCTGCCGGTATATAATTATTATTATTAAATAAAACTTGCACTAATGTTGGGACCCGGGATAAACCGCGAGTGTATAACGAAACTTAATATCCTACGTAACGTGATAGTTACTACTCTCAATATTTTTTCGCTGGATAATTACAGTATTTGTTCTCAGAGACAAATTAGTACATCTTAATCAATCGGGTGCCTTTTAGGCTATGGCAAAACCTTCCCGCTATCCGTCATGGGGGGGGGGGGGGGGGGGTGGGGCAGGGGAGCTGGTAACCGTCGACTGGCGCCGCTAGCATTGTGCCGCTACAATCAACCTCCTTCGAATTCGAAGAGCGTTGAGACGACTAAACGCTCAACACCGCAGCAGTAGTGCTGACAGTTTTTTTTAGAAATATATTTTATAGATGTTACTATAATAATAATAGTAATAATAATAATAATAAAACGTTAATTAAACACACATTCACACCACACTACACTTAAATACATAATATAATATATGAAACATTAAAAACAAACAAAGTAAAGTTCTACAAACAATAAAGGGTATAAAAAGAAAAAAAAATATAATAATAATGACATAAAGAACTTAAAATTAATCTTGCTACACTAGGTCGTAGTAGTGTAAGGCAGTGCGATTCGAATATACCGTCGAAAAGGATTCCACTCAGGCTATGATCACGGTATAGGTTATCCTGTACCGTGATCCCTGGTATTCTGTGGATCCTGACTCAGGATTCCTGAGCAGTTGTCAAGCGACTGACAGACAACAAGCAGTACCCATTAGAAATAAATAAGTAAATAAACACATACAATAATTAAATATAATAATTTGCAAAATAATTTTGAATAACGTTATTTTTTAAACCTAAAAATGTTTGTTGCGGCCCGCGACACCAACACCAAAAATGTTTGCGGCCCACATGAAAAAAAAAAAAAATAATCAGGGAACTTCGTTTCAAAAAAAAAACAGGTTGGGGACCACCCTGTTTTTTTGTTTTTGTAAAGTATTTCGCCCATATCATTATTTTATTGAAGTGACTAAATAAGTATGCCGATATGCTCGCTAAGATTCACGAAAATCGGGCGAGCCGTTTCAGAGTAGTTCAATCACGCACACCGCGACACGAGAATTTTATATATTAGATATATTTTATAATAATATATACCTATTAAAAACGGAATAATATAGAACAGTTAAATCAATGTACTATTCATGAGCTAGCTCAACTGATAGGTGTTTTGACACATTCATATCCTGATTCCTGACTCCCACCGCGGAATGCAACTGGTTTTCAGCGAATAAATTATTATTTAATACTAAATAAAATATGCAATGATAAATACGATAACAGAATCACACTTATTCTTGAATAATAATTCAGCTTGGAAGACTGAGAACACAATATTCTCGACTTTCAATCATATTAATATGCAATAATCACATTATCGACGACCACAGAGCCGGACCCAGTTAAAGCAGTAGACTCCTTAAAATTTATTCTAAAATACTTTACTTCGACTTAGATTTTAGATAAATAATAGATTTATTACAGAGATCTTCGTCCGCTCCATCGAAACCTTAGCCAAACAATTTGACAATGGCTGTAATACGATATCTTCTACAGCCATCACTGTGCACGGTCATTGTTTATTATTGTTTATGAACAATGTTGAGTTGACATTTTTGGTTGGTGACATTGGCTTAGATGAATGTGTGAAGCGCTTTTTGACCGACTTCCAAAAAGGAGGAGGTAATACGTTCGGCTGTATGTATCTTTTTTTTTGTATGTTCCTCGATTACTCAGCCGTTTGTATTCCGATTTTCAAAATTGTTTTTGTGTTGTATAGGGTTTAACTCGAATTTGGTACCATGTTCACAAAAGTGGTGATCTAATGATGGGATCCTTGAGAAATCGAGGAGACTCTTTGAAATTTGTATGGAAACATATAGTGATTTCGATTTTTTCTGAAGCATTCGAGGTAAATGCTACCAAAAAGTAAGACTTTGCATCAGGTTATACCCTGGATCTGAAGGTACCGAACAGAACTTTTGAATACTTATAGGTACAGGTTCAGGGATTTCGGCGTTGTTTAAACAACTGAAAGCATAAGCCAACACATCAATTAGATTAATCATCATCATCACAACTATAATTATACAATGGTCATCACACTATGACCCAATTATTGGTACATTTCGTGATATTTTGCATCGAAGCAGATGTTTTCACTGTTTGTGGACCGATTTTCGAAATTTTCGTGTTGTTGTATAGGATATAATCTTAATTTTGTATAACAATTACGAAAGTGGTGAGTTGATGATGGGGTCTATGAGAAATCAAGGGAAATCCTTGAAATTTATCAAAACGCTCATAGTGGTTAAAATGTTGTTTCTAGTAAGTTAAACATATATTACGAATAAGAGAAATTTCATACAAAGGTGTCTCTTGGTCCAAAGGCACTGAACAGAAATCCTGAACCTTTGTAGATAAAAGTTTGGAAATTGCGCCTAGATAACTGCAAGCATTTGCCACAATTTTGCTTACAGTAACATAATGTACTGAATAGTTAACATTTGTATTGGTTATTTACGCATAAAGCCTTATTTTGTAGACAACACTAAAAAGAGTGAAATTATTATTTTTAACAAAAAAAATGAAAACCGACTTCCAATGTAAAAACAATCGTAATATGAACTTAAAAGTATTAAATAACTCTTACTCTTTAATAGTGCCTTTTTCAGAATTTGTCTAAATCTCAACTATTTCTGTACATATTACAGTCTTCATTACTTTGAAGTCGGTACCAGTCCCAAAAGTTTCAGATATTCTGACATTACTGAACTCACGATTAAATTAGCTGGTACCGACTTCAAAATAATGAAGACTGTAGTATGTACAGAAATAGTTGAGATTTAGACAAATTCTGAAAAAGGCACTATTAAAGAGTAAGAGTTATTTAATACTTTTTAGTTCATATTACAATTGTTTTTACATTGGAAGTCGGTTTTCATTTTTTTGTTAAAAATAATAATTGAAAGAAGCTTTCCTGTAAAAATCCTAGCCCATACCTGAGTAGTGTGGAACCCGGGATCCACCTATAATTTATTTGTTTTTTGTTGCACTCTGTACCTACAGCTGAATACTGATCATTGACTTAAAACTTTCTGCCTAATAAAAGTCGGCAAAATAAAAATAAAACTACGGTTTTTAATGGCGGTATCGAAATTTATACTACAAAGACATAAACTCCCGGGCGTGATCGGATGTTATTAAATTATGTAACTCTTTTTTTATTAAAAAAAGAAGAAGATATAATATTTAAGTTATTACGCCCTGCGATGGTTATTCAAGATTATATTAAATAGGATAATGCGGGTTATTATTGCTAATGCTTAACGCTCTGCACAGAACAGCCACCTTCCAGTCGGTCAGTGCTGTGCGAGAACGGCGCGGCGTCGACACGGGGATTGATACTGGACACTATTAGTAAGATGACAGTCGACAGGCTATTTTCTTAACCATAATTTTATCGACGAACAAAGTTTCGCTGAATCAGTTAAATAATCACTATGATCCCTGTATGTTATCATTTGAATCACAAACCATAGAGGTCTCTTACGTTTCGTCTCTACTGACTGTAATTAAATTTATGGGCATAATGTTAAATTTTTTCTTGAATATAATATAATGATTACTATTCATAATGTAATCTATTGTATTTTGTAAAAAAAATCTTTCTTTCGTTAGTCTGAAAATTTACTTTTGGTTAATTATATATCGAAGAATGAAGCGAAGAAATATAATAAATGATCAAACGAACTTACCAAGTGAAGTTCGATCATTATTATATGAGTTGCTTCATTCGAAGATATAATCTCCCTCCCACCTAGTCTGCACGAAACTATATTTGCTGCAGTACCCAAAGAAAGAAAGAAAGATGTTTTGCATTACTTCTCTCTAAACATAATGAAGCACGCTGGAACGTCAGTGACCGCGAGCGAGTGGGTAACTTTTCAAAGTACCCACATACGTCTTAAAAAAAATTGCCTATGCGGTTGCCTAGCAGATAAGCAAAGGTACTACTTTTGGTTAATTATATATCTTCGAATGAAGCGACTCATATAATAATGATCGAACTTCACTTGGTAAGTTCGTTTGATCATTTATTAAATGGTATTTGACATAACGCAAGCGCCATGTCACTTTGACCGCCGTACTCAGAGGCATTTAGGCCGGCCTCACACAGCCGGAATGTCTCTCTGAATTCATAATCTGAATTCATATTATTAATTCAGAAAGTCCGGAATACCATACAATATTAGTGCGCTCCACACACATTCTGATTTTTTCAGATTATGAATTTCTCAGATCGATCTGTAAGAATGATACTGACGAGCGTTCTGAATTCCGGACCGGAATATTTAAGATTATGATTTCATAACGCACGTATTCTCATACATTTTGATAGAGCGGCACACACATACTGAAATCAGATTATGAATTATTTCAGTTGACACTGCAAGCGGCTAACCTCTGGACGTGTTGCGACCGGTTGGTGTGCCGTGTGATGTACAGATTTTAGAACAAAATGCTGACTTGTGCTATAATTACGTACAAAAATTGCAGCGATACTGTGAATTTCAATTCGAATTCGAATTTTTCGATATATTTATTAATTCGAATTTATTTCACAATTTTAATTACGTACCAGGAATACGAACAGGCTATGTTATTAATATGATGTTGTTTTTATAAAGCAATAAAAATTAATGAATATTTTTAGTCATTTCAGTATTTGAATCCAGTATTTGCGTTTGTATTTCTTTTTTTTATTATGTAGAGCCAAAAGCAATGCGATTAGTATAAAGACGTTTACACGTGCCGGGAGTCACGAGACTACTGATCAATCTGAATTTTTAAGAAAGTGTGAGGCAAGGTGCCGAAATTCAGATTATGAATTTCCGATTATTAATTCAGAGAGACATTCCGGCTGTGTGCGGCCAGCCTTAATTATGATTAACCTTCAATTTAATGAAGAGTTTGACAGATATGGGGCTTATGTAATTATTATTGTTCCACTCTGAGTGCGGCAGCTAGACGCGCATTATGTAACTTTTTGATTAGTAACTTGGTTATTTAAAGTGGGGCACGAGACGTACAGTAATCCAAAATTAATAATGCGCATGAATGACCGACGAACTTTAACTAATACATGTATCTTAAGCGCAATGCAATTAGAAAAATCGGCCAAGTGCGATTCGGATTCGCGCACGAAGGGTTCCGTACCGTTAAAGAGGAAAAAATAGGCCAAAAGTCGTGTTTTTGTATGGAAGCCCCCATTAATTTCATATTTTGTTTTATTTTTATTCTTAATTATTAAAATACACATAAAATTGAGGATTCTGTGAAAATTTCATTTGCCTCTCTGCCTGCCTGTTGTCATTATTGATATCCACCAAAAAAGGCCAAAAAAAAAATCACATTAGTTGTATAGGAGCCCCCCTTAAATATTAATTTTATTTTATTTTCAGTATTTGTTGTTATAGCGGCAACAGATATACACAATCTGTGAAAATTTCATAACTCTAGCTATAGCGGTTCTTGAGATACAGCCTGGAGACAGACAGACAGACAGACAGACGGACAGACAACGAAGTCTTAGTAATAGGGGCCCGTTTTTACCCTTTGGATACGGAACGCTAAAAAGCAATATCGTCTACCGTCGCTCGGGAAATACGATTGTTGCCGTAAAATTTCGAAAGCTTCTATGCGCAGTATCACTTTGGAAGCATAATAAATAAGTATAGAAAAACTCAGGATTCTGAAGGACGAAAAAATGGCCCATGAAAATGTCGTACTGTATTACTGAAATGACCCCAAATAACTCGAAGTGACCACCAATCACAAAACTGAGGCCCAAGAACAAAAGTCAAAATTATTTTCTAGGACTTTTTAGAACTTATAACTTTACATCCTTTCTGGTTTTTAGTGCTCATTTGTGATAATACGTATATTTTGTGTGGGGTTAGGTCTTTAAGTCCACAATAAAACCTGGGTGGTGCTGTTATAATAAGTGGTCGTAAAACGGCTATTGGTTAGCCAACACTTTATATGGCGATCTCAGGCTTTATGCTAATATAAAGCGATTGTTTTAAAATAGCACTTTGAGGTAATAAAATTAGAGAGATCTAGATTTTTAAACATTGTATTGTTCGTAAAAAGCCGGACGGTTTGACTTAAAGCTTAAAATTTGTGTAATGTTGAGTACTTTATCGCGCTAAAACGTAACCTATATTAAATTGGACCTATTTATGCATACCGGACTCAACTCACACGATGACAGTTCTGAGAAAAAGCCGTTTTTATTAAAATTGTGTATTCTTTAAAACTGATTGTTATTTTAAGTAAAGTTAATTTACAATAGTATATTTGGTAATTTATTCTATGCGTACAAACATAAATATGTTGAAAATTACTACTATTTCCAACAAAAATTAAACAAAAACAGGAGGGTTCCTTGTAGGAAAACTATATTAGTGTGGGATACATATAATCCAAAGCGAACCATCTTTTTAGATTTATTACACAAGTCAACAGGATTTTCGTGCATGAGATCTGTGCACCCGATTTGGATGTCTAAGATCTAATTAGTAATAGAAACAACGATTTTAACTTATAAAATTTGCTTTTAAATAAACTGAGGCCTCATGAACTTTCAAATTTTGAAGAAAACCGGCATTTTTTTTCTTTCGGTTATGTAGTAATAGAATTAAATATATATTCATTATTTTTTAGTTTATATTGTTGCTTATATTCCCAAAAAAAAGATTGAAATGAAAAAATATATAATTTAGATTTAAAACTTAATATTTTTTTGTATCCTAAATATATCTGTTGTATGCTTCGGCAGTAAGTACCTACCTGATATAATGTGGGGCTCCTACTTTTTTCTGGTTTTTACAAGGATGTTTAAAACTAGATGATGCCTGCAACTCCGTTTCGCCAAAACTCGTTTATCGTGCGGGAACCGTACATTTTTCCGGGATGAATTGTCCTTTCCCGGTACTCAAAGTATCTGCATACCAAATTGAAATTGAAAAACAAGGCCTATTGGGAGCGGAGTTATGGCCGCTTTTGTTCGACGTTTGACAGTTGCCGAGCTGTCAATGTCAAACTTTGAGTGCTTATAACTCGGCAACTGTTTGTCCTCGATATGGGGTTGTTCTTCCTGGATTTATCCCCTCTATACGATCGTGTCGTAACGGTCGTGTGTGCGCAATACAAACGACCACTCTGGTTTCAATGAAACCAGGCCAGTTACGCAGGAGTAATTTTATAGTGCCCAAGTGTGTGCGCAATACACAAGAGCACTTTGGTTTCAATAAAACCAGGCCAGTTAAGCAGGAGTAATTTTATAGTGCCCAAGTGTGTGCGCAATAGACAAGAGCACTATTCTTTACTCTCGTAACCCAACGAAGCGGAAGACCGACATGACTGGTGAGAGATCAGGTGCACGACCGACTTTTTACACGGGCACACACTTGGGCACTATAAAACTTTTTACTACTTATTAATTTTGCTCTATAATGGTACGGAACCCTTCGTGCGCGAGTTCAACTCACACTTGACTGATTTCTTTTTAAATGTACCTAATTAAACAAAATATTTTTTTTTGGTTTTGTGTTTTTCTTTAGGCACGGTATGAAAATAATAATTTCTAAGTGTTAGCCACTGATATTGAATATAATTGCAAAAAACATGCAAATAACGATTCTTATTCTTCGTATTAGTACTTTTCTTACTGGGCCTAAAGAGAAAAAAAGAAAGCAATAAAATAACGTCTTAGCCACTGATTTTGAATATAAATATTACATAGGGTGAACATGACTAGTGATTGGACAGTAGTCAGTACTAGTCATTGGACACAGCACAAAAACATTATAATATTTATTAAGGTTGCTTTAATAGCTACCTGTTTATCTTTCAAATCAGGCTTTTTATTACTTTAAAAATGCAGTTTTTAAAGCAAACTTTATAAATAATATTGCGTTTTTGTGTTTTGTCCAATAACTGTCTAATCACTAGTCGTTTTACCCTATCAAAAAATGGGATATGTCTATTTTGTGTCGGGCCTGTGTCACAATGACCCGTGAGTCTTTGTAAAATATTAAAAACTAAGCCTTTTTTAATATGCAAACAGCAACAAAGTCGCATGATTCTACTTGCCTAATTAAAAAAAATCGAGAGACCATGTACCTAGTTTGGATCTATGTAAAAAAAACAATACTCATTAATTTGTTAGTTGGTAACTTTGTTGTGAAAATGTTTTGTTCTGAAAAAATTGTTAGATTAGTATGATCTTCATAGGGTCGATAAAAGGGCCATTTTGGAATACTTCTGCATTATTAACTCAATTTTGGCAATGGTGTGGATTGGACTCATTTTGCATAAATAGGGTCAATTGTAGTAAACATTTTTACTTGTACTGATACTCAAAGTATGTTCACACAAAATATCATTAAAATTATTTTGATGCTTTTAGCGTAAAGTGTTGAAAGTATGTAACATGTAGTAACTATTTAGTAATCTGGTCTTGTGACTAGGCGAACGTATAGAGGCTGTATTATAAGTGCTTATTTAGAAAACGCCGATTCGAAGACCGAAGCGAATCAAAGACAATCGCATAGAATTTAAAGACATTAACCTTAAAACGATAACCCTAAGGTTTAGGCTAAGATTTCTAAATAATTGAAAATTCCCCGTATTTAGTACGCGGCAATTACTTTTATCTGGTGGAAAGCTATCGGTGGGCCTCTGACCTGAGGCCAGGGGCCACAATGGGCCGCAACAGGCCGCAACGGGCCACGGGTCGGCGCGAGGCATTAATGGGATATTAATGAAGGCCCCCACGATTTATGGTGCAGGTGTAGGAAGTATGATAGTTGATTATTATCGTAAATCAATGGAACTGGGCTATGAAATAGCTACCGCTATGGTATATTATGTCTTTATTAGAGATATTTACTTATTTTGGCCGTTAGAAGCAGTGCCCTTACTTCCGAGTCCAGGGCTAAGGTTCGAAAATTACACAATCCTGAACGCCTGAGAGGCAGAAATTTTGTACCACAGTAAATTTGTACCAACTTGTAACAAATTTCCTGGATAAAAAAAAAAAAATCTATTCTAAAAAAAATCTATTCTATTCTAATCGAGATTTGATTTTAGATACTATCGAAAATCAAATTAACTCGAGCTTCTGATCGTACGGTCATCCAATTTGTAATAAAAACGAATATAGAAAATGAATCAGTTTCGGAAATTAGGCCCAAGACCGAAGTAATGGCCTACTTACTCGTATTACGCAGGAAAAAAAGCATTCTAATTAGTTCTTACCCATATTGAAACAATAATAACTTATGGCAATTATTCAAATAAAAGTATGTGGTTAAAGTCCCATTAGCAATAGATAATAGCTTTATAAATTTTCTTTAGGCTAGAAGCCTCCAAAGTCAGTCAATAAAAATGTGAAAAATGTTTCTATACATACCTTTTCATTTCATATCCTATAATAACCTATCATGCTGATAAGTGCATTAGCATAGAAATGCAAAAAGGCTTAAAAGGTCCGTGAACACAAGCATAATGCTGATAGCGTAATAGCTCGTATTATCTTCACCTGTCGCCCACGTCAATCAATATACTGCAAATAAAACGCATCATTTAAGGGTTTCAATTCATAAAAGCGTTTCTTCACCGTCTTGTCTATTATGAACAACTTACAACAAACATTTTTCCTGTATTTAGATTGTAATGCTGGCGATTTTTGGAGTTGATAACGTCATATCGTCGTTGCGCTTGCCAAAACCTCTATACTTACAGTATAATTAGTAAATTTTTCAAGTAAGTAAGCTATTTTATTGAATGACTAGCGGTCGCCCGCGTCTCCGCCCGCGTGGATTTCGGTTACCGCTGCAAAAAGTCTACCCAGGAAAGACACGGTCAGCAAAATGATTCCCAGGTTAATTCACAGACACCAACACTTACATCGAGTATGCAGTCATTATCCGGAGGCTGCACAGATTGTCTTTCTGTAGATGTTAATTTTATTGAATGATTAATGGCTGGTTTACACGTATTAAGGCGATAAGTAGTTAACAAAGTTTTAACCTAATTTTAACCACGTGAAGGATCATAGGCTATCGATTTTAATCAATTTTTCAGTGGCTATATATTTTATACCTGTACGACGCCGGGGCGGGTCGCTAGTTAGGTCATAAGTTAAAATTTAGTTGACTACTTATCTACTTAATACGTGTAAACCAGCCATGATGGATTTATGAATAAATTAAAAAGTCTCAGTACATACATAATAAGATTTGCCACCATACTGCATTTTTAATTTATTGATAAGCCCAACCATCATTAAATAAATGATTAGTTTATTTTTTACCCCTGAAAAAACACATAGAGGATTTGGCAAGCGCAACAGGCAACGACAATATGCTGCTTTTTTAAAAGGTTACCGTTCCAGGAGGCCTACCATGAAACCGTTTTGAGACTCAAACAATCGAACGAGAATGCCGCGTCCTGCTCTAGTCGTTTCACGTTTGTTAAAGCTAGAGAGCTAAAGGAAAGAAAAGCTTTGTTAGAGGACGCAGCATTCTCGTTCGATTGTTTGAGTCTCAAAACGGTTTGGTGGTACGGGCCCAGGCCCTCCTATACGAGAAGGCTGATCAAATCGGGCCGGACTGATAGCAGGACAATCTGATATTCATTCTGTGAATTTCCGTGTGTGTTCGGTGAGATGATTTCGGATAGTATCGATCGAATGGATCGGTCTCTTCACATAATATTATAAAAGCCCTAAATCTGAGTGGACTTTTGAAGCATTTCAGTGTATCGTATCCCCTGATAGCCTTAACGCTACTATTATGATCGCTTGATTAAACGCGAGCAACACGTATCATTTCAAATGTAGACCCAGAATTTGAAATTCACAATAAGGAAAATTGCCCAAGTGTGTGCGCAGTACACAAGAGCAATCTCTATTCCTTTACTCTCATAACCCAGTGGGACGGACGACCGACATGACTGGCGAGAGATCAGACGCAGGACCGACTTTTTACGTGCCCATCCGACGCATGGATCATCTTACTTGTCAGACAATCAGATGATCAGCCTGCGTTGTCCTAACCAAACTTGGAAATAACATGTTTCCAACGCGGGAATCGAACCCACGACCTCCGAGTCAGGAGCCGCGCTCCCTACCACTAGACCACGGAGGCGTCATAAAGACCAAACATTACTGTGACTTGTAGCTTTGATGTTAATTGATATTTTTCAGTCCTAGTCCTGACTCAAGTCCTGAGGCATCAACAGTACTGTTGCTTTTAACGGGCAATAGAACCTAAGGGCGGTGGCGCGGTCACGATTCATATGACATTGACGCGATCCGCCAGCAATTATCACGGGGTGCTCCAGGCAGGGACGCATTGACGGCGGATCTATAATTAACATGATTGCAGGATATATTATAATATAATTAGATGGTGCTATTTGAAAGTACATGAAAAAGGACGAATGTACAGTTGAAATTGATATATCTTATGTTATTTCTCTGTTTTCCATAAGTGTCAAGTCTTTTCTTTGACAGAGTTAAGTAGCTTAATCTTATAATACATAATATAATATATATAATTGACTTCTCAGCAACGACTATGAATGTTACAATGGGGTTTGGAGTAGAAACAACGACCTAGATAAGTTCGATCCCTTAGAAGCCGAGCATGTTTAGGTTCTTCATGTTTTACTCTTTCTTGGTCTTAGCTCTGTGCCCCAAGTAGTCTGAATATCAACACTTAGGAGTAAATAAACTAAAATTATGTTCGTAAACTTACATCAAATCATACTTACGACCTTTAAATAGGAACCATCCTAATTTTTATTATCTTTTCCAACTAACACAAGATTCCAGCTCGCAATTTGTCGAACAATGGACCAAAATATCCACGGGCACGATATTCAAATGACCACAAATTACTGTAAACTCGTTCCGACCCCACGCGATTATAACTCAATAATTCTTTAAGGTGGACCTTCGATTGTCCGGACTAATACGGACACTTAAGCCCGCATTAAGAAACCGCTCTTACCGCTAAGATTAGGGTCAAGAGCATGATTGAGATGCGTCATGCGTTATTAATTAATAGACCGTATATCTACTTAAGTAACTCCTAGACGCTCATATTATATCGATTGAGTGCATTCTAAAATTAAACAAAAATTCGACACTTAACTGTGATGTTAAACAGTTACGGAGTTGTTTATTAAGTGTAGTACCTTGACTTGAGTGCTTCACGAACATACATTTTATTATTTCATTTATTGCAACTACCAAAATATAGGAAATAGGAATCAATAGAAGCTTGTAGGAAACAAGCAAGTTACTTACCCTTAAAATTCTCGCGTGGTCGTTCGGATAATCGACGCTCCACTGTAAAATAATTTGCCTCGACTACCTATCATTATCTGTGGCCATAAATCTTGGCCGAGTCAAATTGTTCCCATTTCACACCGAATAAGTTACGGGAGCGCACGCGCAACTGCGATTACGCACCGCCAGCACGCATACCAAAACTGGCCGCATACCGTTATAAATTCAAATTAAACTTTTTTTATGCGGCATGGATATTGCCAGCTTTCAGCTTCAAATTCGATTTTGTTTTTTTTTAAACTCCTTGAAGGCCACGAGACCTCTCTGTTCCAAATTTAAATGTTCCATTTTGCCAAGTCACGTCTCACATTTTGTACCGTCCTCATCGATGGTTTAATTTTTGTTTTCCAATTTTTTAACATCGTTATTAACCTTTCAGTTTGAAATAGGGAGCAAACCAAAAACAATTAATTACCACATAATAGCATCAAATTTTTTCAATAACTCGCCGTAAAAGCGCTACTGTCATGTAGTTAATTTTTAATCAATGTAAAAAACTTGTGTCTCAAGTATCTATAATGGCAGCTGAACGCAATTCGTCACGCAAAGCAAGATGCTATTCATTAAATTACGACCCATGAAAATGAATTTCTTAATCAGAATATTACGGAACATACCTAGTTAGTAGTTAGCCTAAGAGCCGATGAATTATTTAGAATTATAATGTTATTATTCCCCGGTATTTATCCATTATTTACATATAATTCACAATAAATTACTTTAATGATCGCCTATCCACAATACTTCCTTGTCGATATAATACGATCGATATGCTAATTTCGTGCCTGACGTCTATTTACCTTATCAAAACCTTGTCCGTCATTACAGGGCATATAGGGCCACCGAGCTAGCCATCTGCCCGTCGATAACAATATTAAACTACGATTATGTCTTTATCTGAATCTATAATTATGCGTCCGCCATGTTTGAACAACGGTATAATTATGTTTATTATACCCTTAACTAACTTTTACACGATGCAAAAACGTTTACATGTTGTTTAACGAAACAAGAAAGTCCCAACAGGTGACGACAAAATATTATTACTTATAATAAAAATAACTGAATATCGCTTTTGTGTGTATTTAAAAGCGAACTTCATAACTACAGGTGTATTAAATTGGAACACTAATAAATTATTTATTTTAACTCTCGTATAATGTATAGTAACTACTTGCCAATTACCTAAAGTTGGCATGATAGGTTTTTTTGTTAAATGTAACACGTAGCAAGTATAACACGCAGAAAATAAAATTGCGCCTGCTTCTATACAGTGCCTTAGAACGCGACGCCTAGTTAACTTCTGTGTGGTACAAGCAGCAATATCATTTTAATATTTATCAGTAAGCTTAACCCATAGAGGCCACAGACCACAACTAAAAATGTCGGTACTTCTGTTTTTGGCTTTTAACAACCGTACCTGTGTCTTGTGCCAAAAAAAAGTAATTACGCGGTGGCATGGCGCTTGACACATGTCAAATTGATAAATATGGCCGACGACGCAACTACCCTGCACCTGTGCTTTCAGTTTTATCTTAATAAATGACGGGACTGATAAGAAATTTAATAAAACTAATAAATTAAATGTAAAAGCAATCTATAAGTTGATATTTCGCTAAATGGATAATTAAATGGGAAGTTAAATATTTTATTTATTAAAGTTGCAATTTGTGTTTTATTAATTTGTGTTTATATGGGAGCGCCCATAAATTGCGTGAGACGTTTTGATGAAAATTTTCTCTGACCGCGAGATCCGGCGAGGTGCTTAATGCCTTGCATTGTTGTGGACGCTCCCTAAGGTTTTTTTCATACGCCTTATTTCCAGAAAAAAATCGCAATAATCGCTTACGTAAAGTAAAAAAAAAAGAACATTGACTATAAAAATTATGATAGACAAGAGGATCGTCTAGGTATCGTTGAATAAGGAATGATCATGGTGATGATTATTCGCGATGGGTTTATGATTAAGCATTAAACCATTAACTTTATTAGCCAAAAGTTCAACGATTGGACGAAATTGAGCAAGAGATACTTAGCCGTAATTCACCAACGATTTTATCACACAAAAATTCTACGAGTAAAATTCTCGAAGTAAAACTACGTAACTCACGATTTTCTTATTTTATAGTTTTTATTATTCGTAGTTTTACAATGTATTTTTTAGTTGCATGTACTCTTCATTTTACATATCGTGCATTTTATATAGCACATCCATAATTTTGATTTAAAACCAAGAGCAAATTTGCATATCCTATTAAGTCGATCTATACTATAATATTACTAGCGGCCCGGTACGTGCTTCGCTACGTATAAAGTGAAATAATACAAAAATCAGTTAGAACATCGATTCATTTCTTTAAAAATATATTACTTAATTGCTAGCTATTTAAAACTTAATCCAAAACATTTGGATAAACAATATTTTTTTTCCATTTTGATTGAAAATCTGTAGTACCGACTCTGGAACAGGCAACAATAGGCAAAAGTGTGACAGTGCACTTGTATTATCGAAGCAACTTACATCTCAGAAGTAATGTCAAATGTGTGCCGCTCTGGAGTTAAGGTTGAATTTGTTATGTTCAATTTTGGTGACATTGGTGACCCTGACGTGGTAATGATGATGAATGTAATTTGCATAGTAGCATATGTTTTCAGTTCTTAAAACAGCGCCTAAACCCCCAAACTTGTATCTATAAGGAATCCGGAGTTCTCTTAGTATCTTCGGAACCATAGATAGTATACCTTGGTGCAAAATCTTGCGTTTTGGTAGCATATGCTTAGGATGCTTCTCATAAAACCAAAATCACCATGTGTTTCCATATAAATTTTGAGGAGTTCCCTCGATTACTCATGGATCCCATCATCAGATCACCACTTTTGTGAACATATTACCAAATACGGAACACGGATAAACGGCGGAATAATCATTGAACATACAAAAAAATAAAAAATATATCCACAACCGAACATATAACCTCCTCCTTTTTGGAAGTCGTATAAAAATGCGTTATGCTGACTTATGCTGATGAAAAAACCAATGTTGTAGTTCACGAATAATTTCCCATCTTGTATTAGAAATAATTGCACAACGTTGATCCAATTCATGATTTTCATCACCAATAGAATAAATTAGCAAAAATAATAATTAACGAACCAACTTGATGATAAATCTGGCCCTGAATCTGTAAATACGTATGCAATTTTAGGTTGTTGGATAAGAATTTTTATAAAACTATCGAATAATAATTTATGATTAAGATTGATATAAACATGGGACATTTTCCAGTTGAAAAAATAATAATTTCACTATTTTAAGATAGTTATAATAAAGCTTTCTGTAAAGACTTATGTGTTCTGCTCAGTGACTTTGGATCCAGGATACACCCTCATAATACGAAAACTCATAATCAGCTGACTTCACTACCACTATAGAATTTCTTAAAAAACTCCAAGCATATTATACTACTGTATATTATAGTATATAATATATACCTACTTACGGTCGTATGAATAAAAACTTAGCAAGGGTTTTTAAAAGCTTTTAAAGCCTGTTGTAAAATTTAATATGAATAAAGGTTCTCTATCAGTGCTCTAACGCCTTTTTAAGGTGACAGTTGTCAAAAAATAGCGCGCCTGTTATAAACCTATTTTAAGAACATTTTAAGCATAATCGTTATGAATAAACGTTTGCTAACAGTTATTTAGGCTCGAAACGTCAAATAGGAGTTCGCAAACTTTTGTGAAGCCTCGGACCTACTTTAAGACCATTTTAAGCAGCGCCCGATCCAGCTATTTCGCCGCTCCGGGCAAAATAATAATTGCCGCCCTAAAAACCGGCCAAGTGCTAGTTGGATTCGCGCAGGAAGGGTTCCAAATTCCATACTAGTATGAAGCAAAAAATTGGGTAAACGCGTTTCTGAAAGTTAAACAACTATAACAGACCACGTCATGGCGGCGATAGCGCGATGTAGACGACCAGCAGCGACATCTATTATCAAAAGAAAGAAAATACAAAAAACACGATTCTTGTATGAGAATTTAAAAATATTTAATTTATTTTGTTTTTAGTATTTGTTGCTATAGCGGCAACAGAAATACATAATCTGTGAAAATTTCAACTCGAACAGACATCGAAGTCTTACTGATGGCATCGAGACCGGGTTTACGCGAAACTCGAAAACCCGGGTTTTGGGCATCACGAAAAAACCGGTTTTCAAAATAATTGATACCCGGGTTTTTCGAGCTTTTCGGGGTTTTTTTTTTGATAATTATTGAAGGCAAGACCTGATTTAAGGTAATAATAACACACTAACATACAGATTCTTCATCTTTTTAACATAAGTAAAGATTTAATTACTTCTATTATTCATAATTAAACAAAATAGAATATTTTAAAGTACTTGCAAGTTTCGTTTTTAGGGCATTAAATACTAATTGTCACAAAAACAATAATAATGATGACCACGGCTATCCTTTAAACATTTCCATATCCCTATAAACTGTTTTCTTGTTTCGTACTTTTAAGAGCGCGTTTTAGTAGTCGGGTTTTAGTTTTTTAAAATTTACTTTTATGTGATCAAATGCTTACAAAATAAAGAAAAGGTCCACACTTTTCAGCTTCAAAGCGTTCTAACTTCTAAGTCTGCTGAAAGTACCTTAGAGTTCTGATGATAGGCGGGTCAGCCACTAGTTAGTGACAAAACGTTTTTACTTGGATCGACCGTTGCTGACAAAATACACGCATCAACAAAGTCTAGGGATATTTGTATTTTTTAAAATATCTAAAGCATGTCAAGAATTTTTGAAGACAGCAAATGGAAGAATGATAGCTTATTTCTTGGTCTTTAATAAAACATATTAAAACATTTTCCGAATTTCATGGTTTCTAAAACTATCACAGATTTTTCTATGGGCATAAAAAACAATGATATTATGTCAACAAATCTTTATTTCATTTTAGAAACTGGAAATTTCATTCGAACGAGATATTTTTATTGCTGATTGTCAAATTAATAATAATAATTAATACTGGTCGATATTTGGCAAACAGTATTTTAAACTAAAATATGAGACCCAGTCTTTTTTGCAATTTTAAATAATTTTTTTCAGTCGTTCAGCTTACTAAAAAACCTTTTAATGCTTCGTCGTTATTTGTTATATTCACGATAGTCATATTCATATCAGATAACTGTGGGCTAGCTCTAAGTTTAAATAATCTGGTTAAATTAACCCAATAATATGACAATGCAACCAGTAAATAGGCTCCTGGAGAGCAACCAGCTCATAGATATCGACAAAACTGAGACTGATGATAGTAACAAATAATAGGACGAATGATGGCTTTCCATAGCCGGCCGTGGATGGAATACTCACTGCGAAATTATTAAAATACGTGATTTAGTGAACCCAGATGAAATCCAGGGTTTCTTATGTGTTACACCATGACACCATGGTTTATCTTCCAAACTCCTGAAAAGCAACCTTCTGCATATATATATCTTATCTGACATGAATTCTGTGGGTATATTGTGACTTGTGAGTAGAACAAATAACGACAAAAACTTTGAGGGATTTTCCAGAAAGTTAAACGACAGAGAAAAGTTACCTTAAATTGCAAAGAGCATTCGGTCTCATTACGGTATGAGACCGAATGCTCTTTGCAATTTTTGCACGGCAAGGCAGAAAAGGGGCAATTTTTGGAAAAAACTATGGCACAAAAATTTAATTACAGGTGTAAAGTATGACAAACATCAATCAGGACTAAATAATTATTATTATTATGACGTCTGCAATTCCGTTGCGCCAAAACCTCTTTTATCGCGCGGGAACCGTACAATTTTCGGGACAGAGAGTAACCTATGTCCTTTCCCGGGACTCAAAGTATCTCCATGCCAAATTTCAGTAAAATCGGTTCAGCGGTTTGGGCGTAAAGAGGTAACAAACAGACAGACTCACTTTCACATTTATAATATTAATATGGATGACATCAGCAATAAAAATGTTAAAAATTAAATAAAGATTTGTTGGCATACGTTTTATATTAAAGGTTATTTTTCCATTTACTGCCTTCGAAAATTTCTGATACATTATTTTTATTATAAGTATATTTCAAAATACAAATACATTTTAATAATACATGTAATTTGGGGGTGAAGCTTGTTATAATACTTAATCTTGATCCAAACATCTAAATCCCTAGCTTTGATAAGATAAAACTATGATACGGCCGTGCCCGTTTACTCGAGACTTGGTTGGGCACTGCCGTGACCGTGCCAGACTATGGTATTTAAATAGTATTTTACTGGATAAGTGCTGGTAATCGCAGAAAATCATATTATGTAAAGTATTTTCCCATTATTAATTTTTGAATTGTAAAAAAAAAACCGAAAAAACCCGAAAAACCCGGGTACCCGGTTTTTATTCAATAAAAACCCGAACACCGGGGTTTCGAATACTGGGTCCGTATTTCGATGCCCTTGTCTGTCTTAGTAATAGGGTCCCGGTTTTACCCTTTGGGTAAGGAAACCTAAAAAGACAAATTTTAAAATAAATTTTATTAAAATAAAAAGATACATTTTAATGTCTTATTTGCTTATGTCTGCAATCACTTTAAAACCACTTGACCAAGGGTCAAAGTCAAAGGTCAAAGGTCAGGATTGATCAAATAATCATTTTTGATTGGATCCTATAATATATGATCCTATAAATGATCCAATATAAATGATAATGTAATACCCCCCTAAATTTTGTAAACAATTTTTTATAATGTTCATCCGTCGCCCGATGTACTGTTTTACCGAGGTTTTACCACTGTTTTACCAATTAAAAGATGCGTAATCATCACGTAATTTAATAAAGAACCATCTAGCGGAACACTTGTGTACCTCTCGAACGCAGTTATAGTAATAACTAATATTTATATTCTAACCACTTTTGTGTAGGGTGTGGTTATTATTTTTGTTTAACCATTTTTCAAATTTTCGCCACCGACGCCGCGCCGCGCTCAATTTGCCGCCCCGGGCAATTGCCCGGTTTGCCCCCCCCTGGATCGGGCCCTGATTTTAAGAGATTGAAATGGTCGAAATATCGAGTATTATCGCGATTTCTGACATTATTGCAATTTCTGAAGGAATTTCTAGCCGCCCTCGTCGACAAATGTATATAAGACGCAATTTATGACGCTAGAATTATGACGTAATTTATGAAATCCATAAAGTATATTTTTTGGAACGGAGTTCCTTTTCGCGCATTGTGAAATCCCTTTTTTTATTTAATATAATAAATTAGCCCCCGCTAGGCCGAAAAAAACAACACTAAAAACGACACTTTTTTATTAGTATCTGCATGTTAGGGGCAGAGGGCGTTGCGCGTTGATAGTATTCCTGTGCGTCAATAGATGGCGTTTTTTAAATATTTTTTCTAAGTATTATTATGTACAAATTTTTTTAACATAAGAAATAACTCCGTTCCATTCGGGTGTCCTTTGACACCTCTCAAGTTTTTTTTTTACAAAATACTCATTATTTTTGACACATTGAACACAATAAATTGGCACTCTACCAACAAAATACCAACAAAAATATTATAAAACGTCATTTAAAAGTATTTTACTTAGCGAAGGCTTAGAAAGCGTTTATTCATATGGAGTGCTTTAAGACGGTTTTTAACTTTAGCGAACATATAAGTTAGAAAACTGTTAAAACCTTCACTAAGATTTTTTATTCATACCACCGTTGAGTTTATCAAGCGATGCTGAAAATGACATGTTCAAGCACCTATCTCTAATAATTAGGCTCTAGAGTTCTAGGTTCTCTGACTTTCGTTTTATTATAATTTATAGCACTAATTCCGCATGGAAACTCATCATAAAAAATATTTATATAAGCTACTTAAAACTACATTAATAGATCTATGTTTGTCCCAATTTCGAAAGACTCTCTTATACAATATACTTACTTACAATTTCATAGATCCCGTGATTAAATTGCTATCTTAGTAACCGCAAAACTAAGAGTCAATCCATATCCATACTAATATTATAAATGCGAAAGTGTGTCTGTCTGTCTGTCTGTCTGTCGGTCTACCTGTCTGTCTGTTACCTCTTCTCGATCAAACCGCTGAACCGATTCTGCTGAAATTTGGCATGGGGATACTTTGAGTCCCGGGAAAAGATATAGGACAGTTTTTATCCCGGAAAAATGTACGGTTCCCGCACGATAAACTAATTTTGGTGCAACGGAGTTGCAGGCGTCATCTGGTTTATACTAAGTCGAAGCGCATCGAAATGACTCACTGAAATTGAACATAACAAATTCAATCTTAACTCCAGAGCGTAACGCACACAGTCACGTGACATTGATGACCCTGATGTGGTAGTTAAGGCAGCGCCCCAACCCCCAAACTTGTATCTATAAGGAGGTCGAAATTCTGATCAGCATCTTCGAACCATAGTATATTTTAGTGCAGAAGCTTACTTTTCGTAACATATTCCTGGAATACTTCACACAAAAGCAAAATCGGCATATTATGTTTTCATTTAAATTTTGAGGAGTTCCCTCTATTGCTCCTGGATCCACTCGACCGATTATGTGCAAACTTCACATAAACCATCTACTAAATAGTCCGAACAAACCCTGAAAATTTGGTTTGGATAGGTGAGTCCGTTCTTGTGTTATAAAGTGACAACGAAAATTGCCACTTATTTTTATATATCTTATATATAAAAATGGATTTTCAAATGTGTTAGTCGCGCTAAAACTCGAAAACGGCTGAACGGATTGGGCTGATTTTAGTCTTAAAATATTCGTAGAAGTCCAGGGAAGGTTTTAAAGTGGCACGAAGTTCACCGGGACAGCTAGTTGAAGATAAAGATAAGATAAAGCGGAAGAGTTCGTTAGGTAGTTTGTTTGTTTACTTGAACGTGCTAATCTCAGGAACTGCTAGTTCGATTTGAAAAATTCTTTCAATGTTAGATAGTCCATTTATCGAGGAAGGCTATAGGCTATATTTTATTACGCTAAGACTAATAGGAGCGAAGAAATAGAGGAAAATGTGAAAAAACGGGGGAAATTATTTGAAAGGGCTTATTTGAACGCGCTAATCTCAGGAACTACTGGTCCAATTTGAAAAATTATTTGTGTTAGATAGCCCATTTATCGAGGAAGCCTATAGAGTATAGGCTATATTTCATCATGCTAAGACTTATAGGAGCGAAGAAATATTTCAATGTAAGATAGCCCATTTATCGAGAAATGCTATAAGCTATATTTTATCACGCTAAGACTAATAGGAGCGAAGAAATAGAGGAAAATGTGGGAAAAACGAGGGAACTTATTTGAAAAGGCTTATCTCACGAACTACTAGAGCAATTTTTCAGTTATTTGGGTCAGTTAAGAAGTAAACCACGTGAAGGATCATTGGCTATTTTTTGTGGACTTATTTGTCTGTCTAATATTTTATGCGGGCGAAGCCGCGCGAAACGTCTAGTTTTGGATAAAGCTCAAACTACGATATCAACTCTTCATTGCTTTTTTTGCAGAAATATATTTCACGGACATCAAACAATTCGCCTCTAGAGAAATGCCCAGGTACTAGTTTTACATATTCTTACAATTTGAAACATAACATATTGTACCTCCTTAGAAATAAAAACACTTACACAGCGAAAAACTATATTATTAAAATATCTGCTTTTCTTTGTCTGGCACACTGAACAAGTCACATTACAAAGACATTGAATATACTGCTTAAATATAGCGAATATTGTGCTTAAACGTAGCAAGCCTTTCTAGTTTAGGGGTATTATATTACAAGGCCTAAGATAGGGCCAACTGTGGCCAACAAAAAAACTCACGAATGAATCAAAATACAAGACGATGTAATGTAATTTTTTTCTTAAAATATATAGTTACATCGCTTTGGCTGGCGAGACAAACATTCATCACAATATATTCGAGCTGCAATTTGTGAATTAGGCATGGTGATGGTCAGTTGTGTGATAAACAATTTAAAATAGCGCCAAGGGTGAGCATAGAACGTGTGGAGTAGGGTTCAGTATAAAACAAAGATTGTATTGACATTTCTATAATATACATTTTATAGGAGATCGATTTTCCTTCTTTTTGCTCTAAGATGATCTCGTGCCAGTTTTTTTACGATAGTTTTTCTCGCCGGGAAACATTTTTCTTCCCATGTGCACTTCTTGATTTCCTACAGGCTACAAGTAATTTAATAATTTTCTATTCGTCTCATATTCCTTCATTCTCTTCTGGCCGACTTATGGCCCATTTTCATTGGTCGATAGGGCCACATGCGGGGTGCGGGAGATTTCTAAAATGCATGCCACGACCAATCAAAATGCGCCGTTAGTTGTCATAGGCTCCCCGTATGCTGTATACCGCACGAGCTAACGACTAATGAAAATGCGCCCTTAGACAGAAAAGTGTGGAAATCGGGGACTGCCGCGGTAAAGCTATTGCATAGCATTTTTTATCAACTTATGCAATTACAATTTGCATACGTCTAGTCGCAAACACACAAATACCGCACTGACCGGCACGTGTTAGGTTTTTTTCGTTACGTTTTTTTTTAAATTCGTATTTCATTTAGGGATTGATTCAGTCTCCGCGCTCAAAGCCCGCGATAAAAGATATGCTATAGCTTAAAACATCAACAGAAATAACAATAAACATTAAATATCACTAAAATAGTCAGACATAGAAAAGACATCAACGCGTGACGAGATTACCTCACATTAATATGTTTGAAATAATTTATTAGCCAAGGGAACCCCAAATGAGTATAACAAATTCCCCAACATTAAGATAACGGTGTTTGTCTACATCACTAACGAATTTGGTTAATTTTAACAAACTAGCTCTGATTGGAGAGTAGGTATACGATGTCGATGACCATATTTTGTTAAGACTTTTGGAACAGCGTTCCTTATCGCGCGTTGCGCCTTGGGCTAGACCGAAAAATTTGTGACGACACTTTTTTATTAGTACCTGCATGGTAGGGGCAGAGGGCGCTGATAGTATTCCTGCGCGTCAACTAGATGGCGTTTTTTGAGAATAAACAGCGACGCGTTGTTAGTATTCCTGGGCGTCAATAGATGGCATTTTTTATAAATTTTTTGAGTGTATATGCATGCAGGTTTTTTGAACATAAGAAAAGGACTTCGTCCTATTCGGGTGTCCCTTGACACCTCTCAAGTTTTTTTAAGATTATGATCTTAAGTTAAGAGGCAAAACCAAAAGGAAGAGTAATTAAAGTAATTTGAAAAGACTAGCTATTTGACCGAGCTTTGCTCGGTATTTGATAAAACACGAATAAAATGACATTTTTTAAAAATGATTCCTAGCTAGATCGATTTATCGCCCCCAAAACCCCCTATATACTAAATTTCATGAAAATCGTTGGAGCCGATTCCGAGATTCCAATTATATATACATATATACAAGAATTGCTCGTTTAAGGATATAAGATTTTGGCATTTTTGTATGTATGTTTATTCCACCGTAGCACCTGAATTGATCGACTATAAAAGTATTCGTTTTAAAACTAGAAGCGGGCATTTTCAATTATAGACTAGATGACAAAAATCTTATCATTATATTTTGTTTAGCGCACAGAAATCATGTTGGGATACAAACTAAATATTCTTTCCCTGGGCTCACTTTATATCTATACGAAATTTCAACAAAATCAGTTTAAGATGTTTTGCATATTTTGTAATATTGTCTATCTATATCTCAATCTATATAGAGTTATATAACTCAGGAATGGCTGAACACATTTAATTTTAATTAAAAAATCTAAAAATTGTTAGGCAAGCGTGGAGGCTTCGCCCGGGTAAATTAGGAATTTTACGGAAACCGTACATTTTCCCGCAACAAAATAACTTATGTCCCTTCTCGGACTCGTGGTAGTAGCAGCTTTCTGTTCTTAAAACAACGCCGAAACTCCCAAACTTGTATCTATAAAGAATCAGGAGTTCAGCTAGCTCTCGGCACCTTTCAAATTATGGTATACCTTGGTGCAAAATCTTACTTGTTAGTAGCATAATATGCTTAGTTACTTCTCACGAAACCGAAGTCACCACATGTTTCTATATATGTTGAGAAGTTCCCTCAGTTAGGTATTTATGGAACCCGTCAAACAAACTTTCGCCTTTATAATATTAGTAGGATTTTGCATGCGGCGAATGTATGGCTCCAACGTAAATGAATTTCAACATTTAGTACCTATTAATTCCCGAGAAAGGAATAAATAATCCCAATAATCCATACTTATTCATACTAATATTATGCGACAAAAATGCGAAAGAGTGTCTGTCTGTTACCTCTTTACGCCCAAACTGCTAATCCGATTTTGCTGAAATTTAGTTTGGAGATACTGAACTTTTTATACCAGAAAAATGTACGGTTCCCATAAGATAAATGAATTTTGGCGTAACGGAGTTACAGGCACCAACTAGTTGCCTATATAGTATATACTCATGTATTATTATACATACATTATTATTATTATTACATCTTTGGGGTGCAGCTAATATCTACTAGTAGTAGTCTATTACTGTTCTATCCGATTGTCTGTAGGGAACAATTTTCTGTGTCGAATGGCAAATGCCGTACGCTTAAGCCAGTAACGGTGTCCAGTAGGAACCTGGCAATCTAGTGCAGTGTTTTTCAACCTTCAATAATGCGACCCACCCCTGGTATGACAAATGTTTCGCCTCCCTCCAACCTGACGTTGATGAAAACTCAGACTGGCCCAGAGCCCCGAAGATCTCATAATAAATGCCTTCCTCGAGTTCCCAGGCGATAATAAGAGCAAATAAGACCATAAAGCTCTTGACCTGCAATAAGATCATGCAGGCCTATCAGCGAAAAAATCAAAAGCTGTTAGAAGTGAGACTCGAGGATGCAAAGGCTGCCATATACGACAATGTCACCTCCACAATAATTGCCGGGGCGATGACAGGGCAGTATATGGCGGCACTAAGCGCCGATTGTGGGTTCGTGGTTCTGGACGAGGATGAGACAAAACGCACGGGAACACTCAAATTTATAACAACATCTGAGGATCCAATAGTGGTAATAGCGGAATGTACCAGAATAATGCTGGAAGATAGGATACTAGAAATGGCAGAAGTCCAATCTGGGGACCCTGAATCCAGTATGAACTGGGACATATTCGCGAAACCCATCAACTACTCGTGGGTCAATGGGGTTCCTGGATGTGGGAAGACAACTTGGATCATTAATAACTTCAATGAGGGAACAAACGTTATAATAACAACGACGATCGAAGCAGCCGAGGATCTAAAGCAAAGGCTATCGCTACGAACTGGCAACAAAGTTAAAGATAAAGTTCGTACCATGGCCTCTTTGCTGGTAAATGGGACAAAAGGAGCCTACAAAAGGTTAATAGTTGACGAGGCCCTCATGAACCATTTCGGCTCAATCGTCATGGCGAATCAGTTAACAGGCGCCAACGATGTCATCCTCATTGGAGATATTAACCAACTTCCGTTTATAGAGCGTGAAAACCTCTTTAAACTTAATTACACTCGTCCAAACCTGGTAACCAGCATCACCCAGGAGTTGTCTTGCACACACAGGAGCCCTATGGATGTGGCATACGCCCTAAGCATGGTCTATAATAACATCTATTCATCGAAGGAAATTGTGCGGTCCCTAAAGCTAATGAAGTATACAGGAGCGAGAATACCTAAAACGATCTAAATACCCTGTATCTTGTCCACACACAGGAGGAGAAAGCAGCTCTCACTAGTACAGGCTATGGATCGGGAACGGACTCTCGCGTCCTCACAATCCATGAAGCTCAGGGACGAGTCCTTCGGTGATCATCATACAGACCAAGTCCCGAAAGCTGGCAATCCATGACAGCGTTCCTCATGCAGTCGAAGCTATATCCCGGCACACTAACACCTGTGTCTATTACACTAACACTGACGGAGACGCTGTGGCAAGCTTCATAAAAAGAACCACGGAGGTGTCGACCGAACACATAAAAGATTACAACATAAAAATGGCTATAAAAGTCAGGAACGATAAAGTCCTAAGCCACATAGCGGGTCGTGACCTGTGATTCTCAGATATCGGCAAAAATAAATTCCAATTAATAAAACGTAAACCTTATAATATAACACTTATATTATAATTATGTAATTTTTTATATTTATTTATTATATGTATATATCATATTATAATATATAATCTACTCTATTATTTAAAAAAAAAAGTCCTTGGCGTGATGGACTGCAATTAATTAAAATTATTAATATTATATCAAATATCCTTGGTGCGAAAAATCTAAATAATAAAATAACAAAAAAGGATATGGACGAACAGCCCATAGACGGCCCCAATTTTATAATTAAAAAAAAAAGAAAAACCTGACGTTGATGACGAAATGACCCGTTTTTTCGCAGAAAACATTTTTTTCTTGAATCTTCCCTGGACTTCCAGCAATATTTCAATACTATCAGTTGAGCCGTTCTCGAGTTTTAACATGACTAACAAAATTGAAATTCGCGTTTATGTAGGATCAATGAGATGTAATGTATCTATGTTTATTAACATACCCTGTTGTTAAAACTCTTTTTGTTGTTTTCTTCCTGAATTAGTTCTCTTGTCCTCTGGCGACCCTACAAAAGTTTGGCGACCCCCCAGGGAGTCGCAATCCGCAGGTTGAAGAACACTGATCTGCCGTATATTACTTACCATGTGGGCTACGGAATTAGTTGATTCGGTGTATTGATTTTACTTATTCAACTGGTGGTCCGGCTTTCTGAATCCCAATTGTTTGACTTCTATACAGGGGCGTAGCTACCGCTATGTATGCCGTATTTATTATACGGGGCCCCCCACGTGAGCAAAAATTAGTAATGACTATCCGTAAGGTAACCTTACCTTAGGGCCCCTAAACAAATTTTTATATCGGGCCCCGGCAAGGCACGCTACGCTCCTGCTTCTTTGGGATATATTACTGCAAATTTCACGCTAGAGGCAGAACGAGCATAAAAAGTAAACAAAAAGTTTTGTTCGACGTTTGACAATGTTTAAGGCGCTTAAGGCCGGCAACGCACCTGCAGCTCTTCTGATGTTCCGAGTGGTCACCACACCGCGAGAACGAGCGGTTTGGTCGCCACACCGCGCGAACGAGCGGTTTCGTCGCTACACCGCGAGAACGAGCGGTTTGGTCGCTACACCGCGCGATCGAGCGGTTTCGTCGCAACACCGCGCGAACGAGCGGTTTGGTCGCTACAACGCGCGAACGACTAGTTTGGTCGCCACACCGCGCGAACGAGCGGTTTCGTCGCCACACCACGCGAACGAGCGGTTTGGTCGCTACACCGCGCGAACGAGCGGTTTGCCGCAACACCGCGCGAACGAGCGGTTTCGTCGCTACACCGCGAGAACGAGCGGTTTAGTCGCTTTCTTTTTTTTTTTTTTTTCGAAAGGGTCTAAGCTACTGGTCTGGTTAAGACCGTGGTAGTTTAATCGTGGCTATAACTAGTCTGTTGCTAGTTGGTTTGGAGATAAATAATGAGGGGGCCTGGCCCCCTCCCCTAAAGTCACACGTGTGACATTCTAATCGGGCAATATTGGGGAGAGCTACGAAAATAAGCTATTTTCATCTGACGTGGGGACACGGATCCCCCCTGCTCTTAAGGGGTCCGACCCCTTACTCACTCTCTGACGAGTGAGGCTGCTCGCGCGCGGTAGCACAAACTAGCTGCGTACGAGTTATCGCGGTAGATGAGCTCAAGTTATTAATGTTATTGCATAAAAGAGGGCCGTCCCTCTCCCCTTCCGAGTCCGGTTGGGGTGACATACGCGTGTATGTTCTAATGTCAAAGTAATTGGTAGAGCTCTCTACGAAAATGTCGCGGTCGCGGTCATGATTTAGGTGTGTTCCTATGCTATCCGCATGCGAACTCGAACCCGGGATCGAGCTCGGCCCCGGATTTCGGTCGGTCTGTCTGTTTGTCGTTCGGGTCGTGCTAAGTCCTCGGGGACAGGTTTAGTCGCTATTTATGACATTATGTCTTGTGCAACATATCTGATTTAGTCAGATTATTTACTGTATGTGCTAGTAGCGCTCTCTGCACCGACCTTTGCGTAATATTCCCTATAACGTCAGAATATAACAAAAATATTAAGATTTAGTAAAGAAAAGAAGATAAAAGATAATATAAGATATAGAAGATAAAGGATATACAATATATAAGAGTTCTGGCAACCCAGCCATAGTGTACAACTCAGTCTTATCACCGTTCTGCTTTTAAAAATAGTTACAAGTGAATTTCAAAGAAACAGTTTTTACTAAAGTGAAGCATAACCAAGAAGGAACCTGTGATATCGTTTGCAAACATTTTCTCCCGCTGAAAACGACGAAATAAGTAAAGTAAGAGTCGTAATTTTCTTTCTACTCTCGATGTAAATAATTCCCCAGATTGTCAAAAAAATCTTGAAGTACCCTTATCATTTGCACTTTACGTTATCAAAATCAAGTGACAGCCGTCAAATTTGAGTTTGACATATTGATAGTGTTGCCAAATTATAGAAATTTACCAAGATTGTTGGAAACCATAAAAATGAACGGGTGCGGAATATGCTCTAAGCAAATCAAGTTATCTGATCTAAAAAGTTGCTCTAAATGCAATACAACATATCACTACCAATGTTTAGGCGTGTCAGCTGAAATTTTTTTGAAAGAATCAAAGGCCCACAAATCGGCTTGGAAGTGTTTGGAGTGTAAAAACGTCGAAAAACGTGGTGAAGCCCGTACTCCTTCTCAGGGCCTGTATTCACTTTGATTAGTGCGAGTGCAAGTGATTAGTTCAAGAGATTAGTGATTAGTAGAAATCAAAGGACTTGCACTAATCAGACGCTGTCCACACGTACTTTTACCTGATTACTAATCACCTGCACTAATCACTTGCACTTATTACTAATCAAAGTGAATACGGGGCTTCACGTAAAGAGTACTGAAAATACAACCGAATGCCCATCCACTAACAACTTAGAGGAGCTGAAAGATTATTTCAAAAGAAAGCTGGAAGACTCTTTGTCTCAACTGCTGAGAGATATACATAGGCTGCACTAAAAATATCGGGAATGGAATACTTCCACTATTCCTGTCATATTAAAATCTTTTTAATTGAAAACTCCTCGGTTTTAAAAATCGAATACCATTTTTTTATTTAAAAAAAGATTCTCGGTCTTGTCACAAGGTCTTGTCAACCTTGTTTAGTCGTTGAGAAAATGGAATTGACTCGAGAAAATTCTAAAGCGATGATTTATTATGACTTTCGAAGTGGTTTAACACAAAAACAGTGTGTTGATCGGATGATTTCTGCATTTGGTGATGAAGCCCCATGTAAAACCACAATTTATCGCTGGTTTGCTGAATTTCAACGTGGACGTGTCAGGCTCAGTGATGATCCCCGTCAAGGTCGTCCAAAAACTCCACTCACCCAAGAAAACGTTGATGCTGTGCGTAAGCTGGTTGAGAAAGATCGACATGTGACATACCGCGAAATTCAGGCAACTTTAGACATTGGCATGAGTCAAATACAAATAATATTGCATGAACAATTAGGCTTAAAAAAGTTGTTTTCCCGATGGATGCCGCATTTGCTCTGTGAAGAGCAAAAAGTGGCTCGCGTTACTTGGTGCGTCAGAACTCTCGAAAGGTTCCACGCAGGATCCTCAAATGCTGTATACAACATCGTATCAGGTGACGAATCCTGGATATATGCGTACAAACCCGAAACTAAAAACCAGTCACGAGTTTGGGTGTTCGAAAATGAGTTGAAGCCAACAAAAATTGTTCGTTCACGGAGTGTTGCAAAAAAATGGTGGCCACGTTTGTCTCCAAAACCGGTTATATTGCGACTATTCCTATTGAGGGACAAAGAACGATTAATGCAGAATGGTATGCTAGCATTTGTTTGCCACAGGTCGTATCTGAACTCCGTGAAGAGAACTGCAACCGCCGCATCATCCCCCATCACGACAATGCGAGTTCTCACACCGCGCACATAACAAAAGAGTTTTTAGAGCAAGAAAACATAGAATTATTAGACCATCCGCCGTACAGCCCCGACTTAAGCCCTAATGATTTCTATACTTTCCCTAAAATAAAGAATAAATTGCGTGGTCAGAGATTTTTATCACCTGAAGAAGCTGTGGATGCCTACAAAACGGCCATTTTGGAGACCCCAACTTCCGAATGGAATGGTTGCTTCAATGATTGGTTCCATCGTATGGAAAAATGTGTCAAATTTCGCGGAGAATACTTCGAAAAGCAATAAACACATTTTTAAATAGTACTGTTGTGTCACCTCCTTGATTCCCGAAATTTTCAGTGCCGCCCTCGTAAGAAAGGATTTCTCAAAGGAAAGTGCTGACACTCGATCCAAAATTGAGGACTTAACTAGAAGCGTTCAATTCATGTCCGAGAAGTACGACCAGCACAAACAGAGGAGCTTGGTTTAAAGATCAAGAGAATTGAAAATCTGGAGACTGAAAACAAAACTTTAAAACCGAATTTAACTGCAGTAACTAGCAGGTTGAACCAAATGGAACAGCAATCCCGGGAATCAAATTTAGAGATCCAGTGTATCCCTGAGCACAAAGGTGAAAACCTGAAATTAATAATAGAACAACTTACCTTTACTGTTGGATGCTCTCTGTCAGATCAGCAACTCCTGAACTACCATCGCGTTGCAAAAGCCAATCAAAAATCGAACCGTCCGCGCTCTAGCTTCCCAGTCCACTAGTCCGCGACAATATTATAGCAGCTGTCAAAACATTTAATAAAAAACACGCAACTGATAAATTGAACGCTTCACATCTTGGGATAGCGAGCAAGAACCCGGTCTACGTTTGTGAACATTTGTCTCCGGCCAATAAGCAGCTACACGCACAAGTTCGTCACTTTGCGAAGGAAAAGGGTTTCCAATTTGTGTGGGTTCGTAACGGGCAAATATTCATTAATGTATCTTACATTAACGCTAAAAACATATTAGTTAAGGATCCGGAATTTCTCAAGTCTTTGTAAAGGACAATATTTAATTTTTTTAACTTAATAATTCTTTTTAAATATACTTTTTTTCTATTTTACCACTATGTCCTTCATAAGCTCATTACATAATGTTACAAATACACATAATACTTTAAATATCTTTTATCAAAATGTTAGGGGTCTCCGGACCAAAACAGAAACCATACGGTACAACGCGCTTCTTTACAGTTATGATTTGGTTCTCCTCACTGAGACCTGGTTAAATGACTCTATTTATGACCATGAAGTATTGGATACCAGATACACGATTTTTAGGTGCGACCGAAGTTCTTCCTCTTCTTTAAAAGATGAAGGAGGTGGTGTTTTAATAGCGGTATCTAAGAAACTTGAGCCTGTTAGAAAAATAAAATGGGAATCTGCAAACGAAGACCTTTCGATAGTCGTAAAACTAAAACAGGGTAATTCTTCCATCTCACTTTGTATATGTAACTTGTATTTTCCCCCACCGGTTACACATAACCGTCTTGAAGACCTCGTTAATCACATGACAAATATTATTCAACATATTTTCCTTCAAGGTGGAAACTAGCTTATATCACTCCAATACACAAAAAAAGGGGATCAGAGTGACGTCACTAACTACAGGCCAGTTTCAATTTTATCAGCTATGGGGAAGGTCTTTGAGAAATTAATCTACAACAGGATTTTTTATAACTTTAAGTCATTTTTGACACAAATCAGCACGGATTCCTACCAGGAAGGTCAACAACTTCAAATCTTTTAGATTATGTAACGACTATCTATGAAGCAATGGAAAACAAAAGTGAAGTACACGCTATCTATACGGATTTCTCAATGGCCTTCGATGTAGTTGATCACAGGATTCTCTCTCTCTCTCTCACAGGATCTCATGCCAGAATCTGTGGAAATCTACTCAGATGGTGCGAGTCTTACCTAATGAATAGGTCCCAGTTGGTTATAGTCAGAGGATACAAGTCTGAACCAATAAAAGTGACAACCGGGTTGCCCCAGGGTTCACATCTAGGGTCCCTCTTCTTCCTTATTTTCGTAAATGACCTTTGACCCACTATTACATCTAGGTACCAAATGTTTGCCGACGATCTTAAAATATACCATGTAATTAAAGACTATCGTGATATCAGACTCCTTCAAATGGATATTAACGCAATAAACGATTGGTGCTCTGCAAATGGCATGACTGTTAATAAAGCCGAATGTTTTCATATTAAATTTACTCGCAAACATAATCCCTTACAAGCCTTACATGCTACTTACTGCATAAAAAATTCTCCTATCACAGAAGTCTCGAGCATTCGGGATTTGGGTGTAGTGGTGGATACTAAATTGGATTTTCAGGGAACATATTAACAACATAGTAAACAAAGGAACACGACTGGCAGGATTCGTAATACGCCAAACTAAATACTTCAATGATCATGAAATTCCTATCCTCCTTTTTCTTACATAGCAGTTCTATGTAAGATCTATTCTTAAATACTGTTCTCAAATTTGGAACCCATCTTATGGAGTACACATTTCGCGAATTGAGAAAGTCCAGAAACAGTTTCTGTACCATCTTTCGTACACATACAACCTAGGTTGTGAACCAACATCATATGACAGTAGGCTCGAGTATTTTAAACTCATTTCACTCGAAAGTAGACGCAACAGTGCTGTCATTGTGTACCTGTCGAAATTAATAAATGGAGTCTCAGATACCCCTGGTCTGGTGGAAAAATTGTATGTGGCTGTGCCACGGTCAGGTAGCCGCATACATAACAGTAAAACTTTTAACTTACCTTGCTCTCGAACTAACTATAGTCAACATGCACCGTTGTACCGTATGTGTTCTACTTACAATAAAATCTGTAACGAAATAGATATATTTAATGTAACAATTCACTCTTTGAAATCAGAATTACTTCAAAAATCTGTAACTAAATAATATTAATGTTAACAGCTAGCATTTAAATTTTTGTAAATAACTGTTAATGTACCTATTGTTAATTTTTGATGCATGCAGTGTTCACATCGAGAGGGCCAAATACTAATGCTATGTATTAAATTAATTCCCTTGTTATGTTATCTGTAAAGTGTCTGGCAGGTGCAACAACAATGCGACCATCGACATACACGTACTCTTGTCTTCTTATATATAAAATTTCTCGTGTCACAATGTTAGTCAGCGAACTCCTCCGAAACGGCTTTACTGATTTTTACCAAATTTTATATGCATATCCAGTAGGTCTGAGAATCGGCTACTGTGAAGTGTGATAATTATATATTAGTATATTCTAATAATATGCTATATATATATTATAGTATAGTATATATATAGCATAGTATATATATATATATATTATATTATAGTATAGTATTAGTATATCTTAATATATGACATTAACTTTATGCTTATTTCCCAATGTGTCCAACGTTGTTCCGAATATTGTAGCGTAACTTCTTAATAATTATTGTACTACCCAAGTAGAATAAGCTAAGTTATAATTTTAAATGAGATTAATTCTTAATAAAGATGCATCGGAGGAGACAAGTCGTTTTCATTTAAAATACTACAACTCCAAACTCTTCATGGCGACCCTGCGACCGAAGTCCGACTGGAAAATGTGACGCTACCAACTATCAAGATCCTGAAGCCGCCTGCATCTTAGTGACCCTGCTATCTTCGTGACCTTGCCATCTTGTGACCCTGCTATCTACGTGCGTGACCATGCCGTCTTCGTGACAATGCCGTCTTCATGACCCTGCTATCTTTGTGACCATGCCGTCTTCGTGACCCTGCCATCTTTGTGACCCTGCCATCTTTGTGACCCTGCCATCTTCGTGATCCTGCCGTCTTCGTGACCCTGCCGTCTTCGTGGCCCTACCATCTTCGTGATTCTGCCGTCTTCGTGATTGGACCTGCCATCCCTGCCATCTAAGTGACAAATATTATGGGCAAAACACAAAGCAAAGGTCAAGTCGTAATTGCTCAGACATCTGGAGGTGATAATAACGCGAGGGCTACAGCGGAGCATATTCACACAAACAACATCCTGCTGTCAATCATTTGCGCCTGTCTGCTGCTGGCTGTTCTAGTGGGATTCTTCTGGATGTACAAGAGGCTGCACACTGGCTGGATGCAGAGGCAGATGCGGAACGAAGCCTTGGAGCGAGTCCTGTCCCGCCTTACGCCGACGCCGCCGACGAGTCCAAGATTTAAAGACAATCAGGTAGCTGTTACGGTTATAATATGTATTTTTATTTTCTCGTATTCTGGTCTAAAATTTGATAATAATAGTAAATTAATTAATTAAGTTTTCAAGTTGAAAAATTAGAATATAAATTAAAGATAACTTAAATTATTACATTAATGATTGTTATAATTAGTACTATATAATAGAGAGTTAAAAACGGTGCTGATACACGCGCGAATATGATACGCGCCGCCCGATACGATATATTTATATTATGGATAAGATGTTCTATTTTTATAATAATATTTTATTTAATTAGTTGGTATATTTTAGTATGACAGAGCAATTAATTTCGATTTATAATTCCCTTGTAGAAGTTAAAAAATACTTAATTAAAGCTGGCCAGAAAAGGTTTACGGGAAATATTATAGAAAATAAATTAAGGGAGTGTGAAATCCTTATTTCAGATAGTAATATTATTTTAGAAAGTTTAAAATATAGTGAAAATTTGGGTTTAGTTAATAAGTGTATTGAGCTAAAAGCAAACATTCAAATAATTTATTTAGAGATTAAAAAATTGTGTAGTAAGTCAGAAAATAAAAATATTAAAATGGAGTTCGATTTAAAACGGCTTGTAGTTTGTTGCCGGTTATGGACTGTAATGAAGAGACAACGAAAAAATTAATTGATGGTATAGAAATGTATGCGGATATGCTGCAAGAGTCGGATCATAATTTATTAATTAAATTTATTTAAAAAAATAGGCTTTCCGAAAATGCTAAATTGCGTATGCTCATAAATTATGTTTCGGTTAAAGATATGGTTATGGATATGAAAACTCTACTTTTGACAAAAAAATCTTTTACGGCTATTCAGTCACGTCTTCAACAGGCAACTCAAGGTTGGAGGTCAATTGAGGAATACGGTTCTGAAATCGAAAAACTTTTTACAGATTTGACTATTGCACAAGCAGAAGGAAATTCTGCAAATTATAGTGTACTTAAGCCGTTAAATGAAAAAAATTCCATTAAAAGATTTTCAGATGGTTTAAAAAACAGTAAGTTAAGTACAATAATTGCAGCTAGGAATTACTCTTCCTTAAAAGACGCTATCCAGGGTGCCAAGGACGAGGAAGTTTCCTCGCCGTCGTCGGCTAGCGCTGATGTCATGAACATCCGGAGGGCATCGCATCGTGGTAGACGTGGTGGATTTCCAGGTAGGAGTAATTTTAATACGACGTTCTCTACACCTAGATTTTCTTATATTTCAAGAGGACAGATTAATAATAATAGACATTTTTCTCGTGGTAATTTATAAAAATTACCACGAGAAAAATGTCTATTATTATTAATCTGTCGCAGTAATCAACAGCGATCTCAGAATTAAAATCGTGGTAAATTTAATAGGTCTAGGCGTGGTAGAAATAATGTGTTTCCAATTAACACAGACAATAATAATTATGAGCATAATAGTAATGAGGATGATGTAGATAATTTAGCAGATAAATTTTTTCGTTTTTAAAAATCATATTTACACTTTAAATAGTAAACAAAAGATAGTTATTTTTACTATCAATAAAATCAAATATTATTTTTTACTGGATACGGGTGCTTCGTTATCTGTTATAAGAAGCGAAGTCTTACTAAATAATAGTGTTGTTTATAGAAGTAAAACTGTTGTTAATGGAATAGGAGGCCATGCTAGATCTGAAGGCCATGTATTTCTTAATTTACTAGCAAAAAATGGTGACTGTTTTCATCATAAATTTCATATTTTTACTAATTTATCATTGAAGGTTCATGGTATTATAGGACTTGACTTTTTAAGTAAATTTAAATGTGATATTTTACTAAATTCAAATGCTCTAAGTTTCTGTTTAAATGGTAAGCAGAGCCTAATACCAATTTATGAGGTACCAGATTATACAACGGATTATATATTTATACCAGCTCGATATGAATCAATACATTATGTAGCTGTTGAACCAGGTTTGGAAGGTGATTGTGTAATGTGTGCGAAAGAGTTAAGTAAGGATTTGTTTCTAGGAAGTGCTATAGTAACGGTAAAGGATGGTAAAAATCCGATCAAAATTTTAAATACTAGTGAAGTAGACATAAAGTTGCCTACATTCGTGCCTAAAGTTCATGCATTAGAGGATTATAATATTTGTAATTTTAATAAAAACGTGGCTAACGCAAAACGAGCTGAGGTTCTTTCATTAATTTTAAAACTAGATCATTTAGAGTCCAATGAAAAAAAATCAATAAGTGATATTTGTAATAAGTACGCGGATATTTTTCATTTACCGGGTGACAGACTGACTATGACTGATATATACGAACAAAACATTACATCAAAGCCAAATACTAGTCCTGTTTACATAAAACCTTATAGAATGCCCCAATCTTTAAAACCTGAAGTTCAAAAACAAATTGAAGATATGCTTAAAGACGATATAATAGAAGAATGTAAGAGTGAATGGCCTAGCCCAATATTACTAGTTCCTAAGAAAAGTGATAAAACAGGAGAAAAGAAATGGCGTTTGGTTACAGATTACAGAAAATTAAATGAAAATATTCAAGATGATAAATTTCCACTTCCAAATATTAATGAAATTTTAGATTCACTTGCAGGTTCTATATATTTTTCGCATCTCATTTAAATTCTGGTTATTACCAAGTTCCTCTTAGTCCGGAACATCGTAAATAAACAGCTTTTAGTACTAATTCAGGTCAATACCAAATGAAACGTCTACCAATGGGTTTAAAGATTTCTCCAAGTGCATTTAGTAGAGTAATGTCTGTAGCAATGTCGGGTCTTGCATTTGAGAAGTGTATTATTAATTTAGATGACTTAATAGTTTTTGGTAGAAATTTAGAAATTCATAATAAAAATTTGATTGATATTTTTGAGAGACTTAGAAAAGTTAATTTAAAAATAAACCCAGGTAAATGTCAATTTAAAAAAAAAAAACAAATTTTATATCTTGGACATGTTATTTCAGCTCAAGGCATATTACCTGACCCTGAAAAAGTTTCAGTTTTACAAAATTATCCAGTCCCTAAAAATTCGGATGAAGTGAGACGATTTGTAGCATTTTGTAACTATTACAGAAAATTTATACCATATTTTGCTAACATAACAATACCTCTCAATAAATTGACTAGGAAAAATTCAATATTCGTTTGGAGTGACGAATGTCAAAAATCGTTTGATATTCTTAAAGAGTCCATGATATCTCCCTCTATTCTTCAATACCCTGATTTTTCCCCAGAAAATGAATTTGTGCTTCACACAGATGCTTCTGGTATTGCAATTGGTGCAGTTTTGAGCAATAGTTATTTAAAACCTGTTGCATATGCAAGTAGACCGTTAAATAAAGCTGAATTGAACTATCCGACAATTGAAAAGGAACTTTTGGCAATAGTTTGGAGTATAAAATATTTTAGACCGTACTTATATGGCAGACATTTTACTATTAAAGCTGATCATAAACCATTAGTTTACTTGTTCGGTATGAAAGATCCGTCTAGTCGTTTAATTAAATTCAGATTGACATTAGAAGAGTATGAATTTAAAGTATAATATGTAAAAGGTAAGGAAAATGTAGGTGCCGCAAAATGCATTGTCAAGAATATGTATCACATCAAATGAGTTGAAAGGCATGAATGAGCAGATTATGGCTGTGGTAACAAGGAAACAAAAGAGAGAAATGGAAAAAGTTAGTGAAGGGTGCGTAACTGATGAAACACCTTTCCTTAGTAACTCTAGAGACGAAAGGCCTGATCAACCAAGAGTCGTGGAGTTATTAAGAAAGCCGTGTGATTCAGTGGAAATGAAATTAGTTAAAAGTAGTGAACTAAATAAATTACGAAAGGCTAATATGATAATTAATGAATATGAATGTTTCTCTTACTGTCCTAGTAAAAAAATAATTTATATTAATCTCAGCTTTCGGGCACAGTTCTCGCGAGTCGAATTTGTGACACTGTTGAGTAATTATTGTAAAAATTAAATATTAAAGAAGTTTGCCTTATAAAGAATAATAATAATGAGCGATTTATTAATGATTTGAATGATGAAATAAAGTCGACTAATATGTGGTCCGGACCACGACTTTATATATTAAAAGGCGTAACTAGAATAGAAAATGATGAAGACAAATCATTTATACTAAACGATTTTCATTTACTACCAACTAGCGGTCATGCTGGTATTCGTAGAATGTGTAACAATATAAAAAGACGATTTTATTGGCCAGGACTATTTTGTGAGAAAATGTGCGCGTCTTATGCATTTGAAAAAATATTTATGGACATAGTGGGCCCACTACCAAAAGATTATGATGATAATTTATATATTTTAACAGTTCAATGTGAATTAAGTAAGTTTATAGAGGCTTATCCGATTAGGAATAAGGAAGCAGTTAGCGTAGCTAGAGCATTAGTTAATAATTTTATTTTAAGATACGGTATACCTAAGATTATTGCAACTGATAGAGGAGCAGAGTTTACATCTTCAACTATTATTGAGCTATGTAAGCTATTAAATGTACAAAATATAGTATCAACTATTTTAGACATGGGAGAGCCATGCTTCGGTACGAATGGGCCGGCTCGACTGGAGAAATACCACGTCCTCACAGAAAACCGGCGTGAAACAGCGCTTGCGCTGTGTTTCGCCGAGTGAGTGAGTTAACCGGAGGCCCAATCCCCTACCCTTTTCCCTTCCCTACCCTTCCCTATTTTCTTGCCTACCCTCCCCTATTACCCCTTAAAAGGCTGGCAACGCACCTGCAGCTCTTCTGATGCTGCGAGTATCCATGGGCGACATATGTTGCTTTCCATCAGGTGACCCGTTTGCTCGTTTGCCCCCTTATTGCATTAAAAAAAAACTGCATATCACCATCAATCCATAGGTGCATTAGAGAATGCTCACAAAAATTTAGGTTCGTTCTTACGAATCCACTGTGACAAAGATGTGCAATCTTGGTCTTATTGGTTACCTTACTGGTGTTTTAGTTTTAACAATACAGTCCATACCGAAACAAAATACCAACCGTTAGAATTAGTATTTGGTACACAATTTAATATTCCTAAAAGATTGAGTAATGCAATAGAACCACTGTACACTCCAGAAAATTATTGCAGTGAACTTAAATATAGGTTGCAAGTTGATTTTAAGGATGCTAGAAATAATTTATTAGATAGTAAGTTTGATCGTAAAGTAAGATATGATAAATATGTAAACCTTATATCCTACGATAAAGGTGATTTAATTTTAGTGAAATCTGAAACTAGTGGAAAGCTAGATAAGTTATTTCACGGTCCATTTACTGTTGTAGAGGACGTGGGACCTTATGTTAAAGTAATTAAGGATAATAAAGTAGACATAATACATAAGAATAGGACAAAAAAAATTATGAGCTAAAAAAAAAGTATTTGAAAAAATATTATAAAAATGGATAAAATAAATAATAGAAATATAATTATAATAATTAGTATTAGTAGTAACTAAAAAAAATAAGTATAAATATATTATTTTTTTTTCTTTTCCCCTGGAGGTAAAGTGTGGTAATAATTATATCTCATGAGTATTAATTTTTTTTCTTTTCCCCCGGAGGTGAAGTGTGATAATTATATATTAGTATATTCTAATACTATGTTATAATATATTATAGTATAGTATTAGAGCTTAACATATGACATTAACTTTATGCTTATTTCCCAATGTGTCCAACGTTGTTCCGAATATTGTGGCGTAACTTCTTAATAATTATTGTACCACTCAAGTAGAATAAGCTAAGTTTTTGATAACTTTAAATGAGATTAATTATTAATAAAGATGCATCGGAGGAGACAAGTCGTTTTCATTTAAAATACTACAACTCCAAACTCTTCAACTGGCTACTTTATATTGATAAGTGCATTTGTTGAATAAATAATACTTATTAAATTATTACAACCTGAGACTGACGGTGACCATTGTTTGTGCGACGGGATAGCGATCGACGTTGCCATGGCGACATACTTATTTAGTCACTTCAATAGAATAATATGGGCGAAATACTTTATATTATGACAAAGCAACGTTTGCAGGGACAGCTAGTTAATCTTATAAAACTTTCTTCAGGAGGTAACTACGAAATAGCCCCACAACATTACCCTATTGACTCCAAAGGCCACGCAAGAACATTTCAATCCACAATTTCCACCGTAATCGCTAGATGTCGCTGACATCAGTTTGACATTTAATTTTCCCGCCATCCATCAACTGACATCAAGATATGCGCTATTAGCACGATCGCCCTATTTATATCACCATAAGGTCGAAATTCCCGTGAAATCGATTGGCACAAAGTTCGTGCTGTGAAATAGCAATTTAGTCTAACAATATGGCTATTTACTTTGAACATTTAGAGTCCTTTTAAGGTGTTATATTTAGGCCACCTATAATGCCTGAGGCTATCTAAAGGTCTATGGGTATAAAAATAATAGGAACTGTGTTTGAACTGAGAGAGCTTAAGAGGCCGGGCTACCCTCGAAATTCTCATACATACGTAATACCAAAATCATTTTCTCATACGAAAATATTTAACATGTTTGAGTTATTTTTCAGCTTAAAATAGTAATTACCTAGGTTCCTGCACAAAAACTTGCTACAAAATATTTAAACACTAAAATATTTTTTAGAGTTTAAATGTTTTGTAGTAAATTTACTATTTATTTACATATTTTTAGTGGTTTACTATTTTTTGAGTGCTTAAATATTTAGTGGCAAATTTACTACAAAATGTTTAAACACATTTTTTTTATTGTTTAAATATTTTGTAGTAAATTTTTGTGCAGGAACCTAGGTAGTTACTATTTTAAGCTGAAAAATAACTCAAACATGTTAAATATTTTCGTATGAGAAAATGATTTTGGTATTACGTGTGTATGTGAATTTCGATGGCACCCGGCCTCTTAAGAGCCCGGGTAACCCTCGAAATTCTCATACATACGTAATACCAAAATCATTTTCTCATACGAAAATATTTAACATGTTTCAGTTATTTTTCAGCATAAAATAGTAATTACCTAGGTTCCTGAACAAAAATTAACTTCAAAATATTTAAACACTAAAAAAATTTTTTTTGTGTATAATTTTTTTTTACTAAATTTACTACTAAATATTTAAACACTAAAAAATAGAGTAAAACACTTAAAAATTTATAAATAATTAGTAAATTTACTACAAAATATTTTAATACTAAAAAATATTTTATAGAGTTGAAATATTTTGTAGTAAATTTACTATTTATTTATATATTTTTTAGTGTTTTACTCTATTTTTAGTGTTTAAATATTTAGTAGGAAATTTAGTAAAAAAAAAATTTACACAAAAAAAAAATTTTTAGTGTTTAAATATTTTGAAGTTAATTTTTGTTCAGGAACCTAGGTAATTACTATTTTAAGCTGAAAAATAACTCAAACATGTTAAATATTTTCGTATGACAAAATGATTTTGGTATTACGTATGTATGAGAATTTCGAGGGTAGCCCGGGCTCTTAAGACCGCACGCAGAGACAGTTGATGATTGGATACCTTCTTAATTTTAATTAAATGAACAATTTGACAGAAAATATATAGTTAGTCAAATGTCAAAACTATCCATAAATTAAAGAAAAGTCGTCAGTGTCACCTCTGAGTGCGGACTGCGGACGTTAGCGGGGCCCCAGACGATCAATAACTTTATTGTGCAATATCACGTATTGCGTAATGTTATTGACCGTTTAGAGTTGGTATTCAACACCGCGCGCCTTCAATCTAATTGTCAAATAAACTGTCAACTTTATTGTGCAATATCACGTATTGCGTAATATTATTGACCGTCTAGGGTTGATATTGAATATCGCGAGACTTCAATCTAATTGACAAATAAACTGTTCAATAAAATTGAAGCTTCATATTGCACAATAAAATTGTTCGTTTAGGGGCCCTTATAGACACCGCGATGTCTCATAAAATGCGGTGTAAAAAGTGATTCCATAAATCGAACTCGAACACAAAGGCGTGCGTAACTTCATAGTGTCCAAAGTTACCGTCCTGGAAAAAAAACATGTAGGATTCAATGGAAAGCAAGCGAAGTCGCAGGCGAAACTTAAGAGGCCATTAAAATATAAGTGGTCCTTATTTTATTAATTTTAGTGTCGCCTTGGCGGTTAGCAGCTGTTTTTATAATGCATTTATATCACCTCATTTTGTGATGCGCCGTTCTCTTATTAACTACTAATTTGACAGATGCGTTTATCAAATTGGTATGCGCAATAAGGTAAAATAGTTTTAAAATACTTTGTCTCTTTTTGCAGAATATTGGAACGCTAGTTTCCAACGACAAAAAAAAAAAAAAACAACGAGCTGCACTCAGGGTGTGCTGGCGGGGATAAAAGCGAAACAGCAGTAGCAGTTACACATTTGTGCTGGTAAGTGAGACACTAACTTCCTCTACTACAGTTCGACAAGGCTGTTTATGAACGTGGCGAGAAAAGGAACTAACGCTTCTATCATACAAAAACGTCATTTTGACAGTTCTCCTTTACCAGCAGCACCCATTCACATCATTAACATATTTATTTAAAGCCTTGTCGAACTGTATATAAGGTTATTTCTTAGGATTTTCGACGATTATGTAGTAAATAATGGAAAAACAAAGTTTATATTTTAATCAAAATATGTGGATCCACATAGCATAAAGCTTTAATAATTACATTTAAATTATAACAAAATATTACCTGGAAAAAACAAAGAAACGACATTTAGTGTTATTAAATTAACAATCGCCGAAATCAATTAAAATACTTTCTAGTTTTTAGTCCATTCGGCCATCTTTTCTTTTCATAGATTACATAGAAGTCGTAGAGCAGAAGGATCTGTCAAATGGCGGCAAAATTCAAATAAAGAAAAATACATTACCTCTATCCGTCTCATAAATTGTCGTTTAGGTAACGTGTCCTGACGTGTGTTTAACATTTTTTTAAAACATCCGAATACAGTGTACCTACAGCGCCGCTAAAGAAATTTTGGAAAAAGTTGTTGTAAACAAAAGTCAAATATATTAGTTATATTATGTAAAACGTATTTAATTTGTGTAAGCCACCAAAATTAAATAACTGTACCTCTTAAGCAAATTCTGTTATGATTATGGAGAATAGAACCTATTTGTCTTCCTAAATATTTAAGATCCCGTATTTTACGTTATGTCTGGACACCATGTAAATCGTAATCGTGTAACGTTTTACGATAATAACAACAAGGTATTTCAGCCACCCACGAAAATCTTAAATGTGAATTTAATATGACTCATACTATGGTGACAATAACAGTCCTTTTTGAGGACGTTTTTTATTTAAATTTGATTGCTATAGTAATAGCACAAACATATTTTTATTGATTTATAAAGCCACGATGATAATACTAACTTAAATTAATTAATAACAGCATCCTACGAAAACACTGTACTTTTTGAATAAAATAAGTTGTCAGTGTTTGCTAAGCCAGAGCCACCAATTGTTTTTATATTATATTTTATATACCATCATTTATTATTCTTTTATCAACATCCGTTCAGTAGTTTTTGCGTAAAGAAGTAACAAAAATATACTTTTGCCTTGATAATAACACTAGTGTCATGTTATAATATTATGATTAATTTTATTCCTCTGCCCACCATGCCTTTTGATAGTATAAAATAGCAAACACTATAATAATTTAATTATGACTAGGCATAAAATACATTCTACGAATAAATTTCTGCTGGTTCCATCTTACCATAAAGGCAGACAGGTAGGCTGACCATAGATATATTTTATTCTATTTTGCTCATTGCTCTATTGCTATATCATTATGAAATGAGCTGCAAAACATGAATGAGCACAATGCTGTAACTGTCTATGTCATGATGAAGTACAAAATACATAGTCTGCACTAAAAATATCGGGAATGGAGTACTTCCACTATTCCTGTCATATTAAAATCTTTTTGATTGAAAACTCCTTGGTTTTAAAAATCGAATTACATTTATTTATTTAAAAAAAGATTCTCGGTCTTGTCACAATGTCTTGTCAAACTTGTTTTGTCGTTGAGAAAATGGAATTGACTCGAGAAAATTCTAGAGCGATGATTTATTATGACTTTCGAAGTGGTTTAACACAAAAACAGTGTGTTGATCGGATGATTTCTGCATTTGGTGATGAAGCCCCATCCAAAACCACAATTTATCACTGGTTTGCTGAATTTCAACGTGGACGTGTCAGGCTCAGTGATGATCCCCGTCAAGGTCGTCCAAAAACTGCAAGAAAACGTTGATGCTGTGCGTAAGCTGGTTGAGGAAGATCGACATGTGACATACCGCGAAATTAAGGCAACTTTAGACATTGGCATGAGTCAAATACAAATAATATTGCATAAGCAATTAGTTTTAAAAAAGTTGTTTTCCCGATGGATACCGCATTTGCTCTGTAAAGAGCAAAAAGCGGCTCGCGTTACTTGGTGCGTCAGAACTCTCGAAAGATTCCACGCAGGATCCTCAAATGCTGTATACAACATCGTATCAGGTGACGAATCCTGGATATATGCGTACGAACCCGAAACTAAAAACCAGTCACGAGTTTGGGTGTTCGAAAATGAGTTGAAGCCAACAAAAATTGTTCGTTCACGGAGTGTTGCAAAAAAATGGTGGCCACGTTTGTCTCCAACACCGGCTATATTGCAACTATTCCTCTTGAGGGACAAAGAACGGTTAATGCAGAATGATATGCTAGCATTTGTTTGCCACAGGTCATTTCTGAACTCCGTTAAGAGAACTGCAACCGCCGCATCATCCTCCATCACGACAATGCGAGTTCTCACACCGCGCACAGAACAAAAGAGTTTTTAGAGCAAGAAAACATAGAATTGTTAGACCATCCGCCGTACAGCCCCGACTTAAGCCCTTATGATTTCTATACTTTCCCTAAAATAAAGAATAAATTGCGTGGTCAGAGATTTTCATCACCTGAAGAAGCTGTGGATGCCTACAAAACGGCCATTTTGGAGACCCCAACTTCCGAATGGAATGGTTGCTTCAATGATTGGTTCTATCGTATGGAAAAATGTGTCAAATTTCGCGGAGAATACTTCGAAAAGCAATAAACACATTTTTAAGTAGTACTGTTGTGTCACCTCCTTGATTCCCGAAATTTTCAGTGCCGTATGATAATTGAATTAAAACTATCTTCTATCCTTTGTCAGATACTCGTATCTAGATTTATAAATATAACATAATTGTTGATAATATAGCTACATATTAGACGCAGAGTTACTTTGCGGCCGAGAAAAAAAAATACTTTTAATATTTTTGTCGGATATTTTTTTTAATATCAAATTATTATAATTAAGAATTAAAATAATAATATATTAAATTGTATCTACATCCATACTAATATTATAAATGCGAAAGTGTGTCTGTCTGTCTGTTCACGCCCAAACCGCTGAACCAATTTTGAAATTTGGCATGGAGATACTTTGAGTCCCAGGAAAGGACATAGGATACTTTCTGTCCCGGAAAAATGTACGGTTCCCGCGCGATAAACGAGTTTTGGCGCAATGCAGTTGCGGGCGTTATCCAGTAAATTATATTTTTGTCCCAAATTTTATGCTCACTTTGTCACCGTTTACATAAGAAGGTATATAAATAAGGTAATCGAATCATGTCCAATTGTTTATCAACGGAACTGTGATTGGGCAACATTTGTAATGCAAATCCGTGATCGTGGGCAAAACGTTTGAACGTATCACTTGTGGGCATGCTGATAAGGGAACATTCCGACTTGTGGTCTTGTGAGTTGTGACTCATTATGTACCATTTAAAGTTAACAAATTGTTTAGGGCTGCTCCGATACTGTTCCAAATATAGTATAGATAGAAAAAATTAATTAAGGATTTTGATGTATAGAAAATTGATCATATTTTATTCGTTTAAGCGTGGTAGCGTGTGTTTCTGTATGAATGGCTCTACCAGATTTTATGGAAAAAACGGTGGCGGCCTAAAGGAGCTAGAGCGAGATGTTACAGACTTGGAGGTTGGAACGCAATTGCAACACCATGAGTTGAGAAATGGACTCCATCAGAGGATGGAGCGATGGATGTCACTTATTTACTACCATGTTATCGGTTTATGATTTCCTAGTTTATTTCACAAAAAATAAAATCGGTCAAGTGCAAGTTGGACTCGCGTATGAAGTTTTCCGTACAGTTTTAGAGCGGAAGCAAGCAAATATTGCGTTTTTGTACGAGTTGATTTTGTTATAGCGGCAACAGAAATAGGTACATAAAGTTTTGTAAAAATTTCGGAAGTCTAGCTATTGAGGTTCTTAAGATATAGCTTAAGATAGACATACGGATGTCGGGTAGTCATCGGTTGGACATCGAAGTCTCAGTAATTTTTTCCCTTGGGTAAGGAACCCTTATTTTGCACGTGGGAGAGCCATGCTTCGGCACGAATGGGCCGGCTCGACCGGAGAAATACCACGTTCCCACAGAACACCGGCGTGAAACAGCGCTTGCGCTGTGTTTCGCCGAGTGAGTGAGTTTATCGGAGGCCCAATCCCCTACCCTATTCCCTTCCCTTTCCTCCCCTATTCCCTTTCCTTCCCATCCTTACCCTGCCCTATTACCATATTCAAAACGCACCTGCAGCTCTTCTGATGCTGCGAGTGTCCATGGGCGACGGAAGTTGCTTTCCATCAGGTGACCCGTTTGCTCGTTTGCCTCCTTATTTCATTTAAAAAAAACCCTAAAATCACACACCTATCCAATAACTATATAGCCTATAATAGGTAGATAATAGGAAAAATTATTGTCGTGACTAAGGAAACCGACAAGCTGGCCTACCTTTTCGGTTTAACTAACTCTAGCTTATCTACCCGCGGAATGCAACTGTCTATTACGGCTGATTATAATTTCACAAATCATACCCGCGCTCAATAGATGTCTCTATGAACACTGACATCTAGTTTGACATTTCGTTTCCCGCCAACTATCACTTGGATCTGCGATAGGGCTGGTGCACGACGCTGCGACGCAACTAATGCGAATTCGCGCGACTTGTCGCTATTCCCAACGCATTGCCGAATTAAAACCATTATTTAATTTCTAACAATGCAATGACATAGTGTTTATTAAAACATAGCGTTTTAAATATGACAATAATATTGTATTATTTATATTGTGGTCGATCGAAATTAGCTGTAGACTAACGCTTGTCACAATAACAACAGCAGAAGCAGCACTTGTATTTTGATTCGATAATAATTTGAGTTCTTTTCGGAAATTGTTTGTGATTATTCGTCTGCTAGTAAACTATTGTATTACGTTCATTTAGGGTTATAAATGATGATTATAAAAGTTACATATTTTTTTGTTAAATTTTGATGAAATTGCATCCAAATGAAGGGATTTTTTTCGCTTCGCCGCGTGTCGCTCTATGTTCGCAGCTATTCGCGTCCCGCGTTCCTCGCGAATGCTATGTTCACACCCTTAGATAGGTCGTGATACAAGTGTTACGGGCCTGCCCTTTGCCAGACTGTTATTTGTGAAGCCGTGGCCAAGTGGATTACTGATAAACATCAAGATGGCTGCGACAGCGAAAGGTTTTGCCGACACTGTCATGTTTTGCTTTCGTTTAATTAATATACTTGTATTTATGGAATTTATAGTAAAATCGCTAAACTAATTTTGATGTTTGGTATAGAGTTACATACCTTTAATCCCGTCAAACGATATTTAATAGAAATAGACAATATTGTATCGTAATTCATAACATAAAGCATAAGAGCTTTCTCGGGAATACTCAGTTTCGATTAATTGTTATTTTCCACCTTTTTGGTAAAAGGTGGCCCCGTGCGAGTTTCTTACGCCGGTTCTTCTCGCCGGGTTAGTTCCCGAACCGGTGGTAGGACTCATGTAGTCACGACGTTCTAAAAGTGTTAACTTTGTTAAACCTATTTGGAAATATATATTTTGATTTTGATTTTTGAAGAGATTAAGATTCTGAATGGATAATAACATGTCTCTTCATTTAATATACAAAGGCTATCGGACTGAACTGTTTCCAATGGCCTATTTGCTCGATAATAAAGTAATATTCCGTAACATTCCACTAATCAGGTGCTTTTTAATCTCGTCATGTGCCTTCGTTTACGCAATCTTGAGAATTGCCGTCCAAAAATTAGGAAACGGTGTAAGATATTCCACACACGTAAAGTATTTCAAGGATTATGCGCGTTATGTGTAGTTGGAAGTTACTAGAGCACGTTTAGGAATTGCTAAAACCTCTGTTTAGTGTTTTACCTGTCACTTTGTCCTCGGGCAGTTTTGGTGCGCATTAAGTAATAATATTAGTAATATACAGATATTCAGATTTTAATTACTACATTTTAATATACTTAAAATAATATACTTAATTAGGTTTTCATAGAAACTGAATATTAATGTTTTTAAATAATCCAGATGATAAATGCCGTATTTTATTTATACTTAAGTATAAAACATTTGTTACAGTCCATGCTTCCTTAAAAAAATTACAAAGTCAAAGTTGAATATACTGTTTTTGAAGAATTAGTCCACACATATGATCTTCTTGGGATCGTTTTTGAGTAGGCTTCGCAACTTTTTCTATTATTTTGCTGACTGCAAAAGTAGCAGCAAAATTTTTTTAAACACTATTATGATAGTCCACGTGTTTCAAATCCAATATGGCCGTCAGTTGAGTCACAACTCAGTTGGTAAACAAGGAAGATGTGTCAATCTGTATTGTTAAATGATGTCCCTTGACTCACTCGGTGCTGGCCGCTTGCCAGCGCATCGCTCCAAAACAAATTAATCCTTTTGATATATCAATCATTTAGTTCACCTTTATGAGGTTTTTGGCCTAATTTTCATATATAGCATGGGCGGCCACTGACTTGCGATTAATCGTTTCGATTCATCGCATATAAAATGCCGTAAACCGCACAGATTCGAAGGTTTTTGGACAAGAGTTATTATTTTTAACAGAGTTGTTGAGACGTAAGTCATAAACTTACGTCAAATTTTTATCTAAAGCTTAATTTTTAACTGCATAAGTAACTTCACGTAAGTGAAATCGGGCATAAGCATCGTTGCAATTTCTGTCATATCCCATACATTTTGATACTTCCCTGTCAAAATTATCAAATACAACAATTTGACCAACGACTTATTCTGGATTCGAATGGTTCCTACGTTTGCATTCTTTAAAAACTTTATACCAATTACCCTTGTGAGGGATGGAAACGAATCAATTAATCGAAACGTTATTGTGTTAGGTTAATGGTATTCTCTAAAGCTGTGACTTATCAAAATCTGACCAGTCGTCGAAGCCATTTCTATGGAACAAACTAACAAACAAACCTCCTCATAATATGAATAATATAATTCTGTTTCTCAAGTTATAGCTTCTTTATTATTCTGACGGGCAACAAGACATGATTTTGTGGCGAGTCATCCTGCCGACTGCGCTATGTTAATACTTCGATTGACTGCGATTCATCCACGTACAATAGCTGTAGATGGGCTATCACGTAAACAATATACGCTAAAGAAACTGATTGCTATCAATGTTGGTTGACTGAATTTTTTAAATGTTTATGATAGGTAGATTAAGTAACTACTATATTTATCACTACAGGTACGCCTCCGTGGTCTAGTGGTAAAGAGCGCGGCTCTTGACTCGGAGGTCGTGGGTTCGATTCCCGCGTTGGAAACATGTTATTTCCAAGTTTGGTTACGACAATGCAGGCTGATCACCTGATTGTCTGACGAGTAAGAAGATCTATACGTCGGATGGGCATGTAAAAAGTCGGTCCTGCGCCTGATCTCTAGCCAGTCGTGTCGGTCTTCCGTCCCACTGGGTTATGAAAGTAAAGGAATAGAGAGTGCTCTTGTGTACTGCGCATACACTTGGGCACTATAAAATTACTCCTACGTAGCTGGCCTGGTTTCAATGAAACCGGCCACTGTCACCGAAACCGATGTGGGAGCTATTATTATTATTATATACGTTCCTGTATGTGCAACAGATAATAATTATATATTATGTTAAGCTTAAAGACCGAAAGCCACAACGAGAATTTCGCGTGGCTGGTTCACTGTGACCACAACGCGTCATGGCCGTTTTCATTAGAGCCACAACGCGCAAATTTCGCGTCGTGGCTGTTTTACTGTGACCACAACGCGTTGTGAGCTATTTTTTTGTTTAATGAGCGTTTTCGGTCTTTGAGCGACATATATACATACGCGAATAACGAATAACACGTATTATGTGTCAGTAATAAATAAAAATAATACATATAATATTATAGCGAACAGAGAAACTATAGTTCTCTGTTCGCTATTATTTGTGCTCAAATCCCTAATCCGATTCCGGCGAAGGACATAATTTGAGTCCTTAGAAAGGTCTAGGGCCTAGACCTTTCTAAGGACTCAAAGTATCTCCTTATTTAATTTAGCTTAGTATCCTTTGAAAAAATACGACTTTCGCGTGATAAGCGAATTTCAGCACATCGAAGTTGCGGGCAACATATTTTAGCTATTTGATCGCACGTAATTGTAATTTGTCTTTTCATTTGTACAATATGTCAACAACTGTCAGGTATGGCAACAGTTCAAAAATATCTGCCATATTTAATAGCCCCTCGGCCCTCATATACCATGCAACAAACACTATCCCATAGAATATCATCGTCAATCGCGCTGCAAGCGAATCGAAGATTCCTATCACAGACAAATTGTTTCTTCAATCACAATTCACAGCTTACTGTGTGACGTCATTGTGTTTATTATCTTATCTAATATATAAAATTCTCGTGTCACGGTTTTCGTTGCCATACTCCTCCGAAACGGCTTGACCGATTCTCATGAAATTTTGTGAGCATATTGAGTAGGTCTGAGAATCAGCCAACATCTATTTTTCATACCAAAAATTATTTACATGGCAAAACAACGTTTGCCGGGACAGCTAGTAATATATAAAATTCTCGTGTCACAATGTTAGTCACCGTACTCCTCCGAAACGGCTTTACTGATTTTTACCAAATTTTATATGCATATTCAGTAGGTAGCTACTTTTTATATTGATAAATACATTTGTTGAATAAATAATAGTAAATTATTACAACGCAAGACTGACGGCGACCATTGTTTACGTGCGACGGGATAGCGATGAACGTTGCCATGGCACCATTACTACTTAGTCACTTCAATAAAAATGCGTTATAATTATAGCAAAACAACGTTTGCCGGGACAGCTAATAGCTATAGATAATTTAAATGTAGAGCTTTATAATGACTAAGGGCCTGTATCACCGCTTCCTGATAAGGTGCCGGATAGGCTTATTTGACAGATTCTCCATACTCCATCTATCAAGTTAAGTGGTGGATAGCCTTATCAGGAAGTGGTGAAACAGGCCCTAAGTATTTTATTTATTTTTTGTGTGTCTGTTTGTTTCCCTACTTGCAATAAAATTGTGCACTATGTGCTATGAAGTGCTATGTCACATTTTGTAATATCCTTTTCCAGCAGCAATATTCGAGTTTAGAATCTAGAACAGCCCCATGACACCTTGTGGGAGGCTTGCGAAGTCTAACATGATACTTTAATTTCTTTCCACGGGGATTAGGTAGGCAGAATGCATTTCTCCTCTTTATGTAATCTATAATACATAACAGACACACAAACTTTCACGGTTAAACCATTGAATAGATTGTTATTAAGGCGACGCCTTGATAATTTGGCTGTAGCGATGCCGATTTTTCTCAGCAATGACTAAAGCTAAGAAACTAAAGTTCATTGTCAGTATTCATCATGTCTTTGTCTTTGAATTGCCCATAGCATAACACGATTGGACAACTTTTATAACACAGAATTATCAATCGAAAAGACCTCTGTAAAAAAAGGGATTCCTATTTTTCCAACAGAGGAGAGTTATTTAAGGTTCCAAAATTTGTACATAAATTGGTTGAAGCATACACTTTAATATGTGCATAGCTTATATGAAATGTATTTATGGTTCAACAAAATCAAAACAACAGAAACAATCTAAAACATATCCAACACGGTTTCTTACTTTAACGTGGCGTCACCTTAACATACATTATGATCCTTTTTATTCAGAAAAAAAAAACTATAATCTCCCGTAAAATGAGTTTTGGCGGCGCTTTATCTTTTTGCCAAATCCAAAAAAAAGAAAAAAAAAAACATTTTACAACAACAACAGTTTCTACTAACCGTGTAGTTATCAGAGATCAAAGGACGCCGCGGCCGCCGTGGCCGATTACGGCGTTTTTAACGAAATGCCGCGAAGTTTTCTATGAAGTCGTGTAGTTAAATGCTGGTAGTTTAGCAGAGCATTGCCCCTATTTGGAAATCTTTATATAATAAAACTGCCTATTCGTCATGATTTCCACCAAAATTGCGTATCTGATCGTAGGCTATAAGTGGCCTCTTTTATTGGCGAATGGGCAAATACGAATATAAATTGTCAATTCGTCTATAGTTGCCTCTGATCGACTTCGAAATGGCATACTGTATTTAGCTACTCATCTGCGGTCGCCATCATGGTTCTTAATCATGGTCCTTTGTAAAGAGGGGCTATAGACGAATTTGGCCCCTCTAGGAGATCGTTCTCGCCTCTTATAACAATTGCCCATCTTGGCCCAACGTGCAAAGGCAGTTGCATGGAATACATGTAGCACAGTTCTAGACAGAAAACCTTCCTTTACCTTTTTAACATGCTTTATTATAAACCCGTTTACATTTTCCTTAATAATCTCTATCACAGAAATATTGTTATGAATCATATCAGTGGTCACGCAGCTGCAGTTCCCCGCGTGTCGCACATTCCGAGGTAATTTATCGCGGAATTGCGCTGTTTTTACGGAATCTGTGTCGTTTTGTGTTGAGTGAACTGATTCCTAGAAAATAGTAGCCTATCTAAGTAATAGTCTATTACAGGGGTAACCAATTAGTTTCGCTCGGGGTCCGTTTTAAGATATGAAATGACCTTTGCGGTCCACACATTTTATAAAAAAATATATATTAAACTAAAGGTAATTAGGAAATTACAAAGGTATTTATTTAGATATTATATATTAACAACGAGAAAAGTAACCATTTTTGTAGCTAAATATCTCTCTATATTGACATAATCCTTCGATCGGGGATTTTTGGGAAATGCTATTTGTATTATATTGTTGTCGCGGTCACCGACATCTCCAGGATTTAACCCGTCAAGCCCCATAAGGACTTATGGGGCTTGACGGGTTAAATCCTGGAGATGTTGAAGTCCTAAGATGAACGAAGATCATCTTCGAACATGCTTGGTCCGCACACAATGGGTCGGCGGCGGTCCGGATGCGGACCGCGGTCCGCCATTTGGTGACCCCTGGTCTATTACAATGTTGTACGAATTTCTGTACGGTAAATGTACATCGCCGATGAAAATGTATGGAAGTGACATAAGCGTTCGTTAATATATGACGTTGACGTTCGACTCGTCTTATGTCAATTCCATACATTTTGATCGGCGATTCTATAACGAAGCGAAAACGGAAAAGTTTCGGCTATCGAGTATCTTTCTGAGCAAAAGGATGTCTGTCTGTCTGTGTTACATCCTTAAGGCCCAGTAGTCCCTAAAATTAGCAGGTCGATGTCTGTCAGTACGAATATCGACGTAAAGCACATTAAAATAACATTCATATCAGCGCGCCTTGTACAGTGGCGTTTACGCGCTCGCTGCGTGCCTTGATAATAGAAAATAGGAGAAAAAACCTTTTGTTTTTAGTATTACACAAATCAAATATATCAAATCGTTTAGGTTAGGTCATGATAAATGTGCTACATCTTTTGTTTTTTCTAGAAAGTGTGTAGTTTAGCCATAAAATGATTTAATTGTGAAAAACAGCGTTATAAGAGTCATCTTTGAGATTTTTTTCTATCGAGCAGAATTTTTCAAATTGTGTACTGATATACCTTTGCGTATAGGAAATTTTCTCAATTTTAAAACTGTACTTTTTTATACTTAAATAATGACATTTCCTTTACAAAAAACATTATTTAAAAAACCCATTTTACGTAGTTGCAACAACCACTCCACCTTAAGCTTAGAGCACATAATATAACCTGGCCATGTAGCCGAAACTTTTAAACATACAGAATGTCATTTAAGTCGCTTGTATTTAGATTTGACGACATATGCATTTAAAATTATTTTAGGGCCTGTTTCACCACTTCCTGATAAAGTGTCAGTGCTATTCACAATTTTTTTGACAGATTCTCCATATTTTATCTGTCAAGTTAAGTGGTGGATATCCAGACAGGCCCTTAGTCTTGAATCGCGTTAAGAACAGACACAATCATCAATGCATCAAGCAGTGGCACTCAGTGTTGAGGTGTAGTCGTTTTTCTTGTAACACCTACCGTTACAATAATAAAATATTATAATGATATGAACAGGGATTTAAAAAAAAATACGGATGTAACCTTGTCTAATCCCGAGTGAAGCATTGTAATGGCCGCCCGTGTAGGATGTGTGCGTGTCATTGGCGCCGTCACTCTATGTACAATGACAGCGGGTTGTAGTACCTAGTTGCGTGTGTGTGTCGGTCACGTGTACAATAAACGAAATTGTGACGAAATTGTCGTACCTTGCATGCTTCACCTCTTTATAGTGTAATGCTCCATCCGTATTTTTTTTAATCCGTGGGTATGAAATGGAGTTTATGTAACGTTCCGTTACATTCTATTTTCGCTAAGCGTCATTTCATATTATGTACACCCTCATGATTTAAATATTCTTGCAGGTTGAGAGTAAATACTAAACAATCCACTATGGAGTCGTTGAAGTAATTGTGTGTATTTATGACCGTGTTAGACAGATCGTGAGCTCCATTGACCTATTGTGAACAGGGTATTTCAATTTAGATGATTGGATATACTCAAAATATCCAAGTAATTAAAATGGTATTGTGAAAATTATAGCTATTTCCATTGAGATGTATATTTCCAATTATTATTGTCAGTCACTAAAACAAAAACTAAAAACGTCGGGACGTTTTTTTTTGTTTTGGGGAAAAGTGGAACGAATTTTTATGTTTGAGTTTTCTGTCAGATATAAGCCTTAGAATCCTGGATAAAACCCAAAAACGCAATGCACATGTCACTCTATTATTTATTACGAACATATACATATATAATACGTACATATCCAATATACATATATAATATTATAATACTAGCCGTCCCGGCAAACGTTGCTAATATATTTAATAATATATTTGTCATATTATTTTATTGAAGTGACTAAATAAGTATGTCATCATGGCAACGTACATCGCTATTCCGTAGCATGCAAACAATGGTCGTCGTCAGTCTCGAGTTGTAATAATTTACTATTATTTATTCAACAAATGTACATATCAATCTATAAAGTACCCAGTAGCCGATTCTTAGACCCACTGAATATGCATATAAAATTTGCTTCAAATCAGTAAAGCCGTTTAGGAGGAGTACGCGGCCTAACATGGTGACACGAGAATTTTATATATAAGAAGATTACGACTACGTTTAAAGTTAATTGTTCGTGCTAGCCCCACAGATTTGCACCAAAAACACGAAATTAATAAGCTAATCGAACAGCGTAACCTAATCTAGCGGGACAGGAACAAAAATGAGTACAAAATATCCCGGTTTGAGACTATGACATGCGGTCTCCCGGGAAATAAGCGAAAATTCGGTGTTGCCACACCTTAGTAATTTATTACCCAATAATTACTCTAACCAACGCCCGTTTAAAGTTGTTTTATTATTAAGTTTGAGTGACGTGTGTTGGCGTGATGCATTTGCGAAAAACATTGCTGTATTTAAAACATCAAATTGTATTTGAAACATCAAATTTAATTTATAACGATAACTAATTGAAAATGAGTGAAAATTGCTGATACTATACCAACTGAAGTCATATATTGTTTGCTGCAAAAACAAACACATAGAAGACCGAACAAGTAACTGTGAGTAATTAAGCTATCTGCATCGACACCTTTGCGATACACTTATTTAATTAAGGCTTGAATAATTAGAGGATAATAGTAAACACTAAAATCACGAACATGACGCACGGACATTCCGATACCCCTTCAGGCGGCCTAAGCATATCTTAGCCGACCCTGTAGACCCCATCACAGAATACGTAACGTACTGTTTACAGTTACGCAAACACAAATCACACTCACCCGCGTGGTTAGTACTGCACCGGGGACGACGCCGGCGCCTTCCCCGAGGACTTAACACGACCCGAACGACAAACAGACAGACCGACCGAAATCCGGTGCCGAGCTCGATCCCGGGTTCGAGTTCGCATGCGGATAGCATAGGAACACACCTAAATCATGATCGCGACCGCGACATTGTCGTAGAGAGCTCTACCAATTACTTTGACATTAGAACATACACGCGTATGTCACCCCAACCGGACTCAGAAGGGGAGAGGGACGGCCCACTCATCTACCGCGATAACTCGTACGCAGCTAGTTTGTGCTACCGCGCGCGAGCAGCCTCACTCGTCAGAGAGTGAGTAAGGGGTCGGATACCTTAAGAGCAGCCCCACGTCAGATGAAAACAGCTTATTTTCGTAGCTCTCCCCAATATTGCCCGATTAGAATGTCACACGTGTGACTTTAGGGGAGGGGGCCAGGCCCCCTCATTGTTTATCTCCAAACCAACTAGCAACAGACTAGTTATAGCCACGATTAGACTACCATGGTCTTAACCAGACCAGTAGCTTAGACCCTTTCGAAAAAAAAAAAAGAATTGAATTCCTAAGACACAATTCACATCATAAGAAGATTTAAGCTATCGTGTGTTTTTGAGACCTCCATAGGGAATTCGGATCTCACTCGTCACATCAAGCATTCCAAATTCCTTTGTTTCTATTCTATGTCACTAAGTACGTTAAACTTAAACATTTTTTCAAAAAAATTTCAAAATACAAGCATTTCGCAAAATCAAAACAAGCACTGACGTATGCATGAAATTAAAATTGACATTGACAAGTGACAATTAAAAGAAGACGTACTGTCTTCCATAGACATTTTTTTTTGACGCAAAAACAAGATGTTATGACTTTATAAATACGGACATATTTTACAAGACAAGATAGTTGACATTTTTTTTTCTGGATTTATATTAGACTAGATTCCCTACTAAAAACGAATACAAAACAGAACATAATGGAGACAAACAATATTACATTCAGATCCAAAAAACAGAAAAGGCTGTGTACATCATTTTGCCTTGACGAGTCCTCAGACACCCTAAACTCCGTTATAAGCGTGAAAAGTCTACCGGATATTTCAACAATAGCCGATAATGATCAGGTGAATGAGATTCAGGACGAGATTATAAGTCTAAAACTAGAGTTAGACAGTGCTCACTCAGAAATGATTACATTATCTGATGAAATAAATATTCTCAAAAAACAGGTACTACAGCAGCAAAATCAAATAAAATGTATGCTCAACCCGTAATAATAGCACTCCTTTAAATAACTCGCTAAGAAAAAGTAAAAAAATAGGACCCATTTATCAGATTTACCCAAGAAAAGATTAGAAAACATACTTAGCTAGCAAGACTCCCGAAAATACACAAAATATGCAGAATAAGACCCTGAAACCTAAACCAAATACTTCCACGGACATTAAAAAAAATCAAAATGACTGTAATACAACAATTACTGATACAACACTTGAAGATAGTTCAAAATTAAAAAAAGAATAAATTATGAAGACAAACAGTAATGATAAAGAAATAAGTAACAAAGAAGATAGCAAGAAAAAAATTATAATACTGGGTGGACAACAATGTGCAGGTCTTGCGTCTGAAATGTTTCGCTCACGTCAAAACAGCAAATATGAAGAATACAAGATATTTTCTTATGTTAAGCTGCATGCCCCTAGTAACGAATTATTAAGGACATTAAATAAAACAACATTGAATGTAAACGATAAAATAATTGTCTGTGTAGGTGAAAATGTCAGTAATCCATATAAAATATTGATGGAACTTGGATCTTTTATAAAGTATCATAATAAACCGACTATTATTATATGTAGTGTACTCCATAATATGTATTTAAATGAAAACAAACTGAACAGAATACATTAAAGTCATTTGATAGTTACGTCATAGTATTTATAAATAAATCGAAGAAAAAATAATAATATATAAACAAAATATAACAAGACGGAGGTGGAGAAGCTAAAATTCAATGTCAACTTTACAATGGAGGTTTTAAAATAATGTCGGATGGCATATTACCTACGTGCAGGTACTTAACCTAAATTACAATTATCAGTCCTTATTTAATGTTTTTTGTTTTTGAATGTTTTATCTCATTTTAGTTTTTACTTTTCAGCACTCCAGATACCTATTAAAAATGGAAGTATAAGGAGGAAAGCTATTACTCCAGGAAAATTAAACATTCGACCTTTGTGTAACCAATCATAGAAACAGTTTTATGTCTATTCCAGACTTTCGGGAAAATAAAATAAAAAATGACTTTCGGGTCGAATTAGTGCGAAAGCGCTCAGCTATGCACTATGGTGTGGATGCATATCCGTGGTCCAGTGGTTCAGAGCTCGGCTCTTGACTAGGAGGTCGTGGGTTCGATTCCCGCGTTGGAAACGTGTTATTTCCAAGTTTGGTTAGGATAATGCAGGCTGATCACCTGATTGTCTGACAAGTAAGATGATCCATGCGTCGGATGGGAATGTAAAAAGTCGGTCCTGCGCCAGATCTCTCGCCAGTCGTGTCGGTCTGCCGTCCCACTGGGTTATTTATGAGAGTAAAGGAATAGAGAGTGCTCTTGTGTACTACGCACACACTTGGGCACTATAAAATTACTCCTGCGTAGCTGGCCTGGTTTCAATGAAACCGGCCACCGTCACCGAAACCGGTGTGGGAGCTATTATTATTATGGTGTGGATTCACGAACAATGTGAAAAAAACTTCTTAACAAACGTGGCCGTCTTCTATCAAAACGGACGTACGTACTTTTATCAGCTCTGAATTCATGTACAGGCAGTATAGGCAACGGCCTATGGGCGGCAGCGTCCTATGGCGTACTAGGGGGGCGGCAGCGTCCTAGGATGGCTATTGGCGACGGAGTTCGTACATAGGGGCGGAAAAATTAAAGTGGCAGCTATACTTATTGAAAAAAATCCGGGCCTGAATTTTGTAGAGTGTTAACTGGCTACTTTGGAGGCATAAACGTAGCGTCAATGCACAATGCACATCCCAAGTCAAGTCTATTTTGGGGCGTATCCAAAATCAAAACTAACATGAAAAGCTCGGTCCAACTAAGTAGTTGCTCATGACCTGTATACCTTTGGCCAACTTTCTCAGCTTTGTCCACGCGTGGGCAGTGTCAACAGTGTGCCACGTGGGAGTGGGATGAGTGCACTAGCTTAAGTGTACAGCTTACAAAGTGCTGTATTATGTAGTAATTTGAAGTGTTTTAGTGTGTTTATGATGACGACTTCTTAGGTTTAAGTATTTACACATATTAAATTTAATCACTTACGGATTTCATCGCGGAGCACGTTTTTAGCGGTGTTTCGTCTGCTTCACGCAGTGGACAATAATTAGTCCACTGACACGGATCTCTCTATATTGCTATTTGCTCCATAGAGATCTCTCTATATTGCTATTTGCTCAAGAGGTAACATACAGATAGAGAGGCAGACAGACACTTTTGCGTTTATAATATTTATATGGATATGGACTAAGGGAAAAGCACTAATAGTAGACACTATAAGGAAGAATAAAACATTTGAATGTAATAGAATGTATATTTATGAAAATAAAAGATTAATAACTTATTTTATGTCTTCTGTAACTTTAACAAATTAAAACTATTATAGTTATTCTCTGATAAGTCAATAAAAAAATATATTATTGGTCTTTTTGTAAACTTAGTCATAAGCCCTAATGGATGACATCACAAAAAACGAACATCACTAATAGTAGACACCAATATGAACTAATAGTTGACATAGAACATTATACGTTGTATCCCTTAGTAGTCTGTGAGAACATTACATTACATTTTACATTGTTCCTATTATTTAGGTCTTTATTTGCCGTTTTTCAAAAGATTTCATTTACTTCATCATATTAACTACATGCATCAGAAATATTATCCACGTTGTCTCCAGATTCTATTCATTCTTCCATGCTGAAACTATCTTTCTTCTTATTTTTATTTTTCATATTTTTTTCTTAGCAAATTTATTTTCAGTCTTTGGTCTCAATGCTTCTCTTGCCTCTTCTTTTTTCTTCTTTCTTTTCTCAGCTCTCCTTTTTCTTTTTTTTACCGCTGAAAAACTAAAGCAATCGATTTTTAGATCAGTACAAGGTCTAATATTTGACACCATGTCCATTTTTCGGTACAGTAGTTCTAAGTTGTTAGTTTGTTAACAGAATTATATTTTCAGAGAATAGTGATGATATTTGCAGTAGAATAAACTACAAAATAACTTTGGTATGTATTGCAAAACTAAAAGATGAGATCCATGTCATCTATTAGGTTTTTTTACATTTTCAAAAACTAATAGTAGACATCCTTTATATTGTTAGGGAAAATGGATAAAAAATTATAAATAAACATTAATTAGTGTTTACAACATGACCATTAATCCAATGAAATCAATAGAAATTACAAAAAATCAAATAAATGTATTCAAAAAACTTACGTGCAAAATTTCGCCTTCCTAACCTATTTGCTAAGAAATTGCCGAGCGCGTGTCGACGCGGTCACATTGTTTACGAAAACTGATCCCATTTTAAAATTTTGTTCAAGAAGGCATCCCTAATATATTTTGTCACATCAACATATCTGTTGATTGCTTCTCAAGCTATCGCTTGAGAAGCTTATAAATTTTCAGTGTTGAGAAATAAGTAGAGTAATTCTTATTTTTATGGTATTTTTTCGTAAGAGTCATCTATTAGTTCCGTGTCTAGCATTAGGTCTTTTCCCTTATATGGATGTCTAAAACCAAGAATAAATTTTCGTTTCAAAAAATCAAAATGAATTGAAACAGTATATCTGTAGGTTGTATGTCTGTGTGGGAGGCGCTAATGCGCTAGTATTGTGAAACCCGTACGTAGGCAGATACATAATAACTTTAATATTTCGGTGAAAGTCCAATCTGATATTCAATAATTCAAATTTGAATTATGAGTTCCGACGCCAAATTTAACTTATTCATTTAATATTGGTTATGATAACTATTCAAAATCTGGTCTGGCTTAAGATAGTAAACGTGTAAAAGAGGTAGTAAAGGTGTAAGGAGGTTCTAGTATAATTTCATTCACATTTAAGCCTGGGTTTAGTTTGGAGAAGAGATATGAGTAGGAGGTTTTATTCTTTAAAATATCATCAGTTGAATGTATAACCTCCTATTTTTATGAAAGTCAATTAAAGTTACATTTCATAAATGAGCAAAGAGTAAAGCTAAAATACATAATAAATTGTGTTCTTCCAGAACTTCCAGAATCCAGAGCTACCATGTTGCCTTAGTCTAAACAAAACAAAAATTCTTCGTTGAAAAGCTGAAATGTATGCTTTTCTCCTGATTTATAAATCGACTAATTAAACAAGGACCTCATTTTACCATATAATAAGTTGGCCGTCGCCATAAAATAGTTAAATTATGGTATACCATATTACTAAGAAATCATTATCAAAATTGCAACAAAACTAATAAAATCGTACAAAAAACACCTCCCAGGCAGATTCTGCGAAGTATTTAGTATCTCTTACCTAGATCCGGCTAATGATGATGAGGGTACAATAGTTAATTGTGGGATAAGTGTCATGTGGGTAGAACAAAAACAATACACAAATGATCATTAAAACATCATTTACAGCGAGATTTGCGATGCGATCCGCTGTCTACTGATAGGCTGTAGGCAGTATGAAAATAAAGAGTGGAATGCTACTTGATTTTGTTGCGTTGTACTGATATTCGCATCTTTAAATATTTTTTTCGCAAAAAAAGAAAAGAAATTAAAAAAAGAAAAGAAAAGCCAGATAGACAATTATGAGTGACAATAATATTAATATTATTATGATAGCAAAACTGGGATATATAGACTGTAAGGCTGTAAAACTTGGCTTACAACCACAGTTAGAGCTTTTAGCTAATACAGGCTTTATTCTAAACTAAAAACTTTAATTTTGCTAGAACTGTAGCTGAAAAAATAACAGTAAAATCGTAAGTACAAGTAAACATTTTACATCATACAAAAGAATTTAACCACGCTTTATACATCAACATACTTAACCTTAAAACTGACTCTAGACTAAAGCGTGGAATTGACTACCGGGCCGCCCGTCACGGGCAGGTCTGTCGCATGTCTGCTCGTCAATTCCTAGGTACGGGCACAGACATGCCCCCCGGCCCGTGCCCGCAGCCTGCCCGCTAGATCGCATTTTTCCCGCGCGGGTACGGGCAAGTCTGTACATGAATGGTCGCGACGGGCGGCCCGTCGTCATTTGCGCCTTAGAGAGCGACTGAAGTGCACTTAAAATATTATTTTAAAACATAGTATTGTAAACAATACAAACATTAAACTTAAGAAAAACCAACAAAAACAATTTTGACATTCGTTTATTTCCATTTACCGGTCGCATCCTTGTTTGTGGAAAGTTATAAAAGCAAGGATTACATGAACACCGATCTACGTAAAGCCGCTTATAGCGAACTTATTGAAAAATCCAAAGAAATCAATGCCGATGCTGATCTAGCATCTGTTAAAAAGAATATCGAGTCCATGAGTCCACGACCAAGCTGCAGCTCTCTATCTATTCAACTGACTTGCCCGTTCTGTGTGTGTTCAATAGGGGCAAGCGGCAGACTTGTGCCAGACCGGGCGGCCCGCGGGCAGCCCGGTAGTCAATTCCCCGCTTAAGCATCGATGTTTAACGTTACACTTAGATAGTAAACTTGTAATTGTTATAAGTTAACATAATCTGGCTATTTGTATATGTCGGCACGAATGTGTCACCCTGATTGTGCATTACGACCGAAGGCCGGACAAATTAAGCACCATCTTAGATCTATTACAATTACTAAATACGCGTGTTTGAATCTTAACTAGGTCTTAAATAGATAAATTAATGCGACAGTTTTGAGTTTGGTTTTAGCTTTCACAGTATTTCGACTTCGATCGGATATTTTTGTTGCCCTCTCTATATTTTTTTCAGATTTAACTAGCAATTTATGTGAAACTTCTTGTTACGAGATTATCGATGAGCATAATCTATGATGAGCTATACGATATTGTTACGAAACTTTTTACATTTAAAATTAGGCGGTTTTGTGACTCGTCGTTTGGACAGTATCTTCGTCAATCGAAAATATTGTTTCATCACATTAATGCGAAGAATTGATGTAATTACTTAATTTTAATTTAATGAAGATTTGACATAAGCTACAAACAAGTTTGGTTAGTTAATTATTAATTCAAATTTAATGTTTCTGTCGGCGGCCGTTTGACTTTGGGCATATTGATAATTATTATTGATGATAGATGATGAAATAATGTTGATGATAGTGATGATACTACAGTTAAGTAAAAACTCATAACTCGCACCGATCGTGAAATATCTCGACAGCGAATGATTTCTATCGGTTATTTACGAACCATTCGGAAAGGTTAGCTTATTATTTTACCAGTGACAATACACGATTTATAGTTAATGAGGCAAAAATATCTCATAGTACTGTATACAATATAAACAGTAGATCATCTTACTAGGACTAATATAATAAAGTGATTTTTCAATTTAGATAGGTAATATAATTAGATCGGTCAATGCGAGTCAGTGTCGGTCAGTGGACTGTCTGTCGGAATTTCGGAGAAAAGTGGCTGTGAAATACCGACGGACAGACAGACAGAGACATGCCCAAAACATAAGGGTTCCTTTTTGCCATTTGGCCACGGAATCCTAAAATCCTAAAAATGTACATAAAGTAGAAAAGCAATGCAGCAAATTCGCACGCACGTGAAACACGGCTGAGTTGTTCTACTATTTAAATTTATATTGTGGCATCTCTGAACTGCAGTGTAGGTACGCAATTTAAATAAGTAACAGTAGACCCTCATACTGTACAGATTGGTCATCTGCTGCACGCACACATAAGCGTAATTTCAGATACTTAACTTAAAATATAACAAAACAATGCAGCAATATCACATAATATGCCTAAAAGTTTTTGTGTTATTATGAAGGATACGCTTGATTTTCGGGACTTTATGACTACATTATAGTCTACTACTATTATATTATAATCTAATACTATTCACTATAATTATATAGACATAACTCTTTCTAAATTAATTTGGTTTACGAGGAAATTAGATAAACTTTATTGCCGAGAAAGAAAAATCACTTAAAAATCTATTTTCTGTGAGTTTATTTTTTTAAACTGAAGTAATTAATTTTAAATGCACATCAATCTGCCAACATCCTGCGCTAGAAATAGCCAGGGATCGGTAACCTTTGGCACGCTCCGAAATCCTCATAAAATTTTTGACTGCTCTGAAGAGTGAAGCCACAGCAATAATTTTGGAGTTCTACAGCCAAATTGCGTCATTTCGTGGCGTCTGTTCGTCTGTCTGTAAATACGTATGTCACAACCATTTTTCGAAAACTATAAGAACTATCTTGTTATTAACTATGAATTATGATCTTTTATGAAAAGATACAATTGTTGCGCACGCTAAATAACCCTTGTTCTTTTTTTGCAAGTACAATTTATTTAATCATCGCTAATGGATATTTAACAAATTAATAATATTATTGTAAATGTTAATTTTACCAACACTAGAAACTAGGATAGGCGAGCCAAAGGTTCAGAAGATATGAGCGCTACTATAAATCCGTCGATGGATGGACAAGAACGCCATTATGTAACGCAACACCACGACGCGCACTACTGTTCACGATTATATTACCTTCAGATAACCTCTATCCCAATGATATAAAGACTCTTATAGAAAGTTCGACTGTTTACTTTTATTTTTCCTCCACATGACCTCTATTCCAATGACATAAGGACTGTTAGAAAGATTCTATATATCTTAAAAAGAGTCTGGACATAGACCGGATCTTATTAAGGCAGGAGATAGACACCACTTATAATTAACGGCCACACGCAAATAGCTGATAATACAATAATATTACGCAGGTCAGAGCAGAGGGCCGACCGACCAAAATCCGACTATGTTGCACACGTCATATCAGAATATTGACAGAAACTTAGTCAAACGTCAGACAAAACTAAAAATGCTTTTGCATTAAATTAAAGTGACCATTAAATGACTCTAAATGCAGCAGCTGTAAGTTAAGTACGAGAAGAGTCGGTGACGTTGGCTTATTGAAACCAGCCAAGCTACGCAGAAGTAATTTTATTGTGCTGAAGTGTGTGTGCACTGTGCGTACAACGCGGCGGGGCTAAAATGGTCGCTTTGGAGAATCATATTATGAATCATAATATAATATTTTTTTTTTAAATCGCTATATTGACACTCAGTTTGCAATTCAGATGTTTAAATTCGTACTAATTTGACATTCGTGAGTTTGACAGTTTTGACAATTCATTTTGTGAATTGATTGAGATGAATTACTAAATGTGATCATTATAGCCCCGCAGTACAAATACACAGTCTCATTTTTTTTACATTCGAATACTCTCCGACTTTTAAGTATAATTTACACAGAGCCAGTATTGGCTTGGTATATTATGCCGCGTGTGAACAGTTTTTCAAGCCGGGCCAAACTGTTCACACGCGGCATATGCCAAGCCAATACTGGCTGCCAGTCTTATTGGCAGCCAGTACTGGCTCTGCGTAAATTATTATACTTTACGGATGAATTGGCCTACTGGCGAGAGATTAGGCGCAGAACGGACCTTTTCATATTCATGGATAATGGATAATCTTAATTGTCAGACCGTCAGGTGATCTCATTGCCTCAATCGAAGTTGGAAACAGCATTTTTTTCATTTAAAAATCAAACTTGCTTCCTCAGAGTCCGGTGCCTCTAAACCACTAATTAATGGAGTATAATATCCATACTAATATATAAAGTGAAAGTGTGTCTGTCTGTTTTCTCTTCACGCCCCAAATCCCTGAACCGATTTTGCTATTAGATTTGTATAACTTTGAGTCCCGGGAGAGGACAAAGAAAATTTACGGTTCCTGGGCGATAAGCGTATACAATTAACGTTGTTATTACAATGTTATATATAAAAATGGATTTTCAAATGTGTTAGTCGCGCTAAAACTCGAAAACGGCTGAACGGATTGGGCTGATTTTAGTCTTAAAGTATTCGTAGAAGTCCAGGAAAGGTTTTAAGTGACACGAAGTTCACCGGGACAGCTAGTAATATTATGTATATAAGTATGTCCCACGTGCATCCCGGATATAATACAGTGCCATTAACAGTTATTTGTTTGGCAATCAGCGACCGAGATTACAGCTTCGACACGCCATATTAAGTCAGTCAGAAAACAATTTCCTCTCGTCATTATTGTATATCTGTTAGTTCCGTGATGAAATAGTATGATTGCATAAATATTGCATTAAATGCAATGATATTCTACTAATACAGATCTGTTACGTTCATACTATTTTCCGGCTTAAATCTCTTCCGAACAATTTTCAAATTCAAAATTGGACTTGACAGATAAGTGAAACAAAAGATACGAAATGCCATTTATATAAAAGAGACAGACTAAATAAAAGACGAGCCAATTGGGTCGTATTTGAGTCTTCACAACGCGCGCGGTAGTAACATAATATCTGCTTTGAGTTTTTTATATAATATCATTGATTAAATGTGTATTTTGTAGATAATTTGTATAAAGAAAGTATCCATTTGGTTTTTTAATGTGACTGAAAAGCACTTATTTAATAATTTGATCAAGGAGTACGCCACAGGCTAAATTACTCTAAGCTACTGTTACAATAATTGATATTTCAAAATCTCGCTAAGTGAAATTTTTTGTCGTTAGATCATGATACCATATTCTAACGACAAAAACAATTTCACTGTGGATTATACAACAGAAAACTATCACAACGGGCCTGACCGAGAAGACACGTTGTTGGAGACAAGACCTTGAACATCTCACTTTAGGGGACTATTCCCAAAACTCCAATACAATTACTTAATTAGGTGCCATCTAGTTCTAAGTTCTAACTCTATCTCAAAATAAGGTAGTATTTATCATCATGCTATTCTCTAGATTCTCTAATCCGCATGACGCTAAGTGTTATCCATCACGGTGCATAAGATCAAGGGCTTATACATACCTTCACGTCACTTATCCCCTCCTTTATCCTTTCCCCCCCTTTCCCCTCCCCCCTCGCCCGGGGCCGATGAAGTCATAAATTACATAACATTGAAAATTGTTTTGGATACGGACGCACCTACTAATCTCATACGTGCCCCGAGCGAGAAATGATTTATCACACCGTTCGCCATATATGGACATGCCGTAGATCATGATCTATATAGCGAAATCAATTTGTTTCACCTACGATTTCTTAAAAATATGATTTATTCGGTGTTATGGAATTTTACTACGAAACGTCTTGAGGCCTCAGTTTTAGTTCATGTGACGCTTTTTTGTGGGGGACGTATTAATCGCTAGATTTTGTTTTCTGATGTTGGAAGTGACCTAGCTTAAGCATAGAAAAAACCTTGATGTTATCAGTTATGAGTGTTCATAGACAATCACTTCCCTTGGATGCTCCCAATCATAATTGTTATCAGGCAACGCTTCGGTCACAGGTTCGCTACGCGCTCGTAGACAATAGGGAATATTACGTAAACCCCCTGCTCCGAGACGGCGCTACTGGCATATACAGTAAAATAAAATAAAAATCCAACCAAAATACGACAATTTGCACACTTCATAATATCAGAATATTGACAGAAACGTTGTCAAACGTCGAAGATACCATTTTCATTACTACCTATGTTGATGCTACATTTTAACGTGAAAATATTGCAGTAATATCACCCTATTGCTATCACATCTTACCAAATATCTTTCCATCTAAATAACCTGAAACTTCCTATACCTGAACTTACTATACTTAAGTTTATGGCAAGTTCTAAACGCGTAACTGAAAGGGTCCATAGTGTGCTAGTTGCAACATTTGAAAGGGGTAATATTTTTTTACAGACGATAATGATCTTTAATGGTTTAACTGTCGTATTACATTTTACAGCCATTGTTTTCATACTTGAAAGCAATGGTAGCACACCATCATAAGCTAAACCTGTTTTATAGCATAGTCACAAGTTTTATATAAAAAGGGAGTAGCAATAGGTACTTTAAATTTTAAATTTTATGGGTTGTAAAATATAGAGCCATAAAATGAATTATTAATTACAAAAGTATTATCCTGAAATAATTTTTATGTAAAACAGAAGATAACAACTCTACAAGTTACATTAAAGAAGTTTGCTGCATCAGATAGTACCTACAGTAGATTTTTAAGAGAAGGCATGGTAAGAATTTTTTATTTTATTAAATAGCAAACGAGCTAACGGGTCATCTGATGATAAGCAACTACCGTCGCCCATGGACACTCGCAACATCAGAAGAGCTGCAGGTGCGTTGCCGGCCTTTTAATAGGGAATACGCTCTTTTCTTCAAGGTTTGCAGGTCGTGTAGGTCCGGAAATACTGCTGGTGACAGTTCGTTCCATGGCTTTACAGTGCGCAGCAGAAAGTTACGCGAAAAACAAATAACAAAAAGAAAAGAATAACACACACCCACACACACACAATAATAAAATAGTATATTTATAAAAATAAAAATATTCTAAGTTTATTTTGTTCTGTACTTATAGAAATGAAGAGAAGATAATTTTTTGTTTGGTTTAACATTTTTTAAAAATTGTAGTCATTTCATTTTCTCATTCTCATAGCCGCAACCAGACTTTTTCACATTGTAATCCAAGAAATTCCTCCATAAGACAGGCTGCGCCTAGTTTGGAGGATTGAAATGCTCACCTGTACTCAATTTATGGTAATAAAGATATTTGATTTATTTGATTTTAATAATATAAGTTTTTGGAATCTTCAAAATTAGAGTCGCATAAACCCTTACTTTATATTTTCTTGAATAAAGTGATGAAAAGATAGTAAAAGCTTGTATATTGTCGACACCGGAAATATCACTAGGGGACAAAACACGACTTTTCAGGAGAGCAAAAAAACAACTTTTTTTTACAAATTCGTCTGTAACTTTTTATCATTTAGTCCGATCTTAAAGGTGTTTATGGCAAAGTTTCTTAGAATTTTGTCGGCTATATAACTATAAAAAAATATTTTCGTAAATTTACGCGATTAGAAAATAGCATGTCCCTTACATTAAAAAAAATTGCTTATTAAAGTAAGCACCAAGTTTAATATAAAACTGCGACACAAATATACTGTAAAGGACATAAAAAACTATGCTTTGGAGGAAGTTTGATGTAATATATTAAAATCTAACACAATAAGCCCACCACGACTGGTCTACCACATAAGGGATAGAATTTCCAGCAAAATAAGGGAACTTCGACAGACTGAAGCATTTCCCTTGGCATCGGGACTATTCCTATCTACACCCAGAGCCTCTTTAGACAAGTAGGAACTTTGCAAAACCACGTCTCTGCTCTTTTGTCCTACCGAAATCTGTATCCTGAGCCGAATAGAAGATGGATCTTCCTCCCTGTTCCGCTCTGCGGCCTCTTTCTGTGAACCTGACCTAGCGATCGCGCACCACAAGTCTAAATGTTCGTTCTTGACCTGGCATTAAGCTTCTCATTTCACCTTATCAGGAGCTACTGTTCTCTTTTATCGCACCTGTCAGAGCTGCTTCGCCAGTGCCCAGTCATGACCTTCCCCTTCTATGACCTTTCTTTTTATGGTGTTACGCCAGCTATAAGTTGTTGATCATTTGCTTCATTCTCTAAAACAGTTCTTGCATCTCGATTTCATTTGCAGCCAGGAGCGTATTGTCATCTTTAATGCTAGCTATATACCTACAATTGACCGCATTACATGTGTATACCTAAAGGCTAAATGTTTAGCTAAAACACTAAAACTTTATAGAAAACCTTAAACTTTTACGGATAATACTTTTTGAGTAGGTGCCAAAAAATTATCTTCTTACTTGAAAAATGATATTTAAAATTAAGGTAAGGGACAAATTTTAGTGAAGATATGACAATTATTATGTATCAATTCTCAACGTAAAGGACATGTTAAGAGAATTGTACTAAGCTAAAGGTTAACGTAAGAGACTGAATTTTATTTTAAAAGCATTTACGTTATTTTTTTTAACACGTAAAAATATTTACGTCCGTTTAATCAATTTTTTAGGAAAAAACCTGTCTAGACTTTAAAAAATGTGTACTGTAAGGTACATTTTTTTAACGATAGAAGAATTTCAAGTATGCCAAACGATAGAGCTCGAAATTCTGAATTCAATGATATATATAACTCATTTTCGCCAAAATGTCCCTTACGTTAAGTGATATTTCCGGTGTCGTTGTATAACAAACACTTTTCTGTTGTCTCTACATAGACACTTTACGAACTGTAAATACGCGTTAAGAAGGAATGACCAATAAAATTGGACAATGGAGTATTATATTACCTGCATCTTATACGATAATGTTATTGTCCGTCTGTTAGTAAATTATTTTGTAGTGACACGAGCGGTTTAAATATAGTCGTTAACGCTGTCTCAAAGTTTGACCTTAACTACTTCACGAGTACTGTCTATTAAATTTATGTTGTCTGGTGACAATCTGCTTATTGCATGTGTTTCTAATATTGTCATTGAATATTGATTATCTATAATAATTAAGGCGACGCCTTGATAATTTGGCTGTAGCGATGCCGATTTTTCTCAGCAATGACTAAAGCTAAGAAACTAAAGTTCATTGTCAGTATTCATCATGTCTTTGTCTTTGAATTGCCCATAGCATAACACGATTGGACAACTTTTATAACACAGAATTATCAATCGAAAAGACCTCTGTAAAAAAAGGGATTCCTATTTTTCCAACAGAGGAGAGTGATTTAAGGTTCCAAAATTTGTACATAAATTGGTTGAAGCATACACTTTAATATGTGCATAGCTTATATGAAATGTATTTATGGTTTTTAAATTACGCGACAAAAACCATTTTGTTGCTTATGCCCTTTCCATTTTTTGCTGTTCCATTGCTTGTTTTCTATGAGAGGCCGCCCCGGCCTCTCATAGAAAACAAGCAATCTAAAACATATCCAACACGGTTTCTTACTTTAACGCGGCGTCACCTTAATGGGGAAATCACTTAAAATGTTACACACACACACACACACACACACAGATACGCCTGGAGTTAACAATAGATGAATCACAAGATACCAGAATACATCTGCTACTTTATGATTCTTTAATCTACTAAAGTACCTACATAGTTTAGTTTCATTTGGCTCTCGGTCTGCAGACTTAGTACTTAGGGCCTGTTTCACCACTTCCGGAATCCTGATAAGTCCCGGATAGGTTGTCTGCAACTTATCTGACAGGTAATCCATACTCTATCTGTCAGTTAAGTTATAGATAACCTATCCGGTACTTATCAGGAAGTGGTGAAACAGGCCCTAAGATCACAATCATAATATTATTATTTATTATACTACTTACACCATTCTAACTCTATAATATTATAATACTTTGTGCTATATCCCTTTTTTACTAACCAAAATATTTACTCGAAATAGGTCATCCATCAATAATAATGACACAAGTTTTTATTTCAACAATCCTGTTTTTGATATCGTCCATATAAATAATATTAGCATCAGCTGTTTTGTATTATTGAAATAAGTGTGTATAGTATAGTCAGCTCAATTATATTCTCGTAAATCCTCTCAGGGAATACGTGACTTGGTCAGACCTTTTTTTAGGGTTCCGTACCCAATGAGTAAAACATGATCCGTTTTCTACAGTTAACTGCCACACTCAGAGGCGAATGTTAACTACTTGATTATAAATGAAGATTTTATACATAATCTTCATTAAATTAAAGCTAAATCAACATTCAATGTCCCTGAGTGCGGCCCTAAGACTTTTCCTGACTATCTGTTTTTTTAATCGACTTCCAAAAAAAAGAGGAGGTTATATGTTCGGCTGTGGATATTTTTTATTTTAGACGAATTCTGAAAGAGGCACTATTAAAGAGTAAGAATTATTTAATACTTTTTAGTTCATATTAATACTTATTGTTTTTACCTTGGAAGTCGGTTTTAATTTTTTGTTAAAAATAATATCAAATCCAGTCACTTGGATTTTTTACGCAAAAATTAATGATATAAAAATATATTATTTTTCTTGTTTATATTTTTAATAGTTTTGCCCACTCGATATTAACGGATAAAAAAAATTGTAATCTTCGCAGAATATTGAGGTCGTGTATTTTAGATAATTTATTGAATACTGAACTATTAGTAAAGTTGCATAATATGATAATTTCAACGATGTAGTTAAGAACATCAAAAATGTATGAAAATTTGACTTTGTGCCTTGGTCGATAAATTAGCGAATAGAACTTAACTAGAGACCTAGATAATTGCAAGGAACCCTTCGTGCTCGTATGCGATTCGCACTTGACCGGTTTTTTGTTTGTAACATGTCGGCGTCAATGGATCTCGATAAAGCCATAAATTATAATAGCTTTAGCAAATTATCTGTAGTTTTTCGATACTCAAGTACAGGGTGGGATTATAAGAGTAAACTCGCTTTTTAAATAGCTGGAAACATAGAGTAGCTTGTTTCAGAGATAGTAGCTATACATAGAGTAACTAGTAATAGAGAAAATATTTTGTCAAAATGATTTTTTATATTACTCTAATTAGCAATGCTTATTTAATATTTTGAATACGATAACGTGTCTGTCTGTATGCATGTTATCTCTTCACGCTTAAGCCGCAGCACCGATTATGATGAAATTTTGCATGGAGAAATTTTGAGTCCTGGAAAAATGCACAGTTCCCGCGCGATAATCTAAAAATAATCGAGCAACGGAGTTGGGGGCATCAACTAGTGAGAAATAATAAACATTGAAAAGAAAGAATGAAGCTAAAAATAATATTCAGAAGTTCTATCCACACTACTGCTTTCGTCTGAAAAGACCAATTACAAGATCACAGGTTAGGCATTAGGTCTTAAGGCTAAAGAACTATCAAGAAAGGTCTTCCGACTCTAAATCAAAAATTACTTGATTTACGTCTTACAGTTAGTAGCGTAGTCATTTAGATTCAAGGCGTCGCGTTGTGAAGAAATATTTATAACACCTTCTTTTATAGTTTCACTAAATATATATCTATATAGAGCTTTTTCTTTCTAAATCGACTAGCTAGTTTAAGTTTCTGTAGTTCTTTCATTTGAAATTCTTTTATTAGCAGAAAGTTACTATTTAGCACTGGCAACATATTTTAACCGAAGTCTACTCCCCCTCGTTTGCTCCTCTTTATTGCCCATCCTTAACCCATATTTAAGTATTCTATTTCATCTTAATTTTCAAAATCGTGTCAGCAAAGTTCGTCTCTGTTCTTCAGGGTGGTCCGCCATATCGGCTCATCTTTAATACTCGCCCGGTAATAAATCGATCAGGCATTATTTAAAAATGGCACCTCGGAGCTTCCATAACGTGATAATGCAGCGTTTTTTTATTAAAAACCGGTAAGTGATGGAAAAGCGAGTGTTTATAGCCGTTTTACGTCGAACCGACCTAGATAAATAGAGTTAAGGCGCTATATCGAAAGTAATTTTACCGCAAGGAAAATTGCCCTTGCATACTTAATTTGTATGACTATAAAGTCGTGAATATGCTGCGGCCAGAAGCTATCGGCTCGCTCGGAAAACATGCGAAAAAACGTAATTATATTCATTTAAAAAATAACTAGGAGCATTTAAGCAAAATGCTTCTATACGATTTTGAGTTGCAAAAGTGTCTATCAATTAGACTAATTTTCTACAATACATCTATTTTCGTTTAAAAATAATCTTCAAATTTCGTATTTTTAAGAGGTCATTTCGAAAATTAAATGTATCGAGGCAAAATACATTAATCGTGTTTCTAGTTCTTCTCAAACCTAGATAAGGCTATGAAGATATATATATATATATATATATATATATATATATATATATATATATATATCATTACCAGATTTGTAACATTTCTGAGGGTCCTATAGTATTACGTCAAAAGGACAGTTTTTTCAATATAGCGCCTTAAATAGAGGGAACTTGCTCTGTATAATATTATTCTTAACTACAAGTACATATTTATTTGGTTAATCACTTGAATGACCAAATGAATATTCATAAATCATAGTGTTGAATAAGATCTATGATCACGTGGTGGTCATTTTATATCTATCAAACAACCACCCAACAAACAAAATTTTGAGATAACAAAAATATATAAAAATTTGCGAATTTAAGGGAGTCACATTAAGAGAAATTGAATGTATCAATTTAAATTTAATTAAGATTATGACATAAACTTTGAACATTGTCAGTCAAACTCTAAATTAAATTTAAGTTAAGTAATCATTGAATGTATCCGAGTTTCCATTGAACTAACACGAAAATATCACCTTACTGTACCCCTGGGATATCTATGTTTATTTAGAAACTACGTTCATCTAATTACATAACACCGGCAAGATTTTTGACAGTAATTATGCCTTTTCATGGGTAAGAAGATTTTTAAAAACTTTAAAAACAAACTTTCCATTAGAAGAAATCTTTGCTCGTTTACGCAAAAAAGAATTTTGTCCCGTTATTCATTACAGAAAAACATACAAAGAAACCACATCAAACAACTCGTGTATTCGATTTTATTGAACCTTACGGGATGCAGTTTTGTAAAAATGTGTCATAACAAACGACCAATAGAGCGAGAGGGAATATCATTATTTGAGGAAACAAGCGGGGGTGAGAGAGACAACGATATAGTGCAATGTTCATTAAAAAGGTCAGTAGGGGTGTAATTTCCCCCCATTCCTCGGGCTATCCTGTGGTCGTCTTTTTAATTTGTTCTTACGTTTCAGGGGTGCCAAGTGTCCTTTTTTACAATACTTATTTTTGCGTGAAGTCGTACAATTTTATTTTCAGTATGCGAAAATAATAATTATCATAATATAAGAAAATTAATGAAAATTGCAATGATTATAAAATACAATACTAGTTTGCAAAATCTACCATCACACACATGTCTGTACAGGTCAGTTAACAAGAGCTGTGAATAAGCGCGTGGCGTGACGTCGTACTGCATACGCATTATAAAAAGTCTGCCCGTCTCTCTTGCGCGCGGTCTATCTTATGAGCGTGAAGGGGACAGTTATTGTTTTTCTTATGCTACAGTTTATAAATACAGCGTGATGTTACAAGTCGGTAACGTGTGATCGGCGAGCGGCCAGCGTTCGGAACCGTACGATAATTATCGTGCACATACGATAATTTTGTGCGTACGTACGATGTACGATAGCATATTATTATCGTACGCAAACTATACGATAATTTTTATGATGATGCAAACATATTATATTTTTAAACATACTGTATAGTGAAATTGCATAAGTGTGAGCACTGTGAACGTGCCAGCTTTAGTTAACTGATCTATACTATGAGTATGGGCCCACGTTGGGCGCCACATTCAATGCTTCAAATTCAGATCATCTTAGCACACTACATTAACTAGCCTATTAGAGTTTCATTCTACATCAAAAAGTAGTTATGTATGTAATTTATATATTTTACATATTAACCAGCACTAATTGATTTTAAACAATTTTATGTGTGTCGTCTTCCAAAAATTTTTTACTGCAGTAGCATCTAAAGTCTAGACCAGTGGTCTCCAACCTTTTTTTCATGCGGGCCACAAACATGTTTTGATCTTGGTGTCGCGGGCCGAAACAAATTTTTTTTAGGGTTAAAAAACAACATTTTTCAAAACTAATGATTTAAAAGTGGAAAAAAATTAACGACTATCACGTAGAGTATACGTTATTTTGCCGGTGAGCGTGAATTTCAAAACATCACGCGGGCCACAAATAAAGTCCCGGCGGGCCGCACGCGGGTTGGGGATAGCAGGTCTAGACTATAGAGAAAACTTCACAAATTTTTAGTCTTTTTTGCTACATAACTACCAAATAGACTCGCAAATTATGCATCTTTATTGCTGCATCATCAGCGAACCAGCAGTTCAATTTGCATACTTTTTACTGATAGGTACGCAGTTGTGTATACTTTTTATGGAAAATAAGACGTATTTTTGCTGGAATCCTAGTAGTGAGGGAGTTAGTAGCCAGGGTTCCGTTTTAGGGTACCGCAGTCAACCAAGTTTTATCGATTACAGAACCCTAAAACGGAACCCTAACCAGCTGATTTTTTGTATATTTGTAGGTTAATAGTTATTTAATTTAAGAGTAACATTGTCCTACAAAAAGAACAATCCATATTTTAGGACCATCAAATCAGAGTATGAAATATTTTCCATCTCTGTTAGCTACCACTTTCAAGATATTTTGAGAAAGATAAAAAAGTTGTCTTATCATAATGAAGCTACTCACAAAAAATTAGCTTGTTAGTAATCACAAAAAAAATTGTTCTCTTCCGTACTATAGATGGCAGCCCTAGAGTGGCGGGACAGCGATGCCGGGAGGCGCGGCGTCTTATCAACGAATTAATTCTAGACTAACGAAGACCGAGGGCGGCTGCGATTAACACAACCACCCCAATTTGTAGACCTAACAATGTACCAGATACGGTATAGGACCGTTGGGTTGGATCTTTTCAACCGATTTTCCAAAGAGAAACTGCAGCCAAATATTATGTATATTTGGCTGCAGATGATTTTCTTTAATTTTCACACCCAATATGGACGTGAAAAGAAAGGTGTTTTCATTTGACTTTTAAGCTACCTATTGCATAACTTTTATCGCGGTATTTGAGCGAACGACCGCAATTAAAAAAGAAATTCCGCAAATAAAAAACCTAACACCCCCCACTCCAACCAGCACAGCGGTGAGGCGTTGACAGATTTCGGCACGGTGTTTGTGTGCGTGCGACTAGACGTATGTGAATTATAATTGCATAAGTTGATAAAAATGCTATGGAATAAATGTGTCCGAGTACCACACGTATTATTACACATTATTTAAACTCGCCTTTTCTTCTCAGATCGAAGCCTGTGCAACTGAGACGTCAGGAGTCGGTGACATCCTTGGTGGAAAAGGTATTTATATGTGTATATTTTCTTTATGTTTAATGAAAGCCTGATTTTTGTTGTGGTGAACAAGATAATATAATATATAGCCAAAATACGACTGTATGTTTCTCTTGTTATTATCATCTTTTAATCCTTGAAAATGATTTAGAAAGGTTTGATTGAGTAAAAAATATTTTTACTATTTTTTTATTATCTTAACATCTAAAATATATATATTTTGGAGGAAATTAAAGAAATGTAACTTTTGTTTAAATTTAATGAAGAGTTTGACAGACAATGTTAGTAGGTTATGTGAAAATGTACATTAAAGTTAAGTAATCATTAAATGGAAGCGGCTGTTAGATCGAATCTTTAACTTTTCCGCCTCTAGCTATTCCAAGCTCTGCCTCCCAAGGTCCGAGCGGGTGGCATATTAAGACGAAGTTGGAAGTAAAAAAAGGCGAAAAAGAGTTTTATATTCTCTCTCGAATGGGAAGAAATAGGAGAAATCTTTCTCATTTAGTCCACCAGTGCTCACTGGGTGGCTGCTGGGGACAGACTGTTCTGGAGATTAATTATTGCAGTGATTTTGAAGTGGTAGTTTTGTGTCAAGTGGTGGAAATTGACGTGATGTAAAGTGATTTTGACAGTGTCATGTGGGGTATCGAACTATCGACGTGTGATTTTGACAGTGTTTGGAGTATCGATAGATGGACGTTTTGACAGCACTGCTGTTGCTTCGAGGCTTCTATAGTGGTTTTGGAGTGAGGACGAGGAACGTCTGTGTCGTTAGTTTTGGGCCACTACGACCTTGGTGCTGAAAAGATTTTTGGGTTTGGCTGTAAATAGTAGTTTGTTGATACATTTTTTTGAAATATTTTCCACGAGTTAATTGACTTTGAACCGCGTTAAGTTTGCAGTAAAGCATTTTCAATCAGTTTACATACTAAATTAATTAGCTAATGATCTTATCTCTTCTGACTTCTAGTTTATAAGTTACATTCGGTTATTAAAACCAACCTATGCATAATTGGTCATTGCGCTAAATAATTTCAATGTTAACGCTAAAAAACCATAAAAGATAATAAATTTTTTAATTTGTGAGGTCCACAGATATCATCCCATCATATCATATCGTAGCTCTCGCGGCTTTACGGAAGACCGGAGTGAAAAGCTTGCATTATGTTTGGTCATGTAACTTCTCTGGTGATAGCATATTGGGTATCTTATTACTTATTAGTTATTACTAACCATTAACCAATTCATCTACTCGTTGCCATTTTTGAATACAAAAAGGTTTAATGTTGATAAATAATAACACAATTATTATTTGCAGTTATTTTCAGTTTATTCTACAACATTATAGACTTTTGATGATACCCTACTGTCAACAAAAGTACTAATAATTTGCGTAAAAATGGTTCCCAAAATTTGTATGGCTAGTTCGTATTGATTCCCGAATGAACTCTCGAGAAATATGCTTACATCACACAGTCTTTGTCTCCTGATAAAAATATGCGACAGTGTGGAGGAGGACTTCTTTTGGATTTTTTAACGTCAGTTGTAAGCTGTTTTTTCGCGTTTAACAAGTATTTTAAAACGTATTTAAATGCTATTTTTGGATTATTGAAGTGAAATGATTTAGTACTCCAATTTTTTCACGTTAAACAGCAGCCCAGCAAAGACAATAAACAAAAAGTTTTAACGTTTGACAATATTCTGATATGACGTGTGCAATATGCCGGATTATTTACTGTATGTGCTAGTGGCGCCCTCTGCTCTGCGGGGCTAAAATAGTCGCTTTGTTGAATCATGAGATGAATCATAATACGATTCATTTCTTTAATATCGCAAAATGCAACTCTGCTTGCAATTCATTTTTGTATTTTTGTATTGATTTGACATTTGTCAGTTTGACAGTTTCGACAATTCATTTGCTGAATTGATTGAGAGGAATTACTAAATATTACCATTTTAGCCCCGCTGATCTCTGCGTAAAATAACCAATCACTATATCCCTATTATAACAAAAAATATAGGATAACTTGAGGGAAATTGTTAATTAATGGTTTCAATAGAAAAAAAGAATGATTAAAAAAACTTTGTTGAACTTTTGAAGATTTTTTAAATACAAACCTTTGCAATTTTTATGCAACAATATCTGTTTTCTACGATAAAAAATCATAATATTGGTATTTTCATTAACTTGTTGTAATGCAAACTTAGTATTCAACAACGAAGGTCCTAAAGAAACATTTCTTCAAACAATAATTAATATGTACCCTATATCTATTCAACCATTTTTTTCACCAATCACATTTTAAATTGAAAGTTGATTCGGTACGTAGTGACTGAGTGATTTGCGACATAATACATTAAAACAACTCAAAAGTAACAACACACTTATAGAATATAACATTAAAAATCCTTTTCCATACCACCAAAAGTCTATGAGTGTTAGAGCGAGATGGCGCTTTACGTGCGAGCGGGACGAAACATATAATCCACTTATACATCACGCTCGGGTTGCTCCCATACATTTTTACTGGAGAAAATTCGGGCTTAAGGGCAGCACACACTTTCCCGGACCGCAGCCTGTCGGAGCGGTGCGCAAATTTCCGTTCGGATCGCTTGAATATTATTCAAATCCAGGGCCGTCTCTAGCCGGTGTGGCGCCCGTGTGAAAATATTACCCTAGCGCCCCTAGCGCGCCTAGCAAGCGCGCGGTCGATAACAAATCGGCCAAATGCGAGTCGTACTCGCGCACGATGGGTTCGTACGGTTATAAAGCAAAGATAGGCAAACAATTATATTTTTATGGGAGCCCCTTAAATGTTTATTTAATAATAAAATATACAATTAAGTATTTTGTGAATATTTCAAATGTCAAGTTTCTACGTTAATGGCCAAAAAATCACATTTCTTGTATGGGATTGTATCCTTTTTGTAGTATTCTTTTTATAAGAAGCAACAGAATCACATAATCTGTTATCTGAGAATTTCAACTCTGTAGCATAGATAATATAATGAATGCCATCTACGACCTGCAGTCTATGACCAGAATAAATATGAAGTGAGCCGACTGCCTAAAAGTAATTTTTTAGTTTTTTTTTAAGACCAGACCACCTCAAATTCTATTAATGACTTTGAGGTGGTCTGTTCTTGGCCTTCTAACTTCTGTGGAACATCGGCTACCATTGCATCCTGCGAACGGCCCATCTCCGTGGGCTACGTTTGATCGCTATCCACTATCCAGACGACACATACATGCTGGCCCACGGAGACATTTTTGAGGAAACAATACGAATGGCGAGAGTGGGTGAGTCTCAGGTTGTGGCGCTTATAGAAGCGTTGGGGCTGCGAGTCGCAGTCGACAAGACGTAGGCCATGTTTTTCTATGGGCCCCGGAAGCACCGCCCCCGCGGAGACATCACTGCGCAACGCAGAGATGTGGATGAGAGTGTGCCGATCGGCGCTGAAATGCATTGCTTGTTTCTGGTCCTTGATTCTGAATGGATCTTTAATACCCTTCATTATCGTCGATTGGCACTATCTCTGAAGAAGATGGCTATGGCCCTGAATTGCCTTCTGCAAAAATCTGTGTTCTAGGGTCCACCTACAGATGGCACCCGGAATAGACAGCTGCTCAGAAGCCCGCAGCATGCTTTAGCACTGCCGATACTACGCTGATATCGAATTGTTAGCTGGCGAAGCGGCGTTGGCGCTGACAGGGTCCCCTCCGTGGGATCTGGAGGCACGAGTGTTGTCGGAGGGTGTATCAACACACAGCTTTAAAGAGCGAGGAGAACGGTTGCTACTAGACCTGGCAACCCAAAGGCGCCACCAGGCGCGTGTTATTACAATACGCATCTGGCAAGACCAGATGGCGTCCCCAACTGCCGGCCGCCGCACTGTGAAAGCGATCCGGTCGATACTACAACAGTGGATGGCACATTCAAGGGGCGCCATACGGCTAGGAGGAAAACATCGCCTAGGTGCCACCACAGTCTGAGAAAGACGATTGAACGCTCTGCTTGGGCTGAGCAACGGGCTGAGTTTTGCACCGTCCTTGGATTGGACCTTACTACTTATTGGAAGGCAGTAGCTTATACCCTCTGCGAAACTGTTATGTTGCAAACGGAGGCTGCATAAAGAGAGCGGGAAGTAAATACGCAGATCTCATGAGAAGGATCCACGGAGGGCGTAGGCTGCACGGCGCCCGGTGCGACCGCAAGGGCGCCGTCAAGAATACATATTTTGCTTGTAATCTTGTAGTTTAGCGGCGAAATCGCGCTTACGCGCTTATTTTGGGGCCTATCTTGACGACAAAATATATAATCTTCATTTATGTGTTTTAAGATTCATTTCATGTTGAAAAGTAAAGTTTATTTTTATATTGCAAAAGCCGAGCCGCTCATGGCGCGCCTTGCTTTGCTGTAATTCGACAAAATATAATATAAGAGTTCCAGATAATTCACAAAATGTATGCAAACTGGAGTTCTTTTTACAGTGGTCATTTAAGCACGGCGGCCGTCCAATGCGCGCGCGCCTTTTTGTGAGCGGCGCTCGGCGCCCCTAGTAGTACAGTCATCGAAGGCAAAAATGAGGTACAACCTTCGATTTTGTTGAAACTCCATCGATTTGGATGAAAATTTGTTATTAAGTAGGTTAAATCCTCTACTTTAAAAGTGACATACGCTAGTATTAAGCTTTTTTTATTTTAGGGGTAAAATCCACCCCTTTTGTTGAAAATAGAAAAAATACAGATTTAACCATTCTTGCTTAACTAATGGGTTTAATTCAATAAAATAAATATTTTAATGTTGTTTTTCATTATATTTTATGATTATTTATTTAATTTTTCAACCTTTATGGCAACCATCTCTTTAATCGTGAAAAAACACTTTTTGTATTTCTGAACTTTAAAATCGCATATTTAGATTGTATAAACAGTTTGTTTAATATTTGTGATATAATTTTTGGATAAGACTGAAATATAAACCCCTAAAAGTACCCCTTTATTTCGGAATCACGGTAAAAATTGGGTTCAAAAATTTAATAGGCTTTTGTTTTTTAACCCAATTTTTTCAGTTTATTTACTAGTATTAATTTCTTATTTAGTTTTTTTTTGCGAAATTCGTTTACCCCTGTAAACTACCCAATGTCTGAAAAATAAGCTTTAAGTTTTTATGTTAAGTTTTTTATCAGCTTTAATGAGTTCGAATATTTTTTCATAGTATAAATTTTATTGATAAATTTCAAACATTTATATTATTTAGTCCAAAACATTCAAACAACGATTTGAAACTACCCTCTGTGAAAAAAATTGACGCAAAGGCTGAATCTGCTAGATTGAAATATTTAATAGACGCACATTATTATAAAAAGCCCCTCTTATCGAGTCGACATTTACCGTTTTGTTTACTTTCTGAATATTGAAAGACTTGAAAAGATTAACGTATATTTAGTAAGGACTATATGACGCCTGTAATCGCGCTGGAACCATACATTTTTTCGGTATAAAAAGAATCTTATGTCCATATCCATTCCCAAGACTTAAAGTATTTTCATACAAAATTTCAGAAAAATCGGTTGAAACGTTTGGGTGTTAAGAGGTAACAGATAGATAAAAACACTTTAGCATTTATAATATTAGTATAGATGTACCTATTAACAGGTTTTCCTACAATATTTGCATCCCAAATCTCTGCATCAAAATTGTTTTCAAAAAAATTTTTATCACGATAGCTCTGTTAATTTTTAAGTTATCGGGTTCATTTATAGACCATTTTAAAGGCAATTTAAATTAATCAACTTAAACAATACTTTTGAAAGCCCTTGGTTTAAAAAAAAATTAGGGTTAAAAGGTCCCGATTTCATGGTTCTTGCAGTAAAAGTTAGGCTTTAAACGTCTCTATCTTCGTTATTTTTCCTCCTATTAAAATCAAAAGAAAATCATAAGGTTTCTTAAAAATTGGACACCAATTTCATTTTCATAATTTTTACGAAGGTTAAATATTTTTGAAGTTATGTTCAAAACAAAATGATATTTACGAAAATTTGAATAATTTCGATTTAAGAATAAGAATAAGAATAAGAATAAGAATATTTTTATTTTGATACCACACAACATAATATTATGTATCTAGAGCAAACAAACAATAATAATACGACGTGCTTAGTATTATTTCTACAACTACAATACATATATTGCGTGACGTCAAAATTGGCCCAGGCTCAGCTATACGCAACAAGCTAGCTCGCTGCACTGGTATTTATATTATTCATATATATTATTCATATATATTTAGTATTTAACTAAATCATTCTGTTTTTTAAAACTAAGCATTCTAAACCAAGAAAAATTTTTGAGGTCATTACTTATGCTAAAATAAAGAAAAGGCTTTGGGGATAACCATAAATTTGAATTATTGTAGAAGTGGTCAACGTTTTATTTTTCAATTTTTCCAAAAAAAATTGAAAGTGTCATGTTATTTTTATCATAACTTGTTCAATTTTGATGCTTTTAACTTTGCACAGTGCCTGTTAGAAAAATATTTTTAAGCACTTTAAAAAGTCTAATGGAAGTACATTTCATAAAATGGATCGGTTTACCGTTATTTAAGTTTGAATGCTTAGACACTTAGGTACTCGCCGATAGAAAATATATATACAATCACCTATAGCTCACTTTGAATGAATATAGGAAGGCATTTTAGAGTAGATATTGGTTTGTTTTTTTATTGGCTTTAATTTTGGTAATTACACATTTTTTCTAAAAACCTATAGTTTCTTAGTTAATTATGAAAAACCGCTTTGAGACAAGTATTTTTCTCACGCAAAAACATGATCTTTGATCTTTAATAACTCCGGAAGTATTGGTTTATTCAAAAAACTTAATATTACAAATTTTGCTTAGAAATTGTAAGTCTATTGATTCCTGGGGTTATTTTTATTTTAAAAAATTCACCCCCCGAGAAGGGTTGGCATCCACCCCCAGGGCAAAAGCGCAAGTTGGCACTATGTCACTTTTGTTTCTTAGGGTATCCTCTACCTACTTACCAATTTTCATGAAAATCGATGGAGGTTCAACGAAATCAGAGGTGGAAACTTTCACTGCCTCCACTATAGGACCACGGCGCCCGTGTGCACCGCACACCCTGCACCTAATAGTAGGGAAGGTAGTGCTAGCGATTGCTAAGTCATTTCATACTGACCAAACTTTTGTCCAGCAGTAGCTTAATATTTATCAATCAATATAATCAGCGTCAGTCGCCGCACCCGTGGTGGAATGTTAACTGAGAGTATTTCAGGTTGCAAAAAAAATTGATGCGAAAAGTGATTTTATACCGAATGAAACTTTGATGGATGATTATTGAGGTCATGTTTAACCAAAAAATCACCGTCAGCCGTATTGCAGACTGGGGATTCAACGTCAGTCGCGTTACTGAACATGTAAAAATTTTTTGAATATAAAGTCATTTTATACCGTACAAAATTTATACAGGTGAATGTTTCTACTTTGTAAATAATAAAGAAAACCGTCAGTCGCTAATACGATGGTGGAAAAACCGTCAGCCAGCGATATAAGTTATGACCAATATAGCCCTACTCGCGCTCATTTACATCCTAGGGCGTCGCGTAGACGACATACACCTGCAAACATTCAGCTGACGGCGTTTTTAGTTTGAATTAACCATAAAATTATCTCACATAGCAATTTTAAGTAATTAATACACAAAAATTGACAATATTTTTGTGAAGAAGAATTACATACATTTTACTTTAAAAGCGCCATCTGTTGTTATATACTAAAACTAAAATAACACCTACCGAACCTAAACGTGTATAGTCTAGATATGAACCTTTATTGGGTGCGAATTGGGATCTTTTTAATGTCAATTCAATACGATTCCCAACAACAACTTTGAGATGCTCTCAATTTTTATTCCACCCATTATGAAGTGGCTGACGATCAAAGCTGTTATGTATGAGTGGAATACTATTATTGTAACAATTTTCGCTCGGTATGAAATGACTTTTTAAACTGAGCGCGACCTACTATAAGGGAAAGACGCCCCTGTTCAAATCGTTAACAAGCTGGAGTTTCCTTTAAATATATTTAATATATTTCTTTTAAAACAATAAGAACTTGTTATTGCAACAGTATGAATAGTTATTGCATGCTTTGTTGGGTCGCAGCGGATGTCATTAATCGGAAATTGTGTCAACAGTGCGCTATGGCTTATAATACTTGCTGCTGCCTCAAGCCACTTGCTATAGGTAAACTGTACTCAAAATCAATGCTTTCAGTCACGAATCCCGTCCAGTTACCAATGTTCTATCACCAATATTATGTTAGTAGGTGCTATTGCGCTCCGCCCCCGTGCTACGGCTCGGCATAATATACACGCAGATTTAATACACATTAAGCCGCGCTAGATATCGGTATTGAAATGAAATTTTCCGCCCTGTAGGCCCAAGGGATAACGAAGGTCTAAGAATGTGACCCTTCAGCCCTCGACCGGACCGGATTATTGGACTTTTTATTAATGTTTGTTTCTGTTTACGGGTTTTATTGAGTTCATGCCATGCTTGGACAGAGTTGGAGTCCAGAAAATATCCATCATGAGTCCTAGGCGCGGTATAGGAGTCGCTCCTACTCAATTCACACTTTCTTACACTCTTGTCTGATGTTACCGAGATACATTAACAAATATTTATCTAGAATTAATATCATACTTCAGTGTTTTTCAACCTATGGGTCATGACCCACTGGAGGATCGCGAAGCTTCTGTAGGGGAGGTGTCTCGGGGGTCGCCAGGGGTCGAGAGTCTATTTCAGTTTAAAAAAAGAATAAAAAGATTAATACATTAATTAGGAAAATATAAGTCACAGGATATAATAATATTATAACTACATGATGTGTTTTTTTATAGTAGATACGTAGGTACGTAATATCAAAAATTACTTGTTAGAAAAAGGTAGTTTATGGGTACACCTAATTTATTATATTTCTTGTTCAAGTAAGGTACAGAATAGGTCAGACAGCTGAAATTAACTTATTGAAAAAGAGTCTCGTCTGTAAATGAAATTTAAATTAAATAAAGTGCGACCCGACAGCGAAAATATAACATGGTGGGAGTAAATATAAAATGGCGGCCAATCCTTTGCCGATAAGCCAATAGACGAGCAAATACGTTGACTGCTGAATTTATTGGAATAGCAGACATTTTCTCCGGTTGCAATTCTTTTTCTCATATAATCTATGTTAGTAAATTGGAATTGGAAATTTTGTTAAAAAAACATACAGATATATGACCTAATAGTCAGGGAGTCCTAGAACGATTTTTTTTTGTATTACTAACAAGCTAATTTTGTGTGAATAGCTTCATTTTGATAACACAAACAACTATTATCAGCTGGTTAGGGTTCCGTTTTAGGGTAACGTAGTCAACCAAGTTTTATTGATTACAGAACCCTAAAACGGAACCCTGAACAGCTGATTTTTTGTGTATTGGTAGGTTAATTGTTATACAATAATTTAACAGTAACATTGTAATGAAATGAAATGAAAATATACTTTATTGTGCACAATCATTATGATGACAAAGTTTAAAATAATATTATTATATAAAGAAGGCACACAAAGGCGGCCTTATTACTAAGTAACAATTTCTTCCAGGCAACCTTCGAGCGAGAGGATAAAATTGCTGGATATGGGTGGTACACTTAAACAATATCATAATTTTTATATTTATAAATACATAGATACATACTATACTAAATTATAATATATTTAAATATAATACTAAATAATAATACAAAATACATATCAATATTATTGCTGTTAAGATACATTTTTAGAATTTAAATTTGACACCTCAAACTTAGATAATATTCTTTAACATTCTTTAACATTGTCCTAAAAATAGAACAATCCATATTTTAGGACCATCAGATCAAAGTATAAAATCCTTTCTATCTCTGTTAGCTACCACTTTCAAGATTTTTCGCAGATAAAAAGTTGTTTGCCTTATCAAAATGAAGCTACTCACAAAAATTTTGCTTGACAGTAATAAAAAAAAAAAATGTTCTAGGGCTCCCTCACTGTAAGATCTATAGATGGTTAATTTTTTTATAGATGATTCCATGGGTTTAAAATTACGACCATTGGCTTGAGTTGATTTACCTTGCGTTGACTTAGCCATGGAGGCTAATAAGTAATAACTGAAACTATCTTGTATAAGATTCTAGTGTCAAGTTTAGGCGTTTGTTGTTATGAAATACATTTCTTTTTGGATCTACTTCGAACTTAAATGTCTCATAGTATTGAGTACATACACCGGCACATTAATTTAGTCGACCATTTATAGTTTACTAAGATCAAAATGATGATAATTCACACTAATATTAATGCTGCAATAAGATGTTTTTTTAAGATTGATAAACGGCCTAGGCGATGTTAGCTATTTAACTAACTGACTGCATATTACAAAGTGTTCGTAAATCATAAATCATTGATTTAAATCGTAAAATCTGCTTATGAAATGTGAAAGTCAATGAGAAACCACCGCGAGCTGTGATCCCACCGACCACTGACCATATCGGCATAAAAATGAGATCTACCATCAAGACTAGTAGTGTATATGGTATACGGTTGAAACTGGTAAAAATGTACTGTCACTTTGTTTTAAGTAACAAACAATAAATAAAGGCGTGAGTGGAAGAATCAGACAACTAACATTTTATAACGTCCATACTTCCATACTAATATCACGGAATATATTATCCAATACTAGCTGTCCCGGCAAACGTTGCTTTGCTATAATATATTTGTCATATTATTTTATTGAAGTGACTAAATAAGTATGCCACCATGGCAACCTCGATCGCAATCCCGTTGCACAAACTTAATGGTCGCCGTCAGTCTCAGGTTGTAATAATTTACCAATAATATTTATTCCACAAATGCACTTATCAATATAAAAAGTACCCAGTAGCCGATTCTCAGACCTACTGAATATGCATACAAAATTTGGTAAAAATCAGTAAAGCCGTTTCGGAGGAGTATGGTGACTAACATTGTGACACGAGAATTTTATATATATAAGATTATAAATGCGAAAGATGGCGAAAATGTGTCTGTCTATCCGTTTGTCTTTCTGTCTGTCTGTTACCTCTTCAAGCCAAAACGGCCAGAACCTGAACCGTTTTGCTGAAATTTGGTATGTAGATACTTTCGGTCTTATTACAAAAGATTTAAACACCTGTTGAACAGTTGATTAGAGAAAAATTCAGTACAAAATGTTCTCAAAACAACTGTTCAATAGATCTTTTGTGGTAAGACCGTCAGAGTCCCGGGACACCCCGGAAAAATGTACGGATCTCGCGCGATAAACGAGTTTTGGCGCAACGGAGTTACGGGCATCATCTAGTTAGCTTATTCAACTTGTAACTTAGGTACTTACTTCATCATCCGGCTAATTATATATCTGGCTATACATAAAATCCACGTTTTTTGATTCCAGATCATTTTTCCGGCGCTCAAGCCTATATTTATCCAAATAGTTTTTTTATCTGTTACTTATCTTCTTCTTCCATTCATGTCTTATATCACGTTTACCCCCATTAGAAGCTAAAAACAAAGGATAAGGTATTTGCACGTGAATCAGTTATCTAGTAGATTGGTTAGCCCTCTCCACAAATAAAAATTATTACTTCTTTTTAGAAATCAGATATGCCATTTTAGATACTTGATCGATATACCGATCGCAATTATAGTACAGTGAAGTAGTATTTTTAGCAGTCCTCGGATCCTCTATAATACATTCCGATGTTTAAAAACCTCAAGAACAGCCGAATAATACTACTCGTATAGTAAATAGGAGTCCAGTTGACTGGCATGATGAGCTATTATTTTTTTGTGTACAAAATTATTTTTCCATATTATACAAAATCACTTTTCCTTTACACACTTCCTGTACCATATTCGACTAAACAGTATCGAGCCTCATCCCATTTATTTTAATGACTAAACTCGACTTTCATTGACTAAACGACGACTTTCATTGCATATAAAATTAATTTTTTGTATTATACAAAATTACTCTTTGTATACAAAATTACTTTTCCTTATACACTTACTGTACGTATATTCGGCTATACAGTATACTAGGTATCGAGCCTCAGCCCGTTTATTTCCCCAGAGTGGTTGTGTCGCGGAGTATAAAGAATATCTCTTCGAATGCGTTCACTTCAGTGTCTTGTGTAGCGAGCTGGATGCGGTTTGGTACTTGTATTGTTTTTTTTTTTAAATTAAATAAGGGGGCAAACGAGCAAACGGGTCACCTGATGGTAAGCAACTACCGTCGCCCATGGACACTCGCAACATCAGAAGAGCTGCAGGTGCGTTGCGTTGAAGGTTTGCAGGTCGTATAGGTCCGGAGATACTGCTGGTGACAGTTCGTTCCAGTGTTTTACAGTGCGCGGCAGAAAGTTACGCGAAAAACGCACTGTGGAAGACTGTCATGTTTTTCGTTATCAGGCTTTTTTTTATGTTGTTTTAACTTGTTATTTTTGTTATTAGTTACAGGTCGTGTTATAATTTTGTCATATTCGTAGACATGCTCCTGGCACCGTAACTCATAAAGTTTTTCAAGCTGCACTTAAAAGTGTTATAATTCATCATCGTCATCTGTCTCGGTCATTGAGGAATCGAAAATTACACTAAGACAACAAATTGTTATGTCACCATAAATTGTAGCAATTTGCGAGCAGTGTGTATAAAGCAAAGATATGTGGTACATGAAGGTATTTTAAAATAAAACTTTCAAATGAATAATCTGCCCCGCCGCCGCGCGCCGGTGATGAATTTTTAATCAAAATGTTTTTGAACGTAACAAACGTTAACATGATTGCTTATTTTCGTTACGTAGCACAATTTCATGATTTTGTTTACATGATTTGTGCATTTTAATTAATGACTAAATTGAAATTTATTTAAGGGCTAATTGCGAAATTGCAATTGCAATGCAAAGTGCTTATTTACATTTGTAAATTTTATATAAAGTCTAGTTTAGTTAGGCTTTTTCCAATATTAACATTTTAAACATTATGTACTGAAATTTTGTTACTGATATCTTTATTATTATTAATATATGGTAAATAGTTCTGTTACCAAATTTTAGGAACGTAAGTAATTATATATACAGAAAGTTACTATTTTAGTGTTGCTATTTTCACTGTAAGTTCTATGTAAGAGACATAATACATATTCTAAAGTATTATGACTTTGTTTTGAAAATGAAAATGTATTTTTACTTATTTATAATTTGTAACCGTTGTGTGCTTTGATATCGCAAGTATCAAGACACCTCGAGCGCGCTAACATTAGAAAAAATCCATTTCAGCTGAGCCAAGAGACGCTATAAGTAGGATTTGGCGCTGGAATCCTGGTAGAGAGAGCTTAGAGGGGGGAGACGTGCCCGGGTAGGGGGAGGGGGTATATAGCGGCGTATATAAATTGAACATTAAATAAAACTCAAATATAGAATAGAGTGTAGGTGTATGAATGTTGTAGATATGGCTTTGAAGTCTATAGATATTTTACAGTAAAATTTTAAAGTAATGAATATGATTATTAAATATATGAAACATTATTATTAAAGATTTTTATTTAACATTCATATTATATTATTTAAGATTTGAAACATAACAATTATTACGAACTAATTACTATACAGTATTGTTTATTTTTTTATTTCAGCTATTTTAGGTTATATTTTACAAAAATTAATACTCTATTCTCTAACAATGTAAGGTGCCTATAAAATATATTACTAAAATATAAAACAGGGGGAGAATAAGAAAAAAAAGAAAGACTATATATAAAAAACTAAATCTAAGTCGGAGGCTGCGGGCAATGTATCTACCCAAGAGGCTGGCAGCATTACCTCGCTGTATCGCAAGACTGATACGTTGGCCGAGGTAAGCGCCAGCTCTGGGATCATTAGTTTTCTCAACCAGTCTTTGGGATAACTCCTTGAATAGTAGTTTGGCACCAGGGCCCCACGGGCCCAGGGCCTCAACCCCGAAAGGTACAAAAAAGTAATCACTCCCCTGTGCTTCATACTTTCTTCTTTTGTTTGTCTCCGCTTGTGCCGCCGCAGCTCCCGCCTCTCTCGTTGTGGCCGTCACGTGCGACGCCGCTAGCGTATCCACGCAGGTGGCGTCCCATACGAGAGGCCTCCCACGGCTCCACGGAACGAGCGTCATTCCGTCGGGCCTTTTGCCGTCGTCACGTGCGATACCGTTCGGCTCAAGAGTGGCCGGCACGTTGACGGAGACAAGGGCCCTGCGGATCACGTCGTTCAAGGAAGCATGGCGGGACTGGCGGAAATTGATACTAGATACTAGAACCCCTCCTAATGTTCAAATCACATTATTGTTTAAAAAAAATAATGAAATGCGGCTTAAAATTATTATTCTATATGGTCAATGTGTCGAAGACCGGCATACTTTTATAATACCGGCATAATTTATTGACTTGAGATTCGCTTTTTAAAGTAACTTGTGTCATCGGAAATTATAGGCTATAAATTAATTAGACCTATAATGATCTAAAAATAACCTTAATTGCCGTATTTTTTTTTACTTACGTGGTGTTTATTTAAAACTCGGCGTGTAGACGGACTTCCCTTACAGTTTGAGGTAAGTCCGTCTAGCAGCAGTATAACCCTAACTTGTGAAGTAAAATGCATGGCAACGGTTTCTAGCAAAGCCGCAAAACGGCCATTCAATTATGTGTTTAAGGTGTCGGTAATAAGGTTCGCAGTCCAGAGAAAATTCATTTTACATAATTTTAAGGCAAGTCGGGCATATCGTAAGTCTAAGTGGTTGCAAAAATTTTCATGTCGCCGCTCAATTAAAATTTTAAAGGTTGTTGGTCCGGGAAGTAGGATTTTTTAAAGGAAATTTCCAGCTCTTAAAGGATCTTTTTTGAAATTTTGATTATTTCAAATAATTTTTGGTTTTTGGAATATTAAAAAAACCAAACCCTTCTTTTTTTTACTTTATTGTTTATAACTTTTGCAATTTTTATCAGCCCCTCTTGTGTGCTCTTTTCGTGCAGTAAAATTTGGGCAAAGCTATGATTTAGTATTCCTAAGTTGAAATGCAAATTAACAATAAAGACATGTATGTTTGAAAAGGTTGACAATATCTGATTCGAGGCAAGACCGGCATATGACGGCCTTTCCTTATGAAAACTAGACGGACTTCCCAATTATTACAATTTTAAGTTAGACACATGTTGCAGGTGATAATAACGAAATTAAAGCGATATTAACGAATCGAACACCAGTAATAAGTAAAAGGATCACTAAATTACTTATGTAATCCAAGAAACTCCAAAAACTCCTTCGTATTTCCACTTTTTATTATTTTTTTGGCAGAGACTTAGACTCTGACTGCGAGTACTAAACGGGAAAAAATTTTGAGATCATTTTTTTCGTAACAGGTAGTTAGTAGCGACATATCTGTTTCTTAGGTCAAACTAACTTTGCAATACTTACCCACTGAGCCATATGAAACTAGTCGTTCAAATATGGAAGTTATTGCCGCTAGACGGACTTACCTCCCAGACGGACTTCGACACATTGACCTTACCATAGACGTATATTATAATACACGTGGCATGTAGAGACGATAAAGTACCCCGCAAACGATCAAATTTGTTTGACAAACATGTTTGATGTAATTTACGTTTTCATTGAACAGCAACGCAGGCGATCAAACGTGCATCAAACAAGTTTGTCAAACAATTAGCTAGAATCGGTTTGAGATCATGAGATTTTGTTTGACAAACACAGCGTTTGTCAAACGCTACGCAAATCCAAATTTTCTTCAAACAGGACAAACACGTAGTTTGTTTGACAAAACTTTTCAAACAAAGCTGTACACTATCAAACTGTTTGACAAACACGTAAAAGTTGATAAGCAATTTGATCGTTTGCGGGGTACTTAAATGATAAATGACATTTCATTAACAACTTTTTCTTGTCCGAAGATTTCTTTCATCCGTTGTGCCATGTACTTTTGAAATTTTTGATCCATACTCTATGATCGGTTGTTTGATTTATTTACAGATTCAACACGTATATATGTTTATTTTTATATCTGTGGTCCATACTTATTTGCAATGAAATTGTTCCTCTTTAAAAACAAATGAACGAATTTCTTGAGCACGATTACTAAAGAAGCCTAAGTGGGTGAAAAGAGCCAAAGTGAATGAGAAATGCAGCCTAAGTAGAGGAAAATTGCCTTAAGAGGAACTAGCAGTGGTTTTTCTTCACTTCAGCATTGGATTTTAACAGTAAAATTTTTTCTTTTGTAGAATGTTAGACAAAAAAGTGAGGCGTATTCTTCTATCTACTTATTATTTCTGCTTTAACATTGTTTCAGTAAGACCAAATTTTAAAATCCTTTGAATTGTTTGCAGTATAAGAAGCAAATTGTTTAGAAAACATGTCATAATTCTCAAAAGCGTTGCAATTTTTCATCAACTTGAATAAAACGAATGCAACTCGAAAGTTGGCGCAATAAAATGCTTAGAGACGCGAAGAGTGGAACAAGTAGTCTGTCTTAAACAAATATTATCTACTAAAGTCTGAAAGCCGGCCATATTGCAAAAGTTGGCCGACCGAAGTTTTCCAACTTTTTATTACGGCGCACTTTGTTCTTTCGCTGTACACTTATTTAGTTTAAGTTCCTTTTATTTGCGTTTTAGCAATTTTAGCAAGATTTAGTTTTAGGTTTCTTAAGTTAATATCCATACTAATATCCATACTTCATATTAAAAATGCGAAAGTGAGTCTGTCTGTCTGTCTGTTACCTCTTCACGCCCAAACCGCTGAACCGATTTTGCTGAAATTTGGCATGGAGATACTTTCAGTTCCGGGAAAGGACATAGGATACTTTTCATCCAGGGAAAATGTACGGTTCCCGCGCGATAAACGAATTTTGGCGCAACGGAGTTGCGGGCGTCATCTAGTAACTAAACAAACCTAAAACTAAATTAGAGTTTGCGAATCCTCAAAAACGGTCGAAATCACGAGACGCGTTACAGAACTTCATGATGAGTGTGAATGAGTTCTAAAATTTTTCTATTGACCTTGTAGTTTTAAGTTTGTGTTAATAAATTCGTAATTTTGAAATTACGACTTTAATGGCACAAAAAGGAGCGTAACGATTTGATAAGATATTTTTAGGGTGGAAGTGTCACTGAAAATCATTGTAATACTTCGGGAATATGCACATTTTCTCACTATAATCATTGCTTACATCTAATAGAATTCCAAAGTTTCCGATTCGGATACACATAAGATATTTTTCGAATCCTTCGCAAATTCCTCCCCATCTCAAGGAATTGCCAATAAGGATACAACACGCTCCCAACTCTTTTCCTGCTCTCCCTATATGTACATTCTCCAATGGTAACATATGGGCGGAGCCTTTTATATTGAAAATTCTTTCTTTGTGTCGCTTTTTCAGTCAATTCAAATTTTTGCTTTCCATTCGAAGAATTCAGATTGAAATTACTGGTTGTTCTATTCCTTGAATCGACGAAGATTTAATTTGTTTTATCTTGGGAATGAAGTTAAGCAAAAAGTCTGTCTGCTTTTGGTAGTGAAATGTTCTGGAATGTTTTTCAATTTTCAATATAAGTATCTGGGGCCACAGTAGTGCCCCCGCCAAGTCGAGCCAAGTGAAGCGCAAAGGCTCTACCTATCTTTTTAGTGTTCTGGAATGTTCTGCAAATTTCAACATAAATATCTGGGGCCACGGTAGTGCCCCCGCCAAGTCGAGCCAAGTGAAGCGCAAGGGTACTCTATCTTTTTAATGTACTGGAATGTTTTTTTTTAATTTTCAATCTAAGTATCTGGGGCCACGGTAGTGCCTCTGCCAAGTCGAGCCTAGTAAAGTGCAAGGGCACTACCTATCTTTTATCGAAGTGTTTCATTTTTTTTATATAACTTATTTTGATACGATCATTTAACCATTGGCAGCCATAAACAAGTTTTGATTTAGTAGTATGGGATTAGACGACGTTATCCATATTCCATACTAATATAATAAATGCGAAAGTGTGTGTGTCTGTTACCTCTTCACGCCCAGACCGCTGCACCGATTTTGCTGATTTTTTTTCCCAAGAAAGGACATAGGCTGCTTTTCATCCCATCTAGTAATATCTATACTTATTATAAAACAAAGTCACTTTTTTCCCTCATGTCCCTTTGTTCCCTTTAATCTTTAAAACTACGTAACAGATTTTGATGATTCTTTCAGTGTTAGATAGCCCATTTATCGAGGATGGTTATAGGCTATATTTTATCACGCGAAGACTAATAGGAGCGAAGAAATAGAGGAAAACGTGGAAAAAACGGGGAAATTTATTTGAAAGGGCTAACTTGAACGCGCTAATCTCAGGAACTACTGGTCCGATTTGAAAATTCTTTCAGTATTAGATAGCCCATTTATCGAGGAAGGCTATAGGCTATATTTTATCACGCTAAGACTAATAGGAGAATGTGGAAAAAACGGGGGACATTATATTTTGAAAATTCTCGCGAACTACTGGAGCAATTTTTATGTCATTTGGCACAGATAAGAAGTAGACCACGTGAAGGATCATAGGATATCGATTTTGATAATTTTTTCAATGGCTATATATTTTATACCCGTGTGACGCTGGGCGGGTCGCTAGTAAAATAATAATTTGAATTTATAAGAGCTAGGATACTCAGTGTATAGAAAATTGACTACCGTACTTATTAGTCATTACTACTACTGCTCAGTGGCGATCAACATTTTCGATCCAAATGACCTTTTATGGTATGATTTCTAAAATTATAATGGAGATTTAGAGAAGAAATTATTACAAACTGCAAGCCAGATGGGCTTTCGAAAATCATAAAAACCTGGGCAAAAGTGTTTAAAAATCATCAACATAAAATTGTGCCAACGCCCGCGCCATGATGAAATTCATTTCCAACCACACACGATGGTAATGATGAAAAAAATCCGTTTATGAGCGAAATGAAGGTGGCCGTCGCAAGGCAGCCCGGCTTATGAGAAATTCTTTCTTTGACCCCGTAGATTGAACGTATATTACCTTGTTAGGCCCGTAATATCTACGTTGTTATGTTATGTATTCATTTTTGGACCTTTTTGATTACGAGAGTGAAAATTTTATTGAAAATTTTGATTTTGAACCCACGAGTCCCGACGAAAAGAGGGGTGTTATAATAATAATAATAATAATAGCTCCCACACCGGTTTCGGTGACGGTAGCCGGTTTCATTGAAACCAGGCCAACTACGCAGGAGTAATTTTATAGTGCCCGAGTGTGTGCGCAGTACACAAGAGCACTCTCTATTCCTTTACTCTCATAACCCAGTGGGACGGACGACCGACACGACTGGCGAGAGATCAGGCGCAGGACCGATTTTTTACATGCCCAACCGAAGCATGGATCATCTTACTTGTCAGACAATCAGGTGATCAGCCTGCATTGTCCGAACCAAACCTGGAAATATCATGTTTCCAACGCGGGAATCGAACCCACGACCTCCGAGTCAAGAGCCGCGCTCTATACCACTAGACCACGGAGGCGTTATAACTTAATATTACTTATATTACATGTTTTAACTTAATATTATAAGTAAATATAAGTTTGACGTATCTGTCTGTGAGTGTAGTAATCGTAGCATTAGCATTAGCCGCGCACTGTAAAACTCTGGAACGAACTGTCACCAGCAGTATTTCCGGACCTATACGACCTGCAAATCTTCAAGAAGAGAGCGTATTCCCCTTTAAAAGACCGGCAACGCACCTGCAGCTCTTCTGATATTGCGAGTGTCCATGGGCCCGTGGTAGTTGCTTTCCATCAGGTGACCCGTTTGCTCCTTTGCCTTCTTATTTTATAATTATTATTTTTAACAAAAAATTAAAACCGATTTCCAAGGTAAAACAATAATAACATTCTTATAATATGAACTAAAAAGTATTAAATAATTATTCCTATCTAATAGTGCCTTTTTCCGAATTCGGCTAAAACTCAACTATTTCTGTACTCAATCTTCATCATTTTGAAGTTGGTACCAGATGAATCTTCTGTTCTCTGACAGAATATTTGAAACTTTTGGAACTGGCACCAACTTCCAAATTATGAAGATTGAGTACAGACATAGTTGAGTTTTAGCCGAATTCGGAAAAAGGCACTATTAGATAGGAATAATTATTTAATACTTTTTAGTTCGTATTATAAGGATGTTATTATTGTTTTACCTTGGAAGTCGGTTTTAATTTTTTGTTAAAAATAATAATTTCACTCTTTTTAGTTACCTAGTAAGCAAACGCGTACTATACGTAGAACAATACACCTGTATATTATTCTACGTATCTTATTACAGTCACACTTACAAAATATTATAATATCAGCTGCAGCCTGCAGATAATTTTAAACAATACATTAAAAAAAACCGAAGTGAACACGTGTGACGTGCTAAGTAGCCGGTCACCGGACTAGTTTCAATAGGCTGGCACTCGCTCGACTTGTCGCACACGCAGCGCACATAGTACCTCCGTGAGTAATTTGTATTCTGTGCATTGTACCCGGCCCGCGCCCGCGCCGCCGCGCCGCTTGCTTGACAGCCCTGGTAGATATGCGATGTGATGCGTTATTATACTATGAACGCTAAACAGTGCAAAAGGTTGAAATTAGGTTGTTTTCCAGAATATCTCGGCGAAGTGAAACAGAATGTTACATTATCGAAGCAACTTTAACTTCTCAGGAGTAATGTCAAATGTGTGCCTTATGCTCTGGAGATATGGTTGAATTTGGTGACATTGGTGACCCTGACGTGGTAATGATGATGATGATGATGAATGTAATTTTCATAGTAGCATATGCTTTCAGTTCTTAAAACAGCGCCTAAACTCCCAAACTTGTATCTATAAGGAATCCGGAGTTCTCTTAGTAGCTTCGGAACCATAGTTTACCTCGGTGTAAAATCTTGCGTTTTGGTAGCATATACTTAGGATGCTTCTCATAAAACCAAAATCACCATATGTTTCCATATAAATTTCGAGGAGTTCCCTCGATTACTCATGGATCCCATCATCAGGTCACCACTTTTGTGAACATGGTACCAAATTGGAGTGAAACCTAATACAACAAAACAAAATTTTCGAAAATCGGTTCACAAACGGCGGAGTAATCGTTGAACATACAAAAAATAATAATATCCACAGCCGAACATATAACCTCCTCATTTTTTGGAAGTCGGTTAAAAAAAGCATACAAACGAGTGACTTTTCTTGCGCGTGAACCGTCTATTTTTCCTTATCCCTCAAAGTCCCTCTATACTCTATAGTCTATATCCATTGAAATTGGTTCTACCGTTAAATTGTAGAGAAGTAACAGAAGTACACTCTTTTGCATCTTATTTAACACTTTAATTTTCATCAGAATACCGATTCTTTAACGTTTAACATACTGTTATATTATACTGTACTCGCCGAAACATAGCGGTAGCGGTCATTGACTCCCTGTCAAAAACTTGTCATTTTCTATACAAAGCCGCGATTGACAACATCTGGCATTTCATTGTCAATCGCGGTTTATATAGAAAATGACAAGTTTTTGACAGGGAGTTAATGACCGCTACCGCCATGTTTTGCCGAGTACAGTATAGGGTAATTTTTGTATGGGCGAAGTCATCAAGTTGGGGCCCTAGAACATACAAATCACAAAAAACTTTTTCAGCGCTGCTTCTTTCACAGCAAACTATATATACACATACAGTCTACAGAGTACTTACTTACTTTAGGATACACACCCTAAAGTATTATCATTTATCACTTTGTTTTGTCACACCTTGTAACTGGATCGAACATGAACAAAGCTGTTCAAAAATCCATACTAATATAATGTGAAAGTGTGTATGTCTGTCTGTAACCTCTTCACGCCCAAACGCTGAACCGTTTTTGCTGAAAAGTATGGAGATACTTTGAGTCCCAGGAAAGGACATAGGATACTTTTTATCCCGGAAAAATGTACGTTCCCGTGCGATAAAAAATTTTGGCGCATCGGAGTTGTGGGCGTCAGTTTACTAGAAAAAAAACCACAGCCGAACATAATAACCACCTCCTTTTTGGAAATCGGTTAAAAACTACTTATATTTGAGTGTACGGTACAGTCGCTGGTTTGTTTAGCACATTTGTACGCGAGTATGAATATGTGCTGAGAACACCGCAATAAGTGGATTTATAGCGCTTAGCGGATGTTTGGATATGTTAGTCAATATTATATTATTACGGTACTTGATGGATATAGGTGTTCTGCTTTTTACCTGACTGCGCTAGAAAGGTTTTTAAGAAGTCTTTGAACTAAGTCCCTAGCCACGTTTCTTCCTTATACATTGTGTGACAAAATTAAGTAATAATACTTTTGGGCGTGAATGAGATAATACTTTAGCAGCGCTGAAATATTAACTTTTTTTATACTTTTGTATGGGAAAATAAATGACGCTGAAAAGCTGAAATATACAAATAATAAAAAAAAACGATCTATCAGCGCTGCTACTTTCACAGTGAACTCTACTCTCTTATAAAAATACACAAGTACTTTAATTATTCTCTATACTAAAAGAAACAAAATTCTACAGAGAATCTGTAGTTCAATCAGCCTTGTAACTCCCCTCTTGTTCAATAAAACGTAATACGTAATACGTAACGTGAAATATTTCCATTTTCCAACAATTTTCCGCACAACTGATACGTTTTTCTCGGCCATGCGTTTTATTAGAGCGACCGCAGATTTACAATTTCAAGTTTGGCCAACTAAGTCGCACAGTATACAAATAGATATAACGACCTAGAGCGACCGCAGACTTAAAACTTCAAGTTGGCCAACTAAATCGCATAGTACACAAATAGCTGTAGCGACATATAAGAGCTCGCACATTGCTCCAACTAAATTGTACAACTAAATAATTTGACACCAATCGTATAAGAACCGCGATTCCTTTCCGATTGTCTACAATTAAAAAGTTACGCAATTTGTACGATAGTCGGCCAATAGTTGTATATCTGCGGTGACCCTTAGTGTTAACTACGTCTATGTCAGAAATTCATTTAATTTAAATTCTACTAATATTTGACTACAAAAAATTAACTAAATGCAACAAAAATAGGCGCTATTATGACTGATGAAGAAATAACTCGTTAATAGTAATAGGCCGCGAGCAATGCCGACAAAAAGCAGTTTTAGCGCAGTTTTAATACAGTTTAGCTACAGCACAGTTCATTAGCGACGAGGCCAGATGCTTCTGATTTTTTACTTAATTACATCTCAAATTAACGACTTGTAATTATTTTAATAGGTTAAGAAATTTTATCAGAATTCAAAACGATCGAGTATGCTAGCAGCAACCTATTGGACTACTATAAAACTGAATGCTATAAACAAAATTCGGTATTCAATTGTTAAATTGTTATTTGAGTGTGGTGAAACCTTGACTAAACTGCTAAGTCACATCAAACTAATAAATAATAATTTAAATACCATCTCAAGGCGCTGAGAAATGAGAGCGTATCAGCTGAAATTAAGAAGGACTTAGGACTTAGTTGTGAGATCAGTAGTATGGGCTTAAGTATCAGTTCATATTGCAACGTGACGCGTCTGTTAAATGCAATTTCTTTTAAATTACCCTTTCGAAATTGAACTTTATGTACTACGGAATTGGATTGACTTGCACGCGGTTTTAGGCTGCCCCTTCTCATGGCTCATTCAAAAGTGTATCGCGAGTTTTGCGACGTTGCGATGTGGTTTGACCTTAACTGTGGTAATATTCACTATGGGTAGCTCATTGTTACTCCACGCGGTGCTGAGTACGTGACTGACGTACACCGACCTCGTCTGTATAGACACGACTTTAGCTTGTAGTGTGTCCCTCAGACTGATATCCATACTAATATAATAAATGCGAAAGTGTGTCTATCTGTCTGTCTGTCTGTTACCTCTTCACGCCGAAACCGCTGAACCGAAATTTGGAATGGAGATACTTTGAGCCCCGAGAAAGGACATAAGATAGTTTTTATCCCAGAAAAATGTACTGTTCCCGCGCGATAAACGAATTTTGGCGCAACGGAGTTGCGGGCGTCATCTAGTCACTATGTAAGTTCGTGTGTTCGTCAGATTTTCTAACCAAAGTTCCATTCAATCAGTACAGACCGTTAAGGGTTTTTGATGCGGTGACCTTTGGAACCAATGCCGCTTTGTGAAGTGTCACTATAGAGTGACACTTTACAAAGCGGCATTCCATGACATGGACACGGAACGCAGTTCCATGCTAAGTTGATACACTTATGACAATGTCGTAAGTGCCACAAGATCCTTGTAAAATTGCAAGGAGCGTCACTGGACTGCAGACAAATTTCACTCTTGCGCTGATGGCTCAGTAGTCAAATGTAGACTTTCACAACTCCTAGCTCACACTGCAATTTTAATACATTATCTTTTTCGTACTTTCTCGATACAATTTTTCATCGTTTGACGTTTAGCATCTATATTCCATTTTTTTATCCTGTCATCCCTTAGTCAAATCTTAAAATACAAAAAAATTGAACGTTTGCTATCTTTGATGCTTTGACCACACAATATTAGGGCTGGTATAAATAGTCAGTAGGTACTCAAGATGCATCTCGGTCTCAAGACACGGTTCAGGCTCTGTGATTGGTTGGCTGTAAAAATTTGGACCAATCACAGAGGCGAACCGCGTCTTGAAACCGGGGTGACTTAAAATAGAGTTTTCTGTCATACATTGTTTCCAATCAAATGTGGCATGCGCCATGATGTGTCATCACTCATTACGGTTGTTTAGTCATGATGACACATCTAGAGGTGTATTGTCAATCCATTTAAATACTGACATCTTTATTAGCCGGCTAAGAATAGATGTAATGTTACCCGCGTCACGGCTTCGAATCCCATAATCGTTACTGTTTAGTAGCTCATAGAATATTGACCCTAAGCCTATCGGCATAAAGGTGTTCAGAGGTAACATAAGTATGAACGCTGTAATACTAGGTAGTAACTAGCTAGAAAGTCGGATATATCAATCCTTAAACTTGTGGTATCCCAAGAATACGCGTATAGCTTTATAATATGACAATCTGCAAGTACTACTAACCACAAGTTCCTTGCTTGTGAAGGGCTAACTGTGTATGAAGCCACCAATATTATGTACGTCTGGAATCTGGACCTTAGGGCTTAACGGTGCAGCTTAGATTTTGGACATTTCTAGTGTCATCATTGTTGCAATTGTGCTAAAATGCTTTTACAATTAAATAAAATAAAGAAATAAATATATTTTTCACATTAGCAACACTAAACGGCGAAGCCAAACGAGCGTAATTTGTGTGTTGTGAGTCGCAGAATTTCGGTTCGGCAGAATTCTGCTGCATTCAGTTTCATACAAAAGTCCTGTTTGATTCACACTAGCGTAATTTTGCGAGTCGATTCATTATGACTTCTTGGATATGAAAAAACATTTGGTAGACATTTTGCACACTGATTTTTAGGTGTATAATTGTTTGAAATTCACGGAATCAAGGGGAAGCGGGTATCAGGTATTGCATGGGATTATTGTCATTCTTTATAGTCTATTGTTATTAGGTATTTAGTTTGATATTATTTGCTGAAGTCGCGGTAACGATTCAATTTATTCTGAAGCTGAAATCTATGGAATCACATATGGAATCACGGTGGAGAAATTTCATACCTGCGGAGACGTAGTTAACAGGTAGAAGCCGAATATTTCTGACGCGTGTTTAAAATTGAATTTTGTACTTCTAGCTTGGCGCGAGCGTCAGGTTGAAAAAAAAAATCAAATGGTCTGCCTTTGAAATATCAGAGGTCTGAACGTCTGCCTCATCGAGTTTCTTGGTTCTCATGATAAATTCAAACATCAATCCAAGAGGCAGACATGTGCGCATTATATAGCACAAATTTTTAACATTTTTGAAACGCTGTCGATAGCGAACGCAGAGGCAACATGCTGGCGGACTATTTTTCTGTGGTCCTTATCATTGTTATTAATCGAACAATTTCAATCTGCCAAGTGTGCACTTCATATTATAGAGTTTTTAAATCATAAAAAAAGCTTAAAAAATTGAAAACTACAAAAGTCTGAGCCCTGGATGTCTGCCTCTACGAATTTTTGTGTTTACAGGATGACTATGATCATCAGCCCCAGATGCAGACATGTGCATATAATATCACCCACCTTTTTTTTCAACATTTTTGAAACGCTGTAAGTTGACAACGCAGCGCCACCATGGTGGCAGACGAGGTTCTTGATGTTACTTAGGGTGTAATTATCACTATTAAGAACGTCTGCCATGTGTGCTGATAATATAGAAATTTTTCTCGCCAGCTCCCTAGCTTAAATGACATTGCGATGCAGGTTCTTGACAACAAAAACCACATCCATTTCCATTCGAAGACATTTTCTATTTGGTCAGAGTTTTGGTGAAGTATAAAATGAGCATGTCGGGCAAATATTGAAGTATTATATTATAATTTGCCCAACTGACTGTTTGCTCAGCGATCAGAGAGAAATTAAGTAGACGAGGGGTAGCGACAGCAAGAAAAATAATAATGTGGTAATTTTATAGTAGTTCTTGTTATTTTGTGTGATTACACCCCTATAAAAGGGCTCTTAAAATCTGATTATTTTTATTATTTAAATGATCTCAGTAGTTTATTAATATAGAATTCTGAAGATATCGTAGTCAAATTAGTACCTGCAGGTTGTGAAACCCGCCATATCCGAATACTTAGGTACTATGATCATATATATCACATGGGTTTTTTAGATGTCAGGCTGCTTTTTAGAGCTCTACACCTAAAATAAAATATAAAAAAATCAATGTATCTTTGAACAAGGATGGGGCGCTATTATGCTTAAATTTATCCACCGATTTGTATTTCCATTATATTATTATATTACACATATTGTAGCCTCTATCGGAAATCCCTCAGAATATCAAGAACACCCATGGATAAATCCATCCATCCAAAAATAAGAACATCCATTGCCGTCGGTACAGTCGAAACGCATCACCCTCGAGTATGTTGACCGTTGTACAATAGTATTAGCTGCCGCATTCCACAGACCCGCAAACATTGTGTAAGCCTTTCCTTTCAACGGTTTTTGCTATCCCTACACAATCGTTCGTGTTTGTTTTACCTCACTTTCTATGAAATTTAACCTTACGTCGTTGAGATAAAACTCAAAATCGAACTCAAACTCATTTTTGAGTAGTGCTTATGCAAATTTTTAAGTGACAATGCTAATACTTGAGGTGACGTGGGCATAGACAATGACGCACTTAACCTATAGAGTAGCAAAGACAGAAAAATTAATCTGTGCACTGTAGTTCAGATTTTTCTTAAGACAGGCTCTGTCTAATGTCTTCGAAGTGCCCTCATTGGGGCCAACGCGACTTGTGTAAAATGTAAACAGCCCAACTTTGGTCGAAAGTACACAAGTACGAATGTGTAGTAAGGTACCACGCGATTGAGCGCTTTGGCCGCTACACGACGAGATCACAAGAAATTGTATTGTAACCATTTTGTTGTGTAGCGGCCAAACGCACTGTCGCACCCGGGACGCACATATCGAGCCTTAGCTCGTCTTTACTTCAAAAACACTGACTATGTAGAGACAACAGTCTTCGACAGAAATCATCAATCTGTATTATGACCATGCTAACTAGACGCAACTGAAACACGAAAACTGTGGGATGATGAATTGGAAGAAAATTGTAATCGTCCAACTTCGGAGACGAATAAATTAACACTTTGTGAGTTTGTTGTGCGACTTCGTGCTGTACGATCAATGGCGTTTTGTGAATATAATCATCACCATGGTAATCATCATAATTATTGTGACCAATGTTATCATCATCAGCTCACATGATGACGTGTGTATTCTGTGATACTATAGTTTGCATATCTATGTATTAAACAATTCCTCATGATTTTCTCTTTCTCTTGAAAGCACTGAGCACATTAATTGTGTTGTAACTGCATACATAATATCTATACTAATATTATAAAGCGGAAGAGTTTGTTTGTTTGAACGCGCTAATCTCAGGAACTACTGGTCCGATTTGAAAAAAATATATCAGTGTTAGATAGTCCTTTTATCGAGGAAGGCTATAGGCTATATTTTATCACGCTGAGACTTATAGGAGCGAAGAAATAGAGGAAAATGTGGGAAAAACGGGGGAAAATTATTTGAAAAAGCTTATTTGAACGCGTTAATCTCAGGAACTACTGGTCCGATTTGAAAAGTTCTTTCAGTGTTAGATAGCCCATTCGTCTAGAAAGGTTATAGGCTATATTTTATCACGCTACGACTAATAGGAGCGAAGAAATAGAGGAAAATATGGAAAAAACGAAGGAAAATATTTGAAAGGGCTTATTTGAACGCGCTTATCTCAGGAACTACTGGTCCGATTTAAAAAAATTCTTTCAGTATTAGATAGCCTATTTATCGAGAAAGGCTATAAGTTATATTTTATCAAGCTAAAACTAATAGAAGCTAAGGAATAGAGAAAAATGTGGAAAAAACAGGGGAAATTATCTGAAAGGGCTTATTTGAATGCACTAATCTCAGGAACAACTGGTCCGATTTGAAAAAAATTTTCAGTCTTAGATAGCCCATTTATTAAGAAAGGCTATATTTTATTACGCTAAGACTAATAGGACCAAAAAAATAGAGGAAAATGTGAAAAAATGGGGGAAATTATTTGAAAGGGCTTATCTCACGAACTACTGGAGCAATTTTTCTGTTATTTGGGTCAGATAGGAAGTAGAGCACGTGAAGGATCATAGACTAATTTTTGTGGACTAATTTGTCTGCGAAATATCTAATTTACGCGGGCGAAGCCGCGCGGAATGTCTATAATGAATCCATATTTCCCTTGGTTACGACATCACGCGTAAACAGCTGGACTGGTTTTGCTGAAATTTGGTATAAGTAGATACACTTTGAGTCTAAGAAAAGGACATAGGATACATTTTATCCCGAAAGAATTTACGGTTACGGGTTACCGCACAATAATATTTAAACTATTCAATCGATTTTGATGAATTTTGGTATGACTATGGAGATACTTTGAGTCTCGGGAAGGACAAGGGATATATTTTGTCGCAGAAAAATGTGCGGCTCCCACAAAATGTACCTTTATGATTTGCGCGTAAACTATTCAATCGATGCACGGGAACAACTATAAACTGAAGTCCACGCGGACGAAGTCGCGGGCAACAGCTAGTTTATTATAAGTTTACAATGATGTGCTTACTGCTGTGATACTGTTCTTCATTCTAGAGATTAATTTTCAAGAAAATGATTACAAAACTCGCTTAGTGATGTCTTTCAAGTTTCAATACAACCAAAATCTAAAAAATTTAAAGAATCTACGTCACTCAGTGTGTCCTTACCTCAAAACCGCGACCTATCCCATTGTAATTACGCCGCTATTGATCGCCGAAATTAAGTCAAAGGCCGACCTACTGACGCCCCATTGCCAAGTTTAAATCTGGCCATCGCTGTCTTAATGAGAACAAAGTTTAAGAAACGCGCGCGGAATAATGGTCTTTGATACTCGCTGACAATTTTTTGTGTATTTTGTTGATACTTGCTGACACTTCTTACGGTGCGTCCACATTAGTATGATTTGTGCGATCAGATCTCCGTCGCGATCATCGCGCCGTATCATGATCGCTAGTGTGGACTGTGGACGCAAAATGATACGCGTATCATTTTGATACGGCGCGATGATCGCGACGGAGATCTGAACGGAGATCTGATCGCGCAAATGATACAAATGTGGACGCACGCTTAAGTGTGTATAGGTACGCAAGGAATAATTCTGGTTTAATGAGACGTGATGTTGTTATTATAGTAATAAAAATAAATTACAATATACTAATACGTGTTGGTTTGCTACGGGATTTGTCAGTGCGTAACCGTCGAAAAAATGTCAAGAAAAGTAGATGAATGCGTAAGTTTAACGTGGGAGAGTCATGCTTCGGCACGAATGGGCCGGCTCGACCGGAGAAATACCGCGTTCTTACAGAAAACTGGCGTGAAACAGCGCTTGCGCTGTGTTTCGCCGAGTGAGTCAGTTTACCGGAGGCCCAATCCCCTACCCTATTCCCTTCCTTATCCTCCCCTATTCCCTTCCCTTCCCATCCCTTCCCTCCCCTATTACCCTATTCCCTCTTAACGCAACGCCGGCCGGCAACGCACCTGCAGCTCTTCTGATGCTGCGAGTGTCCATGGGCGACGGAAGTTGATTTCCATCAGGTGACCCGTTTGCTCGTTTGCCCCCTTATTTCATAAAAAAAAGATCTACCTTAAGTTTAGATATAAATATTTCTACTAAACTTCTATAAAAGTTTTAAGTAAGCACTCGTTTTATAGCTGACTGAAATAATCGAGTGTCTGAAATTCATGCTCTACGCACGAATTATCGTCGCTGACAAGTATCAATACATCACGGGCGCGGTATAATTAATAAAAAAGAATTAAAAGGAGTTCGGTCGTGCCCCAGAGGCCAACGTCCTTTACACCCTCTAGCGCTATCTCGCTCTAATTAAGCATTTAATCTATTCCTCTCTTTCCGAGGGATGCTAATATCGCGACCCGATACCCCGCTGGGCGAATAATACTTCTGGAGAGTTCCACATCAAAGCGGACGAAAGTTGGAGATCGTTCGAAAACTCGTATGTCGCTAATGGATGAATTATTGTTATCGTGCTAGCAATGATAATAAAGTACGCTAAATACCTTCGCCCTTAATATCTTCCAGGCGAGAGCGCCCGACGCGCTATATCGGAGAATTTTCATCTGAATATTTTCATTTCTTATTGTCGTTATCTGAAAAATATGTTTTCGTTCAACCCGTGTTCGTCCGGCCGTCGCGATCGAGAGGGGCCTAACCGACGCGAGAAGGAGCATCCATTTGGCGACCTCCCGTCGCGTCCCAGGGTCCACATTCTTGTGATAACAATGTAACGCCACGGGGTGGTCGAAGGAAAGCGATCGACGAACCGAAAGCGACTGTAAACACACACGTTAGAGTCCAATTTAGTTTGTCCACGCACGGGGTGGCACGGAAGTATGGGGAACGGAAGAGCAGCGAAGGCAAATAACTCGGGTGTACGTATGGCGGCAGGGGCGGACGAAAAATTCACTGCTCCAAGTTTTCACAATGAAACGTCGGGTATTTTATCATTTGTCGCGATGGAGCCTCGCACTAACGGCCTCTGATGGCTCATTTTATGTTTTTCCAGCTACCCGCTATTCAGACCTATTATAATTCTATTAAGCGTTTAAGTGGCAACATTGTGTGTGCGGAGATGATCAAAGGATTCCTTAAATCACTAGACTTAATAGGCCAATGTCCGGTCCGAGGTTTTTCATAGTTTATTTATTGAATAGTCGCTGATTGGTGCTAATGTTTGATGATAGCCAATCAAACGCGGCATCTAATAGATACATTTCTGTCGCAAAACCCCAGAAAAATCTAAACCCCAGAAAAAAAGCTATGTTTTTGTTTTTATTCTTCGAGCAGGGTATATTTTCAATTCTCTGTGTAACAGACATTAAGGAAAAGAAGATAAAAGAAATATAAGTACCCTTTACGATGGAAGATGAAAATAAAAAACAAAGTCATGCGGGGACTAATATTAAACATGAGGTGGAATTTTTTAACTTCTGCACATTTTTCAACTTTGAAATGTTTCCGTGGAAACTTGAAAACGACGCCACAGAAACCGCGGTATGTGCCGAAAAAATAACTAACATTTTAACTGTATAATATGTAATATAATTTTATTTACATTTTTTCCTGCAAACTTGGTAAAAATGCTGGTTAAAATTTGCAGTTGAAGAGCCTTTTTGGCTGGGTTAATCTCTATAAGAATTTACTCTGTACCAAAACTACATAGAGGAAATATTTATTATTTTGCATTAACCCATCAATCCCCAAACGGCAGCCGGCTGCCGCATAACAATTGTAAATCTATTGTGTCTGCGATACCCACGATGGAGGTGCTACATACGTTTCTAAACTACATGACCAATATTGAAAAAAATTGTTTACGTATAGAGTCAACTGACGGGATAGATAAAGGCAAAAATATATTATAGCCAATACATAAACGGTATAATGTAGGTACGGTTACCGCAAGTTTTTCTTCCATGTGCACGAAGTTGCAGGTAACAAATTGTGGTAATAATGATTTTAGATCATCAACTATTGATAGTTGAGGTAAATACCAAGGTCTAAAACAAACGAGGTGTTGCTACTGTATGCCCTTTATCATTGTAAAATGTTATTGGCTTTAACCTCACTATAGCGAGTCTTTATAATGGTGTGACAGACTATTATAATTAGTTCAGTGTAACTTGTTCTTGTCATAACACTTAAATAAGCATCCCTTAATTGTCCCTTTTATTTAAGTGATGTCTTTAAACACGTTATTATGGGGCTCAAAATTGAAATCATCAGTAATTGTTTGAACGATGAAAATACCTCAGTAAAGAAAATGATTGCAGACTTTGGTTATAGAGATGGCAGAAAAATGACAACCTGAAATAAATCTAATGTAAAAGAAGGAACGTTACATTGTAACCATTTTTATGTCACAATGATATCATACAAGATCCTTACAATTTCATTTAGTTGTTCTGGATAAAGTTCTTGATGAAGATTCTGTCATTTCAATGATTGAGCTAAACAATATAATCTAAAATTAACTCAACTCCTAGCTGTACGCATGTGAAAGTGAAAAGACACTTGGTTTTTTTGTAGCGACGTATAAACAGTGAACTTCATTTGTTTGTATCGACGACTGGTCGAATTCGCATGCAGCGGGCGATTTGTCCAATTTGCAACCGAAGCCTTAAACACCGCTACGTGCAGGTAGACGTAGATTGGAATCTTAATCGGACCTTTGAGTCCCGTTAGTTTCAGAAATTCTTTGCACTCAAAAATCAAAGCACGAAACGGCGAAAGTTGAACCTTTGAGCGCGTTATTATTTTCTCGAGAAGCTCTTTTATGTAAAAGAACGCTTCAGAAAGGGAGGGTGGGTAAAGAGAAAAATATGATGGAGTTGTGTTGCTTCCGTCTCTCTCTATTCTCTTGTGCGGAGAGGGATGGGGGATGTCGAGTGGCTTTCGAGTCGAGAGTTCGTACGGCTCCTCGTTACGTCATGCCTCGGGGCGCGGGGTAGGAGGGCAGGGAGGGGGTATTCGGACAAGTATTTTATGAAAAATGTTGCCGTCTTGACAATGCTGCAGTTGTAATGAGATGAAAATGTCACGTGTTCCGAGAATATTATGTTCCGAAAGTTGAAGTAGGTCCTAGTTCAGACAAAGCGAAAAACCTCATTGTTTTGGTACAGATAAATTACTCATTACACTACGTTCAAAATGAGCTGAAGTAGTACATACCTACTTGCCAATGGTTGTCTCAAAATTGAAGGTGCAAAATATGGGCTACTTATCTGTAGCGCACCATTTTTCCTTCGACGATTCCTTGTTGCCAGATTTGATTTCAAGATGGATCAGACTAAAATCGTTTTGTAAATATAGGATATATTACTGCAATGTTTTCACGTTAGAGTGAAGCACCAGCATTTACTGTACACAAAAAGCTGACGTTTGACAACGTTTCTGCCAATATTTTGATATGACGTGTGCTGCAACATGTCGGATTTTCTCCGACCTTAATAATATTATTCTCTATTCTGTCGGCGGCCTGCGTAGTACATTTTGTGCATTTACTTGAAGCTATTAAAAGCCTAATCGCTGCGACTTCGAAACGCACAGAAATTCCGACCCGCTCGTTCCTAGAACTTGGGTAATTTACTTGATTCAACGACTTAATTATTTTGAAATGCCTTCCTATGTTTATCAAGATGATTTACTTGAGAGTTTCTATCTTATTGATCTACTAAAGAATGAAGAAATATAGAAAACGATTGCGATCTATATAGATTAATATCGATATAATTTATATATCAAATGATCTGTGTTTGCAGATAAAACTTAATGTTTTGTACACTACTGATTAAGATATTTATTGAGCGTATAGCTATTTAAGGTCAGTTGTTTCTGGATGACATGGCAACATGACCTATTTAACAGACAAAGAAAAGCAAAATATTATTATTAGTAAGGAGGAGAACTATAAACTGCGTTTTACATAAAATTTCAATAGCAATGAAAGAAAATGCTCCAGTTAAAAGCTTTGGAAATTTTCTTTCTTAGATACGATTAAAATAGGACATTAAAGGAATGTTTGATTCATAAAAACACAACCCTCCTTCGGATGTAGGGTAAGGAGGCAATATGAAGGATCGCGATATAATTAAAGCACATACACAAGTTGTCGAGTTGGTAAAGAATCCGTTTGACGTGTAGGAGCAATAACAGGGATAATAAACTCCGGAAAGGCTGACATTTTCCTTCATGGATACAGGTTTGAATAGATACGGCATGGTTATGGTGATACTATTGATATACTCAAACATTCTCTTGTTTCATGTTATAAGCCAAAACATTACCATTTTAGTCTTTTAGATAAAACACGACACTCCTACAGTGGTTTTCGTTCAGCAATTTTAAGCACGTACATAAATCCCGGGCCCAAGATGCTTCCTTGCGGAACACTCTTTGTGAAACCACTGTTTTATGTTTTGTCTGCGTCCACCATTTTGTGGTTGTGGTTTAGTGGTCGACGCGATAAATAGTGTTGCCTAGGTTTATGTTTTCAAACGGGATTTAACGACATAGTCTCTCTATCCCTTGAAGTATCACATAAGGGAAGTCCCATACCTATACTGCTCATTTTTGTCCTTTTATACCGTCTTATCTCCTACCGTTTTGTCTCCTTTTGACAAAACTTTGTACAAAACTTTAGGAACACTAAACTCATTGATAGGTTTACCTTAAAATTAAGATAAAAATCGCAATTATGGAAATCAGATGCTAATCGGTTTTCTAAACCTTAGTTGCTTTCTAAATTTTTTCTTTAGTGATGCAATCGAGTATATGTTTAGCATGTGCTAGAAAGACATGTACTTACCATTTTATCACCAATGGCACAAGTAATACATATTTAACAGAAGACTAAAATATCAAAATACTTTTATTGGAAATATTGCTCTAGATACCATATTTAGTTGCGCATGGCAATTTAAAGGCTTTCATATTATGTTCTGTACTATCGATTTATTGTGAGATCCCTGATACGGAACATCGACGTCCGTCACACGACACGTAATAATATGTACTTGCGTTAATAGCTAAATAGTAATAGATCATTAACACGCACTCAATACTGATTGCCTTTTTGTCGTTTATTATCCCCATTGGTATTCACGAAACGAATATTACATTGATTTCAGTAAAGTTTTTTTAACTTAAGGAAGTAATTTTGAACATATGGTAAGATTTTAATTTGATTGTTTTTGGCATTTTTATTTTGTTTTTTCAGGTTCGTGTAAATACCTCTTTTACTCTTATTTAATTTGTGGTTTTCGATATAAAGTAACAATCCTATTTCTAAGTATACTTTTTCTTTCTACATTAATAACATATAAGACCGTTAGGTACTACTTCTTTTCAATGGCATTTCTTCCTTCTAGTCTTGTCTTTTAGCTCTAAGATCTACGTTCCCAACGCAGATTATTATTTGCGCGACTCCCTCATTACGAAGCAAATCATTACTTGGTGAAATCGTATGGAATCGCTAAAGAGGGATTGTTATAATTGGCAGGCGATTCTCAACCTTAGAGTACGGGGTTACGGTGTATAATCGCGTACCGGTGAGATGTTTGCTATGGTGTGTCATCCATATCTGTATGAAAAATAAGGGAATATTGAGAAAATGAAATCACTCCGATATGAACGGCTTTTTATGATTCGTAATATATCAATCATCATCATCATCTTTTGTGTCTTCGGTGAATCATTTTTAAAGGATTCTTCTTCATTATGGTTTATTTATTATGATATTCAACATCATGAAGACTAGCCGTTAAATGACTTTACATGGCTGGCTAAATTTGAAGTTATAGGCTGTTATATTATTCTAGTTGTTATATTTAACATAACTCATAATATTATTATATAACTCATATTCTGTATAGGACGCAAATAATATCTTCCTTTTTCAAAAATTGGTTAAAACGTCTTGATAAAGTAGTTGTTTAAAAATATTTTTGGCTGGAGATCAATCGTCATAAATGTTATTAAAGTGTATACTGTATAATAGTAATATAATAACAATTATATAGCCTATGTACGAGAAACATATACGTATTATATTATGTTGGCTGTGTAAGGAAAACCTCCTCATAACTCAAGGAAAATTCCGCCACATACGCGTACACGTTAATCGTATAGGGTGAGAAAAAATCTATTTTTATCAGCCAATAGTATTCTTCAGGAGTCCCAATTTCCCGCCTACACACGTCTTACCCTCTCCTTATCATATGTGGAATTGATAACGGCAGGACAATGGAAAAGTTACCTAAGTACACCGTGAGAGGGTTCGATTTTGAGTAAAGGCATGAGATAGTTCAGCTCTTGAGTAGGTAGGGAGGGTAATTTTTATTTATCGTGTGCTACTGAAGGTAACGTAGCCAATGATGTGGAAAACGGCCAAGTTTAAGTCGGACTCACGCACCAAGCATTAAGGGTCAAGTCACACCGCACTGCAGCGCAGCGGCGAGCATTTTCAGTGTGATAATAATGATTTTAAACTTTATCTTCATTATTGTAATGCATAGTACCTATCGCTTGAGAATTCGTGGCGGCCGGCGGCCGCGAGACTTCTCAAGTTTCTCAAGCGATACTATTAGGGAATGAAAAATCTCGCGAGATTGGAGCTCAAGCGAGATCCCGTGAGTTTATGAATACAATCCGCGTTATATAATTAATAATACAAGATCTCGCGAGATTAGCAATTTGGTGGTTTTTTTTGGCAAATAATCACAATATTTGAATAAATTACGAAAAAAGTAATAAATATTATAAGTATTATAAGATTAACATTCATGTTCACGTGATTTTCACGAATTTTTTCAATAGAAATTTATGTAACAAACATTGTTTCAAGACGTATCTGTCTATAATGTTTAAGTAGTAATAAACTTTAACATAGGTACCTATCAACTATCTATCAAATAACAAATGAAAGAAACAACCAATCTTCTCTTCTAATGTGCGCTTTTATAATTTTGGACGTTGTGGTAATATTATCGTGGACGTCCGCGGTAAAACGATAACATAGGGTAGTAAAATGTATGGGAGACGCTTTTAAATTTCCGGCGACGAAAACATTTTAACATGCACGTTGGAGGACATCACGACATCTATACTATTCTGAACCGCACAAAACGTCCGCGATGCGTAAAATTAAAAAGGCATTTAACGTACTCAACGTTTTACCATGGAAGCAGGCGTCCACGATAACGTGACGTCCAGAATATATAAAAGCGCACATTATCAAACACAAATCTTTTAGTAATAAAACAGTTCTTTTATAACAAACAAAACATCGAGAAGTCCAAATTCATGAATTCCTATACTAGTTGAAGTTTTTACTCCGTGATCGCAAAGTCCGTCCGTGTCAATCCGCACTTCGAAAAATACGTTTTTGACGTGATAACGTCTTATAATTCGATATGGGGTGCGCGCCCGAAAAACATGACAGTTCATGCGGCGTTACCTCGCCCTGAGCCGTTCCATATAAGGCTTAAAGTGCAAGCGAGAGCGCGGAACGAGCGACAAGGAAGCACAATCGGCCTTTGCGTTCGGTAGGGTTCGAAATCCGTCTCTCTCCTAAGTCCTACTTGAGTGAGCGATGCTTATATTTTTATGCTCAAGTGCAATCTCGTCAAACTCGCGAGATGTCGCCATCTTTTCGGCCGAAATCAATCTCGCTAAAAAAGGCCGAGATCTCGTAAGAACGAGATCTCGCGAGAACGAGATTGCATTCCCTAGATACTATGTATTATAACAACAAAGATAAAGTTTTAAATCGTATGACACTGAAAATGCTCGCCGCTGCGCTACACCGTTTCAGTGTGATTGACCCTTAAGTTATACATATTATATTATAATATGTTTAAGAATTTTTGCTAGACTTGTGCTGTACCATTATTATTTGTGTAGCACAAAGTAAGCACAGTTACTATTATTTAAGCTTAAGCTTTTACTTGAGCTTAAGAAAAATTTGAGAATATCCAATAAACTCGTAAATAATAGTACGATTCTTAAGATAAACAACTGTTACCAAATTATTTTCCTTAATTGATTCAGATAACAAACAAAAGCATGACAGTAGTTGTACCATTGGTACATTATCGTTGAAGGAGTAAATTAAACACAGAATACTGTATCACTGAACGCTCTAGTCTCGGCGGTGGCTCGGTAAGAAGTGGACGACAGCTCTGACGTCTGGAGGCCATATTCTCCAAGCCCCCACTCATAGGTAGTGCGGCCACCTTTATTTATCAATACACTACAGTAGTTATTTAATTACTTGTAGAGCTATCAAACAATATCCCAATTATTACCCTATAACATGCCAACAAACATTCCGAAAAAATCCCGTATCGAAACTAACAATTTGTTCGTACATTCCTACACGCTACTTTTATATTTATTGGCTATTGTAAGTAAAGTTCAACGATTATTTACGATGTCAAAAACTCACAACATGTCCGAGCATTCTGTTAATATACGGTAATTAGTGGGAATGGCGCGAGTTAGGCCGTCGGTACACGGTGAGTAATTCTATAGTGTTGATTGCTCAAAATCTGCTGTATTGATGTCTATAAAATACTAGAAAATGTAGTATTTAATATTAAGTTGCATTAAAAAGTATAATATTGACCACCAGATGGAAAATTGATTAAATTTTGAGAAGATTGCAACTGAGGAAATCTTATTTTATTCTATTTAAGGGCCAGGACATTCAGCTCTCTATAAGACATAGTATTAGTATTCCTCATTAGTTGACTCATATAGTTTTTTAAGGTCAATTGGGATAGTCAAGATTGAAAGAAAATAAAATTTCAGTGCAAGTTTCTTCAATATTCGACTTAAATGTGTAATTATTTATAACTTTTAAAACAATAAAATTATTTCTTTAAGCATCAAAACATCCATACTAATTTTATAAATGCGAAAGTGTGTCTGTCTGTCAGTTACCTCTTCACGCCCAAACCGCTGAACCGATTTTGCTGAAAATTAGCATGGATATACCTCGAGTCCTGGGAAAGGATATAGGATACTTTTTATCCCTGAAAAAGGTACGGTTCCCGCGCGATAAACGAGTTTTGGCGCAACGGAGTTGCGGGCGTCATCTAGTTCTTATTAAATGTAAAATATTTAACCCTCATTTTGCCGCCTATTACTTGTCATAGCACTCCCTGAGCAATCAAATAATTGCCAGTAAATATGGGGCAGATTATGAGCGAGCAATTATTTGGTTTGAGGTTCAGTCCCCAGAGATTGTCGATAATGTGATGAAATTTTTCATGTCAAGAAAAAGGTGTGTGAAAATTGATATTAACATAAATTATTAATTGTAATAATGGAAACGATTAGCAAAATTGGTAAAAATAGACGTCTCATCAAAAATAAAGGCACAAATTATTTCAGTGTCTTTAAAATTATTAAAGCCTTTTGACAAACTGACAGTTTTGAAAAAGAGACACAATACACTATATAAATTTATGTTATACAGATATGCGAGTTCAGCATATTATTATTGTGCATATTTAAAGAAAGCCTTAGCAATCCTCGTTTGTATATCCTCGTTTGGAGGGCACATCTTTAACCATCTCCCCTAGCATTGAGATACTTGGCGTCAACATATCGTTCCGATATCATCTAGAGGGTAGGGCTAAATTAGCCTCCAAGAAGCTTGGTGTTCTTAACAGAGCGAGACAGTACTTCAGTCCGGACCAACGCCTAAAACTCTACAAGGCGCAGGTTGGGCCTCATATGGAATATAGTTCTCATCTCTGGGCAGGAGCGTCAAAATACCAACTGCTCCCTTTGGATCGTATCCAACAAGGGAAGGGAAAGGAAGGTGTTTCAAACAGCTTGGACCCCTTGGAATTACGCCGAGATGTAGCTTCACTCTGCATCCTCTATCGGTTGTATCACGGGGAGTGCTCTGAGGAGTTGTTCGGAATCATACCACCTGCAACTTTTCGCCATCGTCCCACGCGAAAAATATACCATCCTCATCACCTTGATGAGTGGCAGTCTTCCACAGTGCGTTTTTCGCGTAACTTTCTGCCGCGCACTGTAAAACTCTGTAATGAACTGTCACCAGCAGTATTTCCGGACCTATAAAACCTGCAAACCTTCAAGAAAAGAGCGTATTCCCTCTTAAAAGGCCGGCAACGCACCTGCAGCTCTTCTGATGTTGCGAGTGTCCATGGGAAATGGTAGTTGCTTACCATCAGGTGACCCGTTTGCTCGTTTGTCCCCTTATTCAATAAAAAAAAAACCATCAAATTTTAGTTATAGGTATTCTAGGGATTTATCTATTAACTATTTTATGATAATTGCTTTTGGTGGCGCCAAGTTTGTTATTTGGGCAATAAGAGAGCAATTAGAGCAATTGCTCACATTGTCTCAAGTGTATCAGCACCTTAACACATCTTAGTAAAGATTTTATCTAAAGTAATTAATCAAAAGCAATGTTTGCACTCAGTGTCTGGCAGTGGGCGCTGCAAACATCATTATTGCTTATCTGTTGCTGTTCGCTTCGAGTGCTAGTCGGCTAATACATAATACTGTAGTAGGTCAGTACCTACTACCAACCTACTACAGTGGTAGTGTAGTACTACAAAATTGTACTAAACTTAATTATAACATTTCTAATTACTAGACTAACATTTTTTTTGAATAATAATTATATAATATAATACTAGCGGTCGCCCGCGGCTCCACCCGCGTGGATGTCGGTTACCGCTGGAATAAGCCAGCATTTACTTAGAACATTGTATGGTTCTATCTTTTATAGTTTAGGCAGCGTACGCTAAATAAGTAACTTTTCTAGTTGATTTTTTTCACCTTGTGTCAGAAAAACTCAAATATCTTACGGAACCCTATATTTTTCAAAATAATAATTATTTTTAACAAAAAATTAAAACCAACTTCCAAGGTAAAACAATAATAACATCCTTATAATATGAACTAAAAAGTATTAAATAATTATTCCTATCTAATAGTGCCTTTTTCCGAATTCGGCTAAAACTCAACTATTTCTGTACTCAATCATCATCATTTTGAAGTCGGTACCAGATGAATCTTCTGTTTCTGACAGAATATTTGAGACTTTTGGAACTGGCACCGACTTCAAAATTATGAAGATTGAGTACAGAAATAGTTGAGTTTTAGCCGAATTCGGAAAAAGGCACTATTAGATAGGAATAATTATTTAATACTTTTTAGTTCATATTATAAGGATGTTATTATTGTTTTACCTTGGAAATCGGTTTTAATTTTTTGTTAAAAATAATAATTTCACTCTTTTTAGTTACCAGAGTAAACCATCGCGTACTATAAGTAGAATAATACACCTGTATAATATTATTCTGCGTATCTTATTACAGTCACACTTACAAAATATAATATCAGCTGCAGCCTGCAGATAATTTTAAACAATACATTTAAAAAAATCGAAGTGAACACGTGACGTGACGTGCTAAGTAGCCGGTCACCGGACTAGTTTCAACTTTCAATAGTACCTACTGGCACTCGCTCGACTTGTCGCACGTGACGCGGACGCAGCGCACATAGTCCCTACCCGGCCCGCGCCGCGCCGCCGCGCCGCCCGCGCCCGCTTGACAGCCCTGCGGCCCTGGCAGATTGAAGTGAGACTGCAGAGAGTGTTATTGTATTATGAACGCTAAACGCAATGCAAAAGGTTGAAATTAGGTTGTTTTCCAGAATATCTCGGCGAAGTGAGACAGAATGTTACATTATCGAAGCAGCTTTAACTTCTTAGAAGTAATGTCAAATGTGTGCCTTATGCTCTGGAGATAAGGTTGAATTTGGTGACATTGGTGACATGGTAATGATGATGATGATGATGAATGTAATTTGCATAGTAGCATATGCTTTCAGTTCTTAAAACAGCGCCTAAACTCCCGAACTTGTATCTATAAAGAATCCAGAGTTCTCTTAGTAGCTTCGGAACCATAGTATACCTCGGTGCAAAATCTTGCGTTTTGGTAGCATAAACAACGCTGAAACTCCCAAACGTGTATATAAGGAGTCAGGAGTTCTCTCAGCATCTTCGAAACCATGGTATACCTTGACCCCAATATTTGACTTTTTGGTAGCATATTCTTAGTACACTTCTCATAAAACCAAAATCACCATATGTTTCCATATTTCGAGGAGTTCCCTCGATTACTCATGGATCCCATCATCAGGTCACCACTTTTGTGAACATGGTACCAAATTGGAGTGAAACCTAATACAACACAACAAAAATTTCGAAAATCGGTTCACAAACGGCGGAGTAATCGTTGAACATACAAAAAAAAAAAAAAAAACCACAGCCGAACATATAACCTCCTCGTTTTTTGGAAGTCGGTTACAAAGTAGCCTATGTTACTCGTAAATAATGTAGCTTTCGAATGGTGAAAGAATTTTTAAAATCTGTCCAGTAGTTTTTGAGCCTATTCATTACAATTAAACAAACAACCTCTTTATAATATTATAGTATAGATATAGATGTATTGTATTTTCACTATCATTTTTTTCGATACCGTGGATTGATAAAATGCAGTTTACAACTTATTTCAGTAAATTAATTAAAAAGTCAAAATTAGACTAAAATTGGTAGGGTCCAATTTTCAAATTTTCGTATTGAAATAACTGATTAGACAAGTACTAATGTGCCCGCGACTTCGTTCTCGTGGAATAGTTACTATGGGCATCATATTTACTTTGGCAAAAAACTTCCTCACCTTTATAAATTACTAGCGACCCGCCCCGGCGTCGCACGGGTATAAAATATTATATAGCCACTGAAAAAATGATCATAATCGATAGCCTATGATCCTTCACGTGGTCTACTTCTTATCTGTGCCAAATAACATAAAAATCGCTCCAGTAGTTCGCGAGATAAGCCCTTTCAAATAATTTCCCCCGTTTTTTCCACATTCTCCTATTAGTCTTAGCGTGATAAAATATAGCCTATAGCCTTCCTCAATAAATGGGCTATCTAACACTGAAAGAATTTTTCAAATCGGACCAGTAGTTCCTGAGATTAGCGCGTTCAAGTTAGCCCTTTCAAATAATTTTCCCCGTTTTTTCCACATTTTCCTCTCTTTTTTCGCTCCTATTAGTCTTAGCGTGATAAAATATAGCCTATAACCATCCTCGATAAATGGGCTATCATCTAATCATCAAAATCTGTTGCGTAGTTTTAAAGATTAAAGGGAACAAAGGGACATGAGGGAAAACAAGCGACTTTGTTTTATAATAAGTATAGATAGCTGTTACCCACGTAAATGCATTCATTTCGACCAAATTTGATTCTTATACCATTTAAAAACGATTATTGTGAGTTAATCTTAAAAACGATAGACATATACATTTTTTAAGATCATTTAAGCAGATAGGATTAGGCTAACGACGCTCATGAGACTTCGCTCCGGGCACGTTCCACTCAATGCATTTGGATATATGATGAAAGTTTGCATGTCGCCAGATTGTAGTTTGTGTAAGAAGCGGGAAGATCTTTACCATGCTTTGATGGAGTGTGCCCGGGTGGAGTCAGAGAGGCGCAGGTTTGAGGCTGATGCGGGGGTGGCGCTGACAGCTCGGTTGTGTGAGCACCATTCTCGCTCAGCCGAAAGATCCTGTTTGCTGGGGGCTAGTAAATTTGTATTTAAATTTCATTAAGTGTAGAGCTAATTAGTATCTGTTTGCAAATTGTTAGTAATGAAGTTTATAATTTGGATGTAATTTATGAGGCTGGCATTGTCGGTTTCGACACAAGCCTAATAAATAAGAAAAAAAAAAATGGAGTAATTCTTCAATACATATTTTTGGGTATCTTGGACCGTTTTTGCAGCGCACGTAACGGAAGCTCTCAAAGATGAATAATTTTTCCCGCTTTTTTCATCATTTTCCTCTGTTTCTTCCCTCCTAAAAGTCATAGCATGATGTTATATAGCTTATAGCCTTCTTCGATATGGGCTATCTAACGCTGAAATAATTTTTCAAAACGGACTATTAGTTCCTGAGATTAACGAGTTCAAACGAACAAATAAACAAAATCTTCAGTATTAGTATATAATATATTATAGATGATGATACTTGATCCTTAACTCTTAAGGTCGGCAAGTTAATTTGTATAAGGGCGGCGACTCAATTGCAACAGATCGAAACGATCAATCGCGATCGAGACGCTGCCCTTGCGGTTCACAGCATCACTACGGAACCACAACAATGTCTCGGCTAATTGTTAATCGTGTAGCTAATTATCGACACTTTGTGCGGAACCCTTGTGAGTTGAACTGTCGTGACCCCGTAGGGTTCGCGCCATTTCGACACTACATTTTATCTCAAATCTTTTAGTGCGGCATTTTATTACATTTTTCTAACATTTTTAACCGACTTCCAAATAACGAGGAGGTTATATGTTCGGCTGTGGATATATTTTTTATTTTTATTTTTGTATGTTCAACGATTACTCCGCCGTTTGTGAACCGATTTTCGAAATTTTTGTTTTGTTGTATTAGGTTTCACTCCAATTTAGTACCATGTTCACAAAAGTGGTGACCTGATGATGGGATCCAGGAATAATCGAGGGAACTCCTCGAAATTTATATGGAAACATATGGTGATTTTAGTTTTATGTGAAGTGTACTAAGAATATGCTACCAAAAAGTCAAATATTGGGTCAAGGTATACCATGGTTTCGAAGATGCTGAGAGAACTCCTGACTCCTTATATATACACGTTTGGGAGTTTTAGCGTCGTTTTAAGAACATAAAGCATATGCTACCATGCAACTCAAATTCATCATCATCATCAAGCTCATACATTTCATTTTATACAAAAATAATTCTGCTACAACTATATAAAACTCATACGTACAAGCGATAGTGCGATTCAGGAGCACCTCAGCGCCATCTATTAAATACATCATGTAACTAAAGCTATATGAACAACACTCGGACAAGCGATAGCGTGACACAGGAGCGCCTCAGTGACATCTAGTGAAGACAATATGAAACTATTTTTTTATACAATTTAAATTGGCACTAACAGTTTACCTACTAGGTAACTAAAAAGAGTGAAATTATTATTTTTAACAGAAAATTAAAACCGACTTCCAAGGTAAAAACAATATTAATAGCATCCTTATAATATGAACTAAAAAGTATTAAATAATCTTTCCTCTCCAATAGTGCCTTTTCCCGAATTCGGCTAAACCTCAACTATTTCTGTACTCAATCTTCATAATTTTGAAGTCGGTGCCAGTTCCAAAAGTTTCAAATTTTCTGTCAAAAAAATAAAGATTCAGCTATATCTGGTACCGACTTCAAAATGATGAGGATTGAGTACAGAAATAGTTGAGGTTTAGCCGAATTCGGAAAAAGGCACTATTAGATAGGAATAATTATTTAATACTTTTTAGTTCATATTATAAGGATGTTATTATTGTTTTACCTTGGAAGTCGGTTTTAATTTTTTGTTAATTAAAATTGTTTTCGTATTTATTTCGAATGAATTATGGATAAATTTTTGTTTTATTATCAAGTTGATGTTGCCAGTAACTTCATTGAGTCGTTTGTCGCGCAGGAACCGTACATTTGGGACCTTATGTTATGTCCTTTCCTAGGACTCTTAAAGGGGTGATAGACGTGCGAGTAAGTACGCGGACTTATGGCTCGACGATCTTTTTCGCCTGTAAAAGTACGCGTTTTTGAGGTGACACAGGCGAAAAAGATCGTCGAGCCATAAGTTCGCGTACTTACTCGCACGTCTATCACCCCTTTTAGAATCTCATAACAAATTGCATTATAATCCATTCAGTGGTTTAAGCGTGAAGAAATAAAACACATTCACATAAACAACAGCTTTTTCGCATTCTATAATATTAACTATGAATTTTCTGCTTTTACCAAGATTTTAGAGAATTAATGCTCTTACGTCAGAGTGCCAATAAGATGCCTATTTATTTATCATAAAGGTTTCAAAGGCTTTTGACAGTTTTATAGTTTAGAAGGTTTAATATACAGGACGTACATAAATGTTAATGGGTATTCACCATAATATGGTGTAAACGACTAACTATGGTAGTTACGATCATATAATTCAATAAATATAAAAGCAGTATAGCTGCAGGTGGTCCTAGTCACCAGTGTAATAATTTGACAACAAAATAGTTTAGCTATAAAAATTCAAATTACAAAATCTGAAGCTCCGGATACGAGAGACGTAAATTTTTTGAATCCTGTTATATGTCCTACAACAATTTTTTTTGATTACTAAGAAGCTTTTTTTGTTAGTAGCTATATTTTGATAAGACGAATAACGATTTTATTTTCGAAAAATCTCTAAGGTGGTAGCAGCTAACAGAGATAGAAAGGATTTCATAATTTGACTTGATGGTCCCAAAATATCGATTGTTTTATTTGTAGGACAAGGTTACTCTTAAATTATATAACTATTAACCTATCAATATACAAAGAATCTGCTGGTTAGGATTCCGTTTTAGGGTTCTGTAATCAACAAAACTTGGTTGACTACTGTACCCTAAAACGGAACCCTAACCAGCTGAATTTTTTATTTCAAGTTTAAGCTGGACTTTCGAGATTTTTCGAACATAAAAATGTTGTTCGTCTTATCAAAATGAAGCTACTCACAAAAAAAATAATATCTATGGACGCTTCACACCACGTCAGTCTGGCCCCGTGGTAAGTACCAGAAGGACTTGAGTTACGGGTACCAGACAACGGAAATATATTTAATACTTTTATACTATACATATATTTAAGATTTTTATTATATGATACACATATTTAATACACATCCATGACCCAGGAACTTTGAAAACTTTTTGTTCCGTCGGCGGGATTCGAACCCGCGACCCCCGGCTTGAGCTACCGATAGCCCACCAACTGAGCCACAGAGGTCGTCTATTAGCTTGTTAGTAATCACAAAAAAAAAATAATCCCTCACTATTTTATTTTTAAACTTCTCAACAACAAACACAAACATAATTTAATATAGTGAGCAGAAACAAGTCAATCATTTCTTATTTTAAATGTTGTATGCATCACAGATAACTGCATATCACGCGAAACTGTAAATTTTGTAGAGACTCAAAGTATTGAATCATTTTACACGTCTTCATCTTTTAGTCATTAGCTTTGACATCTATACTAATATTATAAATGCGAAAGTGTGTCTGTCTGTCTGTTGCCTCTTTACGCCTTAACCGCTGAACCGATTTTGCTGAAATTTGGCAAAGATATATTTTGGGTCCCGGGAAAGGACATAGGATACTTTTTATCCCGGAAAATTTACGGTTCCCGTGCGATAAACGAATTTTGGCGCAACGGAGTTGCGAGCGTCTTCTAGTGGCAAATACTTTGGCATATTTTATGCTAGTACTAGATGAAGCCCGCAACTCCGTTGTGCCAAAATTAGTCTTTGGACGGGAAACGCACATTTTCCCGGGATGAAAAATATCCTATGTCCTTTCCCAGGAAGTATCTGTATACTGAATTTCGAGAAAATCTGTTAGCGATTTGGGTGTGAAGAGGTAACAGATAGACAGACACACTTTCGTATTTGTAATATTAGTAAGTATGGAATATGGATAATATTATGAACTCTACATTGGCAACTTTGGAGTGATCCGTGAGTCGATAAAATCGATGGTAAATCGATAGCTATATTGAGAAAAGACATGATATGACCAAAGTCCATAACCCCTGGTTCATCAACGTTCAAAATCTTGTTCCTATTTTATAAGTTTCGAAATTGGTATTCGTACAAAAATTATTACAAATGCATAATACATACTTTTGCATTTATACAAACCTAAGCAGCTGTAACGATTTTGATAAAATTTGGACGAATGATAGTCGGATCTCCGACACCAAGCCTTGTACCATGAAACTGTTTTGAGACTCAAATAATCGGACGAGAATGCCGCGTCCTGCTCTAACAGCGTCATTTCACGTTTGTTAGAACAGGACGCAGCATTCTCGTCCGATTGTTTTAGTCTCAAAACAGTTTCGTAGTAGGTCTACTGAATACATGACCGTCGTTCCACCTTAAACCAAGAATTTATTGTAAAATCACATTAAGGTTGAAATGATTCTACTAAATAACTCAGAAGTAGACTCCTTGAGCACTTTGCATTACCCTATATCTAAAGATGCATGTATCATAGGAAAATCTTTTTTTCTTTCCATAATGATCCAATAAATATCACACGTCTTGGAGTTAGCCCCGCCCACGTGGGGACACATACCCCTTCCCATTCGCGGGTTTTTCCCCGTTTCCCGATATTTTACTGCCACCAATAACTTTCCTTATCTTCTAGACGTAGGTATCTCGTGCCAAGTCTATTAACTTACTACTATCATAAATTCGAGAGGGTGTCGATTACCTCTTTGTTTGGCATAAAATACTTTGAGTTCCTGCAAAGGAACAGGATACTTATTTATCCAGAAAAATGTATGTACCCATACCACGAACAATTATATTTCGACAAGGCTTTAAATGAATATGTCAGTGATGTCAATGGGCGCTGCTGGTAAAGGAGAACTGTCAAAAATTACGTTTTTGTATGATAGAAGATTCCTTTTCTCGCCACGTTAATAAACATCCTTGTCGAACTGTAATTTAACAATTAATTTCCGCGCAGCGAAGTTGCAGGTCACATTTAGTAGTATAATATGTTTTCTCCTTCAATGCAAAAATATCTTGAGATTGGCTTGCCCAATCTTTTGCTCATCTTTGTCGTAAAAAAGATGTAGATTTTAATCTATAATTATTATCATCGTCAACGATTATAAACATAACTACTTACATCATCTTTCGAGCCACCTGTTTTGGGAGAATTCCAATTTTAATCCAAACATATAATTAGAATTAGAATATTAGAATTAGAATTTAAAGGCGTGAGATGTAAACTAGCACATAACTATAAACTATAACCATATTTTGGGTTACCGTTAACTTTACGATAAGTATTTGTCGTATTTTTAAATTATGATTAATGTTATTGCCTGGCTGGTAATAAGTTTGTTATTTATGGTAATTTTAGAATCTTTTCGGAATTAGAAACGGAGTGAGATTATTTTGACAGTGATCTTAAGTTGGAGTGACTTGTTTTGGAAACTCATAACAGTCTTATGAAAATTTTAGGGTTTGGTATAATATTTTGTTATTACTTTGTCATAATAAAGTCTATATTTTGAGAATCATAAATTATTGTATATTTTTAAATTCAAAAAAATTACAAGTGTTTCAATCAAAAAATTACTAACATTTGTTTTCGGGTTAAAATGGATTAAGCATAGTTTTTAAGTCTCTTCATTAAAAATTGAAGTGTTTATTACTTATATAACTTATACTTAATGTTTTGTTTAGATGATTATAATGTTAGACGAATAATAGTACCAATCTTTAAATCTGTAGTCTTGTAACACACTTCATATTATGTCATTAGCCAAATAGTAAAACACAAACACACACAATATAGTTTCTAAATATCGAAATTCCTGTACCACCCACCGCCACTTCACCTCAGCGTGGGAAAGCCTTGTGCTCGATATAGCTTGCATCATCATCATTCTGATCATCATCATCGTCTTGATCATCATTAGAAGCATTTTAGTGTTCGTCGTAAGAATCGTCATCATTCATACTAATACTTCGATCGCGGATTCTTGGAAATCTATTGTTATTCTATTGTTGTCGCGGTCACCGGTGTCCTTTTTGGGCTTGATGGGTTAATATTATAATTGAAGACGTAAGCGGAAAAAGCTGGTAAGTAACAGTTTAAAAGTTGCCGATTACTTGCATAAGTATCTAAATAGAGGCTTTAGGGCCGGAAAATGATTAGAAATAAAAAAACTGTGGATTTATGTGTAGCCAGATATATTAAGTAGATGATGAAGTAGGTAAGTTACAAGGTTTGTTAAAGTTTTAAGGGAAAAAATAAGTAATTGTCCTTATGTCATAAAATGTTAGTTATCTGATTCTTCCATACACTTCTTCAATTGTTTTTAAAGTCTGTTTGATTATTACCACGCTCAAATCGATGGACTAACTTTGATGAAACTGGATGTAAAGATTTTAGTTACTTGTAACGACAAGTAAGTCGTAGGTACGTACAAGTAAGTACAAGTAAGTATAAGTTTTATCCCGGATAAACAAACGATTGTCGAGCGAAGTCGAATTTTAACACAACGAAGTTACAGCGAAGTTGCGGGTAATCTTGTTTTCTAGTTTAGGCTCTAGAGTCTAGAATCTAGATTAATAAGTATGCAACTTGCCCCGAAAAGTAAGTAACTATCCTGGTTTCCGCAGGTAATACTAACATACAAAAGTTGCGGGCAATCTACATAGTTTTGTATATTCTACGCTCGAGCTTCGAGAAATCGAAAATGATAAAAGCTACCACTCTTTTGAACTTACAAGACAAACCCGACAAACAGCTTCAAGATTCTGTGAAATCTTCCATAAGAAGGAAGGTCATAGCAGAGGGAGGTCACGAGCCTCAGACATGAGGCACATGACTAGAGGAGGAGGGGGAATCTTTAAGCTAAAAAAAAATAAGAAAAAAAATGGGATAAGTATTCTAGGCAATAGTTAGATTCAACTGCAGTTTTGCAATGAATAATATGTTTCTGTATTAGAATTTACTATTGTGAAGGCAGACCTATACTTTATGGACTTACTACAAATTACACTTTAGCCGATTTTCGACCCATCGAATAATACATTCAGTTATTCATAGGTGTCATTTTGGCATGTACTCACTTTAACTAAAGGTTAATGAAACTCAGCGTGGGATGTATCCATTTTGATGTTAAATTATTACCGTGTCAATGTAAACACCTTGTATCATTAGATTGAGTGAATATTAATTGTCGCGTGTATGTGTGTAATATGTATGTATTGTATTTATGTATTTTACATATTAATTATCACAATTAGATACTAAGAGACTTTCTTAACTAACTTCTAAATGTTTTGACATCACGCGATAGATACTAAACAGATTTTGATGAAACTTTGCACAGAGATAAACCATGAGAGAGGAAAGGATGCCTTGATCGTTGCAAACAGTTGTTACTTGTTGTGGATTGCGGTGTAGAGATTTCTGTGTATAACTTGTATAACATCTAGTATATAACCCTATACTGTAGTCGGCGAAACATGGCGGTAGCGGTCATTGACTCTCTGTCAAAAAATTGACATTTTCTATACACAGCCGCGATTTACAACATCTGAGACTTCATTGTCAATCGCGGTTTTTGTCCGTTCATCTGTCAAAGCATTTTCCATTTTCGAAAAATTTTCAATTTCCAATGTGTTTCCAATAATTACTCTCATTAAACTGAATATATTATCTAAAAAAATTACCATGAAAGCTATATATAATTTATATATAATTGAATCTTTAATAAATAAGCTATTAGTGGCGCAAATACACATAGTTTTATAATATAAAACTATGTGTATATTATTTGAAAACAAAATACTAAGGGCCTGTTTCATCGCTTCCTGATAAGGCTATCCACCACTTAACTTGACACATAGAGTATGGAGAATCTGTCAAATAAGCCTATCGGGCACCTTATCAGGAAGCGGTGAAACAGGTCCTAAATCGGTGGTCAAAGTGTAATAGCTACTTTTGAATAGTTGTAGAGTAAGACGCCCATTTTGGGCGCTTGACAGACGAGAGGATATAGAAAATGACAAGTTTTTGACAGGGAGTCAATGACCGCTACCGTCATGTTACATAATTATATTATAGCCAGCCGTAACTTGGTTGGCATATAATTTGGTTTCGGGGGTGATAAATCGATCTAGCTAGGAATCATTTTTAGAAAATGTCATTTTATTCGTATTTTATCGAATACCGAACAAAGCTCGGTCAAATAGCTAGTTTAATATTAAGTGACAATATTATAAAATACTAGATGACGCCCGCAACGCCGTTGCACCGAATATCGTTTATCGCGCAGGAACCGTACATTTTTCCGGGGATAAAAATTATCCTTTCTTCTTTCCCGGGACTCAAAGTATCTGCATCCCAAACAGCAAAATCTGTTCAGCGGTTTGGGCGTGAAGAGGTAACAGACAGACAAACTTTTGCATTTGTTGTTATTAGTATGGATGAATATGTATGTGTGTCTGCATGCTAATTACCTGCGATAACAATTAGCGATACGGCAATAACTAAGATCAGTTGACGTATTAATCTATGTAGCACACGGTCTACTGTTGTAGTCATTATGTATTCGCTGTGGTAAGAAAACTCTATTGAATTGCTTATTGTGAAAACTTGAGTATTATGATCCATACTAATATTATAAATGCGAAAGTGTGTCTGTCTGTCTGTCTGTCTGTCTGTTACCTCTACACGCTCAAACCGCTGAACCGATTTCGCTGAGATTTGGCATGGAGATACTTTGAGTCCTGGGAAAGGACATAGGATAGTTTTAATCCCGGAAAAATGTACGGTTCCCGCGCGATAAATGAATTTTGGCGCAACGAAATTGCGGGCGTCATCTAGTTTAGGAATATAACTATAGTATGTTAGTAGCTTTAAGTTTTAATCTATAGAAATCTGGTTAGTATCACGTAATAGTAGTTTTCGGGATAAAAAAAATCTCTCTTTACTTAATATGTAGAGCCTAAACTTAATTAAGTACTTTTCTTTATATTTAAATTTAATTTCTGTATTTTTCCCAGCAGTGGGACAGTTTGGGCTTGAAATAATAATAATAATAATAATAATAATAATAATTTTAGTAACTTGACCTAACATTTCAGTAAATTATGGAAAGAAAAATTTTGTCTTGGGTTTTGTTTTGTCAATCCAATAGGCGACCAACTAAGTCAAAATATTATGTCGATTGAAACTTCGAAAAGTATGATTTGTCCATAAATATCTAAACGCCTGGTCACTCCTAAAAATAACAAAGTTAAAACTAATCTTTAATGATAAGTTAAGGAAGGAGATAAGTGTAATTTAAGTAGAATTATAATTTTTCAACCATTCGAATAGAAAGCTTATATATTAAATGAGTATGATCCGGTATTAGTGTACAAATTAGTATGAATTTAACGATAAGAATTACTGTTAAATGGATGATTTCACACGTTGACATTTGAATATAGAATGTGCGAATTCCGCCATTTTAACTAGCATAATAAAATTAGGTTGCGCATAAAAATATAATTGGCGATATTATAGTGACTATTCAAATTCAAATATAGTGACTGTGGATCTTCTTTTATTTTTATTAATAGATATTTAAAAAAAAAATATGATATTATGTTTACGATTCGTTAGTCAAAAATATGAATTTCATATTTCTTTTGACATGGTTTTTTCTGTTCACTCGAGCCGAAATATAAGATTTATTTTCAATTATTCTTCATTTCTCACAGACATTTTAATGATTACTTAACTTGAACTGAATGATATAAAATGTATGGAGTATTGGTCTAAATCTTCATAAAACAAAATATTATCAACTAAATAAGAGAATTTTATAATGATAAATTAAGTGAGTACGATCGTTAATCTCGTTACTACCATGTTAAATAATAATAATTGCAAAAACAGAGCCTTATTACTTTCATAGCCTATTCGTTTAAAAAAAAGATACCCAAAATTCTTAATTTAAAAACTCTCTTCGTACAAAAACAACGTAAACGCATTGTAACTTTTTAATAGTTCCGATAGGCACAGAGTAGGCTCAAGGGGCCGGCGGCGGCGAACATGCACTATCTGAGATCTGCGGCTGTGCTCAAGTCCCGATACGCGGTCAAGAGACCATTCTAAATTTGAAAATTCAAAATGACGTTTACATTTTTTAAATAATGGATCTTGTGGTTAGGGAGCGGAATTCGTGCGCTTCTAATGGTGGATTTGAAATAGCTTCCGTATAATTACGTGCGTCTTAGCCCCCTTATTAATAAATAGAGCCACACTGTGCATAGAGACGTTAGTTTTGCAAAGTGTTTATTATCTTTATCTAGAATCACTTTTCTAACGCATAGTATAAGGACAAAGCATTTTTTTATAATAATGTCTTCTTTATATAGATAACTAGATAACGCCCGCAACTCCGTTGCGCCAAAATTCATTTATTGCGGTGGAACCGTACATTTTTCCGGGACAAAAAGTATCCTATGTCCTTTCTCGGGTCTCAAAGTATCCCCATACGATATTTTATCAAAATCGGTTCAGCGGTTTGGGCGTGAAGAGGTAAAAGACAGACAGACAGACAGACAGACAGACAGATAGACAGACAGACACACTTTCGCATTTATAATATTAGTATGGATATGGAAGTATGGATGTTGATCATTTTATTAGTACTTTATTACCACAGGAGTTACTTAGTCTATTTTGTGTTCTAACAACACCATTTTATCTATATTTTTTAAAAAAAATTGATGGGTTTTATAATTATAAAGATACTGTCGCACAACTATACCCAATTAGAAAATGAAGTGTTCTCAAAACTAACCCCTTAGCTGTAATGAATATTCCAGAACATGAAGCAGCGGCATGCGGGGTCACGATCGCGCCTGACTTCGCACTCGTAGCACCCACCCCGGTGGGTGATGGGTGGGTTTTTTACTCTCAACAGCGAAGCCATTACGTTTGCGTTGCGTTGATGCAACGCCGCTCGAAAGAAACATTATAATATTATGTATTACTAGCTGTCCCGGCAAACGTTGCTTTGCCATAACATAAAGTTAAAAGTATTTCGCACATATTATTTTATTGAAGTGACTAAATAACTATGTCGCCATGGCAACGTCGATCGCTATCCCGTCGCATTAACAATGGTCGCCGTCAGTCTTAGGTTGTAATAATTTACTATTATTTATTCAAAAAAATGCACTTATCAATATATAAAGTACCCAGTAGCCGATTCTCAGACCTACTGAATATGCATATAAAATTTGGTAAGAATCAGTAAAGCCGTTTCGGAAGAGTTGTTGGACTAACATTGTGACACGAGAATTTTATATATAACATTATGTCCGAACTACTGTCACTGATTTTGGTAGTGCGGTGTCTCAATAGCGAAGCCATTACATCTGCGTTGCGTTGATGCAACGCCGCTCGAAGGATACATAATATGTATTATTATGTCCGAACTGCTGCTGCCCATTTTGGTAGTACGGTGTAGTACCAAAATCAGCGACAGCAGTACGGCGATAGAACATTCAAAACAAGTAGTATACGATACCGCAACTGTGTCGTGTTTCGGTCCATAATCCACGCACAACGCTCGAAGAAGTTATTGGTAGATGCGAACAGACTGTAACACGTTACTGGTAGCTGCTGTAAGTTGGCAAACACTTGTGCCAATTGTGTCTTCCAGTTTTAAAGGCCAATCTTAAAGTTTCGGGTGGCTTTTGTTTTGTGACATGACATAATCACGCTTTGCGCTGTCGAACGCGGTCTTATAAAGGAACAACGCACAAGGGATGACTTGAGGGGTTGACTAATACCACAGATTAATAAGCTGTAACTTCTTATACATATTATTATATTGATGTCCGCAACGCAAACAAACAAACCTTAGTGATTTATGGAGAGTAAATATAAAAATTATAGTCGGGGCATTTTAATAGGCCACATTTGACAGTTCATCAAAATTGCACAACGTAACCTTGTAGTGACCTGCATAAAAAAGAAACATTTTCGTTTTGTTATAACTGCACAATTGATTAACTTTTTTCAATTACGATTACATATTTATTGTAAATATGACCGATACGAATTATTTAAGGATTTTCTTTTACTGATAAGCAATCTTAAATGTAATAAACAAATTAATTGTACGTCGTTACAATGTTACGTCAGCTGACCTTTTTTCTTTTTAAACTCTAGGGATTTTAAACTCTAGGGATGTTACTCTAAAAATCGAAAGGGAATAAATAGTATCGATGCATTGTTTACTTGTAACGAAATATCCCCATAAATTAATAACCACGTTGTGAAAAGTAACACATGTTTATGTGAAATAAATAATGATAATATTAAATTTAACAGTTTTTATAATTCAAGCGAATAAATGCAATTTTTTGTGTAAATTATGTACTTGTCTTATTTTGCTCCTTGAATTAAAGTAATAATGGGATAGGAATTTGCTTCAACAAATAACGTATAAAATTGAAATATTTTATTTCAAGTTCGTATCGATTTATTTTATTTGTTTTGTCGATGTTTTTACGCAGCTCACCTCACTATGGAGATTAATCTGACAGATGTCAAATGTGGCCTATTAAAATGCCCCGACTGTAAGTATGTATTTTTTATGATAGTAAATAATTAATAAAAAAGACGGGTTGCACTCCGGGAGTACCGGCAGAAGTAAAAACTTGATTATTAACGTTGTGCATTTTTTTAACCCATTTTTTATGAAAATCGATTATTGAAAAATCGATTTTTTTAATTCATCGAAACCCTTACAATTGAATAAATTATTAACCCATTTTTTATGCAAATCGATTCTTAAAAAATCGATTTTTTAATTAATCGAAACCCTTACAATCAATTCGAGTTCGAGTTCGAGTTCGACACAAAACACTACTCTCCAACCGTCTTACGGTTTTTCCAAGGTTTTTCGATCAGCGCGACAATCTGACGCGAGCTTCACAGTTTTTACCCATCCCACAAAAGTGCTCAACGCCGCTAAACAAGTTTTCACTTCAAAAAATAACTGTCCGGTCTCAATGCATTCCAACGACGCAATACACCGGAGCATTGTGGCCCCGCTCTTACGTATCAAAGATGTGAGTCGCTTTTTTTGGTCTCTCCGAACGACAAAGACGTAGGTGATTAGAGAATCACCTGAAAGATTCTTAGGTTTTTTCGCTTCACTGCAGACGAAAAGGTGATCTACTTTTTTCACTCTCAAATGACGAGAAAGACTTAGACGTTAGAATCAAGGGGATTTTTTTATTTTTATCACCGTGGGTTATTCCTAATTTTTATTTACCCACCCCAAAAGCGAAAGACGTGGATGTGTCTTTACTTTTTATTTTTCCTTTCCCCTATTCAAAATGACGTGACATTCTTTTTTTACAGGTGAAGGGTGAAAATCCCTCGTGTTTGAACTTGCGCTAGGTAATTTTCATGTACTCTCAGTTATTAAAAATTGTATTCAGCCAACTTTTACATAACTTAACGTTCATACTTTCAAATTCTAAACTGCAATAATATTTTTGTAATATTACTTCATACTTTTGAATTTTACGAATAAAGAGAATCACATCCATTCGTCAATTTATAAAGGTTCATTCACAAATCACAAATTCACGGTTACATTAAAAAACTTTGTTTTTTTTTATGATAGAGCATTTAAAATTAACTTTATTAAAACAATATCAGGAGATTCTGATATATTTGAAATGTAAGAAACATAGTTTATAATAATTCATACACCGAAAAACTAACCATTCGTTTACTTCAATTTTCGGTTACTCGATGGTTTTAAATAACATAAGTTACATAACCTATAACTGCTGCGCTCGGAGACGAATATTTATTACTTAAATGAGCTTAAATGAATGCAAATGAAGATTTTGACATAAGCCCTGATATAAGTAATATTTTCGGTCAAACTCTTTATTATATTGAAGTTTAATCATTATTAAATGTCCCTGAGTGTGGCCGTAAAAGATTTTTCAATCCCCAGTACATTAAATAACTGTTTTTTACCATATTTTTATAAGAGTTGCTCATAAAATATTCTTTATGTCCGAGCCTTTATCCACCTTGTATGAAGCACCCACCCCTTTGGGGTGTAAGGGGTTACCTTTTGTGTTCCCCCATCACGAGCCCAGCGTGCTAAGATCACGCAATCTCATTTTTGCTCGCGATTTGTCTGTGTCATTATGGTGGATATCTATAGAAAGGGATTTCAGAAAGAATGTAAAAAATAATAGATTTATATGATTTGAATTTGGAATGAAATTCGAATTTTGAAATTGACACTGCGGCCAGCATTTGCCTTTTTTTTTAAAAGCTGCCGCACCTATGAATTCACAATCAACGTCGATCTTGGTAAATCATAAACGAGTTTACCCCCTAACGTTCGTAATCACATTAATTGGTCCATCATGGGCTAATGACTAATTGCGAAGAGCCAATGGCCATTAGTTGAAAATGTTTTCATTAGGCGAAATTCGCCTTTCAGAATTTTATACTTAAGTAAAATTTATTTGAAAATTCTAAAATAATACACCTTATACCTTTTACGCAGTACACATCCTACAGTTTACCATTTCATGAGTATCTTTCTAGAAACTTTTTTCTTCTCATTGTCACCTCATACATTTTCAAAGAACCGTGTCCGTTCTTTTGTTTGGACACTAACCAAATACCGCTGGCCTGTCATTTTCTTTTCAACTCCAGCGTTTGCTTTGAGAAGTCCAGACTTGTGTGTTTTGGGAGGTCAACATACGCTGGGCGCGCACAAAGGTACGAAAATTTATGTTGTAAAAATTTAATATGAAGCCAACAAGGAACCAACGTAGCCAGAGAAAAATGTCATATTAATGTAATGTGGCAGTGTTTTCCAGTTTTCATATTCGCATCAACATTATTATTATTATCAATTTTAAATAATATTAACATTGCTAGCTTGTTCTTTCTTCTTACAGCTGAAAAACCTGGATTTAAGTTTTGATCAATAACTACTTTCAATTAATTTTGTGTTCATAGTTGTCAAGAACTTGCTATAACTTCTGTCAAATTAAAAAAAAAAATAACAAAAATCCAAATTCTAAACAACAGCATCTCAAAAAACACTGGCAAAGCGCGATTCAAATTTCAAATTCCTCATTCGAATTTAGAATACCTATCGAAAAATTGAATTTTTGAAATTCATATTCAAAATTGGAACTACAATGGAGGGTGCAATGTATCGAGGCGGTGGCTCGAGTGGTGTAGAGAGGACTTATCTTGCGTAGACTTCTTGAGTTCCCCTTCGAAATATTATACCTCGAATTTGCTAGTCCGCGGAGCAGAATTCATTTCACGCGATTCGGGAAACTAGATGCTTTTTGAGATATTTTATTGTGTATTCAATATTCAAGACGTATCCTTTAGTTATTTTTGCCTAAAATCTATAAGCAATTCCAAATTCTCTGTGTCTCTTATACTGTTTAAGTACCTATTATAGTTACAAATCCATTGACATCATCAAAATCGGACCAGTGTTTTAGGACATTGGAAGTCATACACTTTACAAAACCATTATTCAGTAGTAATTATTATTCTTTATGTTTCGCCTTAGTTGAGTAAAATATAGCATAATATGCATAATATTATTTTGTGTTTTTGTTTGTTTGTACATCACATGCGGATGTAGTATTATACGCTAACAGCTAAGTTCTATCTAAGTTAAGTAAAGAAAGAATAATATTATTGTTAATTACCTAGACTAATATTTGATGTCTGCTTGTAACTATTAGTTACAAATAATATACTTAGTTAAAGTGTTACTTGTTTTAACAATAATTTAGCTCGGTTTAAATAATCTTACAATATTATGTAGTTTTCCAGTCTTGGTATATTAACACTAGTCAGTATTTAGATCAGAAAAATCTATAATATGACCATGTATATTTTTTTGTTGTTTGATAGAATTTAGGCCGCAACGCCAGGTGCCTGGCACTCACTAGAAGCTTTAGCGCGGCGACCAGTAGAAATGCGAAAGTATAGACAAACTGTGGACATAAACTTAAGGTGCCGTTCCGATCTTTACCGCGGCTAATCGCGACCGACAAAAATTCAATTAAAATGCCATTTTATGATGGACTATACCTATCATATTTCATAAAGTAGGATATTATTTAAATTTTTAGGACTGTCGTAAAGTGGCATTTTAATTGAATTTTTCGGAACGAAAAAAGATCGGAACGGCACATTGAATTTATCTCCACAGTTTGTCTATACTCTATACTTTCGCATTTCCACTGGTCGCCGTGCTAGGGCTACAGGTGCCTGTACCTGCAGCTCGTCTAATGTTGCGAGTGTCCATTTGCGACGTTTTATTTCAATGTGAACTGACCCTAACATCAGACTTTCTGCATACGTAATAGCTCATGTCGTAACAACATGAAATAACATCTTAATTACAAGACCAACATGTCGAGTCCGTTTATAACAATATTTACTCTCTGCTCATCTTGAGTGGTCTTTAGAAATCTTTTTAAAGCGTTTACACGTGCAGTTCTTTGTCGATTACGTGTAAATATATTAGAAAACCTTCAAGAGTGCATGATTCCGGAGTCCAAAGAGCAAATTCATGGCATTGTAGGCTTCTTATGGTAGTGAAGAGAAGAGAAACATTAACCTAACATTAACATAATATTACAAATATTGGGGACAATCTCACAGGTTACTTTTCTTAGGGCTTGTTTCACCACTGCCTGATAAGGTGCCGGATAGGCTATCCACAACTTATTTGACAGATGCGCCATACTCTATTTGTCAAGTGGTGGATAGCCTATACCAGGGGTCACCAATTAGTTTCACTCGGGGTCCGTTTTAAGAACTAAAATGACCATCGCGGTCCGCACATTAAAAAAAATCAACAAATGTAATTACGGAAATTACAAAGGTATTTGTATCAATGAGAAAAGTGTCAATTTTTGTTCCTCAGTATGTCGAGACCGAAATTAATTTTTAACGAAGTTCATCTTCGAATATGCTTGGTCAGCACACAATGGGTCGGCGGTCCGGATGCGGACCGCGGTCCGCCATTTGGTGACCCCTGGCCTATACGGCACTTATCAGGAAGTGGTGAAACAGGCTCTTAATCTGTGACTATTCTACCGTACTTATAATGGTTTATACGTTATAAGTTTTGAACAAACATTTTTACACATATAAAAACATTAAGGGCTAAGTTAAAGTAAGCTTTGCCATCACGTTGAAACGTGAAACTCTAAAATAGCCCAAAAGGCGTCTTAATCCAGAAAAATCTAGACTCAATTCAAACACTAGCGTCAACCCTTTAGTTTGGGGGATTGAGACCCTAGCACATAGCCGGCGGACAAAAAGTACATAAGCCTAGGGCGACTATTTACCGTCTGCGCGGAATAATGCACCGGCGAAAAAATTATAACCCCCTGTACTTGGAATAGGGTTGTCGACGCTGAAAAATCTGAAAGCGTTTTTCGATGCCACGTAAATAATCGTATGTTCAATACCGAATGTTACACAAGAGACATTTGAAGACGTATCATTTTGCAAGAGATAGGTTTCGACTCTCCATGCTTTTTATGCGTTGTATGTCCAAAATTCCAATGTTACAGGAAAGCCATTGGCTATGTCCACACTATGCGCTTTCGTCTTCAATTTTCGTCATCTTCTTTGTATTGAACTTTCGTTTGGCGCTTTCAATAATTGAATGCGTTAACGAACGCAACGCCAACATTGTCAATTTTGTTCAGTTGCAGTGTCTGTCAGCGTTGTAACATATTATGCGACGATAACGTATTGCTGGGTGGAATATGTGCGGCTTATTTGGTCATAAGAAATTGCAGAAAAAATAGAACTAAGCGAAGGTTTTGGATACGGTCAGAGAGCATGCGTCGCGGGCATGCTTCACGTACGCTGTTGACTGCGCTATGAGTTATGACACAGAATGCAGTTGCAAACATTGAAAAATCTAAATTTTTTTTGTTTTTTTTTTCAGGCTTTTAGAGGTCTACGCGAAAACTAGAGACCGGAGAAGTTCTGTAGTTATTCCTGAACAGATATATATTTAAATAGGTGAGTACTTTCACGATTATTTTTAGTAATTCCAAAAACAACGATATTCTTTTTTAGGCTCTATCAAAAAGTAAGTGAAAAGAAATATGTAATCCCTAACTTACAGTATTATTAAACAATAAATAAACAGTGACCTACTCCATCTAAGGCAGAAAGTACCAAACTACCATACAATAAATTCGATACTTCCACGGTACTTAGAGAAAGGCATCTGGTAGCCAACCTATTATTATGATGTATCCCATGGTGGTAATAACATAACAGCCCGTATTCGAACCCATTACCAGTAATTTCCATTATACGGTGAAATGCATGTAATGGGACGACAATTATTGAATTAAAATACTTTACTTAATGCCTCCAAAGTATCCTTGTCTAGTTTCTAATTTATTAACGGTAACACGAAGATGTACCATCGAGGAAATTGATTCCTATGCAGTTGACAGACCAACGTCATTTGGTCGATCAAATCAATTCAATGTTAATTGTGATCTGGATCTGAATCTGAATTGGCTGGGTTTGAAGTAACGCAACCAAACTACGTAGGTCCCCATCTGCATAGGAATCAACTTCTCTGATGAACTTGAATGTCTGTGATGTTTTTACTGCAATGTCCAATTTAAGTTTTTCGCAGTTCGCACAATTTCTGTCACTGCAGGTGAAGTTAATAAAACGTTGATTTTCAAAGTTATTTTTGTAGCAAAATTGATATTATATGTATTTACAAAATAAAGTATACTGCAATGTCCAGTTTTTCGCAGTTCGCACAATTTCTATGAATGCAAGTGAAGTTAATAAAACGTTGATTTTTTAAAGTTATTTTTATAGTAAAATTGATAATATTTACAAAATACTACTCGGACTAGCAATAACATACAAAATCTCAATGTAGAAATGAGATGTCATTCCTAAATCCTAAGATCATTAAGAGAAAATATACTGTCTTTGTTAGCAAGTGTCCAAGGTACTTAGGCGAATCTCAGTAACACAATAGGATTATTTAAATTCAAAACTTCGAATCCAGTTCCACTAATAAAAAAAAAACTCTTTATCGCCAGCCCTGGCGTCATCTCAAAGGGCTCATATCACGTCGCCTTCTAATGTTTTGTCCTTTTTTAACTGCACATGTCTGAAGTCCCCACCGTTTATTTGCTACTCCGTCATGAATACAGGGAATGCTAGATTGTCATTTTAGGCTGTTTGCAAGCTGATACAGGGTTTAAAAGTAAGGCCGTTCCATCTGCAGATGCGATGAAATAAGTTTGTTTCGTAAGCTCGGGAATCATGTTGTTACATTTTTCTCTAAAAAGCCATCCTAGGACCTTTCCCGACATCATTTTTTTACGAAATCGGTCCAGTAATTTTCGCGTGAGGGAACAAGGGCACAAAATACTTATCCTATTCCTTTCCTTCAAATAAAAGTGTTAGTTCAATACCCTGTACAAGGATTACTTACCAGTTGATGATTATTATGTAGTTGATGTTGATGTTGAGGATGGTGATGTGTCTTCGGAGATGCTCTTCACAGGTGTCACAGGTGTCACAGTTTATGGTGTCACGTTTACGCGGATCGCGATAAGCGCGCGCGGACGGTTGATTTCCTCGTGATAACTGTCCAGTTACAGTTATGAGCAAATGCACTTGTTTTGTGTAAATATAATAAATATACTGATACCAGCGGACCTGGCAAAGTTGTTTTGCCATATTATATTACAACATACATGTCAAATATAGTACACTATACAGGGTGCAATTAAACCTTCCTGCCAAAATTTGATATATTGATCCTTGTTAAAAATAAAAATACACGTATTTTTTCTTTTATGGTCACTCAGTACTAAAATGTTAAGAAATAGCTTCCGAAAGTTATCCTAAACAACGCTACAATTAATGGACACGATGCGTCGGCCGCACCCCGCGCACCCCCTCTCATTCTCCCGCGCCGCGAGTGACCATTTCTGCAACGATTTTAAATGGGATAAAATATGTCATTAAAAAAAATAACACCCAATTTTTTTTGGTTAAATGGACTCTCCTAATGTTACCTAAGCCCTGGAAAAAATTTGGCTGGAAGGTTTAATTGCACCCTGTATTTGACATGTATTTATACACATAAACATTTCTTTTAAATCACCATATCTAACATTACCTAATTTTAAACTAATTAAAGTTTTAAAGATAATAATATAATAGCATTGTATATGGAATAACAGACAGCGAGAATCAAATTGGTTTTATTAGAATATTGCAGTGATAAAATATAGTGACATGATTATTTACAGCTATGTTCTTCTTTAATATCATTTTTGTTTACATGTCGAAAGTGACATTAGCGCCCAACTCGCATATATTGACCCGTTTGTTTCAAGTCGAGTTAGTTCTGTCTACTCTGCCCCCTTAGACAAAGTGCTTTCTTTTCGTTAAAAACGATGACGAAATTCGTTATCAAAATGTATGCGGCTTGACATAAGTCATCGCTAAATGACATTTCGCTTTCGAAGACTAATGTCGAATCCCATACATTTTGATAACGAATTTCGTCATCGTTTTTAACGAAAGGGACTTTGTCTAAGGGGCCAGATATTTATTGTAAAGACTATTTTATAGTTTAACACGAAATTAGATTGAAAAGAGAACGAAGGTGCACGAATCTCGCATTTGAATAGTGGAATCAGGATATCCCAATAGTGTTTCGTACTTCTGTTATCGCCGTATTACCAAATCACAGGCTCGGCCCTTTCTCACGTCGCTATCAAGTGGAATACTCAAATAGATACTCCTGCCCTTTGGCCCTTCGTAATGAAACGCAGGTAGGGCTATCGTTACATCACCGATTAAAGGTTAATGATTGAAGGTATATAATTATAGGGCTAGGGTTTGTGTGAAGAAGATAATAGTGTAATGTTGCCAGCAACTTTGGTCACCGAAAGTGGAAACATATTTTTGTGGATGAAAACGTGCATGTTTCATGAGGCTCTAGGTCTAGAGCAGAGGTTTCCAAAATCCTTTGTTTCGTGACCCACTTTTAAGGTATTGGTGCATACTGCGGACCCCCTGAAGCAAACCCCCCCCCCCCCCTCTATAATACTAACCCGTGAAACTTGCTTTTATTTGAAGTAACAGTCGCTGTGCTTGACATCCCTTTAGTGATTATTCAAACTAACTTGCTAACCAAATTAATTTACATGGACCGCCGCCTATAATATTGTGGACCCCCATTTTTTGTCAGGGCTAACGCAGACCCCTGTCTAGTCTCTCGTGGACCCCTGGGGGTCCACCTTTTTTTTTCGTTGAGGAAATGCCTTTACGCCTCCCCGGCAGTCTGGGGGAGGGGTACCGGAGGACTCCCTGGGGGCGAAAGGCCGCGCCCGGGCAGACCCACTAAAACCCCAACGGTGTTCCTGCTCTTCCGCTTAAGGCAGACCTGAACAAATTTGGGAATCACTAGTCTAGAGTCTAGGACCTGGGTACATTTACACCAAATTTCGTTAAATTGGGTCGGTGACGCGTGAAAAGGTAGTGGACAGACACATAAAAATCTGTTTCTTTTATTTCTACGTATATATTTAGACCAAAATTTCGTCAATATCGTTAGGTGCAGGCTTGTGTGAAGCGGTAACAGACAAACAGACATACTTTATTATTAGCAACCTTGATTTAATTTGAAGTTTTGATGATTGTAATTCTGCATTGTTCTGGCATAAAAAGATGCATGCAAAGTTACGTTTTTCTCTCTATCTGAACTAAAGTCAAAATAAATCTACTTTTTTTTTTTAATTGCCCTAGCAGGGACATTCACAATTACTGGAAAATACCACGGAAATCTAAACATTTTGCCATTATTATATCAATGGCACCAATTTTCAAATTAATATCTACGTTTTAACTTTCTGATTACCATCAAGTGCTGCGTGAAAATCCTCCTCACTGGCGAAAAGTTTTAACTGCCTCCTAATGGCGAGCCAAACTCGCTTTAACATCATCGTTTTAAGAGTGATTATGCTGTATCACGGATATATCTACTAACATATTTATGATGTAGGTCTGTTTGTGGTAAAATTAAGACGTTTCCGCCGCTAATAACTAGTTGCATTAACAAATGTTAGTTTAAATTAACTTTTGTTGTTATTTCCGCGTTTTAACAACCCACTTATTACTGGTTAAATCGTGGTTACGGAAAAGGAGGTGCCTAATTCAGGGGCCGCTTTTGGTGATTTAATTAGTATGATTGGTACCTGGTGCTTGGAATGTACTTAGTTATTCCTTAAATGTACTGTCAGAGAATATGATTCATGTGGAGGTGGCGGACCTATGTGATTTGGTAGAGTTACGTCAAGTTAATGTTAGTTGAGAGTTGTGACTGATCGGCTTGACTTGACGTGCTCCTTACCAAATGACTAAGGTCCTATTACTGACTATGAATCAATTTGTTGATAGTACTTAAAAATATTGCTTACTTTACAGGCATTACTATGGGATTATCTTGTCAACTCTGCGCACCTGACCCTAACTTGACTACATACTTAAACCTAGATCTCAAAATCTGTATAGAAAACTGATTTTTTGACACAAGTAACTTCAGTTCATGAAGATTAAATGCTCAAGACGAAAACACGATTGCTGAAAAAATGCTCGATAGTTTCTTTTTTACAAAAAACCTTGTTTTAGACACATTTTTAACCGACTTCCAAAAAACGAGGATTATATGTTCGGCTGTGGATATTTTATTATATTTTTTTTTGTATGTTCAACGATTACTCCGCCGTTTGTGAACCGATTTTCGAAATTTTTGTTTTGTTGTATTAGGTTTTACTCCAATTTGGTACCATGTTCACAAAAGTGGTGACCTGATGATGGGATCCAGTAGTAATCGAGGGAACTCCTCGAAATTTATATGGAAACATATGGTGATTTTGGTTTTATGTGAAGTGTACTAAGAATATGCTACCAAAAAGTCAAATATTGGGTCAAGGTATACCATGGTTTCGAAGATGCTGAGAGAACTCCTGACTCTTTATAGATACACGTTTGGGAGTTTCGGCGTTATTTTAAGAACAGAAAGCATATTATGTTACCATGCAATTCAAATTCATCATCATCGTCATCATCATCATTACCACGTCGTGTTAAGGTCACCAATGTCTCATGGCACAAAATAGATAATAGTACAAGGCATAGGTATGGATACAATAATAATAATTATGAACATAACAACACCAATTATTATAGGCTGTTTAATATACACGGCGGTCGGCGCCGCAGAGGCAACGGCGTCGCCGGCGACGCGTACGTAAACATCGTATTCAAGTTCTAACTGGAATGTCAGGGCATGCGGCATGCCGCCAGAGTAGACAGAATGATAGAGTATGCCGACTTAGAACTGATGTAATTTTTTTAAGTTTGACGTATTATGACAAAAGTCGTCGCTAGGGTCGTAACCTACAAATTTAGTTGTTTATATTTTGGCACATGCAAAGAAAACTGTCAGAATTCAATTTCAAAATCTTATTTTTAAAATTAAATTATACCAGCCAGCGCGCCAGCCTTTAACTTATCCTGGCGAAACACGAAAGAAACGACAGATATTAATACTCGTCAGTCTCATAGCAGTCGAAGTACTGGTAGTTATGTCTATTGTGATGCCGCGCTGCGAGCATTTTGCAGCACGTGTTCACTTAGATCTTTTTAAATGTATTGTTTAAATTTATCTATCTACCTGATATTTGGGCCTTGGGGTATGCCGTATGACTCATATCAGTCTTAACAAATTGTAATAAGGATACGTAGAATATACGCAGTACCACCGACGACCACTTATAAATTCGCGGACTATGACGGAGGTCAACTTAAGGTGAACGCAGATTTGGCCGCACCGCACGCACCGCAGTCGCCGCATTCGGAATTCTTTATATGAAGTTATAGGCAAGCTCGCATACCTACCTACCCGCGCCGCAGTCTTCGCAACTTCATAATAATATGAAGAATTGCGAATGCGGCGACTGCGGTGCGTGCGGTGCGGCCAAATCTGCGTTCACCTTTAATAACAATTATACGAGATCAATTACCACTCAATATTATGATTTATGTTGTCAATTCAATGCTCACTGCTCACACCAAGCTCACTGTTGAGTTGTCAGACGTCAGTTGCTTACAAACTTTCAACAACACAACGAAAATCTGTTACAAGTTACAACTACCTATATAAAACTTCTAAGTACAAGCGATAGCGCGACACAGGAGCGCCTCAGTGACATCTAGCTAAGACAATATGAAACTATTTTTTATACAATTTGAATTGGCACTAACAGTTTACCTACTAGGTAACTAAAAAGAGTGAAATTATTATTTTTAACAAAAAATTAAAACCGACTTCCAAGGTAAAAACAATATTAATAGCATCCTTATAATATGAACTAAAAAGTATTAAATAATTTTTCCTATCTAATATGTAGTGCCTTTTCCCGAATTCGGCTAAACTTCAACTATTTCTGTACTCAATCTTCATAATTTTGAAGTCGGTGCCAGTTCCAAAAGTTTCAAATTTTCTGTCAAAGAAATAAAGATTCAGCTATATCTGGTACCGACTTCAAAATGATGAAGATTGAGTACAGAAATAGTTGAAGTTTAGCCGAATTCGGGAAAAGGCACTACATATTAGATAGGAAAAATTATTTAATACTTTTTAGTTCATATTATAAGGATGCTATTAATATTGTTTTTACCTTGGAAGTCGGTTTTAATTTTTTGTTAAAAATAATTGCTTGGATCTTCGAAGTTTGCTGTCTTTTCTTTAATATTTTTTAATATCTAAAAAGGCATTGATAAAACCTAAATTTGCTCAAAACACTTTTTTCATAATTATTATACTTCGTCTTTTATTCAAGTAAAACTAACTTTGCGATGATTTCGCGTCGTCCTTTTTCACCTGGCATATGAAAGACGGGAGTGAGTGTGAAGAGAGACGGACGATGTTTGATTTTTTGAGTCAGGAGAGCTCCCGGGCCCCTTTGTGATTTTTGGGACTTTAGTTGCCCAAATAACCCACAATACATTTTACACTATTATATTATAAGGGCCTGAGTTTGTGAATATAATATCTACTTAGTAGTAGTAAGAGCTGCTCTTATTATTAGTAGGAGAAAATCTATATCATAATATTATAAAGCGAAGGAGTTTGTTAGTTTGTTTGTTTAAATGAGCTAATCTTAGGAACTACTGGTCCGATTTGAAAAAAATATTTTATCGCGCTTAAGCTGATAAGAGCGAAGAAATACAGGAAAATGCGAAAAAAACGGGGGGAAATTATTTGAAAGGGCTTATCTCACGAACTGCTAGATCTATTTTTCTGTTCTTTGGATCAGATAAGAGTAAATGATCATAGGCTATTTTTCATGGACTAATTTGTCTGTGAAATATCTAATTTACGCGGGCGAAGCCGCGCGGAACGTCTAGTAATACATATAATACGCAACTTTGTTTCCTTAAAAAGTCCCGTGTTACTGTGAGATACTTTTATTTCAAACTAGCGACCCGCCCCGGCGTCGCACGGGTATAAAACATATAGCCACTGAAAAAATGATCAAAATCGATACCCTATGATCCTTTACGTGGTCTACTTCTTATCTGTGCCAAATAACATAAAAATTGCTCCAGTAGATCGCGAGATAAGCCCTTTCAAATAATTTCCCCCGTTTTTTCCACATTCTCCTATTAGTCTTAGCGTAATAAAATATAGCCTATAGCCTTCTCAATAAATGGACTATCTAACACTGAAAGAATTTTTCAAATCGGACCAGTAGTTCCTGAGATTAGCGCGTTCAAGTTAGCCCTTTCAAATAATTTTCCCCGTTTTTTTTCCACATTTTCCTCTATTTCCTCGCTCCTATTAGTCTTAGCGTGATAAAATATAGCCTATAACCATCCTCGATAAATGGGCTATCTAACACTGAAAGAATCATCAAAATCTGTTGCGTAGTTTTAAAGATTAAAGGGAACAAAGAGACATGAGGGAAAAAAGCGACTTTGTTTTATAATAAGTATAGAAATGTTAAAAATCCACATAAAATACCTTATTCAACTTATAAAAAGAAGGGAAACGAAAAATTAATCTCAACCTACATATTCTCGGATCCCATAAAAACTACTTCCAATGAAACACGAGCATAAACAGTTACAAAGAAAAAAAAAACACTGAATGAACACACGTAAGATAATGTATGTCTTTATTACTGAGCAGTGAACACGGTAGGCTGGGTTTCTGGCCAGTGAACTGCGCATAATCTCGTTACTGATGTAGAATCAGACACTTAGACTACTGACGGCAAAAAAGATGTGCATGCGACTAATTCACAGTCTCTGAAGATTATTTTACAATTTATCTTTTCAATATTATCTTTGATTAGCGCTAACCTTCTGTCAAAAAGTAAATAATTAACCTTCTGGATTCTATCAAAAAGACTCCAGAAACCGATTATCAAAGGCACAAAAAGTTCTCATGTTGAGGTAAAGCTATTTTGATTTGACTATAGAATGAGGTAGGTTTATAGCGAATTTTGTTTATTGTTTTGACTTAGTATCTACTGCTTATTTTCGTAAATCTATCTTAAATAATAATACATAGATTGTTGAAGCGTAAACAAAGTTAACTGTTTTGTGTTAAAGATAGAATATGAATCTAAAATATAATTTGTAATGTTTACTACATTGTTTGTATCTCTTTACTTTATTGTCTTTCACATATAAGTGAATTTATGTAAATTCTTATGAGAAAAAATGTCTTGGAACCTAAAACTAAATCTAAAATCGAACGTGATAATTAAGAATATGATAACATAATATTTTTATGCTGTTTTTTTTTTGTTGGATCATGATGAATAACCGTGATAGTGGAGCTATCTCTAGTAAATAATTGATTATGGCCGAATATGCTCTGTTTATTATTCTTCTTTTTAACTGTCAAGGGCCAAAGTAACTTATAAGCCCACTACGGGTTTATAAGTTTGCCAATAAACATACAATATTGTCAGTATAGTATTCGACCGCTTAGACTTTTAGAGGTTTAAAGCTGTGTAAAGTTTTAAGTTTGTAAGAATTGTCTGCGATTTTTTTTATTAATATGCCTTCAAATAATGCCATACAATAATTCGTTTGAATAATTCTTGATACTTTCTGCTACTTTCTTTTACCATTTTATGTTAAGGAGTCTTCTCAATTCCAGAAAACTATAATGTTAGAAACTAAACAAATTAAAAAATCAAACTGCGCATCACTGAGATTCTTTCTAATTACTTCTTTTGAGGAATTTAAGGTGTGTCTCAAAACCGTACACTTTCTTTCGGTGCGTCCAATCGAAAATGGACTTTATACTGCTATTCGTGGATTTCAAAATCATTCGCATTGGTGTTCCACCATTTCCCACGATGGCGATTTGTTTAAATGTCCGATTCTTGTCGTTCCAATTTGTACTTTATGCGTTCGTGACAGGGTTTAAAGTGGTAGTTTGGTGTACTCGCGGTGTAGTGGTCATTTCTTGAAGTAGAGGAGCACTAGTACCATGTATGGGTGGTAATTAACTGTCTTTGATGGCATTTTATGCATAGCCGCATGAGAAATCGCCGGCACGTTATGAAAAACTTGTTAAGTACTCTGTTTAGACACGCATCTCGCTGCGTGTTCCCAATACTCAATTGAATTGTGGAAGTGCTAGTACAGTCATACACAGTTTTTGCAGGTTTTTGGTAATCAAACAATAAGGAATATTATGCAAGGGAGTAGAGGACGCTACTAGCACATAGCCACATACAGTAAATAGCCCGACCAAAATCTGACAAGTTGCACACGTCTTTAATCATCCTGATTAAAGACGTGTGCAACTTGTCATTGACAGAATCGAACAAAACTTTTTGTATGTTTTCACGCTAAAGCGTGAAAATATTGCCGTTATAATATTAAGTCTTATTGGAAGTTTTAACATATTATTTGGTTTAAGGCCTCAGGAAGGAAGCGCAGGGCTTCCGTTGTTAGGGTTCCGTACCCAAAGCGTAAAAACAGGACCCTATTACTAAGACTTCGATGTCTGTCCGTCTGTCCGTTTGTACGTGTGTCTGTCACCAGGCTGTAACTCAAGAACCGCTATAGTTAGACTTCTGAAATTTTCACAGATTGTGTATTATATCTGTTGCCGCTATATCAACAAATACTAAAAACAAAATAAATTAAATATATAATACAATAAACGTGATTTTTTTGCTATTTTTGCTCTTAATCAATAACGGAAAAATATAGGCAATTGAAATGTTAAAAAAATACTAAATTGTATTTGTACTTATAAATAAATAAATAAATAAAAGTTTATTTGACTAAATAGGACATTACACTACAACATCAACAATTAGAATTTATACAAACATTAAAACAATACAACACGAATATAACCGGACACATACAATGAGAGACAACAATAAATAGAACTTGAAATAAATCACTAAGTACATGTGTTACAGTTGTATTAATACATGTGAATGGTAGGTAGTGCAATGCCGTATGTGCCAAAAAGGATACCAGGCGTAACTGTAGCTAGCACTACAGCGCCTGGTGTTCTGTGGCTCCTGCTGTTAATGTCGTTGGATGGACAGCCAAACACTCAGCAATAAATAAGTCTAATTGTAACGCGTTTACGCCACAATTAATAATAAAAATATACATGATTAAATATAAGATAGTATATTCTACTTAGGATACTAAATAATAAATACATATAATACATATATATTAAAATGTGAAAGTGTATCTGTGAACAATGATCGCGCCACCCGGACCCCCGTACTCCTCACACTCCCCTAACGCCCGTTCCATCCCGATTCCCAATGGGCATTGTCCAAAAAAAAAAATCACATGTACTTTTAATATTTTTTTTCGTTAAAATAGGGTATTTTAAGAATATAAATTAAATAATTTCGAAATTTATTGGCTAGTTTTTCTCAATAAATTTTTAAAGTTTCGATCTGACGTCATCATCGGCGGCAATTGACCTCTGCAGTATGTTTTAAATTTCCTTTCAATCTTATTTATAATGGCTGGTTCGTCAAATGCAAGTTCTTATTATGTGAAAGCTAATACGAGAAGCTTACCAAAAGTTCGAAACGTAATGTTGGTCGAATTTATTGCTAATTTAACGCCATTGAAGGTCAAACTAAGGTTAAACGTATTTGTTCAAAAATATAAGTAACTAATGGGTATTTTTTTCGTTTATATACAGAAAAACGATCACTGACCTTATTCCTCGAAATGTTTTTGTAATGAGCATGGACAATCCCCATTCCCGGCACTCGGCAGACGCGCGCACAGAGAGCGGGCGGCGGCCGTGCGCCACCTGTTCACAGCAATAATTATTATAACAACCGAGCTAAAGAATATTAATATGTGTGGTTATAACTTATACTTCAATAATTAATAATACAATTTAAATAAATTAAATAATTAAGGGGGGCTCCCATAAAAATACAATTTTTAGCCTATTTTTGCTCTGTAGTGGTACGGAACCCTTCGCGTGCGAGTACTACTCGTACTTGGCCGATTTTTTTATCTATCCTCTCTTAGGAAATCCCCGGCCAGAAAAGTCTAGCCCTCTACATTACTTTTCTCTCAATACTTTTTAACTTAATTCAATAAGTATTAACTTCCTTCCTTACATAGTTTAACGTGGGAGAGCCATGCTTCGGCACGAATGGGCTGGCTCGACCGGAGAAACGGGCGTGAAACAGCGCTTGCGCTGTGTTTCGCCGAGTGAATGAGTTTACCGGAGGCCCAATCCCCTACCCTATTCCCTTCCCTATCCTCCCCTATTACCCTATTCCCTCTTAAAAGGTCGGCAACGCACTTGCAGCTCTTTTGATGCTGCGAGTGTCCATGGGCGACGGAAGTTGCTTTCCATCAGGTGACCCGTTTGCTCGTTTGCCCCCTTATTTCATAAAAAAAATTAGAACATAACAACAACATAAATAATATTATAATAAGTTGTCGGTTGCTTTAGTTTTAGGCCCTATCTGTGCTTTCGCCGTTTTTCTCTATCCTTTCATAGAATGATCAGTACTCTACATTACTTCTCTACAGTTTTTAATCACTTTAAACAATGTTGACAACTGTATTTAATGACAAATTAAGAAATTAAAAAAAACTCTAATTTCTTCAGCCGAGAGCAAGCTGTTGATGATGAATTATGTCTAAAAACACTCTGGATCATATTAAAAGCTTTCAAATGAAAGGAACTAGGTCAAAATCAGTCCACCCGTTTGGACGTTACGATTCCACGGATAGACATGTAACAATCACACACGCTCATACATACAGAATACAGATAGACAGAATAGGCTTGATGACATTTTTTTCTTATTGCTAATTGAAAAACCCTTAAAAATAGAAACATCGCTGAAAGAATGACTCTGATAGCTTAAAAATTCGCCAAAATATGACAATTCAAATATCTTATATTAAAATAGACCTGCCCTAAACGCCCTATACAAAATGTATAGGAAAGACTGACGTTACTCTTTCGCAGTTTGTACGCATCGGGAGAGAACTTTGTCGATAGGTATATTAAATATTGCGTTTATGAAAGTGATTTCGTATCAAAAGTTGCTTTTAATTGCATAAGTTGTGGTAAATGTTATACAAATATTAAGAAATTTAATTGAAAAAAAAATCGACTTGATCATCCAACTTTGAAGGCGCATAGCAAAAAAAATACAAATGCTATCGAGCTGAAATTTTGGGAGCACTTATTTTTTACCGTGATTTCTTTATTTTATTAACAAAATTCGCAAATTTTTGACCTTGTCATCATCCCTATTGTTTTACTCTTTTGTCGTAAGTTATTAATATTTGACAATTTGCCAAATCACAGATGGCATATGGGTACCAAACCCTTACGCTAATACCACTCGGTACCCTCACCACTCAATAACGTGGGATTATGGTGTTTGCCACTCCAAACTATAATGGATTGGTGCTTGATGGATGGTCAACGTTTAAAGCTTTCTTATTAGTAATATGGGTTTCTCGTGTATGGTAAACGGAATTGATCCTCAGCGACTCCTGTTGTAACGAAATAGATCCAGACCGATTACTTATTTTTAAATTAAAGAAATCTCCTAAAAGCAAAATATGTTTTGTCTTTTTATAATTAATAAATTATTGTCTCCATGTTGGTGTTTGATGAATCATGTCACGTGTTGTAGGCGTCTAAACATAGTACTTTCAAACAATATCTGCAATAATTTCTCAAATTCCCGTAATACTTAGTCAGGAGTGGTCCGTTTAAAAGCGTTATTCACATTCAGATAACCGCTATTAGTAACTCACCGCTTGGACAGGTTTCTGATGAAACTTGCACTTGTAGGCTTAATAACAATGCAAAATTATCCTCAATACACATCAAGGAAATACCAACTTTAACACCGAGGTGCAGGGTTGAAGTTTCAATGAATCTACTGATACGCAGTGAATTTGAGTGAGGTAAAAAATGAGGTCGACGAACGTAGTTGTCCGATATAATAATGATGGATGACCTCCAGTGTCCTCTTTACGGGTTGAGGTGGGGTGCCAGTTTGAGCGACGCGGTTCTTGTCCGGTTTTAAAAATGAAGGATCAACCCCCATTTAGTTTTCTGTAATAAAATAATAATAGGAATAAAAGTTAATGAAATATTAATATTATGTATTTTAAAATAATAATAACTATTAAAGGGTAGGAGAGATTCGTTATTATAAGTGTTGTGAAATACAACCCTACAGCTCTTTTCTAAAAATTTGAAGCAATTAAAATTATGAAGGTTTTTATTCTTTTCTTTATCTTTCAAAAGCTTTTCTAATTATTTATCATTATCATCTTTAACTTAGGTATAGTTTTGCATAGAGACGCAGTGCTTCACTAATTCTGGCATGATCATTCTATAACCTTTATTTGGTCACGCATCGTTCTTTGTGACTTTTTTGTGCTGCGATATGAATTGACAGTTTCAAACAAATCGCTTACGCTTAGCGCATTGTCCTCCCCGCTATCACTTCCACCCCACTTCCGTATGCAAAATGTATGCAATTTGGTGTTCACATCAGCGATCTGATAGTGTTATCTTGTTCGGTAGCCGTTTGACAAATGATGGGCGCTATCTGCGACATCTTCACGCCGCTGCCTGGACGTTAGCGTCCTATGTTATTAAATATGCTAACTTCATCACCATGTTCATCGTCATCATGTTCATAATCATCATCATGTTCATCATTATCATGTTCGACATCATCAGTATGTTCAACATCATCATCTTTTTCATCATCATCATGTTCATAATCATCATCATGTTCATCATTACCAGCATCAACATTGAGCACAAAATCAACGCTTCATCGTTTTGAAAGAATCCAACATACAAGTTGATAATGGAAACTAGTGTTGCTGATTCGTTCGCAAAATTACTGAATTTATTTTTACCAATTTGGTATGACTTAACTCAGCATTAATTGTTAAATTAGTTTTCTTTTCTTCCTTTCAAGCTATCATCATTTTTATAAGTATCAGCTATGTAGAAAACATTTGCAATCACCGTAATAAAAGGTGATGATTTGTTTGATTTATAATTTGTCATTAACTTCAATAATTATAACATTCACAGATTTGAATTAACATTGCATCGCTTCCTTACCTTCAAAAACATCATGTAACATCTAGTGGCTAAGTTTGGGTAAAAAATATGGTATAAAGAAGAACGTCTAACTTTTTTAAGTTTAACCCCACTGCCCTACTCAATGGTTCTAAGAAGTTCAGACATCCGCCTACCAGCAGGTGCCCGTATGCTCGTTTCCCCAAATAGAGTGAATCCGATACGGGGTCTCGGGTTTCGTGCCCGGCGGTCTTATCGATTCTAAAATTGAATTTGGCTCGGGTTACCCCTTCTAACGCCTCAAAGGCTTTATTGGGTTTTTGTGTATACTATAGATTAGTTTTCCGGCTGTATGGGAACTCCCTTAAATATTAATTTTATTTTGTTTCTAGTATCTGTTATTATAACAGCAACAGAAATACGAGTACACAATTTGTGAAAAATTGTTATGAAAGGCATCCTATGTCCTTTTCCCAGACTCAAAGTAACTCCGTACTGAAATATATCAACAAAATCGGTTCAGCTATTTTGCGTGAAGAGGTAACAGACAAACAGACATAATTTCGCAATTATAATATTTGTGTAGATAAACTAATCGCAAACCAATAAGTCGGTGATAATCGGGCGATAATATTCAAATGCCAACAAATTGACGAATGTTCGCGAAACGTGTCGATTGATATCTAAACGGTTTTTTATTGAAATAAATTCGCAAGATTAAATTTAATGTTATTAATTTATTTTCCAGATGTTTATTTATAGAGTATATAATTATACATAATTGATCGAGCGTTGAAAATTAAACTATTGATTACAGATTAAAGAAGAATAGAACATACCTGATTTAGATTCGAATGTCAATAATTAACTTATGATTTGTAAAAGATTAACTGTCTGCTATGTAATTTACAGCGATTTATTTAGTATTATATCGATTTAAGACATGTACATTGATTGTTCCATTGAACTATTTAAAACATAAAGTATTGGACTCCTTCAAGTTTCAATTTATTGTTAAAGCTATCACCGTTTCTGTTTTAATTTTTTTCTTAATTTTTCAAAATGACATTTTGAGTTTATCTGCAAATTTCACTTGTACTAGGACTATTCGCAAATGCAAACAGCATTTCGGTTGTTTGTTTAGCTATTTATTCTCAACTCTATATTGGTTGTCTATGATCTGCCGCGTCTCCTCCATATTGACTCTACGATTATTGTCTATGACCTCACGATTCCGAGTGTTAGTTTAATCGATTATTACTAAACTCGTTAACATAATGAAACGATTATTACCGGTGTGCTTCAAAGGGTATTATTAGAATAAAGAATGAATGAAAATCATTAGACTTATTCGTTTAATTTACTCGTATTCGTGATTAATATTTTACTATTACCTCTTAACTTATTAGTTATTATATTATCATCGTAATTTATTGATTTATCACCTAAGTATAGAAAAAGTTTGTAAAATACTTTGAAACTTTAAAATTTTACTATGTAATGTATTATTATTTTGTTTTTTTGTGTAAATTTCGGAAAAGGCTGGATTAAATAAAAAGTTAAGACGTTTTGGACCTAAAGTGTTAGAAAAGATATATAATTTTTTGTTACACAAAAGTTTACAATTATTCTTCCACGAGATACTTCAGCATAAGCGAAGCTCCGGGCAACTTCTTACCAACCCTTGTATCATACCAAAAAGAAGTGTGGTATTCCAGTCGGCTACACCGCGCCAGTAACACGATCCAGCCGATACTGTTACAGTAATCGTCGGTGTCGAACTTTCAAGTTAACGAACTCGTTAACGTTATGCGTAAGCTTAATTAACTTTAATTATTACAAGTTGCCCTTGACTTTGAGCGTTATAGTCGTCGTTTAAATATAAAAAAAAAAATAAAAAAAACATGGACGAAACTTGAGTGTCTAATTTGGCTTTCATCAAAATCAGTTCGGCTGAATTTAAATACGACTGATCATATTGAAACTAAAGAAAAGCACGCTATTAGGGCCTGTTTCAGTACTGCCTGATAAGTACCGGATAGGCTATTTGCCACTTAACTTGACAGATAGAGTTGTGACTTGTGATAGAGTATGGAGAATCTGTCAAATAAGTTGTGGATAGCCTATCCGGCACTTTACCAGGAAGTGGTAAAACGGGCAGTGGTGGACAGCCTATCCGGCACTTATCAGGAAGTGGTGAAACAGCCCCTTAGCCTCCTAATTTAATAATGATGAAACGACAAACGATGTTGAAATAATATGATCGCATGACAAAATGATATCAATTATATGAACCCTATATTATTTCCTCACTCGGCTAAGTTATAAGGAAAATCTGCACTAATTTTTGTTATTCCTCGTAAGTCGATAGTTATTTTGCAATTTATAAGGTAATCGGATCTTGATGGGCACCTCTCATTAGGTGACTCATTGGCAACTTTGCTAACATTGTTCACATGTCCGTTCATAGTTATATTACTTAGAAGTGTCTATGGTAGTAAATAAGAGGAATAGAGCCTAAACTTCTCTTGACTCGAGAAGACATTGGTTCACCCTTTTAAGATTTTTAAGTGTGTTGTTAAGAGGGAACGCGGGTTCAGTAGAATTTACACAAAGAGACTATTGCCATCACGCTTCACGCTGCGAGCTGCGCCGGCACGTGTATTGTGAATTGTGATAGACATAGACACAGTAAATCGAGGTTACGTATTCCTCTGATTCCTCTTTCAAAATAGAGCCTAAGCGTAATGTAAATAGAGCCTAACCTAACCTAAAAAGCGTATGGCTACTGGCTAGTTCTGAATATTATATTTATTTGTAGTTCATATAAATACAGTTTTGAATAGTTACAATAATATAGGCTATTTCAAGTTTTAAATAGTACAATTTGGAAAATCACCAATCCCGCAGATGTCACCGCATAATGGCCGCTATTAGTGAGGGGCATGACATTTGGACCGATATCGATACAATAATTACACTAATTATCACACAATCGATTAATTAAACTTATCGATAAATCGATTCGCGTTTTTGCCCGAACGCTTCATTAATTAAATGCACCTGCTGCTCTGTTTATTGTTTTAAATGTTCATTTGGGATGATAGATTAACTTAACATCATATTTTATTTTAGTGTATTTAGTTCGTAACTTAATTTTATCCGTACTTAATATTATTTATGCAAAAAAGTCTGTCTGTCACCGCGTCACGACTAAACTGCGGAACCAATTTTGATGAAAATCAGTATCGCCATTATGAGACCCATGACAGGATAAAGGATAGTTTATTTGCCGGAAAAATGAACCACTTAAGGGGAAGACAGTTGCCAATTCGACATCTTTGTGCAGTTTTCTAGACGTATGTATTTCATTAATTGGCATAAAAAAAATATGTGATTTTTGATTATATTTGGAAAAGCTTGTCAAATTTAAATAATAAAATAATGTACTCCTACTGGATGAAAAAAAAAAACCAAAGTCACATCTTTCAGGAACTTTAAACAGTTCTAACTAAAGTAATAATACAATCTAAGGCAGACTGTCGACCAGACTGTCGGGCAGACTGTTGTTCAGACTATCGGGCAGACTGTCGACCAGACTGTCGGGCAGACTGTCGACCAGACTGTCGGGCAGACTGTAGACCAGACTGTCGGGCAGACTGTCGACCAGGCTGTCGGGCAGACTGTCGACCAGACTGTGGGGCAGACTGTCGTTCAGACTGTCGGGCAGACTGTCGACCAGACTGTCGGGCAGACTGCTGTCGGGCAGACTGCTGTCGGGCAGACTGTCGACCGGACTGTCGACTAGACTATCGACCAGACTGTCGACCAGACTGTCGGGCAGACTGTCGACCAGACTGTCGGGCAGACTGTAGACCAGACTGTCGGGCAGACTGTCGACCAGGCTGTCGGGCAGACTGTCGACCAGACTGTGGGGCAGACTGTCGTTCAGACTGTCGGGCAGACTGTCGACCAGACTGTCGGGCAGACTGCTGTCGGGCAGACTGTCGACCGGACTGTCGACTAGACTATCGACCAGACTGTCGGGCAGACTGTCGACCAGACTGTCGACCAGACTGTCGACCAGACTGTCGACCAGACTGTCGACCAGACTATCTGTACTGTAGATAGTAATCATACCGTGCCCGATGGCCATTCCTATAAAGTTTTACATAAATGCGATAAAGGCTTTCGGCTGAGCGTGTTGGAACAATTAGAGATCATAAAAGATTAAAGATTTGCGTTGTTGAATGACCAAACTTGCTCGACTACGTCACCGCTTATTAATATGTTCAGGGGTACTGGTGAGGGTAGTGGGGGGTAGTGGGGATAGTAGCGGAGCTCGATACGATATAAAAGGCGGTGTTTTGGCCGGCGGCGGCACTTGACGGACGTTGTTCGTAGAGTCCACATCCTGAGGATGCTCCGGTGTTGGAGCGAAACGCGCGTCGAGGTTTTCAACCTGCATGGTGGTGAGGGGCCTTGCACGGATTTGCCAACATTATTGCTTGTGTGGTGGTGGTGTTTGCAAGTTCTTGCATGCGAGTGTACGCATAGGCAGTGTGGGAGGAGCGAGGTGCTGCACTCACTCATTTACTTAAAGGTGGAAGATTATTTCGCGGAATAATGCTAAAAATAATAACAAACTAAATTTTATGCTATGGATTTCCGCAAAGTAACGCCTGATTAACTAGATTCTCCATACTCTATGTGTCAAGTTAAGTGGTGGATAGCCTTATCAGGAAGCGGTGAAACAGGCCCTAAGACTAATAGGAGAATGTGGGAAAAAACGGGGGAAATTATTTGAAAGGGCTTATCTTGCGAACTACTGAAGCCATATTTCGGCGGTAATGTTTTGTATAGTAACACATTACACACTATACGCGACGGAATTATCAAAACCGAACATAGCAAATCCAACCGTATCTCCAAAGTGCTAACGCACACATTACATCTGAGAATTTTAAATACTCACTTACGCGCGCGTTCGGCAACGGAAATTACGCCACGAAATTTCGGCACTTCGCGTAATTTATAGTGTGTCGCATCAGACGTAAGCGGCTGAACGTAATTTCGGCCACGTAAATTACGCCGGCGTAATTCAGCCTAGTGTGTATAGACACTAACATCGACGATACAGTCATACGCAGGCTGCACCCTGCACAGATTGTCTTCCTCCCGCACGCGCACCCGCCTTAGTGACGCCAACTATCGTAATATTTTAATTTCGCCATAATTTCAAAACCAAATGTCCAATATTATTCATTCAAAGACCAAATATTATCTACATAAACTGTACTTGGTAATGAAATAATTTATTTTGATAAGGATTAAAAGAATGAGTAAAATAAACGCGTTTAAATGTAGTCCAAAAAAAATTCAAGATTTTTAAATAAAAAAATGGTTATTGTGCCTCACTCGATATAGATAGGTATAGTGTGTCGCGGACTTTTTATAGATGTTTGTAAGTTCTACAATTATTTAGAATAGTTTAGGCAGCGTACGTAAAATAAGTAACTTTTCTGGTTGATTTTTTACACCTTGCGTCCGAAGAACCCAAATATCTTACGGTACCCTTTTTTTTCCAAAATAAAATTCAGCCTATGTTCAGCAAAAATAATGTAGAATTCCAATGGTAAAAGAATTTTTGAAATCGGTCCAGTAGTTTCGGAGCCAAACAAACAAAAAATCAAATCTTTCCTCTTTATAATATTAATGTAGATTTATTGATATTAAAATTGCAAGTTATATACATATTTAGAATCAGTGTTTAAAATCCTTTATTTTGATTCCCCTCTGCTACTATAAGAAATCCAATTAGTAGCTGATTATTTCTCTAGTGCTCATTGCCAAGCCACTATAATAATTATAAAATAAAGAAATCTATTGATACATTTTCTGAATGTTGATTTAAATTACAAAATAAGTTGAAGGCTTGGCTTGAATGTGATCTGAAAACTTTTTACGACAGAAGTATTGAATAGCTATGCAATATTTTGCTTGGCTCCTTTTACATTTCATGTTTTGGTGGGATTTCATTTCTTTTTTGAAGGTTTTTTTTCTTTTCTTTTCAGGACACGTTATAACTTTTCTGTACTTAGCTTAGCACCCATTCCCTATGTCCTTTAATATATTTTTTCTTTGAGGTTTCGTTAGTTCTATAGGTGGACAACGTAACGTTCTACGTATACTTCTGAGTTCTGAGTCGATTATTATGTTCATAATATATAATTGACTCATAAGCTAATACTTGAAGGTGGTCATTTTTATCATTACCGTTGAATACATAGCAGCACTGTTGTAAGCGTCTCGACTTTCTTCGCAGGAAAGGAGCACACCTCATTTCATGCGATAACTTAAAACTCCCATATTATATCGAGCAAGTAAGGAGTGTATATCTCAGTACTGATTAGTGATTAGTGATTACATATTTTATAATATTTAAATCGAATTTAATTATTGTTTCATTATTAACGTTGTTAATATTATTTTTTATTTAATTAATACCATTTCATTAAGTTCATAACTAACTTAAAGCCTTTGTATGTCAAACAAATATGCAGTCGAAACTCATACTGTTCTTGAAAAGTTACAAACATAAAAATCTTTTATTTTATTTAATACTTAAATTATTATATTATTATTTTTCAATTTCAGTTTTTAGGTTTCTATGCCCAAAGGGGTCCGGGTCCTATTATAAATAAATAATAAGTCTTCGCTGTCTGTCAGTCGTACATCCGTATGTCACTAGGCTCGATCTCGAGAACCGCAATAGCTAGATAGTTGCGATTTTCACAAATTATGTATTTCTAGTGTCGTTATAAAAGCTAATAGTCTAATCAAAATAAAATAAATTATTAAAGGGGGGCCACATACAACAATCACGATTTTTTCCCCTATTTTTGGTCTATGTCCATAATGGTATGACTAAGGTTTTTGAAAATTTCAGGAAACGCTCAATTTTATATTAACTTTAATAATTAATAATAAAAATTAAAGAAAACTTATTATTAAAGGGGGGCTCCCATACAAATTTACGGTACGGAACCCTATGTAGTAACTTTGACCATTCGTAACTACTAAACTATTTATCGAAATTTCATGTAATTTGGAGGTTAAGCTAGTTTTAATACTCGCTCCTAGTGACCGAAATTTTAAATCCCTAGCTTTGTTAACATCGAAGATAAAGGGGGTGTGAAATAGCCGCGAACCGCTTCGAGAAAAGTATGGTACGGCCGTGCCTTTGCTAAAAAGCTTGGCTGGGGCACTGCCGTGCCCCCAGATATTGAGGATTATAACTTAATAATTAAATTTTAAGGAAACTTTTATTTTCTTCTTTTTAGACTTTATTTTAAATAAAAGTTATATTATATTTGTTTGTTTGTCTCATGAGTTGTCACAAAAAAGGACGTTGGAAAGTTTTTATATTATACCGGATACATTTTGTACCGGAAAAATTTAGAGTTCCCGCGCATATTTCAATAAACGAGTAACATAATAAAATATTTTAAAAAAGAAAGAAAACGATACGTGGGGCTACAGCCCGCAATTTCGAAAGTGAGGAGTAGGACATTATTTTTTAACTCGTATCTTTAGTTAAAAGTCATTGAGATGTAAAAAATGGCCTTTTTTAATGTCGATTATTATTAGTAAATTATCAGAAACGTTGACTTCTTTTTTGCAGGCGTTTAAAAATCCATCCACGCCAGAGGCGCATCACTTGAGGCGCGTAGGTTTTAATCCATATCAGTAATAAAGTGTGTCCAATTGTCGGAGTGTTTTTACGCGTGCACCATTGACCCCTGCTTCTTTGAAGTGAATTGAGAGGACCATTACTGTGCTGTTGAACCCGACTTTACTGCAAAACGACGCGAAAGACATCTGTTTTAGTGCTCTTACTTGGAGCTTCTAAGTGCTGAATACGTCTTGAAGTTGAATTTCTTTTAACAAAATATGTTGCACCGTTTACCATTTTAATTCAATAAACGTCAAACGACAGATTTTTGACAAATAGAACGGATTTGACATTTGTTTGATATTTTTTTAAGATACCAATTTGGCCGGCCGCATAATATCCGAATGCGTGCAAAATGAATTCGGGAATCGAATATGGAAAAACTTCTTAGCCTTATTGGCGCTCTAGCCTGCAGGCAATAACTTATTGCCTACGGGCTAGAGCCTTGTGACTTTATACATTAAAATCTTGGCGAATTAGGGTACTGATTTTGGCCAAAACATCCTTGTACATGATTAACCTTTAGAATTACTCTAGACCACAATTGAAGAGTCTTTAGAGTCTTCGGTTTTTCTAAATTTTAAAAATCCCTGATCATGTCTAGACTTTGTAGCTCTACAGAAGCTAAAAGATTTTATATAAACCATATAAACCATCAAATATGGCGACAATGATGACGCCTCATATTATTGCCGGCTGTATAAAAATACGCTGTAAAATACAAAATTTATAGCACACAATGACTTTAATAGTGTAAAGTATTACACAATCTTGGACAAAAATACTTTTTACGAGCGCGACATTCGACAGCACATATGGTCGCAATTCGCACCACCAAAATATTTTAAAGCAGATATACTCAACCTGCAGCCTATCGGGACTTTATCAGTGGCCCGTTGGTGGCCCGCGTGAAGTGAAACCATTTTGAAATTCACGCCCACCGGCAAAATAGTGCCACATCATCGTGAAAGTCGTGAAAAATCTTCGAACGTTATTTTTTAACCCAAACATTTTAGTTGCGGCCCCTGACACCAAGACCAAAAAGTGTTTGTGGCCCGTTTAAAAAAAGGTTGTCTATCAATGTTTTAAAGCGTTTCATTGCGTTTTATACTTTACATAAATTTCGAACACATGTGCTAATGGATGACTAGCTTTTGAACCCGACTGTGTTTGTATTCAATGCAGCTTGTATATGGACGGTAGTTCTGAATATCAAAAAGAGCCAATAATGTATTTGAAGATCTTAAAATTGTAAGATTTTAAAGTTATTATCACGGCTGCAAGCTTTTCTACGAAACTATCAGAAGAAGACACGAGTGGAAGAGGCAGGTAATTACCATTTTAAAAAATCACCGTTTCTATTGCATAAATGGAGGCTTTAGGGAAAATGATTTGAAATAAAAAATATATATAGCCAGATGATGAAGTAAGTAGATAAGTTACAAGGTTTGTTTAAATCCTAAGGAAAAAAAGTGTAATTATTTATGTTATAAAATTAAAATAATATCTGGTTCTTCCACTCATGCACCTTTAAATTATCTCAAAATATATTTTTAGTTTTAGCTTCTATTACTATCTACTGTGGATTGTGATATACAAAACAAAGATATTACTTCACAAAGTCAATCGTGCTGACTCGATTACTCGAGTGAGTGATCGATTTCCAATCGAGTATATAAATTCATTCGATTAGCTCAAGTAGCGTTCGCCTTGAGGTTATATCGCCATCATTATTCCAAAGAGATTGTCTTGTAGAGTCTTTACTCTTTGCTTATTAGAATAACACCGACCGACAGATCTACCTACTGTATTTAAGCTATGATATTTAGGTTTGATATGATAGGACGCTTGACGTTGTTTTTAAGTTTTGGCTAGTCAGAAAATTTTGAAATTGGTTTTGTTTGATTTAATTTTAAAATACCATTCGAAACCTCATCGTTTGTAATTGTAAGATTATTATTTATCTGAATTTGCTTACTTCTAAGTTTTGACTCTAAACTAAATGCCGACTGCTGGGAAGTTAAGAACTTAAGACTTACTAAAACAAAGTATAATCCCATCTCAAAATTGAAGACGCAAGTAGATGAAGTGGGTAACTAACATTTTACAACATAAGAGCAATCACTAATTTTTTAACTTATTATTTTAACAAACCTTGTAACTTACCACTTGATCATCTAGCTAATATATTTAGGTATACACAGAATACACATTTTTTGATTTCAATTCAATTCCCGGTTCTAAAGCCTCCATTAAGACAACAAACTACAGTTTTGAACTTGACAGTTATTTAAAGCCTCCTTATGCAAAAAAAAATCAAATTGTGTGTTACCCACTTCATCCTCTCATGTCCTAAATTTTTGGTGCCCCAAATAAGAAACGAATTGAATTCCTACAAGGTATCGGATGTCTTGAGGAGTTTAATGATAGGGGCACGAGTTAGAGTAATTTGGACCCGTATAATAAAATTTGACCCCGTCGTCCCCGGGTAATGACTAAAGCGTTTGACCGCATTATTTATTGAATCTCTGACCTTTAAGGTGAATGTAGAAAACCATTTGTTAAGGCAAAAAAAGAAGATTGTTAAATGGTGCGGTTTTTAAGATAGTTGAATGATTTTTGAAAGAAAAGAATTTTCATGCAACCGCAATTTCTATTTTCGAATTAACAAATATATAATATTACTAGCTGTCCCGGCAAACGTTGCTTTGCCATAATATATTTGCCATATTGTTTTATTGAAGTGACTAAATAAGTATGTCACCATGGCAACGTCGATCGTTATCCCGTCGCACAAACAATGGTCGCCGTCAGTCTCAGGTTGTAATAACTTACTATTATTTATTCAACAAATGCACTTATCAATATATAAAGTACCGAGTAGCCGATTTTCAGACCTACTGAATATGCATATAAAATTTGGTAAAAATCAGTAAAGCCGTCTCGGAGGAGTTCGTGGACAGTTCGGAGTTGTGACACGAGAATTTTATATATAAGATTAACATTCGATTTAGATAATATAACTATTTAAGATAGATAAATTGCATGTTTTGAAAGCAAAGTTATGTATCGTAAAATTATGAGATTTGATATAAAGTAGGTATGTTTAAGTGACTCCTATTATCCTGCGATACCTCATACCTGGTATCAAATCTGAAATCCCTTAAACATTCAATTTAAACATTCTGTATTATAAATATTGAAAGCATTTTGACTAGGTTCCCCGAAAACATTATATTTGTAGCGCGATGTTATATGATATTATTTCTAAGAGCAATATTGTAGCTAAGTTAAAATATTTCAAGGTATTTTAAATTAATTTCAATTCCCTTTTGTAAAATAGAGCTTTGTAAAACAGCTGACTGCAGTTGGTTTCTAGCAACAAGTAGTAATATTAGACAATGTGTAATATAACTGGGAGACCACACGCGCGGCCATTCTGGCTTTTACTCCCCAACAAATAGATCCTTTTGATCTCAACTATTTTGACATTTAGCGGAGTGCGGAAGTCGTTATTGTGACATAACTTGGACATTGCGCAGATCAAAGATCGTATCATCACCCGGCCGTTCTATATCTATTAGTTTATCTATTATTTTCTCTATGATTTTCGTTCATTTAATACTCAATGATGCACGTTCGGTTGCGTCAAATTTCGTTTATTGCTCGGAAACTATACATTTTTCTGGGATAAAAAGTGTCCTATGTCCTTTCCCGAATGTCGTCCCGAATGTGACGTCTGCAATATGAGGCCTACTACCATGTAGGCCTCATGTAGATATTCTAAAAGTGTTAATTTTTAATCGATTTGTCCGATCCGAGCGTCCGTGGCCTATTGGGTAGACCTGTGGTTTGCACTCGCAGAGGGTGCAGGTTCGATCCTGGGTGGAGGCGTGTACCAATGAGACATTTTCTGATCTCAAGTACACAATACGGACGCTCGTACGGTGAAGGAAAACATCGTGAGGAAACCCGCACATGGTTGGTCCCAGACGTATTGACTAGTTCTTTCCTCTGGACTAGGCCGACTATGTTGCGAGAATGTCGTATGTGCTTGGGCAACCATACAGGCATTTAAAATCTTGTCCCAGGCACTACAGTATTTGAAGAGTGGTTACTTCACTCTTACTGTATAAATGCTTACTGTATAAATCACAATGGATGCAAAAGGCCTAGTTTGTCCGATCTGTCAAAAATAACTAAAAGTTTTGCGTGACCTATACCTACCTAGTACTAAATATGTTAGAGATTTTACTGCTTGAGTAGCATGAAATAGTTCAAGCGAGTCAATTAACCCTTTGTTGAAATACCTTAAAGGTCCAACATGGAAATCCCTGCAATTTGAGCAATTACTGAAGCAATTTTACCCCGCACTTATCTACTTTAGCGTTTAAAATTTTGTGATTGGTTTGCTGCGTTCGTTGCTTATCCGCGGAAATCTATTTTCATTATCTGTGGTACTATTTTAAACAAAGCATCGCGTGACTCGGCCCTACTTACATAACCTATAAACCATATCTCCTCCGTCCCCCCTCATTTTGACCCTACCGACCTAGGTAGTAGAGTGCAAAATTGCATTCGCCACGTCCATTACACCAATTACATAAGTTATAAAGTATACACCGTTCGGAAGTTCAATTTTGAGTGTTATGTTGTTAGTGTTAAAGTTTAAAATGTGTTTTACAGCGTTGATTATAACAATTACAGGAAACACACGGGTGTTGATAATCGCCCTCCCAATTGAGATTGATTAAAACAACTATTTTTGATGCGAACGAATTAATCTTTCTATTTTCAGAGCGGCCAATTGCTTTTAATTGGTCTGAAATCGTTGACAAATTTGATGGCCTTAAAGGGAAAGTATAATTGATGAATCAGATGCGCTTGGACAATAAAAATAGCTCCAGGACTCTGATTCACATTGCGTTATTCGACTCACATTCGGAAGCTTCACCGCGCGACATCTAATAAACGCTTGCCGTGCTAGGATTGACCAATGACAGCACAATAATGTTTCCGTATCCGATTCGAACGGAAGTTGTGAATCGCACTGCAGGAGCAGATTTCCTCACGTCAGGGCTTTGTGATTAGGTACTGTTGTGTTTCTGGAAGGGCTTACCAATAATTGCTGACAAATTGCCTTCTTACTCGTTGTTCTTTATTTGCAATGTTTTGGTCAATTATGTTTTAAGGACTGTTCAATATTCGTATTTCGTTGTTTGCTGGCGGATAAATATTTTTAGTAAAATTCTTGAGTGTTATTTACTTTTTAGTGACTTTGATTTCAATGTCAATTAAATCTTGTATTATCATTTCCATTGTCTTTGGTACAATGATGTGTACTAAAACACAGAATATATATTAGTAGTACCAAACTAAACATAAGAAATAAACTGGTAATTAGGGAGCTGGTGAGCATTTAGGTATATGATTTGCACAGGTTTCACATCGAGGTAGATTGTAGTTTACGTCATTACGAATTGATTTGGTCCAGTCAATTAAGGTCCTACGTCGCTGCGTTTTCGCGTTACAGCCGATTGAAATTGCTTAAAAAAAAGGGGATATTAAATCATTTGCACATGTATGCCTCTGGGATACATGGTCACAAACAGCTTGGAAACGAAGAAAATCGAAGAGGCAGACATTCTAGCTTGGCGCGAGCGTCGGGTTGAAAAAAAAAATTCAAATGGTCTGCCTTTGAAATATCAGAGGCCTGAACGTCTGCCTCATCGAGTTTCTTGGTTTTCATGATAAATTCAACCATCCAAGAGGCAGACATGTGCGCATAATATAGCACTTATTTTATTTTTAACATATTAACATTTAGCTGTCGATAGCGAACGCAGAGGCAACATGCTGGCAGACTATTTTTCTGTGGTCCTTCTCATTGTTATTAATCGAACAATTTCAATCTGCCAAGTGTGCACTTCATATAGAGTTTTTTAAATCATAAAAAAAAAACTTAAAAAATTTAAAACTACAAAAGTCAGAGCCCTGGATGTCTGCCTCCACGAATTTTTGTGTTTACAAGATGACTATGATCATCAGCCCCAGATGCAGACATGTGCATATAATATCACCCACCTTTTTTTTTCAACATTTTTGAAACGCTGTAAATTGACAACGCAGCGCCACCATGGTGGCAGACGAGGTTCTTGATGTTTCTTAGGGTATAATTATCACTATTAATAACGTCTGCCATGTGTGCTGATAATATAGAAATGTTGCTCGCCAGCTCCCTAGCTATGGTTAGATCCTTCTAAATTAAAGGATGACTGTAGCGGTTGCGACGCGACTTTAGCTGTTTGTCAATGTTAACCGTCTATATTTTGCAATTAGTAAATTGACGCAATATTTCCCCTGTCGTCCTGTCGTTACCGACAATCCCCGCGCTGTCAACGGCCCTGTCTTCGCAATTAATGTTGCGCATCTGTTGGACAATGCAACATTGTTGCTGCGTCACTCTAAAATCGTAACATACTTATACGCTTATTACACGTTTCGTTTTCAGCGTTTGATGAAATAATATCTGCAATGTAAAGAAGATAAAACAACAACCTAAATTTTAGGTCCTCTTGAATTCTAATGTTTATAAACAATCGCGCTACAGTAGGTATATGCGGTACAAAAATTCGTTACGGTGCGGTGGTGCACTTTCATCTTCAATTTCCGTCATCTTCTTTCATTCAACTTTCGTATATTGACGCGTTCAATAATTAAATGGGTCAACGAACGCAACGCCAAAATTGTCATTTTTGTTCGGTTGCAGTGTCTGTCAGCTTATTGTAACATGTGCGACGAGAACATTTTACTGGATGGAATATGTGCGCCTTATTTGGTCATAAGAAATTCCAGAAAAAAAAGAACAAAGCGAAAGTTTTAGATACGGTCAGAGGGCATGCGTCACGGGCATGCCTCACATGCGCTGTCGACTGCGCTATGATGCATGCCCTTAATGAACAAAAAAGGCAGTGTGGACATAGCTAATCAATCATAATAAGACAGTTCCCGACACTCAAAATATGGTCATACTAAATTCCATTCAACGGTTTAAATGTGAAGAGCTAACAGGCAACAGATTTATTTATGGTTACGCCTATTAAATCATTCAACTTGACAGGATCGGTAAAGACTAAAGACAGACTTCTTGATTTTATCAATTATTTTGGGTGCGAATCCACGGACGTAAAAAAATACAGACGTAGCATTACACTATAAAGAGGTAAAGCACGACAATTTCGTTTATTGTACACGTGACCGACACTCACACGCGCAACTAGGTACTACAACCCGCTGTCATTGTACATTGAGTGACGGCGCCAATGACACGTACACATCCTATACGGGCGGCCATTACTATGCTTCACTCGTGATTAGACGAGGTTACGTCCGTATTTTTTTACGTCCGTGTGCAAATCATTCAAAATTGCACTGAAATATTAACTTGTGCTAGGTAAAATCGATTCATGCATGTTTTAGACCAACCTTTTGCAATTTGTATACTAAGGCCCAATTCTACCAACGTCTGTTAGTGTTGACAGCTTGTTAAAATGTCATGTCTTCTCTTTCATTCATATGAAAAATGAAAGAGGTAATACTAATTCGAGCATTAACTTTAACAGTCGTTGGTCAAATTGGACCTAAATAAGCTCTCGTCAAAACCGCCGTCGGACCGATAAGTCGGAGCGTATACGCATCTCCATGTCAGTTAATTACTCGTCATGACATTTGTGGCCGTGTCGGATCCGGTATGCATCGGTGGTCACTGCTTGTGGGAACCTACTACTAATTACAGCTGTTCAACGGATTTTCGATTCCGACGATCGTGTGACGTTTGTAATGGATGATTTTATTCATACTTCATGTGAGAACAGTTGAGATTTACTTGTATCTCTAGGGCTCGACTCGAGGGTGGGAAGATGATCTCCGTTTAGTTGCGGTTTCAGGTTGGATGCAAATGGCAGGAGATCGGTCATCTTGGCGTTCATTGAGAGAGGCCCTTGTCCAGCAGTGGACGAATATAAGCTGATATGATGATGATGATCACTAGGGCTGTAAGGTGTCTAGAATCTGGATCAAGAAGGCATACTAAGGATTAATGATTGCGTGGCCATAAAAACTTTCGATTTTATTAACCCCTGACAAAAAGAGGGGTTATAAGTTTGGCGAGTCTGTCTGTGTGTTGTCTGTGACATCCCAAGAGTGAACCGATTTTGATTGTATTTTTCTTTGAAAGCTGACATTATCTAGAGATTTCTCAACTATTCTTTATCATCATCAGTCCGCTCAGTGCTGACTTTTTTAAATTTAACAACAGTTTTGAGTCGGAGGTAGATTTTAAATTCCTTAATTTATCATTATTACCTTTCAATAGTCGCTTCACAGCCTCGCCAAAATGCTTTACCGGTAGCCGGCTTTGTTAACTATCACAGAAAGACGAAACGTTGTGTATAAAATTAGTGGGAATTTCAAGGTAAGACAAATTTTTCCTACCTTTTGAAGAAGAAGTTTATTCCCGTGGTGCTTTTCCTTCAGTTCTTTGACTTTCGGTCACTGCTTTGTGCTGTCTCCCGCTTTATATAGGGAGGGAATCTGGAATTCTTCCTACTCATCTTATTTTATTCTGATTAATTTCGTCCCAAGACAGCTTTAGCATGTCCCTCGGGCTCCCTGAGATCACATCAAAGGGTTTTCGTGGTTAGATACCGCTGTCGATCCTGGCGACACAGGCGATACAGTGGTGGGAATGTGTGGTGGGCAAAAGCCCGTTTAAAAAAATCCTTTTGAAGAAAAATCTTTGAGATACATCTTGAAGCACTTTGCTCTAAAGTCAGCACGTAACAGTAATAAATCCGGGCGGGATAAATGATTCCTATCCATCTCGCGAGTTATCCCGGTAAGGGCTCTTGCACACTGGCACTAGGGGTGCGTCCACTTCCATAGAAATAATCCATACTTCCATACTAATATCCATACTAATATTATAAATGCGAAAGTGTGTCTGTCTGTCTGTCTGTCTGTCTGTCTGTTACCTCTTCACGCCCAAACCGCTAAACCGATTTTGTTGCAATTTGGCATGGAGATACTTTGAGTCCCGAGAAAGGGCATATGCTATTTTTTATCCTGGGAAAAAGGTACGGTTCTTGCGCGATAAACGATTTTTGGCGCAACGGAGTTGCGGGTGTCATCTATTTGGTATATAAGTTTGCGCTGGAGTAAAACAATTTTTCAGTCTAGAAAGTCCATATTTAAATACGACAAACTTTATATAGATTAATTTAATCACATAATATGAATTAATATTACTTTGCTTGCCTTACCTAGTGCCTTAGCGGAAGATATTTCAAATCTTTTCATATTACTAGATGACGCCCGCAACTCTGTTGCGCCAAAAGTCTTTATTGTGCGGGAACATTTTTTTGGGAAAAAAAATATCCTATGTCCTTTCCCGGGAATCTCAAAGAAACTCTATGCCAAATTTCAGCAAAAGCGGTTCAGCGGTTTGGACGTGAAGAGGTAACAGACAGACAGACAGACACTTTCGCATTTATAATAATATTAGTGGATGTGTCTGGGAGAACTTCTCAACTTCACGACTGAGTTTGACATAGCACGACCAAATTAATATGTAGGTCCGCCCTCTGCCTACGAATTCTCTGATCGTACCTGTAGGCCTACTACGAAACTGTTTTGAGACTCAAACAACTAAACGGACGAGAATAATGCTGCTTCCCGCTCTAACAACGTCATTTCAAGTTTGTTAGAGGAGGACGCGGCATTCTCGTCCGATTGTTTGAGTCTCAAAACAGTTTTGTAGTGGGCCTTTACTGACCTAATATAAAACCTGATGAAAATGACCTGATATAAAATCTAACCGAGTTAGTTGGTACCACCCACATTGGTACCGGCACCACTCCATTATGTAAGGGCTCTAACGCGAATGATCCACTAACAGGATAACAGATCGCAGTAATGATACAATAATTGAACTTAATACCGGTGCTTATAGTTCAGTAGAGTTTGTGGTCGGTAATGAATAGACGTAGGACGCGGATGTCTAGCGAATGGATGATTTTTTGTTAAAAAATAAAGTTAAAAGAAGTTGTTTTAGGCTTGCCGCATAGGTACACAAGTTTTCCGTATTCGGAAATCCGAATGTATGGAATCAGTAGAAAATAGACACCGCGCACGTTAGATTTTTTCCGAATGGAGCGTACGTTTTAAGTGCACTATCGGCGCGTTCGCGCGTAGAAAAATAAACGTGTGCGATCGCGCTGTCTCGTGGAATTCCAAATCGAAATTTTGCATTAGGAAATCGAATACGGAAAACGTGTGATGCGGAGAGCCTGAATAGTGTCAGTTTCTAAGAATTTTTAACAGAAGTATGGTCGATGTAATTCGATGGTATTTATTTTTTTAACCGACTTCGTAAAAGGAAGGAGGTTATAATTATTATGTTCGTCTGTATATTTTTTGGGCTTCGGCGTCAAACAATCAAAACTGACAGACGATAATCGATACTAAATAGAGTCTTGACAAAACCCTCAAAGTGGCCGGAAGAGCTTTTCTGGATTTTTCTACACATGTTTCTGTCGCCTGTGATACGGCTGGACCAATTATACTGACAGTAGTATTTGTCCTGTAGGTCTCATTTTGGTGAAATTGAGCCCACCTGGCACCAAGCATAAGTTCTATTTTTAAGCTATTTCATAGCTTTTATTACAGGCTTTGAGCGTGGCGACTGGCGACCGAATAAAGAAATTCCGTAACGAAAAACCTAACACCCCCACTCCGACCGGCACAGCAGTGCGGCATCGTCTAGCGTCGTTTCTGTTAGGCAGACTTGGCACGGTATTTGTGTGCGTGCAAATAGACGTATGCGAATTATAATTGCATACGTTGATAAAAAATGCTATGCAATAGCTTTACCGCGGCAGTCCCCTAGTGCCACACGTATTTTGTGTTATAAATATTTAAGCATATCTATAAACATCGTATAGCAGTGGTCCATTGTTGCTATCGACTTTTTATGACTTTATCTCTATGTGTAATGGTTCGGAACGGAGCCTGATCGTTCATCAAACGTTTTATATTTCCAAACTGCTTTAAATTGTAACAGGATAAGAACTTTTAAATCTATGATGGTTTGTATTAGATACTAGCTTTTTCCATGAACTTCAACCGCATAACATAGAGCAGTATTTCCCAAGCTGTGGGTCGCGACCCACTGGTGGGTTTACTCGTTCGTTCGTCGTCGTGGGTGCGTGCAGGACTGGCGCATTCGAACGCAAAGTAAGTAAATAAGGAATAAGGATGACGATGATGAAAATATGTATAGCAGTGACTGGTGAACTACAACAACAATTAACGGGTACTTAAATGCTGCGGCAGCAACATACCGCTGCTTTTTTGTGTTCATGGATCATGACACGAGGTGGGCCGCGAACTTTAAACTTTCTTGTAGAAGGGATCACGGGCCGCGGTCCCGATAGGTTTGGGAAACACTGACATAGAGTATTCCTGAAACACAAATTTTGATTCGATACTTAACCGCTCTAGTATAGCATGCTATTATTTTAATTTCAAAAATGAAAATTGGACTTTCATTCAAACAATCATAATTATTCATAAGTACCGGTTTTTACTCTAAAATGTGTGAATTTAGGAATTTAGGCTACATATTATCACTTTGTCATTTGTCAATCTATGTATTTATCCAGTAAAAATTTGAATTTCAGCTAAATACTAGCTGACCCGGCAAAGTTGTTTTGCCTTATAAATTATTTTTATCATCAATATAAAAAGTAGATAAAACCTATTATCGGGCCTAACAAAACATACAAAATTTCATTAAAATCGGTTGAGCTATTTTGGAGGAGTTCACGCACAAACATTGACAAGAAAATTTCAATTTAGAGAATTAGATAAACTAAGTTCTACGATAAAATATGATTTTTACTCTGTTTAAGATTAGTGTAACCAACAGAAAACTTAGTTAACCATATTATGTTTGCTTTTTTCGTCTTTTAAAATTATTTTCAATACGACCGCCAGCTTTTGTTTTAGTTACTTATAATTTTTTCTCCATTTTCTTGGACCTTTCGGTACTATAATATGATATCGCCTGAACCTTAAAAACTGTATCTATAATATCAGTCATATTATTGTATGACTCTATTTTGTTTGATTTCAAGTAAATCATTTGTTTTTCTGCCTAAACGTCGGTCTGACCGGACGTGTCAAAACGTGTTGTGATCGTGATTCCTTACCGCACATAGCTGCCGTCTAATCATCGTATAAATCTATTTAATTGTTGCATCAAAGAAATCCATCTTCGGCCCAGGCCGGATCCCGGTCTAGTCGAAGTAAAAACGGGACTTAATTCGCCGTAATTACTCTAACATGGACTTCTGTGTCACTGGATGGGATAGGCTGGATACACTAGTGATCTGCAAGGTCTTGCGACAGGAATGCAACGAGTGTTAATTGAATAATATCCTTTTCTTAGACGAATATTATTTTGAAAGCAGATATTGTTATACAATTCTCATCTGGTCCTGGGTTTGACACGATGACAATGCTTTAATTACTAATTAATATACGATTGCGTGTGATTGCTCTGCTATTGAAAAACTAGGCTCTTGGGGCTACGCAGCTAAGATTAAATAAATTGAAAAAATGCTGTAAAGGGCATGTTGATAAATAGTGCAATTTTGGCTCCTTAAAGTAATATGTAGAGATCTCTATGTATATCTATATATTTTATCTATTTTGAACATGAACGATTACTTTAAAACTTTCGCGTTGCATTATATTTGATACTTATTATTCGGGACTTTACGTAACGTCGAGTAAAAAGTATCCCACCAAAACATGAAATGTAAAAGGAGCCAAGCAAAATATTGCATAGCTGTAATACTTCTGTCGTAAAAAGTTTTCAGATCACATTCAAGCCAAGCCTTCAACTTATTTTGTAACTTAAATCAACATTTAGTAAATGTATCAATAGATTTCTTTATTTTATAATTATTATAGTGGCTTGGCAATGAGCATTAGAGAAATAATATAATATAGTGGGTACCATCGGCCACATGCGTCGTTACATACTAAAACACTTTATGCTTACCGTCTGTGTAAGTATGAACTCCTTCAACTATGCAGTTTTATATTAAATTTGTTTCTCTTGTATATAAAAGCTAATATATAAAGCTAGTATATAAAAGCTAATAGTCCAATTTAAATAAAATAAATTATTAATAGGGGGCCTCATACAACAAACACGATTTTTTCCCCTATTTTGCTCTATATCCATAATTGTAACAGTAAGGTTTTTGAAAATTTCAGAAAATACTCAGCTGTATATTAACTTTAAAAATTAATAATAAAAATTAAATATACTTATTATTTAAGGGGGGCTCCCATACAAATTTACGGTACGGAACCCTATGTACGCCAGTCCGACTCGCACTTGGCCGGTTTCATAATTTTTCCTTTCATTGTAAATAAAGACCTATCCGGATACCAAATTTCAAGGTTCTAAGTCTGCTAGAAGTACCTTAGAATTTTGATTATCTATATGTCAGTGAGTGACAAAATGTAGTAACTTTGACCATCCGTAACTATTAAACTATTTATCGAAATTCCATATAATTTGGAGGTTAAGCTAGTTTTAATACTTGCTCTTAGTGAGCGAAATTCTGAATCCCTAGCTTTGTTAACATCGAAGATAAAGGGGGTGTGAAATAGCTGCGAACCGCTTCGAGAAAAGTATGGTACGGCCGTGCCTTTGCTAAAAAGCTTGGCTGGGGCACTACCGTGCCCCCAGATGTAGTGGCATTACTACTAGAATATAAGTCGCGTTAAGTCCCGAATAATAAGTATCAAATGAACGATTGCTTGTATAGTGATTAGTGCTTCTAGTCTTTCAGAGGTCAGTGTCTTCTAGAGTTGACGTTCTGTCAATACATCCTTCATGTATGACAGCTAAATTGTCCCAGGGCTGGTACCGCGTAGTAATTCCGTGAAAGTACACCGCGGTGGTGGTTTTTGCGCCTTTTTATTCCTTACTAGCTAAATTATGGCTTTATTATGGTAAACGTGACGGGTGAAGTTTATAGAAATGGGGTCAAATTGAATTGTTTACTTATAAATTCAGAGAAGAAGAAAAAAGTGGTTAGGAACATTTCATTAACATTAAAATTATAAAGTTTTTGGTAGTGTAATCTATTTATGGATTTATGTGTATTATGCCTTATGTTTCTGACATAATATTCGTTCCTAGAATATTTACTACAATAGATATTAGAGTACCAAAACCAAATCAGCGGAAGACCGTATATTATTCGGTGTTTTAGTAAGATTTTCGTCTACCAAAATCTGTAAAAAAAACAGACTTTTGAGGATGAATGCAGACGATGCCCAAAAACTAAATACACATGTATATTGGTATAGGAATAACCATTTAGCACATTGTAATGTTAGACACTAGTATTGGCTCAAACTCAAGATCTACTTTAGTCTATACTCATATTACTATTTATAATTAATAATTATAGAAAAAAGGAAAAATCCGACAGTGACGTACTGTGGAACCGTGCAATATGACGTATGTGCCAGACCAAATACGACAGGATTTACGACGTTTATAATTATTCGCTCCCAAACAAAAACTTGGATTACACAGTCCACCATAAATATTAATGGTAACTGGTCATTCAATGCGTGTTCCACCGGTCAGGCTATCTAACTTCGTTTATCCATCACCGATACGTTTTGCACGCAGGTGGCATGATTAAACCAGAGGATTCTGAACTCTATTATAACGCACTAAAGGATGTTTTCCGGTTACAAGTTTCCAAGATACTTTAACGGCTCTTTGTCTAGGAAATCATTTCTAACACTTAATACGATGAGAGTGATAAGTAATTGTGAAGTCATAATTTATTGTTTGTATTGCTGTTTCGAAATGCTTTATTGTTAGATACTTTTTCGCGTAGGCGTACGAATGGAACGATTTCAATACTGTGAAGTAGTTGTTAAAACGTTGGTAAAGTTGTAGTTAAATATTAATTACTAGAACTGCACATTAAAAAATGCCTATGTCCTAACTTCTACCCCAATGGACAACTCTATATCTGTGCCAAATTACATAAAAATCGACCCAGTAGTTCGTGAGATTAGCGTGTTCAAATAAACATACTCTTCAGCTTTATAATATTAGTATTTGAAATGTGTCTACTAAAATAAATTTGAATTATAAGAAACTGAACGAACAAATCTAAACAATAAGTATGTAATAAAAAGAAGAAAAAAAACTTTAGCCCCACGTTGGGCGCCAATGTTAATGATGCCTACAAATAACATTTTGATGGAATAAAAAAACTTATCCTTTCTTACTAATTATTTTTCGTTCAAAATAGATAAATAATAAAAAGTGCAATTCACTTAATAGCCGTTCGATCAAATTCAAGATTTAATTGGTCGAAAGAGTCATCATAAATCACACATAATCGCAATTTCATCGTATTTATTTTACATTCGCGCCAAATATAGTATGGTCGTATATCAACATAGCACCAGGCCCCGATAATTATGATATACTGTTCGGTTATGAATTTTCATCCGTTTTTATTACAGGAATTAGCAATTGCGATCGGAGTTTTAGTTTCGTTGCTAAGTGTTCGACGCCAAAATATATTTAGTTCATAGAAGAAAAAAAACAATTGTTTTTATGTTCAAAGAATATTGGAAAACTTAAATTTAAAGTAAACGAAGAAATTACAAAAAGCTGCTTTAAATACAACCGCACTACAGTTGCACAATCACACAAAAAAATGTAATGTTAATGTTTAAAAAAAATTAGTCAGATATATTGTTGAATCCTTTAGGCCTTACCGCAATGGAAAAACTTGGTTAGATTGCATTGGGTTTGAACTTTGAACCCTTTGGGTTTTAGTAAATGTACATATGCAATTTATATCCCTAAAAATGTGCAGTTCCCATGAGATAATAAAGGTAAATCTATACTTATTATAAAACAAAGTCGCTTTTTTCCTCATGTCCCTTTGTTCCCTTTAATCTTTAAAACTACGCAAGGGATTTTGATGATTCTTTCAGTGTTAGATAGTCCATTTATTGAGGAAGGCTATAGGCTATATTTTATCACGCTAAGACTAATAGGAGAATGTGGAAAAAACGGGGGAAATTATTTGAAAGGGCTTATCTCGCGAACCACTGGAGCAATTTTTATGTTATTTGGCACAGATAAGAAGTGACCACGTGAAGGATCATAGGCTAACGATTTTGATCATATTTTCAGTGGCTATATATTTTATACCCGTGCGACGCCGGCGCGGGTCGCTAGTTCAATAAATAAAATGCGTTACAAACCTCATTGTTTTATAATATCAAAGTACCGTAAATACCAGTTAAGAGAACAAATAAAAAACACGCAATCAATTATTAATAAGACGCAAGTATTCCAACTATGATAGTATAACTACACCTTGCTTAATCAAAATGTAGATTTTACCTTATACAATGTTTACTTGGTTAAAAAAGATTTTATCTATGGTACCGGCTGATCAATTTTAAACTCTAATGATAGAGCTATAAAGTTTATTTATGAAATGAGGCTGGATGTAAAATATTGCACGCCTTTAATCCGTTTAAATAGTTTAAACGTCACTGGCAAATGTTGACGTATTGAAAGCAACATTGTAAGGGCGTGTTTTTGTACTTGTAAGTACAAAACCTTGTAATGACGTTAAATTTGTAGATAAAACCGGAATGTTGTAAGAATTTTACCCTGATTCTGCTATTTTAATTCGATAATACAGCTTGTGTATTCAGGATTGTTAAGCAAAGTAGCAATCGTCAAAAGCCTTTTGGGGTTTTGGAACATTTTTGACGTTTTATGAGAATACTTTTTTGTTGCTTTATTATGCTTTCTGTTTAGCCGCACTCAGAGGCGAGTATTAACTGTAATTAAATGAAGATTTTATATATAAGTATGAAAAATTATACAAGTACACTGACCTCCATTATACAAGTACGCTGGACAGATGATACCCAGCTGTTTTTGTGCCTATTTGAAGCGAAATCAGCGCCCCCAAAATCGGGAGAAGAGAACTAAATCTGACGTAACTTGCAAATGGCCGCTCAATCGCTATTGGTTGTAGAAACCAAAGAGAATATAATCACTACGGTGGTAGCACTGGGTGGTAGAAACTAGCATTAGTTCCAAGTACTCCCACTACTGCTATCAGCGCCAATATGGCGAGTGAAAAGAGTCGTGTTTACGTCAGATTTAGTTCTTTTCTCCCGATTTTGGGGGCGCTGATTCCGCTTCAAATAGGCACAAAAAACAGCTGTCATTTCAAATAGGTCCCGTGTACTTGTTTAATGAAGGTCAGTGTGTCAAACCCTTAATTCAAACTAAGTTAAATTATCATTAAATATCTCTTCTGAGTACGTTCGTAAATCTACATCGAAACCTGAACCAGAACATGTTAGATTAAAAAAAAAATATATATATATATATATATATATATATATATATATATATATATATAAGGGGGCAAACGAGCAAACGGGTCACCTGATGGTAAGCAACTACCGTCGCCCATGGACACTCGCAACATCAGAAGAGCTGCAGGTGCGTTGCCGGCCTTTTAAGAGGGAATACTCTCTTTTCTTGAAGGTTTGCAGGTCGTATAAGTCCGGAAATACTGCTAAGAATATAACCATTCACATCCAAAGTCTAAATTACTGTACTATTACTAAAATCAACTCTCAAGATATTCTAAATTGTCGCTTCCAGAAAATGCAGTGTAAGTCCATATATTCCAACTGAACTGTTATATTTGACAAACAAAATACAATATTTCATGGAATAAGCTCTGAGTTGATTAATTATAATATTAATCACGGGTCCGTCGTGGATATAATATTCTTTGATGTCGAAATTATTTATTGTCCGTGCCTCGTTTGTTGCAGCTAAATATGATAGAATATTAAAAGGCGTGGGTTTCTCAATACTGCTAGCATTCAATAACGATTTGCTTAAAAAAGGTAGAGTCTTTGGCGTTCCTTTAACATGATGTGGAAAATCAAACTATTTTCTTTGTATTATGATATATGTTGATCGCAATTTAGTTGTGCTGGTTTTGGTGTATCACAAGAGAGCTGTACAATTTGTCACAAAAAAACGTTTTATTTGGTTTCCCGGGACTCAAAGTATCTCGATACCATATTTCACAACATTGCGTAATAACATGTAACATAATATTAAGTATTTACCGTTTACGATGTTAATTAACTCTTGCTGCTCTTGCAGCAGTTACACCAGTTAAAAAACCTAAATCACTTCTACTTATTAATATCTGCTAACGGAATATTAAGAGCCCGGGCTACCCTCGAAATTCTCATACATACGTAATACAAAAATCATTTTCTCATACGAAAATATTTAAGATGCTTGAGTTATTTTTCAGCTTAAAATAGTAATTACCTAGGTTCCTGTACAAAAATTAACTTCAAAATATTTAAACACTAAAAAAAAAAGTAAAACACTAAAAATATATACATAAATATTAAATTTACTACAAAATATTTCAACTCTAAAAAATATTTTTTAGTATTTACCCGTAGTTTAGTATTTTAGTATTTTTTAGTAGTAACCCGGGCTCTTAAACTTAATTTATGTAAGCAATCCACATGAGACTTTATACTCAATATAGCCTTTATAAGGCTATTATAGGACTTGTAGGTCTAAAACGGTCTACCTGATGAACACGTCGTCCGTCTATATCTTAACAGTTATCTCACGCTTTTTATTAAAATCATGAAATTGAATCTTTTTGCCGCGCAAAATAAATTAAATTAACCTGTTATGGCTGGTATTAACTGATGCCAGAGAGAAAATAATTGAGTAGACACGGAGAGCGAACGATCCACAAATTATTTTAATGTGGGCTTACGATAGGTTTACGATATGATTGGAGGCAGACTCAATACATATGAAACTCCGTCTGTTGGATTTGTGTTTCCAAAAGCTACCCATTAGAATTTCTCGACATTTTTCTACTTACCACATGCCACCAGTCGAAGTTATAAGCAGTAGGGTCTTTCGTGTGAAATGTCGTATCAAACAGCTGTAAAAAAACCATTATAAGCTTTATCCACACTGTACCTTTTTCTGTTCGTCAAGGGCATGCGTTATAGCGCAGTCAACGGCGCACGTGTGGCATGCCCGCGACGCATGCCCTCTGACCGTATCCAGAACTTTCGCTTTGTTATTAAAAATGACAGTTGGCGTTGCGTTCGTTGACGCATTCAAGTATTGAATGCGCCAAAACGGAAGTAGAATGAAAGAAGATGACGAAAATTGAATACGAAAGCGCATAGTGTGGACATAGCTAAGCGACATTAACAGGGAATATTATGCAAAGGTAGGAGCACAGGGTGCTACTAGCACAGTACATGTTGCACACGTCATAATATTATAATTGACAGAAACGTTGTCAAACGTCAAACAAAACTTTTTTTGTTGTCTATGCTGGTGCTGCCTCCGTGAAAACATTGTAGTAAATACTCCTATTCCGTTATTAAATATAACACAACTAGGTGACGCCCGCAACTCCGTTGCGCCAATACTCGTTTATCGCACTGGAACTGTAAATTTTCCGGGATAAAAACTATGCTATGTCCTTTCCCGGGACCCATAATATTTCCATACCAAATTTCAGCATAATCGGTTCAGCGGTTAGAGTGTGAAGAGGTAAGAGACAGACAGACACACTTTTGCATTTATAGTACTATTAAGTTAATGAAGTTATGGAAATATGGATGACACTTATTCGAAATATTGAGAGTTCTATCCATTACCCTTATCTATGGTCGATACTGTGCATATAATATAGGTTTTTATCGGTCACAGTCCGTAATGAAGAGTCAGAAATGTGCTGAGTTGTGTTTCTTTTGACGTCCCTCGGGAGTACGCGTCATTTTCATCTTGCAACGTAATGCAATTATTAAAATTACCAGTCACCATAACGTCTAGCAATATCTATTCCTATCCATTAAAAAAACAACACACGCAGGGCAAACAGAACTGGACAGGCACTATAAACAGGCATTTTCTCCGGGCGGTAGAAAGAGAGAGAATAAAAATTTAAATGTTTTACTTCTATTTCGGTTAAAAATTAAAACACTTTTCTACATGAGGCATACAAGAGGTGATATTTCTTTTACGCCGCGCAGGCTGCTCTGCCTCCGTCTTACGAACTTTCGGTAAGATCAATTGTCCTGAAGCGAGTTTAACCCAGCATCAAGCCCCGTAAGACTCATATGGGCCGCGATAACAAAATATTTCCTGGAATTGGTGATCGACGGACACTCTTTCGGAAAAAAGAAGCAGAAAGCTGCTAAAGAGGTCTCACTTTAAAAACCTCTCAGTTCTAAAAACTTTGCTATCCTATTTTCAACATTTTATGCATAGCTATGTTTTTGGATATTTTATGAGGCAAATTTTAGTAAGTTTTACCTATTTTATTTTATATCGTCTTTTAAACCCTTATTAGTAACATGTTATCATTTTATAAATAAATGTATTTTACTTGCAGTGCCTGCTCCATCATACAAATAATTTTAGAATAAATATGTAAATTGTTTATTCGAAAGATGTTTCAGAAGTAATTAATATGGCTCTAATGCTATTTTAATAATGGTGGACCATCCCATGCAATTATTCTAATGGACACGAGTGTGATAGGCTATTATAGGCTCAACCCCATCGAGATAAGGCTCAAATACGCGTGCCGGCTAATTAACTTTCTAATTTGAAGAGTAACAAAGTTTTTCGTAATGAATTCTGTAAAATGTTTCTTGTTTTGTGACATGCGTTTGAATTAATAAAAGGCGTCATGCAAGGAGCTTCATTTTGTAGATACGGCATTTATAAAATTTACACAACTGACAAAGTTAACGTTGTTTTGCCAAATAAGTAGGTAGTTTCCAAAAGCGGTAATCTTGACTGTGCTCGAATTGATATGCTATAATGATGAAAAAAAAATAGATGTTGGCCGATTCTCAGAACCGCAGCCTACAGAATAGGCACCAAACATTTAAGGCGGGGATTAATCTGAAATCCAAAACGATAACCTTGCACACAACCAAAGACCAAGCGTATACGCATCGCAATAAGATTTATTTTAGCTTAAACTGTAGTTACTAGGGGCGGATCTTCTCTATTTTTCACGTTTTTTTTTTAATATCTTTGGAAATAAATATTATGAAACAAAATTGTTTGGTTCAGAAGATTTTAATATAGATTTACTAAAAATTTATTCAAATAAAATGTATAATAATTATCCTAGTTAATACTTATATTTCGATGAAATAGATTTTCGTCGGAGGTGAGTTTGTAAATTAATTACAGCCAAAGTATTACGTTTTATTAAAATGTTTATGGTTTAAACTTAAAGTATTATTTTGTGCTTTATATCTCATATTTTTTACATTTCGTTACTATATTGAAACTAGGTAAACCGGGAGTCACGGAATGACAAATTGGGGTTGATCCTCGCCTTAACACCACCTGTCCAGCCGTTTCGGAGGAGTTTGGCATTGCAACGACTTAGCGACCCGATAATTATTAATATTTACCATAAATGGTGTGGTTGGAGTTTGCTATAGCCTCTGATAAGTTTATTTCACCAAATAACTAACTTTTATCTGCTGTTATTTTTATCTAATGTGATTACGACAAAATATACGCTATCCTTACTAATATTATGAATGCGAAAGTTTGTCTGTATGTCTGCCTATCGGTCTGTAACCTCTTCACGCTTAAAATGCTGAACCAATTTACATGTACTTTAGTATGTAAATACTTTGAGAGACGAGAAAGGACATAGCATAATTTTTGTAGCAAAAAGGTACCAGATCTATAAATAAAATTTCAGCTCAACGGAGTTGCGGGCTTCATCTAGTCCTATTAAAACCAGTAACTATTTAGTAATCTGTGATAAAACGTAATTACTATTTTCCAGTCGAGCAAGTTGTAGGCACATCCACGTTTTTAGTATCGTTGTAATTAACATTTTCTGAGTACTCTCGCTGCAAATTGTCCATATCGTAATGGCTAAACTGAAGGTTTTACTTGTTTTTGATATGCCTGTAGATTTATGTTCCTTTAATTGACTTGAATTGTGTATTGCGATTGTGTATCTTCCACACCTATAAGTCGCAGTCATCTGGTTGAATCTGCTATTTGATTAAATGACTAGGGAATTCATTGAATGAAACCATTTTATTTACAGCAAAAGACTTGACGAGTTGGCCTTTACTTTTGACGCTTAGGGACATAAGTCATATAATTAATAGGTTTCAAATTTTAATGAATTCGCTAGTCATTCAATCAAATAGCAGATTCAACCAGATGACTGCGACATGTACACACTATAAACCTAAGGATACAACTACATACGTTGGTTTTGTCACTGAAGTATGACAAAAATTACTCATATCAAAATTGGTCCGTCCGTGTGAATGCTACGATGCCACTGACATACACACACGCACAACCAGTCAAACAGCTGATAGACATGCAGACTGACAGAAATACAGTGCACCAAACTTGTAATAATCTGTGAACATGCTATTAATGAGATGCTAGCTGCTATAAATAAATACTAGCTATTTGACCGAGCTTTGCTCGGTATTCTATAAAACACGAAATAATGACATTTTCTAAAAATGATTCCTAGCTAGATCGATTTATCGCCCCCGAAACCCCCTATATACTAAATTTCGTGAAAATCGTTGGAGCCGATTCCGAGATCCCAATTAGATATTTATTTATATTATATACAAGAATTGCTCGTTTAAAGATATGAGATAATTGTCTTCGATCAAACAGTACAGTCATATTATTATCGTGACGTGTCTAGCCGACATCAGTAACTATAATAATATCAGAGGTAATATTATGTCTCACCTCTACCTATACTTACTTCAAATGTGTAATTTATAAATAAATTGTAACGTAATGGAATAAAATAAAAAATCTGTCATAATATTATCTTTTCTCACCTCCGGGCGGAAAGCGTCAACTTTCTTCCCGCTGCGCTTACCGATTCGCCGTGTTTAATGTTGCCGTTTCCGCCTCCGTCGATGAGAAAAATAGTATACGCACCATGGGCAGTAAATAAGAATGCCTCAGAACACAATAATATGTTTGTTGATTACATGTGTTCTGAGACATTTCTTATTTTCCTGCCCTAGGACTAGGTGCGTAATGCACTATTTACTTTTAACCACAACGGACCAGACGACATATTTAATTTTCATTTTATTATTTAGCCGCCATTTAAATTATAATAAAATATAGAATCATAAGCTTATAAAATTATATTACGTGCTTATTAAAATACACATACACGATAAAAGATCTAATGTATAGGTGGTAACATGAAAAGTCATAAAAAATATAGTATTTTCTCTATTGCGACAGTTGATTCCAAATCTAATTTATGTAAAACCGGCGAAGCACCAGCCGCCAGCTTATACCAATAATAAAAATTCCAGTGTAAATTGAAATGGTATTAAATAGTACTACTTACATCTTATATCTTTAAACGAGCAATTATTATCTCAATAATTAGTATCTCGGAATCGGCTCCAACGATTTTCATGAAATTTAGTATACTTATAGGGGGTTTCGGGGGCGATAAATCGATCTAGCTAGGAATCATTTTTAGAAAATGTCATTTTATTCGTGTTTTATCGAAAACCGAGCAAAGCTCGGTCAAATAGCTAGTGTATATTATATTATAATACTCAATATGGCTATAATATTTTTATAGTTTTAAAATCCATACTAATATTATAAATGCGAAATTGTCTCTGCCTGTTCTTTACCTCTTCACGCTTAAACCACTGAACCGATTTTGTTCAAAGGTATGGAGACTTTTTTCCCGGGAAACAACGTAGAATATTTTTTACCCCGAAAAAAATGTACGGTTCCCGCTTCACTATTATTTCAAAATGTGGTAGAGACAAAATATAAAAAAATTGTCAAAATTCACTCTAAATTATATTTTTTATGAGTTACCTTTTGTTTTTTTTACTAACCGGTCAATAACCTTTGACTAGTTTACTAGATGTAGACAGCATACGCACAAGATATTTATAAGGCGTGTCGGGTGACCATTTATTTAGTTTTGTAAAGACCGACTATCGCTTGAAGTGGCTTGAACATTTAGTAGCTACGTACTTATTGTATGTGAACCAATAGAGTACATTACTGAAATGTTTGACGCTAGGGGCAGCACTAGCATAGACAGAAAACAAAAAGGTTTGTTCGACACTTTGACAACCGACGTTTCTGTCAACATTCTGAAGTGTGCAACATGTTAGATTTAGATCGAATTAATTAATTACTTAAGGTACATACTTGTAATTTAGTTGAAGTCAATATTTTGCTTAGATTTTGTGACTATATTATTGTGATTATTATATTGTCAATAATATTCAAAGACCAAACTTGTTAATCGCTTTTTATGCTTCTTTAAATCTGGGGGCACGACACTGCCCCAGCCAAGCTTTTTAGCAAAGGCACGGCCGTACCATACTTTTCTCGAAGCGGTTCGCGGCTATTTCACACCCCCTTTATCTTCGATGTTAACAAAGCTAGGGATTTCAAATTTTGGTCATTAGGAGCGAGCATTAAAACTAGCTTAACCTCCAAATTACATAAAATTTCGATAAATATTTTAATAGTTACGGATGGTCAAAGTTACTATATTTTGTCACTCACTGACATAATATATATCATCAAAATTCTAAGGTACTTCTAGCAGACTTAGAACCTTGAAATTTGGTACCCGGATAGGTCTTTATTCACAATGAAAGGAAAAATTATGAAACCGGCCAAGTGCGAGTCGGACTGGCGTACATAGGGTTCCGTACCGTAATTTTTTTTATATATTTTTATTTGTAAGTTTATTTATTTTTTATTATTAATTATTAAAGTTAACATAAAATTGAGGGTTTCCTGAAATTTTCAAAAACCTTAGTCTTACCATTACGGACATAGAGCAGAAATAGGGAAAAAAAATCGTGATTGTTGTATGAGTATTGAGTATACGCTTTAATAATTTATTTTATTTTTATTAGACTATTAGCTTTTATAACGACACCAGAAATACATAATTTGTGAAAATCGCAACTATCTAGCTATTGCGGTTCTCGAGATCCAGCCTAGTGACATACGGATGTACGACGGACAGACAGAGAAGACTTATTAATAATAGGGCCCCGTTTTCATCCTTTGGGCAGGAAAATCTAAAAAGTGAAATTGAAAAATAATAGTATAATACTTTAAGTATTAAATAAAATAAAATATTTTTGTGTTTGTAACTTTGCAAGGACAGTATAAGTTTCGACTGCATATTTGTTTGACGTACAAAAGGCTTTCAGTTAGTTATGAACTTAATGAAATGGTATTAATTAAATAAAAAATAATATTAAGAACGTTAATAATGAAACAATAATTAAATTCGATTTAAATATTAGAAAGAAAGAAAGAAAGAAAGAAAGAAAGAAACTTTATTTGGTAAGAATGATTGTATATTTATAAAAAGAAATAAAATTATAAATGTAATCACTAATCAGTACTGAGGTATATACTCCTTACTAGCTCGATATAATAATATAAGAGTTTTAAGTTATCGCATGAAATAAGGTGTGCTCCTTTCTGCGAAGAACGTCAAGACGCTTACAAGAGTGCAGCTATGTATTCAACGGTAATGCTAAAAATGACCACCTTCAAGTATTAACTTAAGAGTCAATTACATATTATGAACTCAGAACTCAGAAGTATTTACGTTACGTTGTCCACCTATAGAACTAACGAAGCCTCAAAGAAAAAATATAAAGGAGATAGGGAATGGGTGCTAAGCTAAGTACAGAAAAGTTATATAACGTGACCTGAAAAGAAAAGAAAAAAAACCTTCAAAAAAGAAATGAAATCCCACCAAAACATGAAATGTAAAAGGAGCCAAGCAAAATATTGCATAGCTATTCAATTCAATACTTCTGTCGTAAAAAGTTTTCAGATCACATTCAAGCCAAGCCTTCAACTTATTTTGTAATTTAAATCAACATTTAGTAAATGTATCAATAGATTTCTTTATTTTATAATTATTATAGTGGCTTGGCAATGAGCACAATAGAAAGAAATATAAAACTGCATATTGGGAGGAGTTCATACTTACACAGACGGCAAGCGTAAAGTGTTTTAGTATGTAACGACGCATGTGGCTGATGGTACCCAATAAATCCAATTAATAGCTGATTATTTCTCTAGTGCTCATTGCCAAGCCACTATAATAATTATAAAATACAGAAATCTATTGATACATTTACTGAATGTTGATTTAAATTACAAAATAAGTTGAAGGCTTGGCTTGAATGTGATCTGAATTTTTTTTACGACAGAAGTATTGAATAGATATGCAATATTTTGCTTGACTCCTTTTATATTTCATGTTTTGGTGGGATTTATTATTTCTGCAGTTACTTATAAAATATAACGGTGTATCGAGCAGGCCTTGGTAACATACGAGTCCCTTAAATAAACACGCGGCAGAAGTATTGAATTGAATAGCTATGCAATATTTTGCTTGGCTCCTTTTACATTTCATGTTTTGGTGGGGTTATCTTTAACAGACCCTAGTCCTTTTTAACCGACTACCAAAAATATAAGGTTCTATATTCGGCTGCGGATATTTTTTATAAGCGGATTATCTCAATATGGTTGTAATAAAAATGGACGTCTAAAATCAAAATCGTTATTCTATACATATTTGCGGTATGAAATTCCATATAGACCACCATTTTATTAAAATATGAAATAGGATACTCTATAATATCGACTTGTATGCAAACTGTTGGCGCTAAAATGCAGAACGTATGTTCGTATTTATACAGCGGGAGAACATAAAAACCGGCCAGGTGCGAAACGGAGCACCACACGAAGAGTTCCGTACGCAACAGCTAAAAAGGGTGTGTAGATGTCGCGTATTTTAATATGTTTTTAGAATTTGCTATAATAGAAACAGTAATACATAATGTACTACTGTTGCAAATTTCAGACGTCTGGCTATCATGCTTAGTGGCAGTAAGGGTCGGTTCACATTTGAACGTGACAAGACCCATCAAAAATAGTTAATAGAATCAGGCGTTACTTTGCGGAAATCCATAGCTTAAAATTTAGTTTGTTATTATTTTTAGCAATATTCCGCGAAAAAATTTTAAACCATCAAAAATAATTAAAATAAGCAGTCAAAATTGCACGCGTTAAGTCTGTTAATTCCGATGTGTTGTCTTGCGTAGGTATAAAGCCCAGTTTTAAAAGGCCGATTTAAAACTGCATCCAAATTCTCATCGCTTCAACACGTTGCAATGTGACCTAACCCTAAGGGTCCCGTTTTATCCAGGTGCGGAACCCTAAAATGGTCACCCTAATAAAGTGTGGGACACATTACAATCAGCATGGTAATGCCGGAGACTGGACGCAGCATATTGATCGGCGCATTATGATAATGCATATAAAACGATGCAGAGCCGAACCTGGGCACTTAGTCAAATAACATTATATAATGTCGACTGCGAAGTTAGCTTACAATTAATGTATAGATTTTAACATATTATTATAACGTATCGCTACATGGCGCTTGCAATACCTAAATAGCAGATTGCAGTTTGATTTCTAACTCCACTCTCGAAATTATCGAATACAAGTTGTCTAAGTGCCCCAAAGCCTAAGCAGTTATTGGGATTGGATACATTTATAATTAATGCTTGTGCTTGTCTGTCCGTTAGCAGTTTATGCTGAAACCGATTTTGAAGTTTAATGTCCAGTGTGCTGTTGAAAGACTCCAGTGCAGATCCTATCCCTTATGCTACGTTTTGATGCTTACCGAGCCACGGCAAGCCTCCACAAGCCACAATCCTCCACAAATCTCGCTTTGCATTTGTAAGTCGTTTTCACGCTCGTGAACGCGTCAGTGTATTACGTACATGATCTCTGTCCAAAAACCGACACTACTCCCGATCGTCTACAAGCGTCCGCAAGCTCACGCAAGCCAAGCCATTTCACCTGTTTTCACGCTCGGGCTTGTGGAGGCTTGCCGTGGCTCGGCAAGCATCAAAACGTAGCATAATATTTTGTTTATCGCACAATAATTTTCCGGGATAAAAGCCTCAGGTTTATAATATTATGTACTATCGAAGACATTGATCGATGGGCAGATTGCGGACCTTCGTAATTTTGTAGGGTTATGCCAATTCAATATTATTGGTGGGCTCGTCAGCCTGTCAGCCCGTCATAAGCGTGTGGCGGTACCCACAATTCGCCTAACAATCCTGCATCGCGCTATCGAAGTTTCGGAGAACGGCAAGATATATACAACGTCTGAAATGACGTCAGTGGGCTTCGGCCTGACCGAGCATGCTATCTCTCTCGGTCGGAAGATCTTCCTTTTCGGCCGCCACTGACACCGTTAAAAGCGCAATACACACCGAGCCCGCCGTCGGCGATCTAGTTGGCGGCTTCACATAATACAAGTCGGAAAATTTGGTCGGCGGCATGTCGGCGGCTTGAGATGAGAAATTTATTTGGCAGAGTGATTGGTCAGTGATTGCCGCGTGTCTTAGGCGCAATACACACTGAGCCCGCCGAGCCGCCGACAAATCCCAGCGACACAACCCGGCGGCCTGTATGAAAAGAATGATGTCGGCAACATGCGCCCGCGCGTGTTACCCGCCGACATGTTGGCGGCTTGGGTACGCCTGCGCTCAGTTGCCCGGCGACACAACGGCAATCACTGACCAATCACTGACTGCCAAATAAAGGCGAATGGCAGGATCCGTACAGCATAATTTTTTTGTTGTTTTTCAACAAAATTTATACTATGTATTAAGGCAATTAAACCATTTATTTTGATATATGTAAATCATTTTTAGAACTCCGGAATAATTAATAATAACATTAAAAACATTTCAATGTTTTGACGTAGAAAGTTAATAAACTGAACGCGGTTATATTTTCTGGAAGTTGCCATAAGTAAAATACAATAAAATAACAAATACTAAAGTTATTTAATCATGTCGAAACGTTTGTCATGAATTATTATTAAACTCTTATTTATATATAACTCAAAATGAAAAAGATCTATTACATAAAATCACATTACATCACAAACATGAATGTATTTTAATTTTTTCCATCGATATTTTTTATTGGCATGGCAATAATTTATTGACAGATGGAGAAAATCAGCTGTTGTTTTGGATTATGGCTTTTGAATACGGTACATCTGTGATCTGAATTTATTGACTGTTTTTACGTTAAGTGAATTTTGAGTTTCTTGGTTAAGCATTATAATATGTGCCTCCGTACTTACCTATCTCTAATTGATAGTGATTTCGCGAAAGGACGCTTCTTACATGTAATGTAACATGGCGAGTTTGCAATGTAAGTTAACCAGATTGAGAAGGCAGGCTAGAGTGAACATCTGCCGAATATTATTCGACTGTTGATATATCCTGGATATGTAAGTAGTCTGATACAAATAATATTTTACATTTGTTAGCCTAACCATGAACTTATTAAGTTTTATGTGTACATGTTTTCCCTTCATTTTAAACCATACATTATGATATTAAAATATGTTACTTATCTCATGAAACTACTCTAGCAAAGTATTATTAATAACTCAATCGAGGGAATCACTCCTTCCTCATAAAGTAATACCTGATTCATTGCAAGCTGTTCTCTAATTATATTTTTTATTTCAGCTTCGATCTCAAGATGAAGCTTGTGTGCCTTGTTGGTTGAGAGCCTAAAAAACCAGAATAGTCCAAGTAATTGAGGACTTTCAACCCTCCGCACCTGAACATGTATGTAACAACAACAACAGTATGTGGCCAGTCTGGACACCACAACTTCAAACTTAGAGTGGAATCCTCAAAACAAATACTCGTTTGCTGGAGCAACAAAAGGTATATATTTTAAACTAATAATCAAATGAACTTAATATGTCAATGTTTAATACCTCGATCACAGATTCTTTGAATCCTATTGTTATCGCAGTGGCATGTGACCACTTGGGGCTTGAGGTATTAATTTTTTTTCATTAATGTTGTTTTGATATCTATGTTCATCTCATTAAATGATTTATTTACAGATGTCATCTACTGTGTTCTTCAATTTAAGAAGAGCAGCTGCAACACCAGGACATTGTGTTTTTCAAGAATGCATGAATTCTGAGCAAAATGTTGTGCCTCGAGTTGACTGTGTCTATGTTGTGTTGTTGTGCTCAAAGCTAAAATAAAGTCCCGCCATTCTTCTGGAAAAACTTATTTTGTATTTATTGAAACTGAAACAAACATGAATGGTCAGGACGCTATCAAAAGCTATTGCTGTAACTGCAATGTAGGCTTAACAATAGTGGGATGCATGTTATGAGCATCATTTGGTACCTAAGCTATTCTCGCCAAGAGGGTATGACCCGACCTGCCCCTTTCTTAGATGCAGTTGTATTAAGAATAAATAAATCAATTATTAAGTTATAATAAAGTATGTTCTTAAAAATAAAGTGTTGTTATTACCTGCACCAGAACCTTTTATAATCTACAAATGTGCGAACAAGCACAAAACAGCATATTATGATTATAGGTAAGTAATGAAATGCTTAAGCAGCTCCGTAGTCTATAAACATTTAAAAGTTAAAACACTAGAAGTATTAATAATGCCTTGCCGAGCTTAAAGAGTGAGTTATAAAAACAAAGGGAGGATTTTAGTGTCCAGACCAAGAGGAATTTTTGTATCCAGCACTCTCACTTAACATACAAAACAACAACTGAAGCATTTAACACAATTTTTTTATGAGAGGGTATTTAGAGGGTTATGAGAGGGTGAGAGGGTTCCCCGGTTACGGCTGTCCAATGTCCATTTTGACTGCAGGTTTAGCAGCGTGGCACTACCGCTATTAAACTTCATCATTATTATATTGATGCATTCAGCATTCTGTTTTATACTATGGGCACACTATAGGTAAAGGTACCTATGTCCGAGTTCGTCCCACTGAGTGGATACCATCCTCATCTCAAATTATCTTCCTATTATTATGTAGAACGGTAAAAATAAGTACCGTAGTGCATTGGATTTATGAATATTACATTAATAAAGAGGGGAGGAGTTTGCCCAGCAGTGGGACACAAACGGCTAATAATAATAATTATTATTGTGTATTTAACTACCTTTTTACGAAAACGTATAGGTACAGCTGATACATAATGTACATAACCTCAAAATGTCAAACAACAAAACTGGCTATAACTTTTATGTCCCAAGTTTTAAAAATCTAAGATTTTACAGAGTTCTTATGTACCACATTATCTACCAAATAAGACAGAAAACATCTCAAAACACGAAATTTTTTAGCTGTACGAAAGTCCCATAGAAGCCTGCCATTCACCTTTCTCATTTCAAGCCGCCGACATGCCACCGACCAAATTTTCCGACCTATATTATGTGAAGCCGCCAACTAGACCGCCGACAAAAAGTTGCCGACATAATATGTCGGCAGCCCGGCGGGCTCAGTGTGTATTGCGCTTAAAGACCTGGACCTAACTACTTCAAATTACATAGGCCCGCCATCTGCATATGAAATAATTTTCTTAGAATCTAAGAAATAGTACAATGCACCATCGAGGAAATTGATTCCTAGGCAATTGATAGTCCTACGTCGTTTGGTCGGCTTATGTTAATTCAATGATAGCTGTGATCGGTCGTGTTAAGTCAAACCCATCCGGGGTTTGACCAGGCCTGTCTCACTTCCATACAAACGGTGCGAAATCCAGAATAGTAGGTAAATGAGATATTTACCTACTATTCTGGAAAATAATCTAATTTCAACCTTTTGCATTGCGTTCAGCGTTCATAGTACAATAACTGTCTGCCGTCTCGCTTCAATCTTCCAGGGCTGTCAAGCGAGCGGCGCGGCGGCGCGGGGCCGGGTACTATTACTTTTGTATCGCGAATGTGTGCGCTGCGTGTGCAACAAGTCAAGCGAGTGCCAGCCTATTGAGACTGGACCGGTGACCAGACGCTTGCGTTTATCATACCTAAACTCGGGAGTGAAACTTCTGTACCGTAAGGTACTATTATGGAGTCTGTGGTTTGACTTAACACGACCATTGGTCCGCCATCTGCCAAGAAATCAACCTCTCTGATAGTACCTACATATCAAGAACTAGATGATGCCCGCAACTCCGTCAAACTTAGTATATCGCGCAAAAAAAAACTGCGTCAAAATTAGTATATCGCGCGGGAACCGTACATTTTTCCGGGATAAAAAGTATCCTATGTCCTTTCCCGGGGCTCAAGGTATCTCCATGCCCTGCAAAATCGGTTCTGCCGTCTGCGGTTTGGGCGTGAAGAGGTAACAGACAGACAGACAGACAGACACACTTTCGCATTTATAATATTATAGTATGTGTAGTATGGAAGTATGGATATTAGTATGGATTTAAACCCGTTCAGCGTAAGTATGAAGAAGTAATAGACAAGTAGACACACTTTCGCTTTTATAATATTAGTATGGACTGATATGGATTATTAGCGGAATCGCAATAGTATTCATTAATGGAATTCAATGGCAAAGGATCCCATAACGACTCGCACTCATATTAATCTTTCATAAATTCCGCGAAGACTTTCCACTTGAGATTCCTTTACACTTTTTTACACTTTCCGAGTGTTAGTAATCCATAAACACTTTCTGTTAATACTGGCGATGCTAATGCCACTATTTTTATTGCTATTTCGCGTGATTGTTTAGCAATTGTTTTTGTAGCAACAGGTGGCCTGTTCCGACAACTTTTTGTGCACTTTACTGTTAGAGGAAAAGGGGATTTTATGAAATAGGAAACGAGCAATCGTTGGCGATTGCATTTCATTTTGGAGTTTTTCGTCTTTAGTCTAAACACGAAAGAACTGTTCAAAACTGAAACCCCAAGGTTTTCCAATCTTCGGCCTCCAGTTGTTTTCTTTCAAGGTTTCATAAAAAAAGTATAGACGTCAATTAACATGTATTTCTGCTTTTAGAAATCAGCAAACTTGTCGTGATACAACAACGTGATAAACAGTCGTGATAAACAGTCGTGACAAGCTGACCAAAGAAGGTCCTTTTTTCTCAGTAAAAGTTTCAGTGTCTTCCGCATTTCTGCCCTGGCCAGGCTAAATCTGCAAAAGGTGTCCACACTGCTCCAAGCAGGCTTTGATCTACTATGCAAAATTCTCGTTCGTTGGTCATGAGAGTCGCTACTTGGTCTTAATGTTACCGTGTTTTCGGCAAAAATGGTTGTTGGATTACCGCAAAGTTTCAGTGGGTAGGCTGCATCCTTTTAGACAAGTCTTACTGTATATCCGCGTCCCCAATCCCAGCAAATGCAGCAGCTTTCATTGGCTTAAAAAAAAGATTTCCTATCATATTTTTGTCATTTATTCCTGTGGTGCTTTGATGCTTCCCTTTAGTTTCATTTTCGGTCATTGGAGCTTTGTGCTGTCTCCCGCTTTGTATTATTATTAAAACTTGGTACTTTTACTATTTTTTTCTGATTAATTTCGTTGCGGGTCCCAAGACAGCTTTGGTATATCCCTCGGACTCCCTGAGATCATATCCAAGGGTTTCCGTGGTTACCGCTGTCGATCTGGCGAGAGATACAGTGGTGGGAACGTGTGATGGGATAAGACCGTTTGAAAAAGTCATATTATGATACCAAATAACGTTATTTTTAGTACTCTAAGCATCTACACTCTACCGGTTAGTGGAGTAACCAGGTGGGGATTTGAATATTATGCACATAATACGGTAAATCCGGTTTTGCTGGACAAACAATAACCAGACAGGAGTTTGCTGTTAAATGGATATATTATTTACCTTGTAGCTCAGATGTTAGAGTGGTATATTCGACTCCAGGATGGAGCTAAGATTATTATTAATGATAGTCGTTGCTGATCCACTGATGGGCAAATGCCTCCCCTCTTTCGAAAGTCTCTACAGATCTCATAAAACAAATTACTTTCGTCAAAAGTACATTAATAAAAATGCTCTAGTAACTATACTGTACTCGGCGAAACATGGCGGTAGCGTTCATTGACTCCCTGTCAAAAAATTGTCATTTTCTATACAGGGTGTAACAAAACTAAGTGATAATACTTTAGGGTGTGTACGTGTTCCTCGTAGAGAGTTCACTGTGAAAGTAGCAGCGGTGAAAGACCAAATTTTATTTTCACTTTTGTATGCGGAAACTCGTGACGCTGCACTAGGGCGCTTGCCCATACAAAAGAAAAAATAATTCTTTCAGCAAGTCACTGGAACTTTCACAATGAACTCTCTACAAGGCACACATACACATCCTAAAGTATTATCACTTAGTTTTGTTACACCCTGTATAGAAAATGACAAGTTTTCCACCGGGAGTCAATAACCGCTACCGCCACGTTTCGCTGAGTACAGTATATAGTAACTAGACAAACTTAAGTCTAAAAACCTCAAAAACTAAGCATTAATTCGAACATGCTTAGTTTTCACTTAGCTCTACCTATTTTTTATCTGTGACATTTTAGCTTTACTTAAAAATGTTTGAAAAATGACTATAATATATTATATTTCTGATAATACATCTAGGACTTGTTTGGACTTGACTGTAAGTTGTAACTAAATAATGTGTTTGTCACAACAACAATAACTCTTAGTATGACAGTAGCTAAATTCTATTCACTATATCTACCGAATAAAATACATTGTTAATAAATTTATGATAATAAAGATTTGTATTTGTACATCATATTATACATCATCTGATGATGAAAAATCATCCTCAAATAAACTTAAGTGATAAACAGTCACTCAAATTAAGGAATTCTCAAAATTACAAGTCTTTCAGAATACTACTTTATAATATAACTAGATGATGCCCGCAACTCCGCTGCGCCAAAACTCGTTTATCGCGCGGGAAGCGTACAGTTTTCCGAGACAAAAACTATCCTATGTCCTTTCCCGGGACTCAATGTATTTCCATACCAAATTTCAAGAAAATCGGTTCAGCGGTTTGGGCGTGAAGAGGTAACAGACAGACAGACAGACAGACAGACAGACACATTTTCACATTTATAATAATATTAGTATGGAGTATGGATATACTAGATGACACCCGCAACTCCGTTGCGCAAAAATTCGTTTGTCGCACGGGAACTGTACATTTTTGCAGGATAAAAGTAACTTTAGATGAGTTAGATGCCCTTTTCCGGGACTCGAAAGTATCTCCATACCAAATTTCCGCAAAATCGGTTCAGCGGTTTAGATGTGAAGAGGTAATAGACAGGCAGATGGACACTTTCGCATTTATAGTATTAGTATAGATTTTACGTATATTTTTTACACATAATATTATAATGTACCATTTACTGGTACTTTATAATATTATGTGACTTTTTATATATTTAATTTTAATGTTATACCTGTACCTAATTTATTAAGTACGTATATTATGTTCGTGAGTTGTGACACAGTAGTTGTGAGTACGGATTTTGTTTTATTGGTTATTAATTTAATTGTTATTAAATTAATTGTGATTAATTAGTTGTTATTTTCGAGTAAGATAATAATCATTATTATTACTGTGATATCTTTATAGTTTCTAATACACAACTATTTTGCCAATAACTCCTATCACAATACAAGGCAGCCAACATTTAGATTTCTATAAAATACACGGCTGTATATTAGAGGCTTTATTAACGGCCGTTTAAAGTTGAGCTCCCACTGCAACTGCAATCTTCGTCAGCAGGGATCAAACGATCTGGTTTTTGAGGGATATTTTAACCAATTAGGGATGAGCTCTACTATCGATGATGGTGGTTGGGAGGAGAGGTCAAGACGAGTGGTCGTAATAATAATAAATACGTACGGTAGGAAATGTGTGACGCTCGCGGTTGACTTACAGATGGGATATTCATACTTTACTGCTTGTGATAGATCTGACTATACAGAATGTTTCTATACTGATATAAAATGATTATTTCCATTGAATAGCTTAAAAATATTGGATCGTTAGTAAAAAGTACGTAAGTAAATTAAATACTCGTTTTATAATTTAGGACATGAGTGGAAAAAGTGGGTAATTAACAATTTAAAAAATGTTAGTTACCCACTTCTTCCACTTAAGGTGAGGGGGGCGAAGTGCGCCGTACTTTTTTTATAGATGACTTCTATGCAAAATAAACTTCTGTAGGAGTTCACCAATAATTATAAATTTAATTATATAAGAATCTGTGATATTTTGAAATTACGGTCCATGTCATGTCGATGAAATCCAGCAATAAATTAAAGAAATTTTTGCACGAAATCACAAACATGTACGATAGGCGCACTTTCCCGCAAAAACGGGGAAGTGCGCCTGGTGGAGTTAAAACGTATTTTCAAAGCATTAGATTATTAAATAAAACATTTTTATAGCAGATCAGAAACAATAACACGCATAAATGTTTTTTTTTTTATTATCTCATCCTTATTGTATCTACAGAAAAAAAACGAATTTGCGGGAAAGTGCGCCATATATTTGTAAATCAGGAGTTGTAAACATTTTTTTTCTGTTTAACTTTATCCTCGCTATGATAAGTATGACAATAACAACAAGTAGGCTTTAATAAGATCTAAGGAAAAAAACTAACTTTTGAAGAACTTCCTGATTGAATAGCAATAAAAAGAAATACGTCACCGCTAATTTAAAATTTATTTATACGAAAGTACATTAGTAGGTACTTAGTGTTCTTTTGTAGTACTTATTTTATTTTTTAATACATATTTATTTGTCAAACCTAAGTTAGTTAACTTCAAAACTAAATAAGTGGAGACGCCACGTTTTTTATAAGGATATTCTTAAGAGAGTTAAAAATGCCACGTTTTAAAATGTTTACAACCGCTGTATTTCAGGAAAGTGCGCCATATACTCAATGATAGGGCGCACTTAACCGACTTGCCAAATTTGAGGTTAGAAATTTTTATCTTCTATCTTAATATATATAAATCTCGTGTCACAATGTTTGTCCTCAATGGACTCCTAAACCACTTAACCGATTATAATAAAATTCGCACACCATGTGCAGTTCGATCCAACTTGAGAGATAGGATAGTTTAAATCTCAAATTATAGTCGAAATTTTATTTTATTGCAAATTATTTGTCTATAAAGAGCGACCATTGTTTATGCGACGCGGGTCACGGGATAGCGATGGACGTTGCCATGGTGACATACTTATATTTTAGTCACTAATTCAATAAAATAATACGGGCGATATACTTAATATAATATGGCAAAGAAACGTTTGCTGGGACAGCTAGTAATTTTATAAAGTTGACTAGTTACAGCTGAAAAAAAGTCAAAGCCTAAAAATAAAATGTTTTATTTTTTATTTTTATTAAATAAGGGGGCAAACGAGCAAACGGGTCACCTGATGGTAAGCAACTACCGTCGCCCATGGACACTCGCAACATCAGAAGAGCTGCAGGTGCGTTGCCGGCCTTTTAAGAGGGAATACGCTCTTTTCTTGAAGGTTTGCAGGTCGTATAGGTCCGGAAAAACTGCTGGTGACAGTTCATTCCAGAGTTTTTACAGTGCGCATTTATTTACATATTATATTTTCTTGTTGGAAAACATTTAGCTTCTTGAGATTTTTAACGATCACTTTCACGAGGTCAACTCTGCTTACCACTTTCAAAGACAGAAAAAAATGATGGCGCATATTTCGAGTCAACAATTATAGAGCCATCTGTGACTTTTACCCAGAGCTATGTTTTAGTTTCCTACATCGATGTAAGATGTCGTTACTAGTATATTGTTAGTAGTTTACAATATATTTGAGGTAGGCGCACTTGTCCGGTAGGCGCACTTTGCCCCCTTCACCTTACGTCTTCAATTCTTAAACTAAAAGTATAATATCTAGATTTATTCTTATAATATCTATATCTATTCTTATTATAAAACTGAGGAGTTTATATTTTGTTTCTATGTTCGCGTTATGCTCTGGAACTAGTGCTGGATCTAATAATTGAAAATGTATTTTTATGCTGGATAGTCTCTTTATCGAAGAAAGCTTTAGGCAATATAACATCACGCTGCGACCAATAGAAGCGAAGAGTCAGATGAAAATGTGGAAAAGAGGGGAAAATTGCAGTTCACATAATATTTTGGGAGCTTCCGTATAACAGAAATTAAACCGGACACTACAGACCCCAAAATCTTCATTTTTTATTTTAAAATTAAAAATAATGACGCACATTCTAAGTAGTTATAAAATTAAATTATTTTTTAAGTAAAAACTTATCGACGCTGAATTTAAATTACATTTTTCTGATTTGTCAGGAAAATATAATTTAAATTCAGCGTTTATAATTTAAATTAAAAAAACGAGGGCAAAATGGCGTCCACGCCACGCCGCGACGACGCTGCGCTGTCGCAGCGTGTGCGCTGCGCAGTCGCGTCGCTTTCAAATCGCTCGCTAATCACCAGTGTGATAAGGCCCTCATACCCACAAGCTAATTAATTTATATTATATCTAGTTATGATTTTTAGTTGGGTAACTAAAAATTTGAACATTTTCTTTTTTTTGCCATAAATAGAGATTTTAGGACTGGGAAATTGATTTGAAATCAAAAAATATAGATTTGATGTATAACAAGATATTATTAGCCAGAATGAATGATAAAGTAGGTAAGTTACAACTTACAAAGTTCGTTCAAATTATAAGGGAAAAAACCGGCTAAGTGCGAGTTGGACTCGCCCATGAAGGGTTCCGCAGCAACAATAAGGTTTATTTCTATACGCGACGACGCTGCGCTGTCGCAGCGTGTGCGCTGCGCAGTCGCGTCGCTTTCAAATCGCTCGCTAATCACCAGTGTGATAAGGCCCTCATACCCACAAGCTAATTAATTTATATTATATCTAGTTATGATTTTTAGTTGGGTAACTAAAAATTTGAACATTTTCTTTTTTTTGCCATAAATAGAGATTTTAGGACTGGGAAATTGATTTGAAATCAAAAAATATAGATTTGATGTATAACAAGATATTATTAGCCAGAATGAATGATAAAGTAGGTAAGTTACAACTTACAAAGTTCGTTCAAATTATAAGGGAAAAAACCGGCTAAGTGCGAGTTGGACTCGCCCATGAAGGGTTCCGCAGCAACAATAAGGTTTATTTCTATAAAATTAAAAGGTTTTTGATTTATTTTTATATTGTAGTTGATTTAATGAAAGTTAAATTAAGGTTTACCATTTATGACATATAAAAAAAACTACTTGATAGATCTCGTTCAAACCAATTTTCGTTGGTAGTTTTTATAGTAATCTACATCATATATATTTTTTAGAATTATCATGCCCCTTCTTTAGAAGGGGGGGGGGGGGGGGGACGGACACATTTTACCACTTTGGAAGAGTCTCTCTCGCAAACTATTCAGATTAGAAAAAAATATATTAGAAACCTCAATATGATTTTTGAACACCTATCCATAGATACCCTACACGCATAGGTTAGACGAAAACAATTTTTTTTTGTTTCAGTTGTACCTATGGGGACCCCTAAAATTTTTAATATTTTTCCCATTTTTGTATCAAAATCTTAATGCGGTTTACAGACTACATCTACTTACCAAGTTTCAATAGTATAGCTCTTATAGTTTCGGAGAAAAGTGGCTGTGACATACGGACGGACACACAGACAGACAGACAGACAGACAGACAGACATGATGAATCTATAAGGTTTCCGTTTTTTTGCCATTTTGGCTACGGAACCCTAAAAATATTGATTGCCTTATGTTACAAAATGTCAGAACCTGAGGTAAGAACTATCCACTTACGTCTTCTATTATCATTAAATAACGTCAAAAAAATGAAGATTTATTTTATTTTTTTCTGGAACAATGAATATAAACATAATAACCGTATGACAATTGATAAATTAACCAAAAACCGGAAAATCTAGACAACCCGTTAAACAACTAAATAAACGGTGGTCCGTTTATTAAGTTTGGATAAAATTAAGTCACATATTAAGACGTAGCATCAAGATAAGTAATCTTAGCATATAATTAAAATAAATTTAAAATTAGTTATGTTTAATTAGTAATGGAATTTACAATAAAGGATTTTAAATTTCCAATCAATCCATACCCATACTATAATATTATAAATGCGAAAGTGTGTCTGTCTGTCTGTTACCTCTTCACGCCCAAACCGCTGAACCGATTTTGCTGAAATTTGGCATGGAGATACTTTGAGTCCCGGGAAAGGACATATGCTACTTTTTGTCCTGGGAAATGTACGGTTCCCGCGCGATAAGCGAATTTTGGCGCAACGGACGTTGCGGGCGTCATCTAGTATTAAATAAGAAGAGATTTTTTTTGGTAAATAATATTAAAAATATTATTTTGTTCAATAATTACTGTGGACATACGTCTAGTCGCGCGCACACAAATACTGTGCCGAAGTCTTTCAATGCCGCACCGACCGGAGTTTTTTTTCGTTACGGAATAATAAATATAAATAACCATAGCTTAAAAAAAATATTTGCCGGAAGATCCGGAAGATGTCACTTTGAATCATGCTGTATACAGCAACAATAGTGAAGAGAGTAATGGTGCATAAGCTGCGGGAATTGAACACGCTGTATAACGTTAACCGACTGTGGCGAAAGAGGATAGTCTTCATGGGATTTGTTTATGATCCCAGTTAGATACTGCCTATCCCATGTTAGAGGTGAATGGATGCTTGTCTCGTCTGGCTTAAATTTTCTGATGTATAATTTTCTTACTATTATACACAGTAGAATATGAAGTTCCTATTTATACAGAGTGTAACAAAACAGAATGATAGTATTTTAGGGTATGTACATGTGTACCTTGTATTACATAGAGTTCACTGTGAAAGCAGCAGCGCTGAAAGATCATATTTTTTAAATGTTGCAGGGGCATTGGGCAAATCCATGACGCTGTTATGTTTGCCAATATAAATTGCAAAAAAATACTCATTCAACGCTGTTATTAATTTTATTGTCAATTCTTAAAAAGAGACGGGACACACCTTCGCGTATCATCACTTTGTTTTGTTACACCCTGTATAAGTGCTTTTCCTGTCATGCGTGTTGCCACCCGCACGCGGATCCTTCTGCTCCTGACCACGCGTGGGCACTTAGGGCCAACCCACATGTATATTGTGTATTTCGTATTATAAATTAACTGGACTATTCACATGTACCACGTTTTGCAGTCGTTGTCGACCACTTGTGTGATACCGACCACAAGTGAACTAGTGGCCGACCACATCGCAACCACAACGTTGCGTCGATGGTATGACAGTGCGCGCACATCACCCGCGCTCTTCCACCCACTCCGTTTCATTGACTTTCGTACGTAGCCACATCGCAAGTCGCAACTACTGGCGACAACGCAACCACGTCGACATTTTGCAACTACAAAAAGCTGCAGCGACACCATTCACACGTAACTGCTTGACGGCATTTTGCCGTTGCGACGTGGTGTGGTTGTGTGACGTGTGGGTTGGCCCTTACACGCATGAGAAGAAAAGCGCCCTTACTTATCGTAGTCGGGTAAAATAGGAAAGAAAATAGTGAAATGTCCCTCCGGAACAGAGCGCGTGAGAACCGCTGTGTGTACCGTGTACTGCGTGTGTGTATACCGTTTGCTCAACTTGTTGGCACTGACCACATTGTGCTGTTGTGGGGACCAAGTTGGAGGATGCAGCGTTTTTCGATACCATCCTACAGGTACTCTGATCAACGCCTAGCGCCACTGCCGCTGCATTATAGTGGCGTAGAACAAAATGAAACCTCCAGGTCATAAAGTGGTAGTCCGGGTTCCCTAGAATAAATTTTGTTTGATTAATACCCCCTCAACTGTTGACCGCGCTCTAGGAGCGCGATGTCAAAATGCGCGCATCTGTTGACCGCTCTCCTGGAGCTCGATTATCACCTTCGTGTTTTATTTTAACCACAGTATATCGTAAACTATATCTTTACCGCTCTAACTTGCACAAAGTGTACTTAATATAACAAAGATGGGCTATAGTCACTTCTCATGGCCCTGAATCAAACTTACGACAATTACTAGAAGTTTCAATTTTAACCCTTGTCTTAAAATCGCACGCGTACTGACGATTTTTGTTCTTTGTAAAGCTTGTGGGTTGAAAAAAATGTATGGAGAAGTGTGTTTTTCTTATTGATGAATGTTAAATAATGTTTATTTATGTAAATTTAATAAAAATATTTTGAATATTTTTTCTTTTTTTTCATTAAAAGGACCAAAAACTGAATATTTTTGGATTTCTGTTTTCAAATTAAAATTAATAAAACTTAACATAGCAAAATTGTATTAATTTATTTTTATTATCTTAGCTTAATTCATACAGATTCCAATGACATAGTTATAATATGCATCCCCCATAAGGAATTTTAGAGTTATCGTCATTTTAACGCGTCACGCGTGAATATCCAGAAGTAGCCCCACAGATGCGCTCATTTTTGCAATATGGCCGCCACAGTTGAAGGGCTATCAAGCTAATTTTTTGTGGGTAGCTTCATTTTGACAAGGCGAACAACGATTTCCTCTGCGAAAATTCTCGAAAATGGTAGCTAGCAGAGATAGAAAGGATTTAATATTTAGATTTGATGGTCCTAAAATATAGATTGTTCTATTTGTAAGACAATGTGACTCTTAAATTATATAACTATTAACCTATCAACATACAAAAAAATCTGCTCGTTAGTGTTCCGTTTTAGGGTTCTGTAATCAACAAAGCTTGGTTGACTACGGAAAACCAAAATGCTGAGTGCCCACGCAAGACCACGAACGTTTTTGGCTGAGTAAAAAAGGCAAGAGCTCCTGACTTTTCTATAAGCTCCCGCCTGTCCCCTGGACCACACGTAGTGGACGGTCCTTGCACAAGGTCATCGTCCGGTCTTCCGGCTCCGGACACATACAACTCGTGTTTGTACAATGTACTGTCCACTTCATTGTTTTAGGGTACTCGCTTAGCGGTGCAGAATCTTAATTAGTTTTTAGGATTCCGCAGCCAAAAAAGGAACCCTTGAGAATTCTTGTGTGTTTGTATGTCTGTTTGTCCGATAGCGTCCGTCTCCCACTTACTAATAAGCTTAAATGTGCCCCAAAGTATGTTCTTATCTTTTACTGCCTTACTAATAAATAATATACCCAGTGTATTTAAAATTTGCTGTTTTTATATTCTGTCATGTGACTTTTCCAATATGCCAGACGAATGCCAGGCCTTGTATACCATAAAAATATTTTTATGAGGATTTTAAGCAACTAGATCACGCCCGCAACTCCGTTGCGCCAAAATTAGTCTGCCGGGAAACGTGGGTGCGTAAAAGTATCCAATATCCTTTCTCGGGACTCAACGTATCTTTTTACCAAATTTCAGCAAAATCGGTTCTGTTGCTTCAGCGGTTTGGGCGTAAAGAATAGACAGATAGACAGTAACATTAATTTCGCGTTTATAATATTGATATAGATTTATACACTTTCGCGTTTTATAATGTTAGTATGGATAAGGTCGGCTTGTTCCTTCTGAGATTCTCATCTTTGTTAGGCGCCCAAGGGCAGCATTACATTAAAATGGTATAACTTAATTGAAAACATCGTGGTTTAATGTTAACTGAAGCACTTAACTTAAGATGATAACAGTTATTTACATACAGTTTTATCGTTCCAAAGATAATTAATTTGTCTATGGTAATAAGGCTGTCTACGTGATTTATATTTTAACTATAGTCTGTCAAGAAAGTCATGACAGGCGGGAAAATTTTTAAATGAAATAAAAAAATATGAGAACTTTATTAATTGGAGATAAAAATGTGCAAGGTGACAATATTTAAAATATAATAAGCGTTCTCTGTGAAAATGCAAAGAAAAAAATACACCAAGCGTGATTACGTTTAGAAAATTTTCCCGCCCGTCATGAGTTTCTTGACGGACTATAGATGAACATTTTGTCACGCCAAAAACTATACTATATCCTTTCCCTGGTTAAAAAGTAACTTCACTCACATCTTAAAACATTATATTATCCCTCTTCCTTGCGCTTATATGTACTTAAATCATCAGTACATTTTACGGAAAAAGTATCACACCTATTGGTTTGTGCTTTAACATAATTTTTATATGTAGATATTATGTGTTATCATCAGTCAGTCAAGGTCACAACGCTCGGCTTTTAGCTAATATAACATTATAATTCCCCTTTCTTTCTATTATCGTACAAATTGAATACCAATTTTGATGTTAAATGTGCAATGTGGTATAGACATATTAAGGTGTTGAAACTAAAACCATAACACATGACCAATGAGGTGGCCAGACTGGCGATTGAGTTACTGTAACAATGTTGCAGGGAGGCTAGAGGCTTTACTAGCTGCAGCTAAGTATTTGCGACGATATTTTTTATTTGTATAAGCGCTGTAAACTAATGCCGCGCTTTCACTAGGGGACATGTCGCGGAGATAAGTCGTCCGACATTTACGTATTTTGTCCCTGCAACACGTAGTTTGTCCCCTGCAACTTTGTCCCTCGACATAAGACTTGTTCACACTAGTCAGTGGTGAACAGTATGTCGCTGCGACTTTGCGCGACATGTCGCGGGACACGTACATGTCGTGTTGCGCGACTAGGTCGCGATACAAACGTTCCCTAGTGAAAACGCGACTTTAAACTAGAAAAAAGTCGGCCCACCAATTTGGATGCTATACCACAAAAAGACAAACACTTGCTGGGCGTAGCTAAACAGAGTGATAACACTTTAGAATGTGTAGTCTCTTACATAGTTCACTGTGAAAGTAACAGCACTTAAATACTTTTATGTTTGTATGAGTAATGTCCGAAATCCCAATGTTATGAATTTGCCCATATTCAAAACAAGTTACTCTAACAGCGCTGCTACTTTCGCACCGAATGAAAGGTAAGGGACACTGAATTATTGTGACTTTGTTTTTTATACACTATAAAACACCTCCGCTTTGGTCGGGGTTCAAAATGATACGAAAACATTCCCTTTTTAGCTCTAGAATCTAGATAAATGTAAAAGCTAGATTTCCAAACTTCCCATATAGCCAGAATAAAGGAAGTTAAGAAATCAAGCTCCTTTCTGATATTCCGATAAACCGTTTAAGGTTTATTAAATTTAGTGAGAATAAGTTAAAATGTAACGCGACCCATACAGTGCGACCACAAGAAATTGCCGACAGGATGTTCGGCCGGTAACACTTCCAAGAACTTTAAAATATCAGTAAAATTACAAATAAAATCATGAGACCAGCACATGCTTGTAATTTAATTTTAAACTCTTATAAATTAACCATAGCTATTGACTCGTGTTTTCCGAAATATTGCGTCTCTACAGTTATTATTCAGAAATAATGAGTAATCTGCGTGAAAACAAAGAGCAAAATTACAGCGTATACGTATCTTACTCTAAGCTAAAAGCCGAGCTTTGTTAGGGCTCGCGTCGTTTCTCTGCGAGGTAATAATCTTTGAGGCAGTTTTTTTTAAATATTTTAATAGTAACCAAACCTTGACTTTTCAATAATAATAATATCTATAATAATATCTATGGACGCTTCACACCACGTCAGTCTGGCCCAGTGCTAAGTACCTGAAGGTCTTCTGTTACAAGTAGGTACCAGACAACGGGAATATATTTAATACTTTTATTATGCTATACATCTATTTAAGATTTTTCTTGTATCATACACATATTTAATACACATCCAGACCCGGGAACATTGAAAACTTTTGTTCCGTCGTCGGCGGGATTAGAACCCGCGAACAGCTTGAGCTGCCACACACTCAACCAATTGAGCCACAGAGGTCGTCAAATGTCATACCAATGATAACACATATCTACATATTTTAAATAAACATTACTATGTTAAAGCACAAACCAATAGGCGTGATAGTTTTTCCGTAAAGTACGCCACAAAAGTGCTGGTTGTGGGATATACTAGGGCTCGCATCGCTCGCCCTGATAAAAATAATTATTACGTATGTAATAATGAGAATTGTTGTACTTATATTTTTTTTCAAACGAAGCAGGAAATGATAAAACTTTGTGGGCATAATACAGATTTTTAAGGCTGTAAGTGTTATATTTTGCAACGTGGACTTCAAACTTTACTAAATAGTTTTTCTTAACCCTTAATTAGGCGCGCCTAAAATGTTGCAAAAGTGGTCGTGTGGGGTGTTTAGCACCCCAATCAATAAATTGAAATAAAATACGTGCAAATCAGACTTTTATTAATAGGAACATATGAATTACTTCCTAATCAACTTTTATACTTATTTTTAGAACAATGAAATAAAAATTTGAAACTTAAAAAATAACTTTATTTAAGTACTAGTTTTCTTCATAACAATTTTGGCAGACTTCAATCATATGATCATTACACACATGCTTATGGCATTTATAACAACCAGTCTTTGTTTTTCTATCCTTCGTTCTTGGACAAATATGACACCTTCTGTATGACTGTGATCTTCCAGCTTCAAAAAAAGATTCTTGCTCCTCAATTTGATGACGCCTTTTTAGTCGTTTTTTGCACTCAGTCGTGGTAATGTGGGTATGCCTGCTCTTGAAATTTGATGAGGTTTAACTTAATCGACAGCCAATCGCTTCAAAATACTCTTCGGGGTATATTCGAGTCAATTTTAGATTTGTAAATGACATAATATGAATTGATACCTGTGATATTGAAAAGATGAAAAAATATCACCATTGGCCAATATAACCTTGTAAATGTTATACAATAACATTTACAGTTTTTAAAATTCATTTAATTGTCAAAATATAATGATTAAAAATAAATAATAAAATTAACTACCGGCAATTTGGACTACGCTTACAGTCACCCGGGGTGTCGAGCACCCCAAACGCGCTCTCCAACCTCAACCGTCTACCACCGAGCGCCGCTCGCAACTGAATCCTGCACGTTACGCTTATTTATGAAGCTAATTAAAAAACCAGCGCAGTAAATTCACATTTCAAAATGTTATGAGTATGCAAACCTGCTTTGGGGTGTGTGACACCCCACGCGACCAATTAAGGGTTAATTTAAGCATAATATTAATATTTCATAGACTATCCAATCTAGCAAGTGGATAAGTCTATCCAGCAGTAATTTAGATAGTAGCAAGTCTATCAGATCGCCGGGATTGTCGTCCGTCATAGCGGTACCATTAATGTCGCAGCTATCATAAACATTGTTAGAGAGCTTCACACTAATAGACGCAGCGTTTTTAGCATCGAAGTTTTTAGTGTCCAAAGATTTTCAGCCTACAAATTAGTAGTAACAACGTGTAAAGCAAACGTTTAAAGTAGTTGTGAGTTGTGATTTTTTTGATTTCAATAGTGTTTTTAAGGAGTTTATGGCATAGGCCCTAAACTCCTTAAAAACACTGTTGAAATATAAAACCATGATAGATTTGTGTGCTGTACAAGCGTGGGATTGCATTTATACACGTTAGACGACGTATTATGAATTCTAAATTGTCCTTATCTTTAGTTACATCAAAGTCACTCTTTCAATTACCATCAAATTTGTTTTGCTTTTTCATCAATATCATCAGTAAATCCTTCAATACCCTATGGCCTATGCCAAAACCATTATATTTTTTAGAAGAAAAAGTTTTTAGCTATTGATTGATGATAATAATATTATGTCATCCAAATAGACGAGCTAACGACAAATCTCTGCGTTTATCGTCAGTTCGTCTGAAAGTCCACCACCTTCAAATTACCTCACGCGCTATCTCAATACCGACAATGATCTGTTCTGTTTCTAGACTCCCGAACAAAGACCATTCACTTGTCCGTCTAATTCCCAATTGTCCACTTTATGTCGAGTGTGTCGACTTGTGTCAAAAGATTGTCGACTTGTGTCGAAAGATTGTCGTCGTGTCGAAAGTTCGATTCGCGTTTGACAGTGGGTTGGGCTGTCCAATTATTTAAATGTTATTTGTGTATTTGCGAGTGCATTCCAAGTAAAGTCAAACCGTGAAGGAACAATCGAGAATTATTGTACTAAAGGCAAGACTACAATAAAGCATTACTCCACGCTATAATATACAGGGTGTAACAAAAATAAGTGATAATACTTTAGTGTCTGTACGTGTTCCTTGTAGAGTGAAAGTAGCAGCGCTGAAAGACCAACATTTTTTTCACTTTTGTATGTGGAAACTCGTGACGCTCCACAGTTTGATAAAAACCTCGATTTTGTTTCACCTCATTTTTCTTTCAAAATACTATAGTTGATAGCTATATTTAAAACATTAGAGTAAAACTCCGAGATCGATATTCTTTGTAGTTTTTTTTTTAAAGAGTGTCAAAGTTGGCGTTTTTCCGGGTCAAAAATTTGCATAAAAATTAATTAAAAAAAAACTAATCAAGTAACATTAATTTTGTTTATACCAATTGAACAAGCACTTAATACTTTACTTTTTCTCCAAATTTGGATAACCTACTGTGATCAAGTAGGGAGATATTTATTTATTTAATAATTGTAGTATTTCAGTTTTAATTTCGCAATTAGATCGAATTAGAAAAAGTTTTAAGCATGAAACGATAGTGTGAGTAATCTTTTATCAATGTTATTAAAAATCACACTCTAATAACCTCTATGTCAGAAGTTATATCCAATTTAAATTTTTTTTAATAAAAATTCGGATTTTTTGTACCTAGGGTTGTCACTAAAGGTCTCTTGTTTGATTTATCCGGTTGATACCGAAAAATCGGTATCCTATACGAATAAAATAAATTAATTAAAAATCAAAAAACCCGACTGCAAAAAATGTTAACTAAAAAGAACGAAACAAGGCCTAATTCTGCCGGAGGCATCGAATCCATGTTTTAATTGATACGACTCTTGCTTACGAGTTTCATGCCAGGATAAATAGAAGGTTACATAGAAAAATGTAGAAGAAGAAAGTGGATAATAAAATGCAGTCGGAGGCATAATATTTTATGATTTATGAATTAATGTTAAACTTAGTGCGACATGCCTCCGATTGCATTTTATTATCATTAGTCATTATACGCAGGTTGCACCCTGCACAGATTGTCTTCCTCCCGCACGCGGGCGCACCCGCCTTGGTGACGCCAATTACTATCGTAATATTTTAATTTCGCCATAATTTCTAAACCAAATGTCCAATTATATTCATTCAAAGACCAAATATTATCTACATAAACTGTACTTAGTACTGGAATAATTTATTTTGATAAGGATTAAAAGAACGAGTAAAATAAACGCGTTTAAATGTAGTCCAAAAAAATTTCAAGATTTTTAAATAAAAAAATGGTTATTGTGCCTCACTCGACATAGATAGGTATAGTATGTCGTGGACTTTTTTATAGATATTTTTAAGTTCTACAATTACTTAGAATTTGATCGTTCTATCTTTTATAGTTTAGGCAGCGTACGTAAAATAAGTAACTTTTCTGGTTGATTTTTTTACACCTTGCGTCCGAAGAACCCAAATATCTTACGGAACCTTATTTTTTCCAAAATAAAATTCAGCCTATGTTCAGCAAAAATAATGTAGAATTCCAATGGTAAAAGAATTTTTCAAATCGGTCCAGTAGTTTCGGAGCCAAACAAACAAAAAATCAAATCTTTCCTCTTTATAATATTAGTGTAGATTTATTGTTCTATTTAATATTAAAACTACAAGTTATATGCATATTTAGAATCAGTGTTTAAAATCATTTATTTTGATACCCCACTCGATATGCTTGGTAAAATTTTTTTTTTTTTTACCTCACAATATGGCGTCAAACATCTGCCATTTTGGTTTTTTTTAATGTCACCTATCTAAGAACACTTGGGTCATTAAGACAAATCAAACGATACCTCAAATGTGAAAATCCATTCAGCGGTTCTGAAGATTGGTAAGGAAGAATATTACAAACATACAAGATACGCGCTAAACACATAACCCTCCCGGCAGTCGGCTAAAAATATCAAGATCACGTTCAGGTAGATCTAATAATAAAAAATCTAAAAAGTGAAAAAATATAACGTAAATTAATGATTTTATATGCTCAAACGGTATCTAATCACTAATCAGTAATCACCTTCTGATGTAGTCGGGGAAAAAATAAAAAATCCGAATTTTTATTTAAAAAAATTTGAATTGGATATAACTTCTGACATACAAGTTATTAGAGTGTGATTTTTAATAACATTGATAAAAGATAACTCACACGATCGTTTCATGCTTAAAACTTTTTCTAATACGATCTAATCGCGAAATTAAAAATGAAAAACTAAAATTATTAAATAAATAAATATCTCCCTACTTGATCACAGTAGGTTAACCAAATTTGGATAAAAAGTAAAGTATTAAGTACTTGTTCAATTGGTATAAACAAAATTAATGTTACTTGAATAGTTTTTTTTTAATTAATTTTTATGCAAATTTTTGACCCGCAAAAATACCAACTTTGACACTCTTTAAAAAAATAACTACAAAGAATATCGATCTCGGAGTTTTACTTTAATGTTTATATAGCTATCAACTATAGTATTTTGAAAGAAAAACGAGGTGAAACAAAATCGAGGTTTTTATCACACTGTGCGCTCATACAAAAGTGAAAAAAAATCGTCTTTCAGCGCTGCTATTTTCACAGTGAACTCTCTACAAGGAACACGTACACACCCTAAAGTATTATCACTTATTTTTGTTACACGCTGTAGAATTGACGTTTGTAAAAAGTCAGATGCAAGTTTGTAAAACGTCAGATCTATTGAAAGTGAAGTGTCGTGTCGTGTCACATCTAAATGGGGTTTCACCATAAGTTTTCTGACAGAAGTTTATCTATTCACTAGTGCTTTTGATTGACTTACAGTTAAGCAATTAACAATTCCTGTAATATTATAAAATCCTCATTCATCTTTTTCACTAACACCATTGCATCGTTGTTTTTTAATTAAAACATGTTTAAAACAGCTTCTTTATCAGCTGTCTTTGCCTGTATTTTATTTGCTCGTGAGATATAATCGACAAAATAATTGTATTTACCACATTTTTGCAAATAAACGTTCTTATTCTTCTTCTATTCTTTAAATGTCTATGAATTGTGATTGACAAATTGATGGATTACAAAGTAGAGAAGTGTATTCGTCGATTACAAACTGTGAAAAGCGCAAATATGATGACAATCAATGGTATTCCATCGCTAACTTGAGGTGGGATTTACACCAACTGCGTACAGTCTCCACAGTGAATATAACAAATAAATCGGATCGTAATCTCCGTGGGCGGCCATTGTGATCGGTGGACTGTTAATCTCCCGCCGATTACACAAGCCTAAACGTATTTGGTCAAAACGACGGCCAATTTGTCACGTCATATTACTGCTAAGCGGCCATTGGTATAATAGGCACAATGTACCATTAGAAAAAAATATTGATAGAGCCTATGTAATTTGGTAGCGTCACGTCATACCCAGCCGAGAGTTCTCGGCTAAAATTAACTTGCTTAACTAAATCACGTAGGTTTGCCATCTAGAGTTCTAACCAGTGACAGTAAGACTATCGTAATTTTATAAAAGCTGAATATTTCCTGTATAATATGACTCCTATAGAGTTAAAAACGATCAGCAGCTATAAAGTTTCAGTCGCGGTTACTCTAGAGTCTAGGAGGTATCCAGTTCTAAAGGTAGACCTTACGTAGGCCTAGCCTTCGATAAAATATGAAGCTCATTTTTTTATCTTACTTACTTCGGGAATCGGGATACCTGTAGGAATCTGGCCCCCCACTGACAGTTGATTCCTACAGCTGTCAGACTACCTCAGTCTAAGGGCGGTTACACCAGAGGCGTGGTTGAAGTTAAAGTTATGGTTATAGTGAAGGCTAACTTAGCTTTAACCATAACTTTGACCACAGAAATTGACAGATGCCTATTGCGTTTATTTTTTATTAAAGCTACAGCCTACAGGTAATGGGATTGAGAGTATAAAAAATTAAATTATCCGTAAAAATCGTCAGGAAAAATATTTCTTATACTTACCTAGGTATATATAAGTAACACAGTAAATTTTCACGAAAAAATTTCGATTTAAGTTGATGTAATGCTTATGAGTGGTTATGGTTATAGTTAAATATGGCGTCCTAAACCAAAGATTTTACATTTTGCACTGTAGTTATAGTCAAAGTTACAGCTGTTATAGTTAAAGTAAGTTGGTGCAACCCACCGAATACTTTACGGGTGTAATAATAAAGTAACCGCGACCGAAACTCCATACTTACCTACTGGTTCTTACCTCTAGGGTTGTTGAGGAAGTGATTATGAGGAAGAGGAGGAGGAAGAGGAATTGTCACGCGCAAATTTAGAGGATGCGGATGAGGAAGAGTATATTTTATGAGGAAGAGGATGCGGATGAGGAAGCGGATGAGGAATAGGATTATAGAAAATTATAAATACTAGCGGACCCAACCCAAAAGCCAAAAATAATTAAAAGGGCATTTTCCAGTGGACCAAACTATAAATCTTAACCATTCTCGAAACACACACTATAAAAAATCATCAAAATCGATCTACCAGTTAAGGACTCCTCCTTAACTGCCTTCGTGTGCCTAGTGTAAATTTTTTGTTTCACATTCGATCGTGAACGCGTTTGGCGTTTACTAAGATTTTGTATGGGATTTGTACAGCGCCACCTGGCGATGCTCATGGGAGTGAGCCCAGCCCAGTGAGTAATCCCATACAAAATCTTAGTAAACGCCAAACGTGTTCACGATCGAATGTGAAACAAAAAACTCACACTAAGCCACAGAATATATATTAGTTGTACCAAACTAGGCACACAATAACACCACTGTGGTAACATACATAACACACGCACACAAAAAAAGATGAGTGAATGATACAATTCTCGCGCTCTGGCGTGTGGGTTGCCATGATCGGATACGCGACGCGCATGCGCAGTGAAATTCCTCATAAATTCCTCTTAAATTTTGAGGAAGCGATAGCGGAAGAGGATTTTTTTATTTTTATTTATGAGGATGCGGTAACTGTTGAGGAACCCAAAATATTGCGGAACTTCCTCATTGTGAGGAAGCGGAAGAGGAATCCTCAGCAACCCTACTTACCTCTATTGAAGTCTTAAACAGAAAAACTTTTAGCTTTTATACGATAACGAAAATCTGGCTGTCGCGTCGCTAGCTACCTATTGGGCTAATCTGCCTTTGAATAAATTTCTCTGATAATAATTAGATAAATAATATCTTCTGATAGTCACGAAACTGTCCATCGTAGATCCGTACAGCTAACTGTTATAAAAACTACAATATCATTAATCATGACTATATCTTTCATACGACCATACGTCACATATATCTCTATATATCTCAAATGATATTAATATTGTATACAGACAATTTATTTCTAAATAATTGACTCGCTAGTTTTGTCACAGGGCCCCTATTCTCATGGGTTGGATCGCTTCGAGCGCAGGCTGTCTCGCGCATGATTGAGAGGAGACCGCCGACATTTTACTATGCCGCCGATGCGGTAGTAGAGAAGGTAGGTTCCCCTATCTTTTAATAATAGGGCAAATAAAAGTACCTGCTGGTAGTGCTGGTGTTGCCGGTCGGTGCAGCGTTGCCAGACTTTGGCACGGTGTGTGTGCGTGCGACTAGACGTAAGCGAATTATAATTGCATAAGTTGATAAAAATTATTGCTATGCAATCAAATGTCAAAAAATCAAAAAACCCAGCTGATTGGGTACATCGGAGAGGGTAAGTGAAAATTTACAGGCGACTTCAGGTCTTCCAACTAAAACACCGTAATATTATTGGTATTCCACTCCCCGCTTGAGATGGAGAAGACTCACCAAGCGAGTGAAATAGCTCGAGCTTGAAGTGACATTCGAATATGGAGAATAAGGAACTCTGGAGTCCAATTCTCAAGCTATTACTATTACTGTTTCGATTTTTCGATTCGCTCGCACGTGAGACAGCTTGTGCCCACGCGATATCCTGCGCTCGAAGCGAAATTCGGTTCCCGAGAATCGGACCCCCGATGATCGATAGACTCTCGGACGGTTTTCTATTTCGTAATTGATTATACAGCTATTACAGTGAAGACAAATCGCTGCTTTCAAACGCGCGGACTTTCACACTTATTGCGATAACGAACCTAACTTGTCTAGATATTATTTGTGGGTATGGAGAAATCGATTCGCAGATACCTACGTTATTTGGTTGGGTTATGCCCAGTTCAGCGAACACAATATTAGCCTATTGCCGTAAACTGCTGAAGTCTGAACCATCTAGAGATTGGGCAGCCCTGCTCATCCATCCTCTGCCAGCCACTTTCTTCAAATCGTCCGACTCGATATAGCCCGACCAAACAACATGGGACTGGCATCTGCCTATAGATTAATTATCTGATAGTTAATTAAATTCATAGTCAAATCATTAACAGCTTTAAAGATTATTATCTCTTAAAATTATAATGTAAACACATGTGTTACAAATTAAAAAATACATCTATCATTTATACATTTTTGTGCACGAAAAATTCAATAAAACCTAATTTATGGCTAGATTTCTGCGACTAATCTTAAAGTTTTAATTTCGATACCTAATAAATAATAATCTGTAGGTGTTCCATCTCAGTTATTAATAAACAATAATTTATTGGCAAATATGTTTTTGTTTATTGCCGTTTTCTATTTCTTATCCAATAAATGTTTAGTAATTTTTTATAAACTGCGAAACTCGTAATTAAAGTGGTGGGTTTATACAAAGAGTGATCTGCAAATAATTTAAAAGAAATTAAAAGAGTTTAGAAATAAAATAAGAGGAAAAGATAGTCTAGAAAATCGGTCCAAAACGGCTTTACAATGATACAGGCGTAATAGGGATCCGTTTTTATTCTTCGTTCACGATTTATCTCGTTTTTTTTAAAGTCGGTTAAATCTACGGAAACCAACTAGTTAAATATGTAGTACAAAAACTCAACCAAAATGGGTTAAGGGCAGATTTATTATAATTTCCAAAATCCGAGGGACCTTCATTAAAAGTAATGGTGAGGCCACAACGCTCAGGTGCAGCGGTTCACATAAATCGCGCAGGTATCCGTACAGGGGCGCTCAACATTTTTATTTAAAAAAAATTAAAAATTTGGATTTCAAGTTTTCATGGACAGTTTAGTTATACCATATTGTGTTATTTGGTCAGAGTATGTCAGTTTATTGTCAGTCGTAATCTCGACTGAGTTTTAAAAAAGCGACCAAATTACGTTACGTACGTGCTACTATGAATTAACTTTTCTTATAGTAACTTATTCGTTGAGTAATAAATATTTAACTGTATCAAGAAAAACCATTTCATCAAAACTAATAATACATTACTTTCCATACATCCTAATTGAAAAACACATAATTATTTTACCGATAATAACACAGTATGTAGAACCGTTGATTGTTAGTTTATGCTTTATTCAACATAAATCAAGCTATTGTGTTAGCTAATTATAGTTTTTACGCGTAAAATAATTATACCAGTGTGAACTTAGAGCTATAGTGAAAGGTTTTAAAGGTTACAAGGTGCAAAGTTGAAGTTTTTTATTAACTTCCAAAAGAAAGAGATAATTGAATCGTGAACATGTGTTTTAATAAAATCATTCTTATAAAATTAATGTTATGTTGATGATATTATGTATGACTAAACAAGTTCACGAAAGATTACATTGAAATATTTGTCCTAGTTTGTTAAAAACAAATAAAATTATCATAAAATATTTTATTCTACCTGCCATTTTAATTCATAGCGATCTTTCTAAAAATGTTGTCAATCCTTGTGTTTTTCTAACGCTGCCAGCGTAATAGTATAGAGAGCTTGTATATGGACGGCATAAAATAATATTATCATAGTTTTTGAGAAGTTCACTTTATATTCGTGACACGTTGACAGATCTCGTGTGACAGAACTGACAGTTGCGGGGGCCATACTGACGAGAAATGACGTTGACTGCCATCAAAGTTTTCGTAACTCAGTAAATATAAATATTTATATTTATAAACGAATCTGTAATTTTTTCTTATATATTATTAATGTTTGAGAGAAAAATTCTTAATATAATAGAAAGGAATACGTAATATGTTAAATGGCCAACGCCAAAAAACCCCATTTGTTCACCACACCATCCACAACTTCTTCGCAAATACTTCCTGCTAACTCTACGATACAAACCATGAGATGACTCAAAGTATTAAATATTAATAAGTTTTAAGACTCATCTCGCTATTTAGACCATACCATAATATAATCGACACTTATAAATCAAGATGGCCACGCCTCTACGAAATTACGATTGTGTCGATTGAGTCGACGAGATTTCAATTAAATCCGATCTCTTATCTGTTTTGCTTGTGAATCTCAGCTTTATGATCTGTTTGTTATTTCGAATACAAAGAATTATGACCTTTTAATCAATTGAATAAAGCACGTAGGTATCTGCACAGCGATGTTTATTTGTTGTGATGTTAATTTTTTTCGTTTCTGAAATTAATAAATTATGAAGTTGGCAATATTAAAAATCGGCACTGCCAAATTCATATTTTATAAGATAAAAAAAAACAAAGTTCTTTTTACAAACGTATTAAGTACAATAATATATATTTTTTAATATGTATAAAAATATTATTATAAAATTATGAATATACTTTCTTCTCAACTAGTCAGCCATTTTGAGGAAAGTTCATCGACCTCACCTTACCGTTTCTAGAAGTTGTTCAGTAACTTTTTGTTACCTCGGTACGTACTTTTATGAAATCAAGATAGTTTAGTATTCAACTGTAAAATTGTGTGGTAACCATGTTTGCTAACTAAAATTGACAAAAATAATTAAGATTTTTGATTCGAAATTGTTTTTTTTTTATTATTTATGTAATTTGGGACCTATGGGCCATATTTTTTTTTTGCTATCTTTGTATAAGTATAGGTTTTTCGCACTAAGGATAATTGAATTCGAAATTAGTTGAGGTAAAGGAAAAATATCTTTTCCTCGGAACTCAATTTTTTACGTTTTGTAGGAATGAAAATAAACATAATAGGTATAAATCAGTTTATGTTAACTCCCAATAAACATACAAAACTTTATCAAAATACCTACGACTTAAACGAGGAAGTTATATGTTCGGCTGTGGATATATATATATATATATATATATATATATATATATATATATATATATATATATATATATATATATATATATATATATATATACTGACTTCAAAATGATGAAGATTGAGTACAGAAATAGTTGAGTTTTAGCCGAATTCGGAAAAAGGCACTATTAGATAGGAATAATTATTTAATACTTTTTAGTTCATATTATAAGGATGTTATTATTGTTTTACCTTGGAAGTCGGTTTTAATTTTTTGTTAAAAATAATAATTTATAGCGCAAATAACTTACGCAAAGGAACGTTTACCGGGTCAGATAGATACAATAAAATATTTTTTATCCGCCATTTAAAGCCGTTAAATACATAACACAATATTATGTCACCCACAATTGTAATGGACCAACGCTTTACGTCAGCAATAAATAAACCTAATCTATAATTTATAGAATATACATTATTACCGCCAGTATCTGTCCCATATTTTACAGTTTTATGGTGTTACGACGTTCTGCCAAAACGTTCGTCTCAAGACGAAGTGAAGTTGAATATGTTAATGTTTAAAATTCTGTGAAAATTTTCATGAAATTATTTAAGGTAACATAAAAAATCGGTTGATACAATGGATTATGGAAGTGTGTGCATGGCAAAATGTGTGACACCTTTGTTGGTTCATTATGATTTATGACATTCAAAGTTGTAAATTGACGTAACTTTTTCTTACACTAAGATTTCGATTGAATATAATATCATATTAAATATTAATATTATGTAATAGCGTGTAGCATAATATACTGAGTTTTAATCATCATCCATCAATTCACACTAACTTCCATGTTCATAAAATAGTATTAGAGTATACTCCACAAAAATCTTTTACGAGTATGTCATAAAAAGTTCATCCATCTATAGCTTATAGCAGCTGTGCGTATTTTAAAGTCTTCACAACGCACTATAGTCGGCTAGTGAGCACCCAGTCTTACAGAACCGGGCCTACCAAACACGGAAACAAAAAAACGCGCCTGTGACATCCGAGTCGCGCGACAAAAACGCGCGGCAGCCCACCGACCGACAACGGAACTTTACCTTTTAGCGCGAATATTGAAAGAAATAAGATTAATGTCAGCGCTGATGTTTAATTTCTAGACTAAGCTTGACACAATATCTGCAAAGATGATGTATTTATTTATGTGCTCGTCCGTCTCGTTTTTGTTTGTGATAGGGTTAGGGACCGCAATGACTGCAGACCTAATACGTAATGTGGACGTATCAACTCACGCTAAGAATTTATCTATGCCCCAAGCCTTTGCGGAAAATAAATATTCTTGTTAATAATTTTATTTGATGGAAGACTAAAGTTAAAATATGAGTAGGTACCACCGACTTATAAATTAAAGATTTTTAATATTTACAATTTAAAAGTAGACAGTTATTGTTATTTTTTATTTTACTAGAACTAATAATTAATCGTTACGTGTTTGAAACCCTTGTACCACATTTTGTGAGTTTTCATACACACAATGTCCGCTGTCACAAATTAATTTGTTGGAACTACAATGATGCTTAAGGGTCAATTCAGACCGCAACACGACGAGGCGAGGCGAGGCGCGGCGCGGCATAAAGTATGGTTTTACAGATTTGAATTGCGTGAGAAGTCTTGCGAATCTGTCAAATCTATATAAATTTAGAAATGTATCTACGCGTCGCGTTGTGGTCTGAATCAACCCTAACGTCAATAAATCATTTTTGTGTATCTGTTACGCTCAAAGACCGAAATCGTTCAGTGAGCGAAAAAATATCTCACAACGCGTTGTGGTCACAGTGAAACAGCCACGACGCGAATGAAAACGGCCACGACGCGTTCTGGCAATCAAAGGCCATAGCGCGAAATTCGTGTCGTGGCTGATGACTAATCAATCAAGAACAAATCAAGAAAAATGAATAGCATATCAGCCACGACACGAATTTCGCGTTATGGCCTTTTTGTGATTGCCAGAACGCGTCGTGGCCGTTTTCATTAGAGCCACGACGCAAAATTCGCGTCGTGGCTGTTTCACTGTGACCACAACGCGTTGTGAGCTATTTTTTCGCTCACTGAGTGATTTCGGTCTTTGAGCGTAACATATCTAAAACAATGCATCGCTGTACCTTATTCCTGTCATCAGTCATATATTTTCGCTGACTAGCGCCGACCGACGGGGGAAAAAGTGCATGGTATTTCACTTCACCATATTATACAATGGTATGAGGCCAGCTCCCGGTACATCTCAACTGGTTCTGTTTCATCAACTCACATGGTTCCGTTTCATCAATACAAGTGGTTCCGTTTTATTAATGTTCAATTCAACTCAAAATGTCTTTTAACTTTTAAATTCAAATGGTTTTGGCGTTATCCTTTAATATAACATCTGGTAGCACCTTATCAAAGAGATTGGTACCGTCTTATCAATTGAACAGTACCGTTTAATTAACTATTAAGTTCGCTTTAACAACTTAACTGATACCGCCTTATCAAAATATCTACTCAGTTGATTTTGTCCCAATAAATGTATAAAAATGCGATTAAAATACCTAAGTGTTCAATCCAGTCGTTAGAATATTATAAAGTCGTTATTAAATGTTACTTAAATGAAGTGAAATAAGTACTTAATATAATAATTATGTTAGTACAATGAGAAAGCTTTTAGGCTGTTTCGGTGTTTTTATTTGTCTGAATGTAGAATTTCTGGTACCACTTTTGTTGATTCTTAAGTTTGCCAGTGATCCGCTGAGCCACGGCGAACGTAAATAATGCCATAAATCGTGAAACATTTCCGCCTTCGGGAGATAAATCGACAAGTTACAAGTGTGAAATATATTTGTCTTATAATTTATATTGTGATTCGAACCACGCTGAACATTATAAGGAGTTTCTAGCCATTAATTATACATGGCTAGACTCGACATAGCTGGCTCATTAATATATTAGAGAGGTAGCGTTTCTAGCTAGTGGCATACTAACACGTATAGGTTTGTCCAGGAATACATACTAATAATGTGACGGTCTAAGTGTGTACTGTGTACTTATGTTACCGTGCATAAAATTTTGCAAAGGAGAGAGTTATTGTTCACCAAATATTTTTTTATGATATCATCAGCATTTTAAAATTTTATTAAGATTTCTTCAAATTTTTTTTTATTCAAAAACTTTTTACCTTTAATTTATCTCAGATTTTCTAAGCGGTATAATAATAGTATGCTCAATTTTGTTAGTAAGCTAATGCCCGTTCAGAAACACACAATACTATTATTTATTTTATACGTGGGAGAGCCATGCTTCGACACGAATGGGCCGGCTCGACCGGAGAAATACCATGTTCTCACAGAAAACCGGCGTGAAACAGCGCTTGCGCTGTGTTTCGCCGAGTTAGTGAGTTTACCGGAGGCCCAATCCCCTCCCCTATTCCCTTCCCTACCCTCCCCTATTCCCTTCTCTTCCCATCCCTACCCTCCCCTATTACCCTATTCCCTCTTAAAAGGCCGGTAACGCACCTGCAACTCTTCTGGATGCTGCATGTGTCCATGGGCGACGGAAGTTGCTTTCCATCAGGTGACTCGTTTGCTCGTTTGCCCCCTTATGTCATAAACAAAAAAAATATCTATATTCCACCTCTGCCAGTCAGGTGTGAGCTACGAATTACGATCGACAGCAGCAAAAACAAAAAACCCTTTGAATTTTATAGTACGATCTCAACCCGAGAGACAACTTAAGAATGTCTATTGTCTAGAGGACCTGTAATAAAATTAAGCAGAGGTTCATCCATCTTACAATAGCATTCCCAAAAGATAGTCACAAGTTTTTTTAAATATAAAGCAAGGGGGCAAACGAGCAGAGGAAAGCAAGTACCGTCATGGTCCATGGACACTCGCAACATTAAAATAGTTACAGGTGCGTTGCCGGCCTTAGATACAACAACATCTAAATTAAAGGAGGCTATCCGTTTCTGACCCAGCACTCCCACTATGCCAGCAGATCCAAGATGGCCGAGGTCAGAGGTCACACCCGTCACCGGCGAAATGTGTTTATGATGTAAACGTGCACCAGCCAATTATAACCACTTGTTTATTACCTACCCGGTGACCTCAGTATAAAATATAAATGTGAATTACTGTTTGTCTTAATAACTCATTAAGTTTAACAACGCGTATTAATTGCTTCTTTAGCTATGGGTCAAAGCATATTTATGACGCATATAATACTAGCAAATAATAATTATTAGTTGTAAAATGATACCACGACGCGAAAGTTATAATTTCAAAAGATCTCAAGAGATGAATACGCAAAGAAAATATTATTAAGTAATCCACTACGAATAATACAAACTAAGGAAACATAACTCCCATACTTCAATCGTTTTGAATTTGGTTCTCAAGGTTCTTTTCGCACACTAAAATAATATGGCAATAGCTACGAAACACTACATTCAAATTTACAAAATAAAGCCGTTGACAATAATTGTCACTTCTATAAGTACACAAAATTTTTGCATGTATTCGGGCCTCTTTTTGCATAAAGCATGCATGTATTCGGGTCACATTTTGTAGAATCGGAACAAATGTTTTGACACAGAACTACTCTTCCTTAGTTTTTATTATTCGAAGGTAATCTAGATTAAATAAAAAAAGTAAATTACTCAAAATTTACCTAAATCCTAAAGGTGTTTAGTCTATAGAGACTGGCGCTTGTCTGGGTTAGTTATAATAAAATTAATAATATTATGTGCTACACTGATACTTATTATAAGAATACAAATCTTAGATACCAAAATTCCTGAGACTAAAAAGTAAAGAAAACTTAGAAAATATCGTATCACACACTATATTTCACAAAAATGTCTTCGGACAAGAAAAGTCACGGCTTCAATTTCTACTAAAGGGCTACTACACGCATTATTCTTCTACTACACAAGAAAAGTTACACCTTTAACTTCTGCTAAAAGGTATTATTCTTCCATTACAATTTACAAGTAATCTTCAGATTGGTGCGATACTAGTAATTATTGTCTGAGCACGTAATAATACTCATGTACCTAATGGACGCACTTACAAATTATAGATTTATCGAACTAATGAGGCTATTAGAAAATGACTAAACCTTAGAAATCATAGGCTTACAGTAAATTACTTGGCTACACACTGGTTCTATTATTAATAAATGTTATGACATTCCCATACATTAGTTGTCGTTAAAAAACCACAAATTGTTAGGTTAGTATACCTCTATATACAATAGGGAAAGATCATAGCTTATCTGCTAGGCTAGCTATTTTAGTCCTCAATGTAGCAAAATTTTTTCTAGGCTCTTTTAGCACTTGGTAAAAATCAAGAGAAGAGACCTTTTTCGCAGTCATCCCTTCCTATCATCTTAGTATTTTACTTGTGGCTGAAATGAAAACTTATACTAATGTCATTTTGATTGATACCTGCTTCAATACGCTCATAATATGTATGTATGTCCTCATCTTTACTATTTTATGTCCGATTTTACGACTCGACAGAACATAATGTGAGAAGTCGCTTGTAGACAACTTTTAAATAGTTTTATGGCAATTCGTAGGACAGTAAGTTATAGTATCAATTACATTGGCCAGATAAAATTCCCGTTTAATAAGGCTTATAATAATAGTTCACTGGTATAAGATTCAATAAGGCGGTGTAAATACGAGTATAATTACCGCGATCGTCTGATACGCAGAAAGTCAACTAAATTTTAACGATTTTAATCGTTAATGACGATTCTTATCATTTAATTCGCAGTTTTATTGAGATGCCGGGAATTTTTGAGTTGCGGCACTTTGACTTAAAATAACTTGAGTAATTAAACACGACTTTATGCAGAAATATTCGACTTTTGTGTTATTTTGTGACGTAAATCGAGAAAAGCAATATTCTATAGTTATTCGACCTGTGCAATTTCTAATTGGCTTACGCTAAAGCATTTAACCAATCAACGCTGTTCAATACATACTGTAGAGTCTAGTCAAACTTCTCTTTAAAAACATCTGCAAATGGACATCAAAACCGAAAGTCAAAAACCCAAAAATGACACTTTTTTGGGTTTAATGTTATATCTACACCTTTGCCTAGTAATGGCTAATAAAAGTTATTCCTCCGTAACAAAACATGTTGCGCATAACTTTATGTTTTAATATTAAATGCCTAAGCTAGTTTCCGTCAGAACCGATGCACCTTTAAACTAACAAGTTATCGTTGTCACATGTTTAATTATTATGACACATGATTGCTACGTATTGATCAATCGTTAAATAGGCTGTCGATTCACCTGTTGCGATAAATTTGTGAATAACCATACAATAGTGGTCCAAGTAAAAAAAGCAGGTGTGCCTACACCTTGTGTTTTTTTTTTTTAATTCCGTTAAAGCGTTGTTTTTTCGGTTCAGAAATCGTAAGATCATATTCTCGATTAATTTGACACTTGAATCGATTTGAATCGATTACCCGGCTTTGTGTCGAGTTATTACCTACTCGATTATGAGCGAACGTTTTGATGTATTGTCGTTTTTATGTGGTATTGTTGTTGTGACAACTAACAGAAGTGGTCATTTGTTTAAACAACACTTGTATTTGTCTTCGTGTCCTTTAATAGGTATTTCATGCAAAAATCTTTATTGACGTCAGAGAAGTTTTTTAACGAGAAAGTCAAATTCTGAACTACAATATTGAAATGAAATGAAATGAAATGAAATGAAGATATTTATTTCTAAATAGGTTAACAAAGTTAACACTTTTAGAACACTGCTAGACACCCTCAAAGTCTAGTAATTTAAGAAAGTTTAAGGGTGGGAAGCAACTGTCAAAAATGTCCGGCCATGGAAGATGAGGTTCCTACACTTACCGCGAAGAATATAAGCTATGAAATTGAGCTTTATACTCCTTCTCGAAGGTCAGGTAGACTTTCAGAACTGGATACCTCCTAAAGTAACCGTGACCGAAACTCCATAGTCAATGGTCGTTCTTACCTCTGTAAAGGTCACAAACAGGTAAACTTTCAGCTTTATGAAACGAAGGGAGGTCTGGCCCTCGCAGGCTCTTGATCTAATACGAATTTCAGCAAAATCGGTTTAGCGGTTTAGGCGTCAACAGGTAACAGATAGACTCTTGGTCTAATACGAATTTCAGCAAAATCGGTTTAGCGGTTTAGGCGTCAACAGGTAACAGATAGACAGACAGACAGACACAGTTTCGAATTTATAATATTAGTATGGTTTTAAACTTCCTTCGATAAAACATCATAAAGGTATATTAAAATCATTAAGGTATATATTGTATGGGCCTATGTAGCCTGAAATAAATAAATAAATAAATAAAAACCCACACTAAATGCTAGCTTCGAGAAAAAGCGATACCAAACCCAAAAGTCTTACTAATTCATACAAAGTACCAGGTGTGGGACTGCCCAGGGCAGTTTGACACCACAACCATTCACATAGGCCTCAGCCCACGAAATTATATAGGACATAGGCTGTTATTATCGATATGTAATTTAAATATTTTTCACGCTTCGAGGTATAACTTTAACTGATAAGATGAAATGACTGGCGGCCATGTTTAAAATTGTAGAGGTTCTAAGTATTGAAGTAGTGGAAATATTTTTTATGAAACTTCCCATATTTTAGCCAACTTATATTAAACCAGAAGGTTGGTATTTTTTCATGTAAAATAGGGAGGCAAACGAGTAAACGAAACCCTTATGGAAAGCAACGATCGTCGCTCATGGACACTCACAACATGAAAAGAGTTCCAAGAGCATTGCCGGCCATATCTATGCCGTATATCTATGTGTTCTTTGCATTTCTGTTCACTTTAAATAATCTACTCTCTTCCTGATATAAAGGTAAATACAAGTCAGTATTGGTGGCTAATGCTATCAATTTAAATATTGTCTGATGGCGAAATATGGTAGCGTTACATTTCTGTTTTCATTTAGAACAATATGAAACCGATTATATAAATTCCGTTACGTGATTAAGCGGTAGTTTGACACGTTAATTTCGGACCTAAAATTAATGAACGTGGAAATAAATAAATTAAATTAAAGTACGAGATAGTGTCGATTGATTTATATTGATCGTTGACTAACGTATCTTAATGGATGTTCAAATTAGTGGTCAGACCACCTACTGTGGAACTGGGCTTAGCCATTTTTCTGAGTATTTTCCTTATAATCGTAAATATATGCCTTTAAATTCCAACCTATCAGCGTGACCATACTGCTTAACATACGAAGACTATCGAATAATAATTGCAAACTAAATGAAGCCCACAACTCCGTTGCGCCAAAATTCGTCGCGTGGTAACCGTACATTTTTTCGTGATTATATCCTATTTCCTTACCCGGGACTCAAAATATCTCCATACTAAATTTCAGCAAAATCGGTTCAGCGGTTTGGGCGTGAAGAGGTAACAGACAGACATACACACTTTCGCATTTATAATATTAGTATGGATTAGTCGTACAGTGCTGTGTTAAAATATAATTATTATGTTCTAATACAAACATTGATTAAAGTGGTTAAAATAAAAGTTTCTATATGTCTATTACCTCTTTAAGTATACCGCTAAAGTCTGATCTAAATTTAACAAAATTCTGTTAAAATCTTAAGAAGCGCTTTCACCACGAAATAATGCACAATTCCCGGAAAACTTAAACTTCAACGAAAAATTTGCAATAAATGCGACTGAAATTGGAGGAAATGTCCAATGAATGCCCAGAGAAGTTGATTCCTAGGCAGATAACGGATCTAAGTAATTTATTCACCCCATCAGACCGATCACAGCTATGAGCTAACATTGAATTGACATAAGCCGACCAACTGACGTAGGCCCGTCAACTGCCTAGGAATCAATTTCCTCCATGGTACAATTATTATAATGTCTGCAAATTACGCTTAAGAATTCTATCAATAGCAATGCTAAGAGCTTCCATTTAGGTCCTAGGTTTTTAGTTCCTAATACCTGTGTAATCTAGACGTTAGCCTTTGACTCCAGTATCTAAGAAATAAATCTTGAATGAATGAACAATAACTGGGAATGATTTTCAAAGTAAGGATGAGCCTTTACGAATGTTTTCATGCTGACTGACTGGAATAGAAAAGACTGTCATTTAATTATTATTATGGATATTTTTTTATGATATCTGCAGCTATAGAGGCATGTATAAAAATAATTGTCGTATTTAAAATAAATATCTATCCTTTTATGGATGGCGGTTTTCAATGAAAATCGTAATCTATTGATGGGATTTTATTTTGTTTTGAAATTTGACATTATCAATTATAACATTTTTATTGATGCTGCAGATCGATGACAAGTCGTGTGGCCCCATAGGGCACTTGTGTTGCCTTCAACACATTTCATCGACAGAACCTGTCCTTACTGCTGTTAATGGAATAAAATGTAATAAGTCAATGAAAGGAATGTATAGAAATGTTACCAGTGGCTGGAGATAGGCTATATATCTTATGGCTTATTGTCTCCAATCGTCGGCCATTCCCACTTCGACAATTGTTTATTTATGTTGTGATTGTTTACTACTTACGTATCGACTACATGCGTTCGTTTTATGCCACCTCTTCACGTTGGCTTATGATGGACCAATATAAGCGTTTACTTATATGATCATGTTCATCTATGATTCCATAATGTGATCGTTGACAGGGCATGGTATACTGTTTTGTTAAGGTGCGGATCCACCGCGGCGCACACTGTGCACGGCCACGCAGTGCACGAATTTATTTCTTCGACTACGTGGGTCAACGTTTCCACTGCAGCATACGCTATACAAACAGGTTATTCACGACTATGTACACAATTGTTGTTACGTAGTTTACAATCCCACCAAAAACATACCTGTTAAAAATGGGGCCAAGTTCCTATTGGTTAATGTTGATTTGATTACATAAATACCAATATAAAATTTAATTATGCAATTAATCAAATGCTACGTATATCACAAAAACCTGCCAAGTTCAATTTAGAAGTATTAAGGATCAGGCTGTTAATGATGATGATTATGATCGATTTTGAATTGCATCTAAACTTGGCATTGGATTGGATTTCAACTCTTTTTTAAGGCGAATAATTAACCAATAGGAACTTGGCCCCATTTTTAACAGGTATGTTTTTGGTGGGATTTCAATACTTTTTTTCGAGAAATCGTACGGTTTATTTTTATAGTGCCACACCCGCATGTATTGTTAATCTAAGTCATTCTGCGTTTCAAAGTAACTTTGCTAGCGCCATCTATTGAAAGTATTTTATAAACAATATTTTCGATAGATGGCGCTAGTTGTATTTGTTAACCTATCGATAGAAGCGAAATTTTTAAGGTAGCAATATTTATTTATAAGCTATACAGTGTGCATTATACATGACAATATTTTTAAACCCTTCTCTCCTCCTCCCACACGTATTCACTGTTACATAAGAAATTTTTCCTAAAATTAGTAGATGAGCCGACTTACGCTTGATCGATTTCTTAAATTTCTCAATTTTTTTGTTAATCTACATATCAAACCCAACCTGTGTGCCAAATTTCATAGCGCTAGGACAATTCGAAGTGGCCTAGAGGTTTTGATTACCGGTCAGTGAGTGAGTGAGTGCCAAAATTAGCTATTTTTACAAGGACATATTTCAGGATGTAACAACGCTATATCTATGATATTTGGTATATTGCGTAAGTACTAGTACATGATTACGTACGTATAATTTTTATCTTTGTACTTGTAATAGTTACTGAGCTACAGGGGGTCAAAAGTGCGTCGAAACCGTTCGTGTAAATAGTGCACGGCATGCGCGCGGCCTGCTGGAACTTGGCGGCGCACGGCCGTGCGCTGTGATCTCTTAGCTTCCGTGTATCCCGTGCACAGCATGCGTAGCGTGGCCAGCGTTGAGCTACGTGTGCACCATATTCAAGCAAGCTACGTGAGTCAATTCGTACGTAGCGTGTTCGTGGGTTTCAGTGGACACATTCACGTCACAATATTATATTTTCTTGCAAAGCGAAGCTTGACGCACGTGCGTAGTCTGTCCGTGCGCTGCGGTGGAATCGCGCCTTAATGATGTTGTTCATAAAAATGTTAGTGACGCGACCGTTCCACCGTACCTGCACCTTGCCGCTATATTTAACATGTTTAAAAAAATTGCTTAAAATATAGATTTAGTGCTCTTTCGCCCATTCCACGAAAAATCGCCCTGTGCGGCCAATGTGTTGTCTATTAATCTTGTAAAAATCGCCCGCAACTCCATTGCGCCTAAATTCGTTTATAACGCGGAAACCGTACATTTTCCGGGATAAAAACTATTCTTTCATCTCATGTCATATCATTTCATGTCCTTTATCGGCACTCAAAGTATCTCTATGCCAAATTTTAGCAAAATCGGATTAGCGGTTTGAGCATGAAGAGGTAACAGACAGACAGACACACTTTCGCATTTATAATATTAGTATGGATTTATTTGTGTGTTTTCTATGAATATTATAGTGATTTATTCTCGCACATTCTATTTCGCTTTTTAAATACTGAAACTCCTCCCGCGGTAGCCCATCCATACTTCCATACTAATATTATAAATGCGAAAGTGTGTCGGTCTGTGTATCTGTTACCTCTTCACGCTCAAACCGCTAAACCGATTTTGCTGAAATTTGGCACGGAGATACTTTAAGGGTCTACACAGACGGACCGCATTTCAACTGCAATCCAACCGCTAATTGCAGTTCAAGTGCAGTTTAAATGCAGTAGACACGACTGCAATACGACTGCAATAGAACTGCAAACCAAACGCGCAGCGGATTGCAGTTCAGTTGCAGTCGGCGTGCAGTCGTCTGAACTGTTTGGTTTGCAGTTCTATTGCAGTCGTATTGCAGTCGTGTCAACTCCATTCAAACTGTATTTGAACTGCAATTTGCGGTTGGATTGCAGTTGAAATACGGCCCGTCTGTGTAGACCCCTTGAAAAGCAATTTAGCAGACAAAGACATTAACATACCCCTCCTGACGACGACCTCCGTGGCGCAGTGGTGAGCGTGAGTGGTAGCTCAAGCCGGAGGTCGCGGGTTCGAGTCCCGCCGACGGAACAAAAAGTTTATAAAGTTCCTGGGTCATGGATGTGTATTAAATATGCAGTGTATCATATAATAAAAATCTTAAATATATGTATAGTATAAAACTATAAAATATATTTCCGTTGTCTGGTAACACAAGTCCTTCAGGTAATTACCACGGGGCCAGACTGACGTGGTGTGAAGCGTCCATAGATATTATTATTATTATACTCATAGGTTTGTGTAAGACTGGGGTAAAATTCATTGATAAATAAGTGGTAAAATAGTTTGATAGTAACTTAATTTTATGACGGTCTGCGTTGAACTTTTTTTCATGGGCTAATAAAGCGTATGGCAACTGGCAGTTGAAATTAATCATTAAAATAATAGTTAAGGTTTACACTTTACCTTAATGGGAAACACTTAAATGTAAAATGAAATTCAATAAAAATACTTTAGTAACACAAAAATAAAAAATAAGAACTTTTCGTAGTAACCAACGTCTAAAGATGACTGACTTCATTTACTTCGTAAACGTCCACTGTCTACGACGCTCTTCGAGTGGCCGAAGATAGGAATAACACCATTAGAAGGAAGGTCATAGAAGGGGAGGTCACGACCCTCTGACATGAGGAACAGGCTGGAGGAGGAGGAGACTTGATAACAACCAAACTAAATAAACTTCATAGTTTATTTAGTTAATAAACTCTATAAAGTTTATTTAGTTTGGTTTAATTTAAGCCTTCGGCAATCTTCAATTTGGGCCGTGAATTGCCAAAGCCGAAAGTTTGGTATGATTATGGCCGAAAATTGGCCGAATCCAAAAGCGAATTTTCAATCAAACTCTACCTGTTTACACCTATAAACTCTCAGGCTAGCTGCATACACACGTTTTCCGTATTCGATTTCCTAATACGGAATTTTCATTTTGAATTCCGTGAGCTTAGCGCACATGTTCGTTTTTCTTTACGCGCGAACACGTTGGCTAGCACTCGAAACGTAAGTGCGTTACTTTCGTTAGGAAAAAAAGCGAACGTGTGCGTCAGTTTGTATTTTCTACTTATTCCATGCATTCGAATTTCCTATCGAATGCATGGAATCAGTAGAAAATACAAAAATACGGAAAACGAATTCGAAAATCGAATACGGAAAACGTGTATGCGGCCAGCCCTAGTAAAACACCTTAACATAGTTTACACCACCACGTTATGTGTTTTTAACTGAACCATTTAACTGTTTCAATGTTAACTCAATGCGCGTTTAACTGAACGACATCGTAAAACAAACGCGTTGTGTGGTGGAGTGAAAATGCAATTACTGTGACATGGTTCTATACTCTGTTTGAATACATTTTGATTTAAATATAATAAAAACATTTAAACTGATAGGAGAGTGTTCGTGAAAAGTATTAAAGATTTAGCTTGTCTATTTTTAACCGACTTCCAAAAAACGAGGAGGTTATAATATGTTCGGCTGTGGATATTTTTTTTATTTTTGTATGTTCAACGATTACTCCGCCGTTTGTGAACCGATTTTCGAAATTTTAAATTTGTTGTATTAGGTTTCACTCCAATTTGGTACCATGTTCACAAAAGTGGTGACCTGATGATGGAATCCATGAGTAATCGAGGGAACTCCTCAAAATTTATATGGAAACATATGGTGATTTTGGTTTTATGAGAAGCAACCTAAGCATAGGTATACTACCAAAACGCAAGATTTTGCACCAATATATACTATGGTTCCGAAGATACTAAGAGAACTCCGGATTCCTTATAGATTTTTTGGGGCTTAGGCGCTGTTTAAGAACTGAAAGCATATGCTACTATGCAAATTACATTCATCATCATCGTCATCATCATTACCAGATCAGGGTCACCAATGTCACCAAAATTGAACGTAACAAAATATTCAACCTTATCTCCAGAGCGTAAGGCACATATTTGACATTACCTCTGAGAAGTAAGTTGCTTCGATAATACAAGTAACATGCTAGTGCACTGTCACACTTACAATCGCGGCCACGGGCGGCCGTAGACTTCTCAAGCGATATTATGTATTACAATAATATGACACTGAAAGCCTCGCCGCTGCTAAAATTCCGGTTTGGCGCGGCCCTAGGACGTGTCCACTTCGATTTTTTTTAAATGTATCGTTTTAAAATTATCTGCAGCTGATATTATATTTTGTAAGTGTGACTGTTAACAAATTGTAATAAGATACGTAGAATAATATACAGGTGTATTAGGGCCGATTCACACCGGAATGGCGGAGGCGAGGCGAGCAGTTTCAGTGTCATATGATTTTAAACTTTATCTTCATTGTTGTTAATAATACATATTATCGCTTGAGAAATCTACGGCCGCCCGTGGACGCTCGTGGCCTCTTGCGGCCGCCAGTGGCGTCGATTTGCAAGTCATACAATGTATTACAATAATGAAGATAAAGTTTAAAATCATATGACACTGAAACTGCTCGCCTCGCCTCTGCCATTCCGGTGTGAATCGGCCCTAATCTACGTATAGTATGCGATGATTTTACTAGGTAAATAAAAAGAGTGAAATTATTATTTTGAATAAAAAATTAAAACCGACTTCCAAGGTAAAAACAATAATCATATCCTTATAATATGAACTAAAAAGTATCAAATAATTTTTCCTATCTCATGGTGCCTTTTTCCGAATTCGGCTAAAACTCAACTATTTCTGTACCCAATCTTCATAATTTTGAAGTCGGTACCAGATATAGCTGAATCCAGATGCCAGAATATTTGAAACATTTGTAACTGGCGCCGACTTCAAAATTATGAAGATTGAGTACAGAAATAGTTGAGTTTTAGCCGAATTCGGAAAAAGGCACCATGAGATAGGAAAAATTATTTAATACTTTTTAGTTCATATTATAAGGATATTATTATTGTTATTACCTTGGAAGTCGGTTTTAATTTTTTGTTAAAAATAATAATATGTAGTCCTTATGAAGTCTGGTGACAGACGGACAGACAGCGAAATCTTAGGCAATGGTACCCGTTCTTACCCTTTGGGTACGAAACCTTAAAAACGCATAATTTTTATTGGTCAATTTTTGACCATTGAAATTATGCCTTTTAATTTTTACTGATTCTGAGTTTTAATTTATACTATGCAGTTAACGAGTACGTTTAAATACTAGTCAGTAGTATATTATCCCACAACCTGTACATTTTGTGGTACACTTTACGGAAAAACTATCACGCTATTGATTTGTGCTTTAACGTAGTAATTTTTATATTTTATATGTAGATGTGTCATCATCAGTCAGTCAAGGCGTGACGACGCGAGCCCTCACAAAGCACGGCTTTTAGCTAATGATTCTGTTAATATTATAAATACTCAACTTTGTCTCTATATAATTTCTTCAGGCTTGAACCGCTGAACCCGACTTTGATGGAATATAGTATTAATAATAAATAAAGTTATTTCCTCATTATGGTTATTACATAATGGTACATAATAATCAAAGCATCATTTTCACGTAAGCCGCTCAGTAGTTTGAGCAGATCTATCAGCGGCATACAAATTACAATTTAGGATACTATGATGGCGTATTCAAAACCAGGAGCGCGTAACCTTTTCCCCGCGCATACAAATGTATCTGTTCCCAGAATATAAAGTTAATAGATTATCTTTTTTAAATATTTATAGACTATTGTGCGGTGTGTCGACTATTATTTCGGCCCACGCGACCAGCATAACCCGCAAGTTTGTTGAACCTTACAAATTGATCCAACTGTTTTTTAGTGTCATTTTTACACATTCACGTAAGTTTTTAAATGGAAATGTTTAAAGGTGTTGTGAATTTTTTGAGATAATTTAAAAATGTTCTCGCATCAGGGGCCGTACCACGATACCGCTTGAGACTCAAACAATCGAATGAGAATGCCACGTCTTACTCTTAAACGGGATATGACGTTGTTAGAGCAGGACGCAGCATTTTCATTCGATTGTTTGAGTCTCAAAACGGTATCGTGGTAGGCCTCCTGAACACGTGATTTACTCTAACAAACGAGAAATGACGTTGTTAGAGCAGGACGCAGCATTCTCATTCGATTGCTTGAGTCTCAAAACGGTATCGTGGTAGGCCTCCTGGACACGTGACTTGATCGAAAATTAATAAGACAGTGAGAGTAGACCACCACACAAGCACGGCTCGGCCGCAGAGGTAATAAAATATCGTCTTTTCTTTTTTGCGGCGAAAATAATATGTGCCTGCGTTTTCGTAGTGTTCAATACATTTTTTTGTATTTATTTGTACAGAGAGTGATACCTAAATTATATTCTTAAAACCATAAAATCTTCTGCACGAAACTCTTACGAAAAAAAGAGTTAAAAATCGTAATCACTACCTCAAATTCCATTATTTACTATTCGTCATTCAAGGAATTCAAGGCATAGAAATAACTTTTCTTTAAAAAAGTATATTTTAAAGTGTGTATTATGAAATATCTCAGTCTACGGCATTATCGTTATACAATAAAGTATTTTTTAGGGTTTCAGTCTATCCGTCCGTCTGTCTGTCTGTCTGCAGTTTTGCTCAGAGACTATAGGACCTACAAAGCTGTAATTTGGCATGAATACACATAATATTAATGATGCCGACAAAATCGTACATAAAATATAAAAAAATATATATGCTTTTTTTATGGTACACACATTTTTTCACGCCCACCCCATCGTGTGGGGTGTCGTTGGATAGGTTTTTAAAAAATATTATGAGTATTCACAGATCGTTTTCCGATTTAGGGATCCATTTGTGAAATATTAAGTTATAAGTGGAAAATATCGTTAGAGTCCAGTGTCCCCCCTTTCTACCAGATAAACGGTTGCTTCTATAAATGTGAAAAAATTCACGGGAGTAGGAAATATGCTGAATTTAAAAGGAAAACTATCACGGCTAAGAAGACTTCATAAGTTATTGAGTAATAGTCGATCAACTAAAAAAAATGTATTCGGCGAAGTATAAAGGAACTTTTCATTAAAACTTTGAAAGTAACTGAGATGATGTTGTTACTAGTGTAAAACATGTTTTAAAAGTACATTCGTTGACCATATAAAAATTTTCAAAAACTAGCGGTAAGTACTACGGAATCCTATATTGCGCGTGGCCCGACACGCACTTGGCCGGTTTTTCTAGGTAAAAAGAAATATCTCAGTGTCTCTATTTGTGTCAGCCAGTTACCAGCCATCGCTACTGCACCGCGATATTTATAACATGATTGTGCTTGAGATACGCATTTCACACATGCACATCGTAACTTAGACCAGGGGTCACCAATTAGTTTCGCTCGGGGTCCGTTTTAATAAATTAAATGACCTACGCGGTCCGCACATAAAAAAAAATTAAACAAATGTAATTACGGCAATTACAAAGGTATTTGTATCAATGAGAAAAGTGTCAATTTTTGTTGCTACTAGTTCATCAGTATGTCGAGACCGAAATTAGTTTTTAACGAAGTTCATCTTCGAACATGCTTGGTCCGCACGCAATGGGTCGGCGGTCCGGATGCGGACCGCGGTCCGCCATTTGGTGACACCTGACTCAGACCATTGTTGGCCAGGTTTTTGCAACCTTTTATAACCCTTTTTAGCTATCGCGAAGATTCGCAAAGTTTTGCTCAGAAAATCACTGAATTTAGTTCGAAGAACGACTTGGCCATTCGTAAAATAATTTTGACTTAGCAATGGCTATTCGCGGTCCTTTTTATACCTAGAACTACTCTTCAAATCAGTAAAAAGATATATTATATTTTAAAACTGGAAATAGGACGAATGAATAACTGTAAAACAACAGTATTGTTTTTCTATAAAGTTCATAAAATATATCGTACATCTTGACAGTAAAATGACATTAAAATAAATAATGATAATACTATCGTAAAATATAGGTGCATAAAAACTAAAAAGTTATGTACAGTAAAATATTTTAAGTTACATGATATATTTATGCAATTTTTACGAAATCATCAAAATGGTTAGGCACCTCTGGCCACAATAATCCCGTGGTATATAACTTATAAGCCAAACTTATGTTTATGAATTCAGATTCGATCGTAGTTTACGACTATTACAGTAGATTCTACGTAACCACTACACCCGAGAAATTATATAATAGACTCCTGCGCACTTCTAATTGGCTGTTATTGTTTCCAGAATGTTCTATGGACTATTGTAGTATGATATAATGGTATATAATATTGTCTATAATGAGGTATGCGATAAGTTGAACCTGTTGCTAGATTTCACCGCAGCCACAGAATTATTATACAAAATCCATGGGCTATATGGTGCAAGAAAAAAATACTTTACGCCATCGTTCTACGCGCACACCATAGGACCCTCCCTCAAAGTTTCATCTTCAAAATGCCAAACGCATTAAGCATCTCTGTAGGCTGTAGCCCTAGCATTGCCACCAGTAGAAATGCGAAAGCATAGACAAACTGTGGACATAAACTTAAGGTGCCGTTCTTTACCGCGGCTAATCGCAACCGACAAAAATTCAATTAATAATAAAAATAAGTTTATTATTATAAATAAAATGCCACTTTATGACAGATTATAGTATATGTCATAAAGTGGGATATAATTTGAATTTTTAGGACTATAGTCTGTCGGCATTTTAATTGAATTTTTCGGAACGTAAAAACATCGGAACGGCACCTTAAGGCGGGCATAACAAATTGGGGAATTCATTATTCCGTGACTCCCGGTTTACCTAGTTCCAATATAATAATGAAATGTAAAAAATATGAGATATAAAGCACAATATTTAAAAGACTTTAAACCATAAACATTTTTACTAAACGTAATACTTTCGCTGTAATTAATTTACAAACTCACCTCCGACAAAATCTAATTCATCGAAATATAAGTATTAACTAGGATAATTATACATTTTATTTGAATAAATTGTTAGTAAATCTATATTAAAATATCCTTAACCGAACAATTTTGTTTCTTAATATTTATTTCCAAAGATATTTAAAAAAAAACATGAAAAATAGAGAAGATCCGCCCCTAGTAAGTACAGTTTTATGCTAAGCTAAAATGAATCTTATTGCGATGCGTATACGCTTGGTCTTTGGTTGTGTGCAAGGTTATCGTTTTGGATTGGGATTGATCCCTGCCTTAAGTTTATCTCCACAGTTTGTCTATACTTTCGCATTTCTACTAGTGGCCGTGCTAGGGCTACTAGTGTTGCTCTGGAGTTGTGATAAAATATTATGTGAATTTGTTGAAAAATAATTGCATAGGCTCTAGTATTATAATATTCACTTTTAATCACATTCAAATTATAATCTACTCTAATAACATACATATATTTGAAAGCCCTATACCGCTAGACCAATTTGGATGGATGTGAATACCCTTGTTGCAGAGAAAAGACATATACCCCAGAAAAACGTATATTGACAATTTAGTTATACTAAAATTGTGTGATGGTAAAAGAGATTAAAACCACGTTAAGCACGGTTAATTAAGATTTAAGTTTAAATTAACTTAGAGTTAACCACGCCCCGAGTTTAACTGTGTTATCCCAGGCCCCGCCCTACCGAGACGATTACACTGTTCACAACCCGTGAACTCATTTGCAATTATACATTTTGCAGTTACGTTAGTATAAGTAAGATTGTGAACCGACGGTTAGGTATAGCTCTAAGTCTCTAACACCGATTTTGGTGAAAGCACGTTTCATTGAAAACTACTGCAGGGGTGATTTTTATTATGTCCAAGTGTGTGCGCAGTACATAGAAATCACTCTTTCTTTCTTAACTCTAATAAGCCCACTGAAACGGATGAGCGGAGATCAGGTGCAGGACAGACTTCTTACATGACCATCCGACGCGTGGATCATTTTGTGAAACAATTAGGTAATCAGCCTGCAGTACCCTAATTTTTTTTTAGACGTGGGAATGAAAAAACCTTTGAGCCAAGAACTACTCTCTCACAACTTGTCTATTGTAGATCTACTTTAAATATTAGTCTTCAAGGGAATACTTTGTTTAAAGAGAAGAAAGTCAAAATAAAATAAAAATAAAAAATAAATAAAATAAAATCAAAAACCCTATGTAATACCCATTTTATTTAAACACGAGCTTTTGCCCGCGGCTTCGTTCGCGTTTAGAAGTATTATTATATACAAACTTTCATCCCTATTTTAACCCCTTGGGGGTAGAATTGATCTAAATCCTTTCTTAGCGGATGCCTACGTCATATCATCTACCTGCATGCCAAATTTCAGCCCGATCCGTCCAGTGGTTTGGGCTGTGCGTTGATAAATCACCATGTCAGTCAGTCACCTTTGAGTTTTATATATTTAGATTTAAAACAACATTAAATCATGTATATTGAGAAGTGATGAAATCTTCGGCCTTGGCTAGGCAGATACATATTTTACACATATCTATTTAACGAGTATAATTAAACTTATAATGACTTCAATCTGCCATTAAGTCAGGTGTCGCAGAGCTCGTTTACATTTATTTAATTACGGAAAATCAACATTAAATACTTAAATGTAGGTTAGGATTCAAGTTACATTTATACGTAATTAAAATAATTATGATATACTTATAAAAAAAACTTTTTGAGTAGGTGTGGAATTGGTATTTCAGAAGAGGGATGCCATTGAAGTTTTTAGAAAAAAAAAAATAGAATCCGTTTCTCATTTACTTGTATGTTTTGTAATGTTTAGATGAAATCGTCCAATTAATTTGATCGAATACATCTTTAGTTAAAATAGTAGCTATATTATCATTAGTTAGGTGAGATTTTTGGTTACTTACCTACTAGTAGTAAGTAGTAGTTAGGTATTATCCAGCACATTTCTCTGAATATGTATAAATAAAGCTTTTCTTATTAGCTTGGGCAGATTTAAAACAACCAATTTTGCTTATCATGTCCGCAACAAAGAAATACAATAGCACATTAATTTCTTTAAGTTTTTTTACAATTTACATTAAAATGGAACAGGACTATCAGTGAGCATTGCACAAATACTAATATGAAAATAATGATGTTCGTGCGGCGATGTGAGTGTATGTTTGTATATTATCTACATCAGCACCACGCAACATTGTTGCTGATTGACTTATACGTGCCGTCCACAATTATTTTTCCTTTAACAGTGCCTTATGTTTACAAAATAAGGGTTATTTTCGTTCAAACTCAGAGTTCATTTGTTACTGAAATGCTATTCGCTTCTTATGACGCGCTTCGAATTGATATCTTTTCTTTTTAATGAAATAATTTCATTTGAAATCGATCTGAGGTAATTAAATGTACTAGAGATCCTTTATACCTTCACTACATTATTACTAGATAAAACGTAAACGGAAATGCTAACGTAAATTTCATACATTTTAATCGACGATTCTATAAAGAAGCGATAAAGAAAACGTGTTGGCTAGAAGCTCTGACCCTTTAGCCAAGACGTTCAGTTTATCGCTCTTTTATACAAACGCCGATCAAAATGTATGGGATTTACATACGCTTTCGATAATATGAAATTGACGTTCGATTCCTGTAATGTCAATTCCATACATTTTGATCGACGATTCTATAAAGAAACGGAAAAGAAAACGTGTTGACTAGAGGCTCTGTTTACGTAATACATTTAATGGTGTGCGTAACCAAATAAAAAGTATAGTTAAGGTGACGCCGCGTTAAAGTAAGAAACCGTGTTGGATATGATTTAGATTGCTTGTTTTCTATGAGAGGCCGGGCCGGCCTCTCATAGAAAACAAGCAATGGAACAGCAAAAAATGGAAAGGGCGTAAGCGATAAAATGGTTTTTGTCGCGTAATTTAAAAACCATAAATACATTTCATATAAGCTATGCACATATTAAAGTGTATGCTTCAACCAATTTATGTACAAATTTTGGAACCTTAAATCACTCTCCTCTGTTGGAAAAATAGGAATCCCTTTTTTTACAGAGGTCTTTTCGATTGATAATTCTGTGTTATAAAAGTTGTCCAATCGTGTTATGCTATGGGCAATTCAAAGACAAAGACATGATGAATACTGACAATGAACTTTAGTTTCTTAGCTTTAGTCATTGCTGAGAAAAATCGGCATCGCTATAGCCAAATTATCAAGGCGTCGCCTTAAGATGCACATACGAAATTTTACACCAGAGTACGGCGTGGGCGCGTATTTATGCAGTGTCAGCTTGTTAAAACTAACGGATTTCAAGATATTATCTAGGAAAGTTAATCATTTATTTGTTTTGGGCATACCTTGTTGCGTGTAACTATTCTCAAATCGCGTAATTCTGTCTGTAGCGGTCATTGACTCCCTGACAAAAAACTTGTTATATTTCGTCGTTTTCTATACAAACCGCGATTAACAGATGGTGCTAGTCTAAGGGCGATATCGTATTTTGCATACACAATGTGAACAGAGTATGAATTAATAAATATATCACTTCAAACTCATAAATAGTTGGAGATTATCATACGAAGAGTTACCAAGACGTTTTCCGATGGAACTATAACTGTCTGTTTCTTAACAAGAATTCAATAGAATGTAGTGCGAATATTTTTAATTTTTCACATAGCTCCTAGACTAGAAAGGTCAATGAACATGATGCCACTTTAAATTATCCTGACTTCAGGTACTAATTATTAGCTCCTAGACTAGAAAGGTCGATGACCACTGGTGCCACTTTAAATTTTCCGATAAAACTGTAATTGTCTGTTTCTTTACAAGAAATCAATTTTATTCTTAAGTTAACAGAATGTAGTGCGAGTATTTTTAATTTTTCACATAGCTCTTAGACTAGAAAGGTCAATGAACATGATGCCACTTTAAATTGACTTCAGGTACTAATTAGGTAAGTATCATTGTATTATATAACTATATAGAATGTATAATAATTATATATAATATTTAAAAATATACATTTTTTTTAGGTTTTTTTTTTAAACGGGCTTTGGCCCACCACACATTCCCACCACTGTATCTCCTGTGTCGCCAGGATCGACAGCGGTATCCAACCACGAAAACCCTTTGATATGATCTCAAGGAGCCCGAGGGACATGCTAAAGCTGTCTTGGGACCCGCAACGAATTTAATCAGAAGAAGATATGAGGAGTAGGAAGTGTACAGTTTCCCTCCCCATAAATAGCGGGAGACAGCACAAAGTTGCAATGACCGAAAGTCAAAGAACTAAAGGGAAAGCACCACGGGAATAATTAATATTAATTATGACAACTAAGCTAGATCTAAGTTAATGTTGGGATTTGTTATGTTACACTGTTTCCAGTAATAATTATGACAAAAACGCTTAAAGGCACGGAAGTTCCTTGCGTTGTCCACGAGATCATCGTAATATGGGACTCCAGATTTGCAAAGTATGTTGTTAAGCATTATAGATCTTTTGTTTTGCCAGAGGTTACACTCCCAGAGAACATGATGGGCGGTTTGTTCGAACATGTTGCCTTCGGTCGAGCACTCGCACATGGTGATTCTACTAATTTAAATCCAAAGTTTGACTTTAAATTTACCATGACCGGTCAGGAATTGAGATACGCAATGATCAATATTCATCCAGTGTTTGGATAGCCGTTGACGTATATCTGGAAAAAAGTTATAAAGGTGGCGACCATTTGTGGAGTTATCCCAACGAGTTTGCCATTCGGGCATTAGGTAACGTACTGAATCATCTAAGGGTTCAAACAATCTAGCCATTTTTGGTTTATCGAGAGCGTTTAAAAAGTCCGGGCTAGTAATGTTTTTGTTGTGGTAGTACATAGTCGCACGACGCTGTATTTCAAGGTCTACGGGTAAAACTCCGGCTAGTACGGGTAAGGCTTCGGGACTTGTGGTTCTGTAAGCTTTACACAGGAATATGAGAGCAAGACGTTGGCTTTGCAATAATTTGCGACGAGCCGCACCAATAGTTGCTCGGTCGGCCCACACGGGAGCCCCGTAGCAAAAAGTACCTAGGAATGTCGCTGAGTAAATTAGTTTGAGAGTTTTAAATGAGAGACCCCATGTTGAAGTGGAAATTTTGGTAAATGAATATTTGTTACGTTTAGCTTTTTCACCGGTTTGAATTATATGATCTAAAAACGAAAATTTATTTTCTAAGTAAAACCCTAGGTAACAGAGCGACTGCTTGCGTTTAACGTTAACATTATTAAGTTTAATGCTGGGTGTCGACAAGAGGGATCCCTTCAAAAGTATTTGGTAGGTTTTATGCGCGGCAAAATTTAAGCGGTTGCGGTGGCCCCAGTCCGAAATTAAGTTTAAACTTTGGTTTGCTTTTGTTTCAATTTCGGAACGTGAGTTAGCCTGAATAATGATAAAACCATCATCGGCATAGCCGACTAGTATGCAAAGCGGTGGGAGGGGGAGGCATAGCAGATCGTCGAAGCCTACGTTCCACAATTTAGGCGAGAGTACGGAACCCTGTGGGCAGCTGCACGTCAGGGTTTTAGCGTGAATGCAGTGACCAAGTTGAAGCTTAGTTAAACTGTTATAAAAGTAAGAACGTATCAAGTAGTAAATGTTTGAGTAGCACCCTCTATTTTTTAATTTTAATAGCAGCATGGGCCACCACGCATTATCAAAAGCACCCGATATATCTGAGATGGCAACAACGTATTTTGTTTCTGATAGATTAACTATTTTTCTGACTTCTAGGGCCGCATCTACAGTCGATTTCCCGGCGGTGAAACCATACTGCTGACTATGAAATTTAGGGCCACCGGGAAGTAGGCGCGGTACGATAAGGCGTTCTAACAGTTTACCTAAACACGGTAGAAGCGTGATCGGACGGTAGGATTTTGGATCGTCTGAAGGTTTATTACCGGCTTTGGGAATCAATTTTATACTACCGATACGCCAGACCAGATTTTTTTAGGTTAAAATGTTAACGCTGAGAGAATGTATCTGTCCCTATTTCTAGATGGCTGTTTTAGGAACCACATAACACCAGGCACTGATGTGTACCTACACCACGGTAACAAGCCTGAGTGGTATCCTTTTCTACAATAGACATAACAATACACTACTCGTACAGCTGAGCCTTACTTATGCACTATGGGGTTGTCCCCATAGTTTACGTCCTTATGTTGATATCACGTCCTTATGAGATTATTATGAATAATAATTAAGTATTCCTTCTTTTTGATTTCTTTTTTTTTTTAATTTTGTGTCCTTTGCATATGTGTTATTTTAATTTTCTTTAGATATTGTATTGTAACGTGTAATTTATTATTGTAGTGTAATGTGGTGTCTTATTGTGGAATAAATGTTATTATTATTATTATTATTATTATTATGAGACTTGACGACTTGTCAAATGTTGTTTCGAATTAAAATGTGGATCCTCAATGGGTGATCTTCCGTCCGAGCTAGTAGTTACCATTAAAAAAGTTGGTATGCCACGCCAATTTCAGAAAATTTATAGGCTCCTTGGATCGACATCTATTTGGTGTTGATGGATGAATGGCTTATTACACCTTACTAAATTTAGATGTCTAAATTGATTCAGTAACTAAAAGTGAAGTGAAATAGTATTTAGTAAGTTGGGATCCTAATTAGCGTACTAAATCGGAAGAAGTGTGGCTTCTTATTATTATTATTAGTCTTCTTTTTATAATCCTAATTAGGACGTCTAAATTTAGTAAAGTGGAATAAGTAAGCCCAGGTGCGGTCCGAAGGGGGTGGGGGGGTGGGGTCACAGGGGACATGACCCCCCCCCAAAATCTAAAGTCAAATAGAAACATTTCAAAATCTTACCAAATAATAAAAGGAAATTTCTACCTATCCCCAAACCACCGCAGTACGTCCGATCTTAGACAGCTGAGACTGTCAACCCAGAACCGTCCGAGGGCGCAGATAAAAAAAAATATACATATTAGCAGTGACTAGTGAGTGACCCCCCCCAAAATTTCAGGCTGCGACCGCGCCTGAGTAAGCCCTTAAACCAAGATTGCCACTGAAACACATCTAAAGCATATCAATATCTTGCACATTTGCCGCGACGTGAGTATTATTATTTACTTTCTATAGGTTCATGTTTGTCCATCATTAATTTATGATTTATGGGGCAACGTGGAGAGGCCCTATTACGGGTATCAGACTGCAACGTGACGCGTAGATGCATTTCTAAATTTGTACAATTGACAGATTTCAATTGCGTGAGACGTCTTGCAAATCCGTCAAAAATGTATCTACGCGCCACGTTGCGGTCTGAATTGACCCATAAGTCTCGAATTTCAGTATGTAGCGGGTTCGACGTCGTAAATTTTTCAATTGGTGTTTTACGACCAAATAAAAGTTCCACTGCTATGTCTACTGAATGCTGGAACTTGATGTTAGAAGTAAAGATAGATATTTATACTTAGGGCCTGTTTCACTACTTCGTGATAAGTGATGAATAGGCTATTCACCCATTAACTTGACAGATCGTATGGAGAATCTGGCAAAAAAGTTGAGAATAGCCTATTCGGAACTTTATCAGAAAGTGGTGAAGCAGGCCCTTAGTGAATTAAATAACGTCAAAATAACGTTTACAATCTAGAATTGTCTATACAAAAAATATCTTTTTGCGGTGTTTGTTGTCTTATTACATTCCTTTTTGCAAAAAAGTTTTGTGTACCTATCCTGTTCTCTTCTGTCTTCAGCGGGGCTAAAATGGTCGCTTTGTTGAATCATGATATGAATCTTATTATGATTCAATTCTTTAAAATCGCAAAATGCAACTCTGCTTGCAATTCATTTCTGTATTTTTGTACTGATTTGACATATTTTGTCAGTTTGACAGTTTTGACAATTCATTTGCTGAATTGATTGAGAGGAATTGCTAAATGTGACCATTTTAGCCCCGCTGTGCTTACTAGCAAAAGATGTAATCTTTTTAATACCTTTTTTCTCTTAGACACTAGTATAACTTGTAACTAAAAACCGTCAACCTATATCAAAGCATTGTTTCTCCGACGGTGCTTTAAAAAAACAACACTTTTTATAAAGTTGATGATGAAACAAAAGGAAATAATAAGCTGCTAATTAAAGTATAATTAGCCACTAACTAGCTCTAAAAAAGCTATGCCCTAGGAAATATTTCTAGGCTATTTAAATACCTGGGACTAGAAGCGTTCCTAGAAGTAATTGTACAAAGTACGCTCGTGTAAAATGTAGCTATTACGAGTTTTGAGAAGCGCAAATTGTTAGAAATGTTCTAAATTTATCTCCTAGAACTTAGCTACAAGATTAGTTGCACGAACGCATTTTGAAATGGATTTTGATGCAGTTTTGATGAAGTCTTGGTAATTTCAATATCAATAATTGACCTTTACAATATCGACGTATTTGTCTTATTTTCTATTTGTCTTATTTCATCAGTGACCATTAGGATATGTGGTCGCTGTATTTCATCGTTATTCTGATTTATTTAAAACGATCTAAGGGCCGGGACACAAAAATACGGCACGGCGCCGTACGGCGTCGCACGGCGTCGTACGTCGCCGTACGACACCGTACGGCGCTGTGCCGTGTTTTTGTGTCCCGGCCCTAAGATCTTAACATCTGTCATAAAAATAATCTTGCGCTTTTTAGGGTTTTTAATGTTGGGCTTTAAACATTAGCAATAACAAGAGACATTGCTTGACGATGCTTTTACATAATATCAATATTATGTTCATATTTTTTTTAAATCTAACTTTAAATATTTAATATAAGATAATATCGAATTATATCGAATGCATGTTAACTAAAGGCCTTATTTCCGTTCGCAAAATGTTCGTTAACTTGCTGATGAGATGATGATAATTAAGATGCGTTTGTCCAAATGCCAAGTTGTGTTTGAGTCATAAAAGTGACTGACCAGGATCTTCTATAGGTCATCATTTAGAAATAATCACCGACAAATTCAAGTACATATAGGATTATTCTAGACTACAAATAAATCAGTCAATAGTTTTTGTTATTTATTAGTTAAATGCTTACGTAGACGTCTGTACGTCTGTATACGAAATTTTGCCGATTTCGCTCATTTAACAGACGTGATTTAACACTTAAAATACAGTATTTCTATAAGTTTTAATGCACAACATGTAAGATCATTTCAATTATAATCTAATGTTGGAGCTAGATTTTTTATTTTTTTTTAAGTATCTTTAAATAATCCAACTCAAACCCGCGACAGTTTTGTGATTTTTGCTGTAAAAGGTTTAGAATATCACCTTTTTATGGATTGTATTGACGTCTTAACGGTATGAAAAAAATACAATGTACTGTTGAGAAAGTCGTCTATACAATGTTGGAATTACTTTTTACCACTTTAATATAAAAAAACCCTTTAAAAATCAGAAAACCTCTATCTGCCCGCTAACTTGGCAATCGTCCTTTTTCACCTGGCATATGAAAGACGGGCGTGAGTGTGAAGAGAGCAGTAGAAAAGAGAGTACGGGCTCTTAAGAAATCCTATCAAATGGGTGTGGTGTTATTATGGATACTTGTGTGACTCACACTAATATTATGAAGGCAAGTTTATGATGGTTTTTGTTACTTATTTGATAATATATAAAATGCAAAAACTATTAATTGGTTTTTACTTTTTGACCGGCATGGTAGGCTTAGTAACTTTAGGCTCTTGTTACATACATTAAAATTATAAATACTCATAATTTGAAAGCTACAAAATTATAATAAAAATACAGCAATAATCTTCAGTAAGTATATCAACATTCCATTATCCGTTTTAATCCTTCAGGCCCCGCGCGAGCACCGGTGATCGCGACAATAGAATACAATAGCAATTCCTGGAAATTCCGACTGAAGTATTAAATTTTATATTTTTGTTTATTATACTCATGATATCAGCTTCCAAAGTAATACCAATTTATTAAAATTCAAGCATACATTCAGCGTCTCCTTAGGATTTACAAATTACTTTTATTTGAAACTCACGCCAATGGATCGACAATATCATAAACTACATTTTCCCCGTTTTAATTTTTTAGGACAATTTTGAACTAAGGTAAAAATAATAGGGCTTTGGCGCGATTTCGACAACGCGGCAAATGTATAGCCAAGGTCGTTTGCTCGGGGGACGGCCTTAATACGTAGGTATCCAAAGTTTCGAATCAATTACACTAATGAAGATAGGTAAAAATAATGCATAAAATATATTCCGTTACGTACATACAACCCAAGCTTATATTAAGCGTAGATATTAACAATTGTTTCCTGCTAACTATTTGTTAATAATATTACAAGACGATTGATATCTGAGGACTGAGACCCAAAACAAAGAAACTTCTTGGACCTCATTTTTATTTTGAGCCTAGAGTCTAGAACTTTAGACTAGTCTATGCGCCTAGTAAAATCCCCTCTTCAACTCGAGCCATGAGGTATGTGGAGGGTACTCACTACTCGCATTACTAACGTGAAAAAATATTCGTTAATGATTGCCGATGATCGCCGTTCATTGTCAATCTACGAATAATAAAACCTAAGGAAACGTAACTCCCATACTAATACAGTTTTAAATTTGGTTCCATTCGAACTGTCATGTAACGTCAGCCTTTATACCGCTCAAGGTCACCTAAATATTGCAAATGTATGAAAAGTGAACCTAAGGTAGGTACACTTTTTTGACAAGCATTTTGGAGCATGTTTTTTGACGGAGTTACTCTTCCTTAGTTTTTATTATTCGTAGTTGTCAATACTATAAACTGCATCGCATTCACAACCATGGTGGCAATCATTTTAATCCATCATGAGCCAAAGTGAACAACGGCCTTTAGGGCTCTCACACAAAATTGCGAATTTGCACCGCATCGCAAAATTCTACTACAAAATTCATACTTACTAAATAAATTACATTGCGATGCGATGCGAATTCGTTTTATGTAGGAGCCCGGAGCCCTATGGCAGACAAATAAGCCCCTATACAGGTTCGTGGTCATTCGTATTGTCAATATGGAGAGGCAGCACAAAATCCAACGGTACCCGGAGGTGTCTCCTGTCAAAACGGAAACAAAATGGCGGACGAGGCGGTCACTGGCATTGTCACAAAACTACGGTGACAACATTAATATACATTTCGTGGAAAGGGCAGGACAGAAAAAGTATTGACATCGTATTATTGTAGTAACATTACTAATTAAAATTGTTTACTTGTTAACTAGAACGTTTGTTGTAATTGTTTGTTTAAAGTATATTTGAAAAGTAAAAGTTTTTACTTGGAAAGTAGTAATGTAATTCATAATTAGTATTTTCCAGAAAACGAAAACGTTATACTTTCAAATAGATACAAGATTAATTTTAACGTTTTGCTCTGCTAGATATTCGTAGAATTTGCAGGTCATTAGTTTTAAATCGTTTCCAGAATAAAAAAATATCTTCTTTTTACATTCTTCTTTACCCAAGAAAACATAGCAAAAATATGAAAATTACGGGCCTTTAACAAAAGTTTTTCTGGTTGTCGTTCTTGACAGATAGATAACCTTAAACTTGCCTATTAAAATAATTTATACTTCGCTACGATAATTTAATTTGAAAAACTTGACAGCTGACGGTTCGATGAAAATGATAGTCGCAGCGCTACAAAGTATTAAGATTAGTAATCGCGTGATGCTAAATGTCACATTACAGTGTCAAAACAAAAAGTATGTAAATGTCATTTGTCACTTAGCGAACTGGCTTTAATTATTGACCAAGTGACTTCTATTTTTATTCTATAGGTACTTAATTAAGTTTTATACGTATCCGTAGCAATAATTTTTTGCTGACATTAGGTATGCAATATTTTTTTCTTAGTTTTTATACCTATCTCTGGATAATACAACTATATAGCATGATATAATGTTGAACATTAATAAAACACTCGTCCACTTTTTCTACTATATTCAGAAATTATTATTATACGACAATATATGCAAATCTGATGAAAACCTCCCAAATCTCCCAATAATCAAATTCATGGTCACTGTACGCTTGTCAAACAAAACGCATTGTCTTGCCGCCAAATTGTGTTATTATCCTGCCTCTTCCGTCGGTCCGTCTGTCCGTCCGTCCGTACATAATCACAGGGTACAGCGGATGACGCAGATCGTGTATTTGCATATGGGGACATTTTTCATTTTTGCCTTGACAAAGCATTATAAAACGACTAATAAGTTATGGAAGAACGATTACAATACGACTACAATAACTATAGCTATACAGGCCATTTAGCCGAAACTTTTTCGTTTTCGCTTCGTTATAGAATCGCCGATCAAAATGTATGGAATTTACAATAAGACGAATCAAACGTCAACGTCATATTAACGAACGCTTATATGTCAATTCCATACATTTTCATCGGCGATTCTATAACGAAGCGAAAACGATAACATTTTGGCAAACCCTCCAGGATATACCAAAACTAAGTGATAATACTTTAGGGTGAGTAGATATGTGTCCTGTACGTGAAGAGTTCATTGTGAAAGTAGCAGCGGTGAAAGTTTTAATTTTTTAACTTTAGTATGGAGAAACTTATAACGCCGCCCGCGCCGGGGCGCTTGTCGATACAAATCACCAAAAAAATTGCTTTTTCGGAGATGCTACTTTCACAGTGAACTCTACTCTCTACCAAGGACACATACACACCCTAAAGTATTATAACTTTGTTTCGTTATACTAAAGCTATATTACAATAGGGAATATTACACAGAGGTCGGTGCAGAGGGCGGTACTAGCACATACAATAAATAATCCGACAAAAATCCGACATGCTGCACACTTCATATCAGAAAATTGACAGAAACGTCGGTAAATGTCGAACAAAACCTTTTGTTTATTGTCTATACTCTATCTATTGCATCCATTAGACGGTAGGTTTTGCTGTCAGTTTTTCCACAGTCATGACTGTGACTGATGGTGACTGATGGACCAGATTTTCGTCAATCCCCGTCAGTCACGCTCTTACACGGTAGGTTACCCATCAGTCACAGTAACTACTGTGGTAAAACTGACAGCAAAACCTACCGTCTAATGGATGCCTTAAGGCGTGACTGACGGTTGCATGAAGCTGATTGATGAAAATCTGGATATTTTGATTTTTGCTTCATGCAACCATTAATTACGAATTTTGAGTGAGTTTTGTCACATCTGACAAAATTGGAAAAACATTAGAAACGTATACCTTTGAAAATTTTGGCTTTGACTGACATAAAACTGAAGAGAATTGAGTGACCGTCTAATACCATTCGTCAGTCCATCAGTCATCATCACTCAAACATAATTCATGAATGACGGAATGGACTGATGCTATGCCCGTGTAATGGATGCCTAAGCTGGTGCTGCCTCTAGTATGAAATTATTTCACTAATGTAATTTATCCTATTACTAAAAGATGTTCGTTCCTTGCCCGCAACTTCGCTTGTGCAGAATAAAAACTATATTCTGTTCTCACCCTGGGACTGTAGCTCCATACCAAACTTCTAAATCGGTTCAGTGATTTAAATTGAAGAGGACAGACAGATAGACCGATTCTAAATAATATTATGAACTTAAATTTCCATATTTGTAGCAAAGAGTATAATGTTACAAACTGTACAAATCTGCTGAAAAAAAATATTTCTTATCCCTGCAAATGTTATCCAAACACAAATAAAGATATTATCAAAATTACCTTCCGCTTTTATCATGACGATCCATAAAAATAACTTAATTAACAAAAAATATAATAAAACATGACATCCACAATACAAAAACATTAAACCATGTTAATTGTATGAAATTGTTGTAAATTATCAAAATATCAGACAATTGTTAGTTGTTACTTGTTACGGTCCAAATTATAGATATTATGGTTCACAATGCAGCATGGCATAGATGGTTTATTACTAAATAGATAATGACCATAAACAGCGATATAATATTATGTAATATTAATTAATTATGTATACAAATGGTAAACGTTGGTTAGTAACAATAACAATGTTGTTTAGGTTGTAAAAACAATTTAATAAGGACTTAATATGTAACTTTAAAAATATATGTTTTGTTTATTTCAGAATTTTCATTTCCAGAATTTAAAGAAAAAAGTGAACAATTTAGAAACAAAAAAATTAAACATGTACTTACCTCTAACTTTAACTTCATAACAATCTGTTGTATTTTACATACCGTAAGGTAGAATATTAATGTTCCTAATTAAAAAATACTGAAACATCCAATTATTATTATTATTAAGTAAGTATAGGTACCTAAATTCTATACAAAATATTATAAACTCTCTCTAAATCCGTCAAATCTATCTATTCACAAAATATTTTACAACGATGTCCAAATTATCAAAAATATAAACAATTTGAACATTATCAAATCGTAAACTGTATGGGTCATGAAGCTCGGCACAATACTGATTTCTCTATTGTTGTACATCGCTGCGGTATTGTTAATAGGTTAAAATGAACGAGAGGAAACTTATTATAATATCCACTTCCTGAATTTAACCAATATGGTTAAAAAATCATAAAAGATTGTCACTGATTAGGTCTTATACACTTCTGAACCGATTAAACATTATGCATGGTGTTACTTTGTATTCCGGTATAGTTACATAGGAGAGTTTTTATAGTGAAGAAATATGCAGTTTTTCTTGTGAAAATACCGAAATTGCAGATGTCTTAATTTGTTAAATGTAGTAATTGATGTGAAAACTTCACTTCTTTGGAAAGGTGCTTACACTTGCGTCAGGCAGCATTCACCTGATTGAATAAGATGGAGGTTGTGTAGACTATAGATCACCCGCGCAGCGTAGAAGAGAATTTATATTCTCTCTTTCAGCTGTAAATTTTTTAGCTTCCAATTTCGAAACTAATAAAGAATACTATGCGCTGTTACTAGATAGTAGGTAGACTAGCCTCAACAACTCTGTTAGTAATTTAGTACTAGTAACAGTGATTACAAGTCTAATACCTGCCTACCTAATAAAACTGATGCTCTTTAACCAAGACGTTTTTTCTCTCTTCTTCACAGAATCGTCGATATATTGTATATGGAGCTGACATTAGAGATAAACTACGATATTATGGCGCGCCCCTCCAAATTACTGTTTCAATGTGTGTAGTCACATCCTTATGAAAGAGTTTGTATGTAGTAAGTATTCAACCAATCAACTAGTACTCGAAATATTTCCGTTAAGAGCCCGGGTTACCCTCGAAATTCTCATACATACGTAATACCAAAATCATTTTCTCATACGAAAATATTTAACATGTTTGAGTTATTTTTCAGCTTAAAATAGTAAGTACCTAGGTTCCTGTACAAAAATTAACTTCAAAATATTTAAACACTAAAAATGGAGTAAAACACTAAAAAATATATAAATAAATATTAAATTTACTATAAAATATTAGAACTCTAAAAAATATTTTTTAGTATTAAAATATTTTGTAATAAATTTACTATTTATTTATATATTTTTTAGTGTTTTACTCTATTTTTAGTGTTTAAATATTTAGTAGTAAATTTAGTAAAAAAAATTTATACACAAAAATTTTTTTTTAGTGTTTAAATATTTTGAAGTTAATTTTTGTTCAGGAACCTAGGTAATTACTATTTTAAGCTGAAAAATAACTCAAACATGTTAAATATTTTCGTATGACAAAATGATTTTGGTATTACGTATGTATGAGAATTTCGAGGGTTACCCGGGCTCTTAATGTCACTTATTACCAATATTTGTTGGTCAACTAATCATAACTAGCCGACCGCGCAAGACAACGCACTTCAAACGTTTTGACAACGCACTTCAAACGTTTTGAATTTTGGAGGGGCGCGCCATGTTATCGTAGTTTATCTCTGCACGAGTCGAACGTCAACTTCATAATATTATTATCGAACGCTTGTATCAATTCCATACATTTTTATCGGGTATTCTATAATGAAGCGATAAAGAAAACATCTTGGCTAAAGGGTCTGGTCTGTCTAGTAAAACTGATGGGTTATCTACCTAGTACCAGTGATGATGATGATGCGCCGTCGACGTCGGATGGAATTAGTGGAAATTAGGCCTCCCCCCGGCACATCCTTGTTACTACATCTAGTACACGCAAAAACGGCAGATGCAGCAGTGAATTCTGAATTCTGATTCAGAACCACGACAACAAAACTTGTCTGTGGATGTATAAGAAAGGATAGCTTGGCATGATTGAAAGTTAAATTTATCTATTCCTTCGATTTGGCTTGTTTTTTTATATAACTGGTTGATAGTTCTATCAGCACGGTGAGGAGCAAAACGCTTCATAAAAATGTTGTCATTTTATAATTTGAAGTTTTGTGACACTTGTCCCCAGTCCACTTCATGTTAAAATGTACTTAACTATAATATAACCGCGATTGTTACCATATTTGCAAAGCTGTGTATATAGTATGACTGAATTCCATACGTTAATGCGTTTCATAAATTGTCTTTTTGGGCCAGCGTAAAAACTAATACTATTTATTAAAAGTAATTATCTTGAATTGTGAAAAAAAACTTGACATTGACCCGTTCCGTTTTCGAATGTTTGGCCGGAAATGGATAATTGTCGGTTAAACCGGAAGTGCATTAGTTTGAACAAATACGGCGTTAATCTGGCGAGCTGGCGTGTGCTGGAGTTGCGACATCAGGAAATGACTCTATCGACTCGCTGCTCCTACCCTAATACATCGAGTATGGTCCCTGGATAGGACTTTGGACTTGATCCACGTTGAACTCGGCTATAATAGTCGTAGTACTTGTGATTGAATATATTTGCTGAAGTCATTGGGAAACATAAAAAAAACCCTAGAAACATATTGTAATTATTAGACGGAGAGAAATGAGTACTGAGTTTGTACATATCTCTAGGAAGCTACGTGATCAATGTTGCGTGGCTCCAAATAGCTACAAATGTATGGCATCCATTACACGGGCATGCAAGCATCAGTTAATTCCGTCAGTCATGAATTATGTTTGACTGATGGTGACTGATGGACTGACGAATGGTATTAGACGGTCACTCAATTATCTTCAGTTTTATGTCAGTCAAAGCAAAATTTTCAAAGGTATACGTTTCTAATTTTTTCCAATTTTGTCAAATGTGACAAAACTCACTCAAAATTCTAAGGCATCCATTAGACGGTAGGTTCTGCTGTCAGTTTTACCACAGTTATGACTGTGACTGATGGATAACCTACCGTGTAAGAGCGTGACTGACGGTTGCATGAAGCTGATTGATGAAAATCTGGATATTTTGATTTTTGCTTCATGCAACCATCAATCACGAATTTTGAGTGAGTTTTGTCACAATAAATAAAAAATAATAAAATATATTTTTATTCAAAATGTTCATGATACTCTTTTTGAAAGTCGAACGAAGAAACTACGTTGCCTACCACCGGTTCGGGAACTACTACTAAATTGGAAAAGAATTAGAAACGTATACCTTTGAAAATTTTGGCTTTGACTGACATAAAACTGAAGAGAATTGAGTGAAAATTCTCGAAATAAGTTACAACTTAAGGTTTTTCGAGAACGGCAATTTAACCCATTTATCAAAATGCAGATTTGTGATAGTCTGCATTTCTAGTAGAATTATTTGTTTTATTAAAAATGTTCGCTTCATATTTTCGTTTCCAGTGAGGCGGAGTAATCTAGTCACATCCAGTGCGTCGGAGGTCTTTGGGTCATGGTGCTGCCCGTCATACACATCATCGTTCCCGTAGTGTTGATGTTCAGATACCGACTAATGTTCTAACTGCTAACACAATACAATATTATGTCTGTTGTCTATTCAAAGTCCTGGGCCTAGTCACATAGATTCTTTTCTACTAAATGCTGCACAGTGTTAACTTTAGATATTTCTAGATTTCAGACAATAGATTTGAATTTAAATTAATATAGGATTGCATATTATTTAGTTGTTATGGATGAAAGGTTCGCTAAATAAAAGGTTCCTTGATCGCCACCGTGATAGTGAAGCCGTCTACAAAGTTGAGAGCGATCATGGGCAATCAATGACGATTGCCCACCCATTTGTAAATTGTAATTGTTTATATTGCATTGGAGCCATAGTTGGTACAACTAATATATATTCTGTGGCCATAGGTCCAACATTGCATAACGCGACATGGAATGACCGCGTAGTGGTTGAAAACTATGGCGCTATGTGATCTGCTGAGTTTTTTTTATTAGTTCCTGTAAGTTGTGTCGTGTAATCGCCAATGTACACGTAACGTTCCCGACACGACACGACGACACGTCACGACGGACGTGATTACGTCGCACGCGTGATGCGCTAAGTCATAAGGCCTATTGAAAAGCAGTGCCAGTTTTTGCAATACCAGCGCTCGGGGGGAAATTTCTTCGGCGCCCAGGGTCCTGAGTGCTGAAAGAAATGGCGCCCCTTTTGTTTGCCTTCAGCGCCCCTTTTTATCCGGCGCCCAGGATGGTCGCCCAGCGTCGCCCGCCCCTAAGGCTGCGTTATCACCAGAGCTGAGCGGAGCTGTGTTGCAAGAAATGTGTTTTTGAGCAATAGCATCGCCGCGTTGAGCGATGTCATGTAAAAATCATGTCAATGATGCAATTCTATTGGTTTTCAATTCGTAGGTTTTCAAAAACACATTCGTCGCAACACAGCTCCGCTCAGCTCTGGTGGAAAGGCAGCCTAACGCCTTTACTGTCAAGGAGAATATCTTTCCTAATTTATTGTATAAAATGATCAAAATTGCTGAACTGAATTCGTTGTCGTCCGTCGATCGTACCTCCTGTTCTTTTATTTCTTTGTTTCGATTAATTTAGTTATACATATAATAGGCGAAGATCATTTAAACAGCTTGGAGCATATTTTAATTTTTATGGTTTAATTATAAAATTATGTTTATTTTGTTGCAGAATGGCGCTGCTAGATGCAAGTGATATTCTGCCAGCCTACCATGACTCAACTCTCACCCTTACTGTGGTAGAATAGTCAACACAAGACTCTGACCGGTGTCCAATGGATTAATTATTATCCGGTGTCTAACCTGTGAAATGGCCGGTACAAGTTCCAAGTGTAAGGGTCAGTTTATATTACAACGGCCTGGTGTTTTGGTACAATTTATAAAAGCAATACTTATTTGTACCATCACTACGTAGTTTAGTACTATGTGCCATCAAAATTACCATTTTATGTGGGGTAGAATACGATTAGGGTAATATTGGGTACACCGCGCCCCGTAGGTACTAAACTACAGCACTTCATAGTTCTAACAAATTTGGTTAGATGGCGCTTTTTTATTTGTGAAAATAAAACAATTTTTAGCACTATTGCTAAGATGCTTGCAAGTTTCTATATTTGGGTGAAATGCAGAATGAATGTACCTTGTCTATGTCCGACCATTAGTTGAATATTGAAAAATAATAAAATATATTTTATAAATATATCTATTTCTTTGTGTTCCATAAAAGTTTATCGTAAAATACCCTTATATTACATTATACCCTTACCTTACATTACATTTTATTTCAGTTATTATGAATTTATTATGAATTCGACATATTTTAAATCTAGAGATTAACTACGATAACATGGCGCGCCCCTCCAAATGACTATTTCAATGTGTGCAGTCACATTCTTATGAATGTGTTTGTATGTAGTAAGTATTCAACCAATCACAGTACACGTAATATTTCAGTTAATGTCACTTATTGCCAAGATTTGTTGGTCAACCAATCATAACTAGCCTACCGCGCAAGACAACGCATTTCAAACGTTTTGACAACGCACTTCAAAACGTTTTGAATTTTAGAGGGGTGCGCCAAGTTATCGTAGTTGATCTCTACCATCATATTTTTTTAGTTTCGTAACATCAGGTTGAGTAACGACGTTTATGCTGAAAATATACATTATTCTGGTTTAAATGCCGCTTCAAATTTGTCAACACTGATAGTCGTATGTCAGTATCAAACAGACTTCAATGTACAGCCGTTTTGTTTTGCAATATTCACGGATCTTACGCAGTGCCGATTTTTGTGCAAAAAAATTATCAGTCTTACTTACGCTCATCTGTGTCATTATTGGTAAGTTTATTTAACTGTTCTTTATTAATTTCTTTTGGAAGATAGATAAATGTGCTTTCGAACACGATTAACTCTCGATTTCGTGAGTGGTATCAACACGAGATTATTTTGAAGTTAGATTTTCTCAGATTTTGTTATCAGTTTCGTTGCGTTTCGTTACTCAGTTTCGTTGCGTTTCGTAACTCAGTTTTGTTATTCTTTTGTTACGTTACTGAACTGAGAACCTAAGGCCTAGTTCATAAGGGTCAGACAGACCCACAGTCATCGTTTTTTAAGCTTTATGCAGTCATCGAAAAAAGTTGCATTAATCATACGCAAAGTTAATGTCATTTGACCTTTTTATTATTTTAAGTTTATTTAATTTGTTATTAGATACATTTGAGAGAATGCTAATTTTAGCTATCCTTATTAACAGATGGTGCCGCTGTCTAATGCCGAAAGGCAGAAGAGGTAAGTATAGAGTAAGCCTGAAACAAAATAATCAAGAAAAGTAAGGCTCACCTGGAAAAAGTGAAGCAAAATAATATGAATTATTTTTATGAAGAAATGTTTACTTATGTTTAACAATGGTCCGTTTAAAAAAAAAACATTAGAGCTTTAACTAGGATTTATAATTTTTGTTATTTTGTTGATTTTTATTACATTTTACTTAAAAACAATTATTTAAAAAATTGTTTTACTTTATTGGTACCTATACCTATACTCTGTTACAAATAAAAAAAACCTATATAATACAATATAGTTTATTGCATTCTTAAATCAATACATAAAATAACTAGCATGAGTCATAAAATATAAGAAAAATATAATTTAATACTGCACTACATAAGTCTAACATTTCATTTTGCAAAATTTTTATCTTTAAATAGGACATAGGTAATCCATTTTATGAAATGATTTTAATTTGTATATTCATGTAAGTAAAGTATTATAATATAGTCCTCAGTTTTTTAGGACATGTGGTCTACGCCTTACTTATCAGTTTCGATACAATTTCGTTACGGATTTTTACACGTCAGTTTACTTACAATTTCGTTACGGTACATCTATTCTGCATTTCACCCATTTGTAGAAATAATTGGAAAAAATTAACGTATTACTTGTTCGTTTTTTTTATTATACGTTGGAAAAAAACACGTCCTTTCTATGTCATCATTTTTTGTTTTTGAAAAGTGAATTTAAAATAAAACTTATTTTTTTTATTTTGAAAAAAAAAACAAGTTGTTTCCGCCCGGGATCGAACCGGGGACCTTGTGCGTGTGAAGCACACGTGATAACCGCTACACTACGGAAACTGTGCTGAGGAGTCTAGAAATTACTGAATACTTGAACTGACTAAATAGTCAGTGACTTTTCTTAATTTATAAAAGTTGAAAGTTTTCCTACTATAAGGCCTAGCGCGCACCACGACTTTATGCAGCGCGACTATTTTATCGCAGAAATACAACGTATGAGTTAGTATGACAGTGCGCGCACATGCGAGTAAAATATAATCGCAGCGATTTTAAAATTGTGATTTGTCACATTTTGCTGCGACTGCTCGCGACGCGATTGTCGCGAAAATAAAATGCAGAATATGAAATTGTGTGGTACCGTACCGGCACCGCGCGCACTGCGATTATAAAATCGCACATACACTCTACAGATTAATACATATCATCTGTCCAACAATAAACATCGAAGTGATTTATATTATACTCTTTGCGCCTGTATCTCCAATGGAGTGTCCGTCTCCAAACGATACGAAGATAGACGTGGAACATATTTTGATACTCGCAGTACAAGAAAGACCACCATTGATAATTCTATCCGCTGTAAAAGGATGAGTCCAGTATTGACGAATTTTCTTTTTTTTTCTTCTGATCCTCCGAAGTAGTAACTAAAGACAAGCAACTTGTACGGAATCCATGGTGAAAGTGAGCAAAGATCACTATTTATTTATCGCAGTGCGCGCACCGTAGGTACTCTCTGCGATTTTTTACAGCACGATTTTGAAATCGTGTCGTAAAAATTAAAATCGTGGTGCGCGCTAGGCCTAAATGACCTTATAGACAAAATATACGAACAAACCAGTAGGCCGACTTCAAACAAACTGACCAATCAGCGCGTTGTACCCAGTGCCGTAAATAGGGCGGTGCCACCGGTGCCCAGGCACTGGAGGGCGCAAGAATGACCAGACCAGGGAGGCCTATACAAGCATTACTCTGGGTACCTATAATATCTGAAAAAAAAACAAGGCCGCAGTTATAGCAGCTCGCACAGGGCGCAAAAAAGGCTATTTACGGCACTGATTGTACCACGTGGTACCGCGCGCGTCGGCCTATTAAATTAATAATATTAGGAATTACACACTACGTCAATACGTGTCGTAGAACACTTCTTAGTCGGCCTACTGGTTCGTTCTGTCTATTGTGCTAATAGAGGTAAGAACAACCAGAAACTACGGAGTTTTTAAGTAAAAACCATATTAGGGCGCGTTTTCTACGCGTTTTCGATTGGGTATTTTATTTTCCCAAACGATAGAATAGAACGTTTATTTGCAAAAACATGGTAGGTACAAGAAAACGCTACAGTAGAATACGGAAATCGCGCACGCCTGAACGCGCCGTAAATTTTCAAAACAGCAAATCAAAATTTCTGTGCCTCTTAGCTTAGCTTAGTAATTGTACCTATATTCTTCGTGTTTGTGTTATAAAGTTGGTATAGTATTAAAAGTGTCCTTGGATGATGCTACTGAATACTGAGTGGTGACTGAGTGGTTACTGGTGAGACATCAGTTAAGAATTAAGATTGCAATAAAATTACACACGCCTCTTATAAGTACTTATTTATGACAATATCGAGTGCATCTGGTCTTTGGAGTTAACATAGACTCAGTATGTTATACTTATCACATTTTAATCCATTGTGTAAATGATGGGTCAACTAAAAAGTGAAGGGTGCTCTACCATCTACCATACTTACCGAGTTTAAAGCTATAGTTTTTGTCGATACTCTATAGCATTGAGATAATATAGACTAGGAGAGAGCCTTATATCGGTGTATAAGCGTCAAAAGCGTGTAATGTTATGTCCTACTTACTAGGACATAACAAAGGAGTCGGTCTGCATATTTCATGTAATAAAAGTGTTAATAAAGGTTTTTAGTGAACATTTTATGCTAGATATTGTTGAGTTTTGTGGTTCCGCTAAATAATAAACCGTAAGAATGGCCAAACAATGCCTCAAACACGTGGATTTAACATTAAATACGTAAGTTTTGAACAACGTTTTTTGGGCTTTTCAATCGGTATTTCTGTAAGCTAAAAAGATAATTTATAAGTTTAATAATCCCTTATTAGTGCTATACAAGGCATTCGTGCTAAAAATGTCACGTCAATTAATAATTTGGCTATAAAAATTGCATAGCTTTTTACGTGTGTTTAGGGATTCTCATTACTTGAACTATAGTTTATCGATATCATGAACTAAATGACTTTCTTTCCTGGATTATAATGTGCTTGAAAATGATCGACAAATATAAATATTCAAGAAAATACACGCATACTACTTGTATGAAAATAAGCACAAAATGGCCACGCGATGGCGGGCTGAGATTACATCTATACTATAATACTTTATCTATGCTCTATAGTCTATACTGACTACGTAAATTAGTATGGCGATTTTAGTTTCACAAGTGACCGCTAGAGACGCTGTAAAATTTGCCATACTAAAAATTTACGCAGTCGGTATCGAGTATCGATAAATAATTAATACTATAGCTTAAAACTCATGGTAGGGCTACAGCAGTAAATAGGCTAACTATAGTCTCCTATTAGGTATGTGTCTAATTACTGTTTACAAATTTACTGATCACTTGTCATTTGCAAAAAAAAAATATGTATATTTTTGTTTTCTAGCCACATAATATTATTAATTTTAGGTAATTTGCCTAAAAGTGAAACGTCTACAAGAGATAGATAGGTTTGGTAAATAAAACCTTGTTATAGGTAAGTATGCTAATTATCACAAAAACATGATGATGATTCTATTCATTTCCAAAAAAGCAGTTGACAAAGCAGAAAAAATCCTTCCTCTTAGTTCACTAAGAAAAAGGATTTAAAAAAATATTTTATAGTATGAAAATAAAATATTTTATATTCAAAGTGTTATTAGTTGCTTATTATAGTCACCTAGCTTTTATCTACTTAATTTTTTCATCAAAAATCTAGCAAAATGAGCAAGTTATCTATAATTAAACGATTAAAATCACCCAGGTAGGATAACACCGGTTTAATCAGATTAATAATTTTTTTCCTTTTTCGGCAACAAAAAGCCGGTAATTATTGTAGGCCCACACTAAGGAGTCTCGTTTAGAAATAGCATCATTAACATATTAATTGAACCATGGGAATTCTGAGTTGAAGAAAATAAGATAGTCTTTACTCCTATAACCGTTTGAATCCATTTTGATCTAAATATGAATAAAACATTTACAGTTACTCAGATCAAAATTTTTTAATATGTATTATTGATATCTCATAGTATAAAATATTGGTTTTATTTGAGTTCTATAGTCCTAAAAAACAATAGGCAGTAGGCAAATATTTCCAAACATACTAGGATAAATGTAAATTTTATTTATTTACTTAAACACTCCAAGATATTCTTATAAAAAAATGATGCTCTAAATAAGCCCAATTTGTGGTTCAAAACTTCAGATCACTTGATTTATCTCTCAACATCCTTTGCCTGTTATTTCTGGTTTTAAACTTTAAAACATATCCACAATCATAATATTATTCTCTCTATAAGCACACAACATTTTGAAGGCATCCCACAAATTCTTGACAAAACAAGTTTTTGGGGGTCAACGATTAGAATAGAACTCAACTAAACCAGTTAGTTAACTAATGAAAACAACATCTGTCGTCGGCTATACCTCAGTTATTTATGTGGAGTTCAAATTTAACTGACACCCGAAATAACGTGTCTTCGTTAAAGTGACGACTAGATAAGATAGAGACCTGATAATGAAAAATAAATAAATGCATATTTAGAGGTGCATTATAATATTAATGTAATTTTTCAGGTTTCAATAAGATCAAATTTCTTCGGAGATTCAATTTGAAGTGATCTGAAGGATATTATTGTTTAAAATAGATTCTTTGCCAGTACCAAACGGAGTCCAAGAGATACATTTTTCCTAGCATTGTCAATTCTTAATATTATTTTCTGTTGCCATACCTAGCTAGACGATAATATTATAAATATAAATTAGGTAGAGATTTTCCCTTTCTTAATGTTAAAGTAAATTTTTTTGCTGTTCTTGTTTAAAATCTTATAAGGCCTAACTAACCTAACATAACAGAAATTCGTCTTATTAGACAATTGAGAACCAAACCCACGAACATATTATATTATTTTTTATCATGTAAAGCTATACTTAAAACCAATAAACAAGCCCCACTAATTATAGGAGGCTTACAAAAGGCGGACGGACAAGGACTAAACATTGTGAGACTTAACAGTTGTCACTTATCAGAAACGACAGAGGTCAAGTCAAGTTGGCCGTGTGCCCTGACCCTTTGACAGGTTCGTAAAAGCACACTAAAGTTTTATTATCTTGTCGTTTTGTCTAATTTGAAAATAGAATATACATTTGTATTTTTTTTCTTCCTACTTCATTGCACTTTTATATTTTATCTCATATAGTGAGTGTGGCAAAGTGCGCCTACCCGGCAAGTGCGCCATATCATATAGCTATAATTCCATATTCACGCATCCATATTGAAATTTCCAATCAGCAGCATCAGCAGTATGGAATTATAGCATGTTATATGTGGCGCACTTGCCGGGTAGGCGCACTTTGTCACACTCACTATACTAGATGAACCGGCGAAATTCGTATCACTTTCCTCCTAGTACAAACCTTGCCTAGACTTCCACAAACATTACAAGGCTTTTAGTCAAATCGGTTTAAAAATTTAGCGAGGCGAGTTTATAATTAATTTTTATTAGGGTTCCGCAATCAACAAGGATGAAGGAAAGGCAAATGACAGAATAATCTGGAGAGACATAGAGGAGGCCTTCACTCTATAGAGAGGTCCTTGATATAGAATAACTTAAAAATAATAATTAATCAAAAATAAAAAATACTTAATAATAATGACCCAATGAATTATATTTTTTAGAATTGTTTAGAATCGTAATATTATACTTATTTGTAAATTTTGATTTATATTATTATTACTATTTTTTGCTTATTATGATTGTTTAATATTAATTTTGTATTTTAATTATTGTATTGGAATTTTAATTATGCATGTGATTATTTATCATTGTTAGGAATAGAAAAATAATGTTTGTCAAAATGATATTTATCGAGGAAATAAAAGGCTTTATTATTATTATTATTATTATGTTATTTTGATTTTCTCGGCTTTCACCGGCAGACTGATATGTACGGGCCGAAGCCAAGTACACACCAGGTAAGTAATTTATGTATTAGCTGTTGGTATGATGCTGAAGGTTGGTATGATCGATTTCTAACATATTGTATGATGTGTGAGTATGTAGGTTTGATTGAAATGTATGTAGAGTAGTAGCTTCATCATCAGTCTGTAAAAATTTTCTTACAATGCGGCAAGCATTTAAGATTACTGCTTTTTGCAATAAATATACTAAGTTTAGGGGTAGTTTGAGGGTATTTAGAGAGTTACGTGTTTCGGGATGACCCCTGTGGTCGATAGGACTATGGGAACTATAGTTACTTTTCGCAGGTTCCAGAGGCGGGCTATTTCATCCTTGTGTTCTATTTAGTAAGTTTCTCGGCTATTGTACTTTGTAAATTGTGTGTTCGGTACATCTATATCAATCATATATGCAGTTTTGTTAATTTTATCCACTAAGGTTATGTCTATTGTAGTGTGTAGTTCTGTCAGTTAGTATGGTTCAGTCAAAATATAGTTTGGTAGAGGCGTTATTCAGGACATTTTCAGGTTTGTATTTGTAATAAGGTTCTATGTCAGTTATGAAGTGTCTTTGCTTAGCAAGTATCTGATGAATTATACCAGCAACTTGGTTATGACTCATGCCGATGTTTGTAGTATTGTCTGTAGTCTGTACTATTGTTTTACATGCTCCAGTAATATGCTGTATAGTTTCCGGGCAACTTTGGCACTTTCTGCAACTGTCAGCGGTTCGAGTTTTAGTGATGTGTCTCTGGTAGTTTCTGGTCTCTATTGTTTGGTCCTGTATGGCTATCATGAACCCTTCAGTCTCTGGGAAGAGATCTCCACGACTCAGCCACGCGTTCGACGCTTCCTAATCGACATTTGTCTGGCCTAAGTCATGCAGATGTCTTTCATGGAGAGACTTTTTGGCTCATTCGGCGAGTTTGGTTTTATCATCTACTACTTTATATCGGTCATTTTAAGAGTCTTTTAAGTTAAGAGGGGTAAATTTGCTGTCAGTTTTAACTATGGCTTTATGGAGTGTAGAGAGTTCAGACTTACAACAAAAAAAAATATCTTAGATTTAATATCTGTCTGTTATAAAGATTAGTTACATAGATAAGGCCTCTTCCACCGTCTTTTCGGGGTAATGTCAATCTCTGCACACATGATCTCGGATGGTGCTTGCGGAACTTAGTCATCATCCCGTTGATTTTTCTTTGTATTATTAGTTCTGATTTATTCCAGTTTATTATGCCGAAAGAGTAAGTAAGTATTGAGATTGCGAAGGTATTTATTGGTTTAATATATTTCGGGCGTATAAGCTTGATTTTAGGATTGCATTGAGACGATGTTGAAATTTTTGTCGTATTCTTGTGTTCTATTTGGTGAGATTGATTGAATCCTAGATATTTGTACGTTTCTCCCTCATCAAGGGGCTCTATATATTCGCCGGATTGAAGTGTGTAAATATGTTGAAACGAACGTCCTGATTTTATAGAATTTATTTTAGTCTTGTCTATCCCAAAATTCATCTTAATGTCATTTGTAAATTGTTCAGTTAGTTCAGTCAGTCTGTATAGGTCAAACTCATTGTCAGCATAAATTTTTATGTCATCCATGTACATTAAATGGTTTATAGTTTCAGTTTTTCTATGGCTGTCGTTATATTGCAAGCGATACCCTGCGTCTGTAGAATTTAAGATATTAGACAGTGGATTTAGGGATAAACAGAACCAAAGTGGGCTGAGTGCGTCGCCTTGAAAGATGCCTCTTAGAATTTGTATAGAATCAGTCTCTACGAATTTTGTGGGTGTTTTTAATTTTAGTTTTGTTTTCCAGGATGTCATTATGGTTTTTAACAAAATAAATAATTTTTGGATGTATTTTGTATATTTCTAGAACTTGCAGTAACCAAGTGTGAGGGACAGAATCAAATACTTTTTTATAATCAATATACATTGAATATGAATCGGATTTAGTTTTAGTGACATTTATGAGAATTACAGTCTATTATTAATTGCTCTTTGCAACCTTGGCTAAATTTTCGACACCCTTTTTGTTGTTCAGCTAGTATATTGTTTTTGTCAATATGTTCGTTTATTAATTCAGATATGCAGAAAGTTAATATTTTATAAATTTTTTTTTATTAAATAAGGGGGCAAACGAGCAAACGGGTCACCTGATGGTAAGCAACTACCGTCGCCCATGGACACTCGCAACATCAGAAGAGCTGCAGGTGCGTTGCCGGCCTTTTAAGAGGGAATACGCTCTTTTATTGAAGGTTTGCAGGTCGTATAGGTCCGGAAATACTGCTGGTGACAGTTCATTCCAGAGTTTTACAGTGCGCGGCAGAAAGTTACGCGAAAAACGCACTGTGGAAGACTGCCACTCATCAAGGTGATGAGGATGGTATATTTTTCGCGTGGGACGATGGCGAAAAGTTGCAGGTGGTATGATTCCGAACAACTCCTCAGAGCACTCCCCGTGATACAACCGATAGAGGATGCAGAGTGAAGCTACATCTCGGCGTAATTCCAAGGGGTCCAAGCTGTTTGAAACACTATGGCAGTCAACAATTCGAGCGGCCCTTCGTTGAATACGATCCAGAGGGAGCAGTTGGTATTTTGGCGCCCCTGCCCAGAGATGAGAACAATATTCCATATGAGGCCGAACCTGCGCCTTGTAGAGTTGTAGGCATTGGTCCGGACTGAAGTACTGTCTCGCTCTGTTAAGAACACCAAGCTTCTTCGAGGCTAATTTGGCCTTACCCTCTAGATGATATCGGAACTGGACTTCGCTCGATATGTTGTTATAAATAATAGTATATGTTGTCATAAATAGTTTGCAAACAAGTTATTGGTCTATATTTTGCTAGATTTTCAGATTCATAAATGTCTGTCTGAGTCTTTAGGTATCATAAATGTGACTCCAAATGTTATGTAGGCTGAGATTTTACTAGAGTCTTCGATAAAATGATTTAAAAAGTTGTAAAGAATGTTATGGATACTAGTAAACTTCTTATACCAGTAATTGTGAATAAAATCTGAACCTGGTGATTTCCAATTATGGAGCTTACGGATAACTTGTTGAAATATGGAGATCGGAATTACTTCAAATGACATGCTATTTACGACTGTGTTACATTTAGATTTTTCAGCTTTAATCCACTCTGCTTCAAAATTATGATTAGTAGGTTGTTCCCATATTTTTGCCCAAAATCTTCGCAAGTCACTTGGGTCTGGTAGCTCTATCTGCGTGCCGCTTTCACTTTGTAATGTGTTAGCAGTAGCCGTCCTGATGTTTCTGTAGAACTCCTTTTCATTATTACAAAACTGGCTATTTTGTTGTTTTCTAAGTGTGCATGTATTGTATCTTCTTAAGCGTCCTGTTAGTATAGAGAATTTTTGTTTTAGTGTATCTAATATTTGTGTTATTTGTGTATTTGGTTCCTCATGTATAGCGTGTATTTTATATTGCTCTATAATTTTATTTACATGTTCTATAAGTTTTCTACTTCTATCTCCACTTATGAATTGTGTTATTCTGTCTATTTTTACATGTAAGTTATCTTTTCTTTTCTCCAAACGTATTTGCCATCGTGGTTTCTTATTATTGTCTAAAGTCCGTGGGTTATTAGTAGTATCGAGTGATAGCCTACTTCCATTTAATTTAGCGGCTGTCCATGCTGCACAGTATATTACAGTTTGAAAATTATTAAAATCTGTGTCGTTATTAATGTAGTGTGAAAGCGTTATTTTATTAAGATAGTTAACGGTGGAAGCAAAATTTCTAGAATATTTTTGTGTGAGTAATTGTATACTCTGCGAGTTGGATCAGTACCTAAAAAATGTTGTAATGCTAGTTTAAACGTTTCATCAATTTTAGTATTCCTGTCAGGTAAGTGCGCGTCAGTAGTAGTGTCATGTTCGAAGCCCTGTCTTTGTGTGCTTTCAGAATAATTGTAATTATTGGTTTGCGATATTTCTATTGGTCTTGTGCTGAATTCGTCAGTGCTATTTATGATAAATTCATCAGCCACTTCTTGTTTTAATTCATTTATCCTTTTGTCAGACACATATTTATTGTTTATTATTGTTTTCAATTGATCACTAATTCTCTGTTCACTAAGATGTGCAAGTGTAGGAAATTTATTTATAAATGCTTCGTGTAACGGTTTCCGGTATGATGTCATATTTGTTTCTAATTGTGTGAGTCGAAAATACCTTTTAGTATAAATTCGTTTAAATCGTCTGTCCAGATTAATCGTGATTGAGCTGATGATATTATATTATGTGTATCTGTATGGGTTTCAGTAAGCGTGTTAGATTGTGGATTACGTAGGATATTTTTAACTTCTTCTTTTATATGACGTGATAATTCTTGTTTAGAGAGTAAATTGCAGTTTATAATAGCCCTTCTTTGGTCGCCTACACGTTGCCTGCTTGCTTGCATTTCAGGGTATTTATTTGTAAATAAGGTGTGAAGTTGAGTGAGATAAGCTTATTTCTTTGATTCCAATCCAGTTATGATGAAATAATGACGCATGATAAAAATATTCATATCCTTAGTCCACGTTTTACGTGTGCATCTTGTACCGAGGCCGTTAGTTTCGGTCTGTCTGTCTGACCGCGGTTTTTCTCAGAGACTATAGGACCTACAAAGCTGTAATTTGGCATGAATGCACATATTAATGATGTCGACAAAATAGTACATGAAATCTTAAAAAATATATTTTTTAAGGTATCTTCCCTACACATCAAGCGCGGATGAATTTTTTTTTCGCGATATTTCCCACACGATAGGGTATCGTGTGGGATGTCGTTGGATAGGTTTTTTAAAAATATTATGAGTACCTATTATAGATCATTTTCCGATTTAGGGATCCGTTTGTGAAATATTAAGTTTTAAAGTGGAAAAAATCGTTAGAGTCCAGAGTTCCCCCTCTTCTACCAGCTAAACGGTGGCTTCTGGAAATATGAAAAAATTCACGGGAGTAGGAAATATGCTGACTTTAAAAGGAAAACTATCACGGCTAAGAAGACTTCATACGTTATTGAGTAATAGTCGATCAACTAAAAAAATATATTCGGCGAAGTATAAAGGAACTTTTCGTTCAAATTCCTTTGAAAATAACTGAGATGATGTTGTTAGTAGTGTAAAACACGTTGTAAATGTACATTCATTGACCATACAAAAATTTAAAAAAAAACTAGCGGTACTACGGAACCCTATATTGCGCGTGGCCTTACACGAACTTGGCCGGTTTTTACATAGAAGATAGATTAGTCTGGAAGAGTCACCAGGAAATGCATATTATATTATAATAAATTATATTACCTACTTAATCCTCCTTAGATATAATAAATTATATCTATGGAAAATAAAACAGATTATTTAATTGTATGTCTTAAAGAATTTATTATCTAACTTCTAATAATAGTGTGTCCCCTGCTGCTTTAAAATTTCTTTATTAACCATCATTTAATAATAATAATGGTTGTAAAAGTTTTATTTCTTTTGTATTTATAGAGACATCATGAGTCTGCATGTTTAAACGCGCGGGAACCGTATATATTTCCGTCATAAAAGGTCATAAAACTATCATGTTTTCTTTCCCGGGGCTTAAAGTTTTACCATCATGATTTGTACGAAACTTTTTATGTAGTTAGTAGTACAAGTTAGCTCTTTTCTCTAGTTTTATTTTCCATGTACCTTTTACTTTATTTTATATTTATTAACTACCTTTCACTTTATTTTCTATTTCCTCTTCACATTTAATTTTATTTTCTCATAAATTCTTTTAATCATAGGAAAGCATAAATCGATATGCAAATAATTATCGCAATAAAATTTTAACTCCAGCAGTACCATTTAACCAGAATATAAAATTATATACCGCCGTAAATATGTACACAGGTTGTCTACATTTAATTGAATATATAATATTTGCATTAAGTAACCATAATACTAGAATCGTAACAACCCTGTACAACCACCGTAATCCTAATCTTGCACTTAAGACGAGATAGTCATGTATATTAAATTTATAATTATTATTTAATGGGCTTCTGCCTTCTTGGCAACTTTGGCAACATCCATGAGTACTTGCAGAGGTACTTGTGTAAAGGTTTTTAAAGTAGAAAAACCATTTAGCTAGAAGCGCGCATTTTTGGAAAACTTATATCTAGGTCAAACTACGTTGGCAGCTTACGTTGTTACCTTTGAGTTTTGTTTGAAAATTATATGTATTACAATAATATGATTAATATTAATAATATAATATGATTTCTTAGTATGAAATTTAAGTAATTTATGTTTTTATTGATTATCAGTCTAATGTTTCCACTCAATTAGGAGTTTCACTTAAAAAATAATTTTAAAAAAGTTTCGACGTTTTGTGACCTTAGCAACAAGCCACAGTGCAGTCTCCTATACAGTAGTCCAATAATTATACTATGCAGCTTAATGACTAATTACCACGCACAATAGATCTATAGCTCATAATAGGGCCCGCATGAGCCCTTTGTTTTAATATTAAAGGTTTTTTTAAGGACAATGGGTTTGATTGTTGGCACCCCGTAGCTTCCTTTATGTAGATTTAGCCCACTGGTGGGATGCGGGCACACGTGGGGCTATTGTGACCTATATAGACATGTTCCACAGATTGGTTTAAAAAATGGTAAAATTTTGAAGTCTAGGTTGGTATATTTTCGTAGATTGGACCTGAAAAATGAAGGAGAAAAATCACAAATTCATACGTAAGTTTAAAAATTGTTTAAACTTTACCTATGAATTTGTATTGGTTGTTGCGAACTCGACTTTAAATTTTTGGAAAAATATATATGGATTTATTAGAAAACGAAGTCTAGTTGTGAATCGCGCCTCCGACAGACAGAGATCCCGAAAGCAATAGAGTTTTCCATAAAATGTAATATTTTGTTAATTCTCTCAACGTTCGATGTCTTTGTCTTACTGGTTAGTAAATAGTACTTAGTAAGTGTGACTCTAGTGGGAAGACTTGATTCTAATAAGATATCATGAAATTCCGAATAAGTACCTACTGTAGGTAGCCGTTCAAATTTGAACTCTACCTATATTCAGCACAATAAGAAACAAGAAACATTTTTAGATCTATGATTTTTATTTCGAACTGCAAAAAGTTGTTGCACTAACGTCTTTTCAAATTATGTATAAAGTTAATATACCTAGCGGAATAGAGGAACAAAGGCCTGAGCAAGCGAGATGTCACTATCAGTAACACTGCGTGGTCAAAAGAGACGTGTGATACATGACAGCAGAACTCTTTTTTTGACGTCCAGTCGGCACTTAACGGCACGTTAACAATTTAATCTCATAGAAAGATGCTTGTTTAAGTGTACACGTACGCATATTTTTACACACAGATGTAAATCAATTTCGGTTTCGTTTGACAGCTCGAGATTGTTACTCTATTCCGCTAGGTATATTAAATTTATGCTTCAAAGTTCAAACACAACGTAACCTCAATTCAATTTAACTGATGGTAGGTATTCAAGTTCATTGAATTTGCTGGAACCAGTATAATTACACATCAATACGCCTGCGTGTTTTTACACCATTATCGAGGACGTAAGTGGAAGAAGTGGGTAACAAGCATTTTACAACATAAGAGCAAATTACTAATTTTCTCTCTTATAATAAATAAACAAACTTTGTAACTTACCTACTTCAAATCTAGCTAATTTATCTAGCTAGTAGCTATACACAAATTTCAAATCCTTTTTCGGTCCTAAAGCTTTCATTTATGCAAAAAAAGGCAAATTTTCAAATAATTGTTAGTTACCTACTTCCCTCCACTGACGTCCACAATCAGTGATTAATCGTAGTTTTATTGTAATTAGCAGCAAACAAAGACACTAACTAGAATCGTAATGATTCAGAGTTATGTACAGTTGGACATACCGCGGCTAAACGCAATGGTCTGTTCCACTAGGCGCTGAGAGCGGTCGATTCCGTATGTTACTCTATTCTCAAGCTTCGAACGCTATATAGCTATGTAGAATAATAATAATCTCAGTAAAAAAATATATAAAGCCAAAAAGTCTATAAAAACCCATGACCAGTCCTAAGTAGAAAGGGGCATAAAAATTTTCGAGATAAGGTCCAGATAAGATCCACACAATATGCAGTAAGTTAATAGTTGTAAGTTTTTGGTGCATAGCTTCCAAAAAAAAAAGTCGGTTCGGTTTAAAAACATCTTAAAGAAAGAAATCCATGATAGAGGAATATTTATTAAAAACAGACAGTATAATTAATACCTATTTCCATTTCTAATAATTTAAAAAAAAGACATTAATTAAATATTGAAACTAAATTTATTTTCATAATTGTAAACCTATCATCGCAATTTCTTATAACAATTAACCCTAAATTATAATTCATTCCTAATTATTATTGATTATTATTATTGACTAGCCCTAGTTATTATTGAAACGAAGCCCCAATCGGAACAAACCCGCGGCGTCGTTTAATCTCGTGAGTCACATAGTTTTCCCGACAAACCGCTCTTTCCACCGACCACACTCATTATTATTACTATTTAATATTATTTAATGGTCAAGATTATTCTAGAAGTGTTGATTTGTACTACTTGATATGTATTATGTAAAGCAGATACAAAATAATAGTAACATCACAAAAGTTTAATGTTTCGGAAATTTTACTTATTCATACTAATCGATAGTAATTACTAATTTTATAAATAAGAAAGCCTGTCTGTATTTCTGTTGTCTGCTACCTCTTCACGCTAAAGGCGCTGGACCGATTTAGATGTTTGTTACTTAAACAATTTAGATATCACTAGATGACGCCCGCAACTTCGTTGCGACAAAATTCTTTTATCGCGCGGGAACCGTACATTTTTTTGGATAAAAACTATCCTATGTCCTTTCTCGGGACTCAAAGTATCTCCATGCCAAATTTCAGCAAAATCGGACAGACCGACAGACAGACAGACAGACAGACAGACGGACAGACGGACAGACGGACAGACGGACGGACGGACGGACGGACGGCCGGACGGAACGGACGGACGGACGGACGGCCGGACGGAACGGAAAATAATGGTTAACTAGTATGGATACTATGTAATTTGAGTCGAGTAAATAGACATTGGGTACTTTTATGTACGGTTCCTGTCCTGACTCCTGGGCGACGAACAAAATTAGGCGAAACAAGGTTGCAGGCAAAATCAACAGATGTAGCATGGTCGCCATAGAAACGGTTTCTTTCTACGGAAGAATAGATAAAGTGACAGTTATACAAGATAAAGTGACAGTTAGTCAGTGGAAATCCGCCATTTTGTAAGTTTTGTCGATAAAATCTGTCAGTATGTCGAATCTTTCCTATGTCTACTGTTGTTATGCTAGTCCTGCAAGTCCAAATACAAAAGTCTGTTTGTCTGTTTAGATCCCTGGACCGATTTATCCTGAAAAATCTTCAAAAAATTAGATTAGCTGATGATGATGATTGTAATTAAGGTCGGAACACACTGATAATAATATTCGAATCAATATTCGAAAAGCTGTTGAGTCCCGTGGCTCTTTTGTTTTCGACATTATAAAAGAACTTTATTATACCCGTTTGAAACAATAGGCCGAATAACGTTAATGTAAGGGCGTATGCATAGTGGAAGTAATGAAAGAACCACGGTAATAATGGTACTACATATTATTACTGGTACTATTTTTAATTTTTATATTACTAGCTAGGTTTTTTTTGTATGTGATGTTATTTAAATATTTTGTGAAGACGTACTTATTCTTAATTTTATTACACAATTTCAAAAAAAAAAAAAAACAGGATAGAAATAATTGTATAAGATACTTTTTTTCCAAACTAAAGTTAATCCTTCAAATCATTAATTAGTAATTACATGTATTCATTACGTATTTTATATTTAGTATACTGTATAACGTAATTTTATTAGAAGTTTACAAGCTACAAAATCATGAAATTATTATTACTTCATTTATTAGAATACCATTATGAACCGACCCTGCGTCAACTTGAAAACAAACGCTATTTTTAACGAACAACTAAAAAACTACCCCATCTAACCCTTGCACAGTTTTTCATACATCATACTGCTCGCTCGGGTGACTACTGACTTATTTGCATACCGTTAATTCAATCCCAAACTTTTTTTCTAGGAAGTTAAATCGAAAAAAAAATCGTATTTAGGGTAAAGTTTTTTGCCATCTTAAAAAATCATTGTCATACTAGAAGCTTCCAGTTTTTTTCGTTGGACATCTGTTGCTTGTGTTTCGTTATTATTTGATAAAGCATTTAAATTTGCATACGTTTTATATTATAAAACATCTGCCGTGGTCGCCGTTTATTAAATATGTAATAATTAATTGGACTAAAATCGTGCCGCTGGCCCCGACTCATGGCGTTGTGGTGTTACACAACGAAACAAAAAGTATAAAAAGTTGGTAAAAAGTGCAAAACAAACGTTAGAAATTGTAAAACTGAAGCCAGAAAATCACTTCAAAACTAACTAAATTAAGATTATGTAATTTCAACTAAAAATATTAACTCATTACTTAACTATGTTTACTAACTACAGCTTTACATTTTTGGGGAGGGACTGGAATTTCTTTACTTCTTCTGATGGGTTTTTGCAATAAAAAAATATTTTTGGTCACACGGAAAGACAATCAACACCTTTTTTTCTCTGGGATAAAATAGTAAATTGTTGGGCTCGCTCTGGCATCTTTACGCTGTCATTGGGCAAATACAATAATTTAATTAAGCTATTATAGGCTATTATTGACTTATCTAATATTTTGCTCCGAAAGATGTAAAATCCTGGCCGGTGACAGATGTAAGTTGCACAGATTAAAAAAAAACATTGTGTTCCAAATTTGAATATCTTTGCTTCCGAATTCACAGCGGCCATCTTGGAATATTTGCATATGGAACGTGGGAACCGATTTAACCACCAAATATCTTCGATTGATTTTTATGTTAATATATTTAAAGTATATTCATAGATTTGGGATTTCAGATCACCGAGAACTTATTGTTGGTATGTGGATTAGAAGTAGCAAGAATTTCTTGTAATATGAAAGCTTATTTACATGAGAAATAGTTTGATTTTGGTTATCCAAGTGAAGCAGCTACTGTGGTAAAGTACAGATAAAAATTCAACTTACGTTTGCACTTTGCAACACTTTAATAAAATCAAATTGTCCTTGAGAAAATAATCCAAGAATAAGACGTTCTACGCGTTTGCTATATTGCATTGTTTTGCTCTATATTAGGTATGTGTTATGGTCTATGGGTATGATTCGGACTATAAAGATGTATTTTATAATTATACTGAATTAATACAGAGCTCGCTACGTTAATGTTAGTCATATTATATCATAGTACACTCTTCTTCTTCTTCTTCTTTAAAAATGGCCTCCCTTAAGGAATAGCCAGTGTCAGTAATTTGATGAGTTATAAAAAGACTTTGTTGCCAGTAGTAATAACTTTGCTCTAGAATTATTGGCCTTTGTGAAAGTATAAGTGTGAAAAAAGAAACCAAACTAAAAAAAAAAAACGTAGGTATGGAGCGGGCTCGAGTTTAAACTCGTCTAATCAATCTCCCTATTATGAATCTGAAACAATACAAAACATACAAAAAGTTAGTTTGTTAGTATTTAAACACACAATTCTACAATTTAATGTTATTATAGTTAATAAAGTTACACAAAATATCTACAAAAGGAGTATGAATTAAGGATAAAAGGGAGCGGAAATCAGTAGGACGAGGGATATTAGGGGGTAGAGAATCGTACAGCGAAGACAGACGATTTGGACAGCTGAAGAAAATATGTTCTGGAGAACCTTCGTCAAGTCCACACTCACATAAAGACGAGTCTCTTACCCTAATTTTGTTGAGGAAAACACGAGTACAGGAGTGACCTAATTGTATCGAAACAGTCGTTATAACAAACTATAACCTAAATAAGTCATTGAATTCGAGCTAGTCATCCATAGATTTTTTTTGGCAAAACAATTTACTCCGATTATGTGATTTCAAATACTCCACCCACATGGAACTCCCCATGTATTGCCAAATCGCCCTACGAATCAATCGCGACATCGCCACATGATTGGTTACCACACATCCCCTATGACAATAACCAGTTTACCCTGAGCCGCGAGCTCGGTACCCACCTCCGAAGTTGTATGGACCATTTAAAGCGGTATAAACGAGGGGAGGTCAAGGTAAGTTGGTACCATGTGTTGCAATAAAAAATTTATTTTTCCCCGTTTCCCCTATTTCGGCCACTCTCGGGGGAGGTCGTCCAATCAAATTAAATCCGCGATTGACGTTTCGCCGTTTGAATTTGGAACTTTTATTGTAATTACTCGGTTACTCGCGTTTTGATGTACGTTTTTGGGTTTTGTTAATAAATTATTTATTAATTTTTATATAAAAGCAATTGATTGATGGCCAGATGGCAGACCTATGTGATTTGGTAGGGTTGTAGCAAGTTCAGATGATCACGACTAACATTGAGTTTAAATAACACACGGTTACACTAAGTATCTTCCAATATTTTTTTAGAAAGGTAAAAATTCATTATTGGATTTAAACGCGCAAAATTCATAGCTAATAATTTTTTAAATGTAAATACCGTAGTCCGTAGCCCAATACCGGAGGAGCTGCAAGTGCGTTTCTTCAAAGAAAAAGAATAAATTTACGCAACTGGTCACTAAGTCAAGTTGTACTCGATAGTTTCGAGTCAATGTTATAACATTAAGGGCCTGTTTCACCGCTTCCTGATAAGGTGCCCGATAGGCTTATTTGACAGATTCTCCATACTCTACTGTGTCAAGTTAAGTGGTGGATAGCCTTATCAGGAAGCGGTGAAACAGGCCCTTAAAATGTAGAAAGTTCCATTTATTAATGCATTATGCGTCGCTAAGTATGTATTACAATAATTATGTTGCTTGTGATGCGTTATATCGCCATCGAAATTATCGCATACAATTTAACAAAGTATCTTGAACCCAGATATATAAAAAGAACTTAAATCGTATAAGACGTGGTATTGTGTAAAATCTGGTTCATCACATGTTACATGTGGCGTTACTATACTCGCTATATATCACACAAAATTCAATCTTATAACAGGGACATAGGACTCATAATCAAAGCTCTACGTCTGCTCTACTTGTTTAACCACAAGGACGTGCGTTTTCAAAGCGTTTATTGTTGAATTTAAAGTTCTTAAGATTTCACAACTCATGAAAAAGTTTGTATGGATGTGTTTGTAATCTTGGTATGTATGTATGATTGGTATTGCAAAGCTCAGGAACACCATTACTCAATTAGCTTTTAAAAAGTTTATTCTGTAGAATTTGTGAATATTTATTTCTAAATTAATTCAGGTTATTCTTTGATTCAACTTTGGTGCAGATTCGATTTCGTCCCATTTTTTTAGTTTAGGATTATAAAATCGCGTCTGACGTGTGTTCGAAATTTTATGAGAGTACCATGTTTATCAGAATTGGTCTAATGGTAAAATATGTAGTAAGATTTTAACTGCTGTAGCTAAAAGGATTTGATTTTGAACCTAAGCAGTTCATCACTCCATATTATTGAAAAGCTCCAAAAAGAAAGCTGGACAGGTGTTGATGATGATCGTGATAATCAACTTGTCCCTAACATATGATTTCAACCGCCTCATCATTATTCCCTAGAAAACATCACCATAGAACGAGGGAAGTGAGAGACACGTCAAACGGTATAAGATACTAAAAAATAGGTACTCTATTATTATACTTTGAGAGAAATTGCAATTTAAAATCAAATATATCTACGTTATTAGTGGTTACCGTTATTTATTTGTGTCCTAAGCCTAACCCACAAAATATTTTTGTTGAATATTGAATATTGTCTTGTTCTGAATGATCTACAGAATATAACTGCATTCATTGCTCAATACGTATTTTTTGTAAGTTAGTACACGAATACTTAACAGCGACCATTTGGTAGGGTTATAGCTTGCCGCTTGTATGACCAACCACTGTTGGGCGTGATTTGTCGGCTGGGCCTGACATAACACAATCAAATTACATTGGCTCATTAAAAAAATCTGACTGCATATAGCTAGAGCAGATAATATTATCTTTTCAGAAATTAAACAATATTATGAACGTGTTCCAAAATTTTAACAATCGTAAATAACATTTTATCATTATTCGCTAAGTAGTTTTGACAGAGGCTGAAAATAATCTACCAATCTATCCTCAAAAACTCATTTTAAAAAGCAAGTGCTTTCACAAGACGTATGAGTTTTTGAGGTAAACTAAGTAATGGGCAAAACTTTTGTAACTAATGGTCTTTATTGTAATATAGAAGCTTCAGATACACCGATGCACAGATATACTGCACACATCTTTACAGATACCAAAAGCACAGGTAAAATAAATGAATTTGAAAAAGAAGATTCAATGCCATGCCACCTCTACCCTTCACTGCTCTACTCACAACCGGTCAAACCGAAACTTAATATCACGTTTAATTTGGGCACCTATGATTAGGGCAGCTCCCTACCCCGAACCCTTTACTCAATCGTGTGCTGGCATTCCTTTTTTTGTTCTATTTTATGGTATGATGCTGCTATAGAGGCGTTTTGATAGTTGCATTAATTTTACTTTATAGTATGGCGTTATTCATTTATGCTAGAACATTTGTAAGATGTCCAATAGGCTCTTGCTCGAATTGACTAAAATGTTTTCTGTTTTTATACCTGTTTGGATATTTAGGTAATATAATTGTAGATGCGAATGTTTCTTTACCAGTTACACCTTTATGCTTAAAACTCTGAATAAACTGATTTAAAATAAAATCATCATTGTAAATTATTCAATAAAAAGCTACTTTGATGCTTAAAACTTTAGTAAAGTAAATAACTTTAGTTTTTAAATTTTTGTTAGGTACTTATAAAACTGTTTTTCTAAGCCTAATTTAGATTTTAAGTCTATTCTTTAACTTTAAATAATAGGGTCCTGTTTTTACCCTTTGGGTGCCCGGAACCCTAAAAAGGAGACGCTAATCTATAGTTTTATAGTATTTTGGTAGTCTGTCAGAAACGTCAGAATAATGTAAAAATTTGAGGTAAAAATAGTGTGTCATAATATAATCAGAAAAATTATAATATATAAAGTAAGTAAAATGTAATAAAACATAAAATCCAATCGTAAATTATAATAATGTCGGTTGAAGTGGTTAAAAATGTCGAGTGAATGTATCCATAGCTTCCTTAATAAAATCCATCCCGACTCTGCTGAACGGCACTCCGACAGTTCCGACTTTGAAATACCATCAAAATATTTCAGAGTTGCAGCCAAAATTGCAATACATACAACTAATAAGAGAAAAAACAAGAAAAAGGGAGATATCGAAGTATGTAACGCTCACATAAGGACTCAGTATTGCAATAGTGCGAATAATCCATTAAATAAGCATAAATCTTTTGAAAGAAGAACTAGAAATCATAAAGGGATGGAAGCCAATGAATGCAGTAACAACCTTTCGTTGTACATAAGCGAGACACCTAGTAATCATTATGTTAAAAGAAGTCGCGGTGAAATTGATATTATTGGTGATTTGAGTAAAGTAAATCATGAAAAGCCAGAAAAACTGGTATGCAGTTCGGAAGAAACAGAAGGTTTAAATCCAAATAACAGCAGTAACATACACAATAATTGTACTAATAGCAATAGCCTAGATAAGTTTAGAATATGTAAATCTCAAGCAGATAAATCTGGCATCGTACAGCAAAAGAATCGAGGTAAATTGGTTTGCTATCCGAAGAAATTGAAAAAAGTTGGCAACGACGATGGAAATTACAATATCCGACCAATTTATGTAATTAAAAGAATAGAACATAACAACAAAAATCTCACACCCAGTGAAGAAGAAACTTCTGCGCAAACTGTTCCACTTTACAATAGTAGTCGTAGTATTTCATTAGCTGAGTCAGAGAAAGAAATATTTAAAAGAAGCTATCATGTGCTGTCATCCGCAGTATCGAAGCAACATGATGTCCTGAACAATTCCACCAATAAAGAAAACAATAAAAACGGAAGCGATAGCACCAAAAGTGCAAAATATAATTTAAAAAGAAATTTAAGTACACCAGATCGTATGTCACCGACGCATAAATCAAAATCCGTGTTAACTGATCTCAAAACAACAAGCAAGCTTACCTCGAGTTCATCAGCGTTTTGGAATTTCTTGTCAGAAAAAGTACACAGGAAACGAAAAATGTGCCCATGTGACGCTCATAATATTTCATGCATTCAAGATCTTTTACAAAACAGTAAACCAGTACCAGACAAACAAAAGTCAACAAATGAAACAACACTTTCGGATGTTAAAATAAGTGAAATAAATCAAACTGAGTTTCTAGGAAGAGATAAAGATTGTCAGTGTGACTATGGACCTACTAAGCTTGAAATTCTTAGTGATATAAATAAATCAGAAATTAAAGAATCTAAGGAACTTAGTAAAACCAAAAGTCAACGAAAACATGAAGCTATTGCAAAGGCTTTATCAGAAAAGTACAACGGTGAAATACTATGTATTCACAGCCCTCCATGTGTCCTTTTAAATGGATGTTTAAATATGTGTTCAAAACAATCAGGCCACTCACAGTTTTGGCCAGTTATGACTAAGCGCAGAGTCGCTTTTGGTCATAAAAATAAGAACGTAAAGCGATCTAAAGAGAAATATGACCAGTGCACATATCAACCTTCATTTACGAAACTAGGAGAATGTCTTCCGGAATTTAAAATGGAAAACGTACAAGACAAACGCTCTCCTTGTCAAGTATTCCATTTTCATGGAGCAAATGGTTTTAAAATAAAAAATTCAAAGAAAGATCCAAATGCCACTTTAAATCTTCTAAAAGATGTGACCTCATCTGAGCAAAATACGAACACAAAAATACCTGTGTGCTCAAAGGTATACGTTGTTGTTAATACTAACGGCAACAGTAATGCTAGAGCAGTTTGTCCTCATAAGCCACCATGTCTGATGATACCTAGATGTTTAGCGAGATTTATAACCAACAACTATGTCCAAGTGAGCTCAGTACCTGACTGCACTCATGTACCTTATTGTGAGAAGATCCCAGCTTGTTTTGGCCAAAGAATCAAAAATGCTACAAGATCTGAGCATTCAAAATCAGCGTGTCGTATTGTTTAATCAGAATATTGAAGAATCATAAACTAAATTTTATATTTTCTGTCTTTATGTTATCCCACTCATGTCTAATAAAACTAGTATATATATTATAAAACAATTAATATATCTATTTATGATCATCAAGGAGAGGGTTCTCATACTGTTCAATATCTATGTTACAAAGTAAGATAATAAAGCAGCTTATTTTCCTATCTATGTATCTCTTGTAAATATCTAGATATTATCAAAAAGAAGAAATCTGAACAATTTTTATCTGACATTCAAGAACGAATGAACTTAAGGACAATAATTTATGTATTTCTTAGCTTTGTTGAACAAATGCTCATTAAAATCATTTAATCTGTTTAAGGTAAACTTTTTATTTTACATGTTTTTTATCCCGATATTCCACTAATATTTTTATAAATGCAAAAGTGTCTGACTGCCTGCCTGTTTTTCTATCAGTCTGCCTATTACCTCTTCACGCTTAAACCGTAAGCTCGATTTTTCTCTAAGTGTTGAATATTCTGTGAGTGCCAGGAAAGGGCAGGATAGTTTTATAGCGTGTTAATATACGGTTACTGCGCGAGAAACGTAGTGGGGCATCATCTAAGAACACATATTCTGTATTTTCTTGTTTTAGTACTTATTAAACATAAATCTCTCATTCTAAGTTTCAGATCTAATCAACTAACTTAATAAGCGTGTGTAGTATGAACATTATCATACATTGTATGATGTAGTTGCAGGTTCATAACAAAAACATCATTAATTACACATTGTACGGTTGACAACTTATGATTGTAATTATATCTTATAATAATATAAAACATTATGGCTCTGTTACAAAGTAAATAGGTTTTGAATAAGGCGATGCAGGTGGGAATTATCGTACTTTTATTGATGTACAATGTACATAGATGACAACCGCAACTCTGTGGCGCTAAAAGTTTATCGCGCGAGAACCGTATATTTTTCTGGGATAAAAAGTATCCTATGTCCATACCCAGGGGCCAGGAGGCCAGGACTCAAAGTATCCCCATACCAAATTGCAGCAAAATCGGCTCAGCCGTTTGGGCGTGAAGAGGTAAGAGACAGATAAAGACACACTTTCGCATAAATTTGTATGGATATTTTTCTCGCGGCATTATTAGCCTTAATATAAAATATGGAATCCTATTATAATACACTAGACGTTCCGCGCGGCTTCGCCCGCGTAAGTTAGATATTAATTCACAGACAAATTAGTCCACAAAAAATAGCCTATGATCCTTTACGTGGTCTACTTCTTATCTGTGCCAAATAGCGGAAAAATTGCTCCAGTAGTTCGTCAGATAAGCCCTTTCAAATAATATTCCCCGTTTTTTTCCACATTTTCCTCTATTTTTTAGCTTCTATTAGTCGTAGCGCGATAAAATATAGCCTATAGCCTTTCTCGATAAATGGACTATCTAACACTGAAAGAATTTGTTAAATCGGATCAGTAGTTCCTGAGATTAGCGCGTTCAAACAAACAAACAAACTCTTCCGCTTTATAATATTTTAATTTAATTAGTATAGATTCATAATTCATTTATTGTATACCATATTATTACATTACCATCTACGAATAATAATCTTAGTTTCTACTTTCTACTTTGGGTCCTGCACTAGGCGTAGCATGTCTTGCAGTACTTATAGGACTTATAGGAGCACTTATAATAGGACCACTTACAGATAATTTATAAATTATATAATTATTTTTTATATTATTTCCTCCATATAATATAATATTATTCATAAATTGGCTTAGCAACAATCTGAACAGAACATGCAGTCATGATTTGTCAATTTTATATTCCTACCGTGTTGAATATAATTTTTCTATTGAATGCAAATGTAACTCGTCAGCATTCTTCCCCGTACTGTCCCCGCGCACATACTAATGACTTACACATACTGCCAACCTTAAAGGCTCTGCACTGACAACGTGCATTCAACCAAATGGACGGTCAGTACTCCAAAATGTACGTAAGTACGTCCGTTTGGAAGGAAATCGGGAATTTTCTTACGTTGGGAATTATTCTAAACGGCTGTTCCATGGCGCCTCGATATTAGACGTGAATGCGATCGTGACATTTCAGAAGGGTGTTTGAAGACTCTCCAGCTTAGTTCCATGATTGATACCACTATTGTGAAGCCGTCTTTAGCATGCATAATCGACGTCGATCATGGGTTATGCGACCTCTCCCTTTTGGTCTATGATAGACAAATATAGGCGATTACGAATGGATCAACAAAAATTCGTCTGTAGGGCCTATTTTCACGTTGAGCCCTTTGTCCATCATGATGCAAAATCTTACGTAGAAAGGCCTAAAGGCTTAAAGCAGATAATATGTACTATATCAGAGAAATCGATTCCTACTTTAGCCGGATAGAATCGACTAGGCATAACCCTGATAAACAACCTAGATCTACTATTTGTACCCCTGATGGTACACTATGCTTTTGACTGTACAACTAACATTTAGAATTTAGTCACATAACCGATTTGGAATCGATATTGTATGCACTACGTGTACACGCTGATCGGTATTTTCGATTGTTCTTTCTTGTCATATCATTCATTAACATTAATATATTTACATTATGATGCATGCTACGTTTCTGCCTAATCGAATAATGATTTCGGTATTTCTTAACTGACTGCAAGAATTTTGAATTTTTATTTGTCATGCTCTATCAACGAAACTATTTTGTCAGATGTGACAAAACTCACTCAAAATTCGTGATTGATGGTTGCAATGAAGCAAAAATCAAAATATGAATGAATGAACTGTCACCAGTAGTTTTTCCGGACCTATACGACCTGCAAACCTTCAAGAAAAGAGCGTATTCCCTCTTAAAAGGCCGGCAACGCACCTGCAGCTCTTCTGATGTTGCGAGTGTCCATGGGCGACGGTAGTTGCTTACCATCAGGTGACCCGTTTTCTCGTTTGCCCCCTTATTTAATAAAAAAAAAATCCAGATTTTCATCAATCAGCTTCATGCAACTGTCAGTCATGCTCTTACACGGTAGGTTATCCATCAGTCACAGTCATGACTGTGGTAGAACTGACAGCAAAACCTACCGTATAATGGATACCTTTAGATTGGAGTCGTCTACAGGAGGTTCCGAGGACGACTTCCGAACACGTCGCGCCCCACGTCGCAGACAATACGTGTTTAGTGTTTTAGTGTTAGTGTTAGTTTTTAGTATAATTGTATGCATGTTAGTCTATAAGGTATAGTTTTAAATATATATATATATAAGTTAAGTATGGGTATATATATAAGTTTATAATATGGGTTGAGATGCCTGAATTAAATAAATAAATAAATATAAATTAGTGGGTAGATTGTACAATCGAACAAATTGATTCATAGTCAGTTCTCGGACCTACGATGTTTGGTTGGATTTTGTCAATTCAATGGTAGCTCATAGCTGTCTGTTGTATGGGTTTGAGTTTTGACACAACGCGACTAAATTACGTTGGTCCTATGAATCAACTTCTCTGATAGTGCATCAAAGCAGTATTCAATTATATCTAACTAGATAACGCCCGCAACTCCGTTGCGCAAAAATTCGTTTATCGCGCGGGAACCGTATATTTTTCCGGGATAAAAAGTATCCTATGTCCTTACTCGGGAGTCAAAGCATCTCCATACCGAATTTCAGCAAAATCGGTTCAACGGTTTGGGCGTGAAGAGGTAACAGACAGACAGACAGACAGATGGACAGAGAGACAGACACACTTTCGCATTTATAATATTAGTATGGAAGTATGGAAGTATGGATGTTTTAGTTAGTTTCAGCAGAAAAGTAGCCAAATGTCCAGAATAAGAAAAGTGCCTGACAAAATCTATGTTAAATGGTTATTTAATCATAGAAAGTGACCTCAAGTCATGAAACGGTGACCATAACATACTGAATCCTCAGTAGACGCGCATTCCTATAGTCCAAACCGGCCTATCTTTAATAAGCTAAGGTTTCCTAATCTATGGGTACCCGTCAGAGGAATTTTATCATTTCGGTCGTCTTTGAGAACCAGTTGGGAGCGTCAAAAAACAGAATTTCACCGCAGTTGAATCTCAACTCTACGTGCAAGTTCTAAGGTATTTCGATAATATTTCGACCGGTTGTTACGTCTTTCAACGCGTGGTGTGGTCAAAACTAACGAGTTGAGTGCACTGAACCCTACCAGTTTTCTGTCTTGGTTTTTGGTATTTATATTTTATATGTCATTTTATGTGTCTAGGCAATCCGATTCACAATTTTACGTTTGTATCATTATTGAAAAATATTGCAACACTTTGAACAAGTCTCGAGTTCTCGACTCTCGATTGGTCGATGTACCATCGAGGAAATTGATTACTAGGCAGTAATTGACAGACCAACGTCATTTGGTCGAAACTCGAATCACGTCAATTCAATGAGTTTGAGTCCCCCATCTGCCTAGGAAGCAACTTTTCAGATAGTACCTTGATTCTACAATATTTTTTAACTCAACTTGGTTTGATATTAGATCCAGTCGGACTATCTTATCAAAATAAAATTGTTATTCTTAATGTATAATCAAAGACATAGTCGAAAACTAATTGATTTCATAAGTCTAGATTTTGTAGTTTCATACATCTAAGTCGAACCAGGACTGAAATAATAGAATTCACTGGTATTCAATGTGATAAATCTGCTCATTTAGCTATTTCATCAAAAACTCCTCTAGATCTAATAAGTCTTTTAGCCTTCGTCATATCAGTAAGGTCTACCTTATAAGGGGCGGACCATCACTTGCTAATGCACGCCTTATACAGCCTGACAGTACTTAGCGTTTCCGACATACAAATCACCTGACATACATACATGCAACAGATTCATCTATTTAAATAAAGGAAGTGGCGCGCATGCAGTGATTTTGAATTATTGAAACTGGTAGAATTGTTGAAATTTGCAGTCATTTTTAGGGTTCCGTACCCAAAGGGTAAAAACGAGACCCTATTACTAAGACTTCGTTGTCTGTCCGTCTGTCTGTCTCCAGGCTGTAACTCAAAAACCACTAAAGATAGATTTCTGAAATTTTCACAGATTATGTATATACGAGTTGACTCGCACTTGGTAGGCCTTTTTATAATTTTTGTTTTTGCAAAAAAATGTACTCAAAGTACGCTCAAAATAAGTCCTTCGAGAGTTTGAGACTCGAGGTTTCGAGAAGCAAAATGTACTAAGTCGTAAACACCACTTCTCTACGATTTTTTCCACGGTGCGGTGTGTAACTAGGCGTTTCAATAATTTTGCTTTTAATTAACAAAAAATCAAAACCCACTTCCAAGGTAAAAACAATAATAACATCCTGAACTAAAAAGTATTAAATTATTTTTCCTATCTCATGGTGCCTTTTTCCGAATTCGGCTAAAACCCAACTATTTCTGTACTCAATCTTCATAATTTTGAAGTCGGTACCAGATATAGCTGAATCCAGATGCCAGAACATTTGAAACATTTGTAACTGGCTGTAACATTGTTTTTACCTTGGAAGTCGGTTTTAATTTTTTGTTAAAAATAATAATTTCACTCTTTTTTAGTTACCTACTATAATCATCGCGTACTATACGTAGATAAGGGCCGATTCACACCGAATGGCAGAGGTGAGGCGAGCAGTTTTAGTGTCATAAATGATTTTAAACTTTATCTTCATTGTTGTAATAGATAGTATCGCTTGAGAAATCTACGGCCGCCCGTGGATGCTCGTGGACTCTTGCGGCAGCCGGCGGCGTCAATTTCTCAAGCGATACTATCTATTACAACAATGAAGATAAAGTTTAAAATCATATGACACTGAAACTGCTTGCCTCGCCTCCGCCATTCCGGTGTGAATCGGCCCTAATACACCTATATACTATTCTACGTATCTTAATTACAATTTGTTAACAGTCACACTTACAAAATATAATATCAGCTGCAGATAATTTTAAACAATAAATTTAAAAAAATCGAAGTGGACACGTGCTAGGGCCGCGCCAAACCGGAATTTTAGCAGCGGCGAGGCTTTCAGTGTCATATGATTTTAAACTTTATCTTTATTATTGTATATCGCTTGTGAAGTCTACGGCCGCCCGTGGCCGCGATTGGTAAGTGTGACAGCTGTGTACTCTAGCATATTACTTGTATTATCGAAGCAACTTACTTCTCAGAAGTAATATCAAATACAGTGCGCCTTACGCTCTGGAGATAAGGTTGAATATTTTGTTATGTTTAATTTTGGTGACATTGGTGACCCTGACGTGGTAATGATGATGATAATGATGAATGTAATTTGTATAGTAGCATATGCTTTCAGTTCTTAAAACAACGCCTAAACCCCCAAACTTGTATCTATAAGGAATCCGGATTTCTCTTAGTATCTTCGGAACCATAGTATACCTTGGTGCAGAATCTTGCGTTTTGGTAGCATATGCTCAGGATGCTTCTCATAAAACCAAAATCACCATATGTTTCCATATAAATTTCGAGGAGTTCCCTCGATTACTCATGGATCCCATCATCGGGTCACCGCTTTTGTGAACATGGTATCAAATTGGAGTGAAACCTAATACAACAAAACAAAAATTTCGAAAATCGGTTCACAAACGGCGGAGTAATCGTTGAACATACATAAATTAAAAAAATAAAAAATATATCCACAGCCGAACATAAAACCTCCTCGGTTTTTGGAAGTCGGCTAAAAATGTACTCAAAGTACTCGTCCTTCAAGAGTTTGAGACTCGAGATTTCGTAAAGCAAAAGGCACTAAGTCGTAAATCCACTTTTCGACCAATTTTTTCCACGGTCTGTAACTAGTCTGTTAGCTTGTGACGTCGATGTAGTTTGCATACATTTGTGGTACCGTAGGCGTTATGTTGCATTAGCATACAGATGGGAGTGTGGGTTCGATTCTCGGTTTTTAGAAAGTTGTAATGATATTTATTATGACAGCCTTAATGTGGACTCGACTATGATTTATTTAAATTGTGAACGTGAACAACTTACATGCCGGCAATAAAATTTAAATAGTATTTTTATAATTAAGACTAGGTTTTGGTTATTTATTTGTGGAATACCAATTTACATAACGTTTTGTATATTTAAATTTTCGAGTCAGTAATTTTCGTGTAGGTATATTGTTACATGTCATATAAATATGTGTATAATATGCTCGTGAAATACAATAGTTTTACATTCATAATTTCAAATTATATATTAGCTAAATAAGTGACTTATGACATTTTTGTATAAATTAAAAGTTATTGCTGACTAGTTTTTCAATAGTAATTTTGAGTACTTCTCTATCTTAATATAATTTCTATGTAATAGACTGCAGTTACCATAGTAAAAATTGATCACTCTAATCCTTTTAAGTCTTTATTTTAAAAAGACTGATTACTAATTATTTATTTAGTTTCCTTACGATGTTTCATACAACGAATTCTATCGCAGAAGATACTTTTAAATCAAAAAGTTTAAAATATAATTGTAATGGCCAAAAAGCTCATAGTATTGTAATGTCGAAAAGTTGGCACTCGACTATGTACCAAAAGTTTGCATCTGTCCTAGGACGCCATCAAATATTTTAGCACTAATAAAATTATCTTTACGACTGCGATTAAACTATTGAAGGGACTTATTTGAAGTATGTGTGCATACGAGTGATTTAATACAACAGTGCTGTTAAGAGGGCCTCCTCTACTAGGGGCGTTTTTCCATACAAAGTTAACGTTGTCCACTGTTCCTCCCTGGATAATGCCAGGGAGGAATAGTGGGAGAGCCATGCTTCGGCACAAATGAGCCGGCTCGACCGGAGAAATACCACGTTCTCACAGAAAACCGGCGTGAAACAGCGCTTGCGCTGTGTTTCGCCGAGTGAGTGAGTTTACCGGAGGCCCAATCCCCTACCCTATTCCCTTCCCTACCCTCCCCTATTCCCTTCCCTTCCCATCCCTACTCTCCCCTATTACCCTATTCCCTCTTAAAAGGCCGGCAGCGCACCTGCAGCTCTTCTGATGCTGCGAGTGTCCATGGGCGACGGAAGTTGCTTTCCATCAGGTGACCCGCTTGCTCGTTTGCCCCCTTATTTCATTAAAAAAAAAAGAGTTTTATAATTTTTTCCTAAATATTTATGGCCGCTATTAGCATGTCCATATTATGTTTTCTTTCTTTTCATAATTTAACTATTAAGAAAGATAAGCCCATAGAGAAAAACCCAAAAAATGGCCAGATTTTCCGCTCAATTCGAATATCCAGAAAACAAAGGCTAGATTATACAAAAAAAAATATTAAACATTGGAACACAGCTCAAGGTTTGCTTTAATTTTTAACGAAAAAAGTACTTTTTTTTTTTTTTTTTTTTTTTTTCGAAAGGGTCTAAGCTACTGGTCTGGTTAAGACCATGGTAGTTTAATCGTGGCTATAACTAGTCTGTTGCTAGTTGGTTTGGAGATAAACAATGAGGAGGCCTGGCCCCCTCCCCTAAAGTCATACGTGTGACATTCTAATCGGGCAATATTGGGGAGAGCTACGAAAATAAGCTATTTTCATCTGACGTGGGGACACGGATCCCCCCTGCTCTTAAGGGGTCCGACCCCTTACTCACTCTCTGACGAGTGAGGCTGCTCGCGCGCGATAGCACAAACTAGCTGCGTACGAGTTATCGCGGTAGATGAGCTCAAGTTATTAATGTTATTGCATAAAAGAGGGCCGTCCCTCTCCCCTTCCGAGTCCGGTTGGGGTGACATACGCGTGTATGTTCTAATGTCAAAGTAATTGGTAGAGCTCTCTACGACAATGTCGCGGTCGCGGTCATGATTTAGGTGTGTTCCTATGCTATCCGCATGCGAACTCGAACCCGGGATCGAGCTCGGCACCGGATTTCGGTCGGTCTGTCTGTTTGTCGTTCGGGTCGTGTTAAGTCCTCGGGGAAGGCGCCGGCGTCGTCCCCGGTGCAGTACTAACCACGCGGGTGAGTGTGATTTGTGTTTACGTAACTGTACACAGTACGTTACGTATTCTGTGATGGGGTCTACAGGGTCGGCTAAGATATGCTTAGGCCGTCTGAAGGGGTATCGGAATGTCCGTGCGTCATGTTCATAGTCCACAGCCTTACGAATGAGCGGATTGGGATGTACTTTGCCTTTCTCAAAGAATCTCTCTGAGAGTTCTTTGATATAGGCTTTGATAGTGATAAGCTCGCAGTCTCTATGCAAGTCGATGTTTCGCATGTAACGGGGGGCACCTGTTGCCATGCGCAAAAAACGGTTTTGAACTCGTTGCAATTGGTTCATCTGATTGTCACTTATGTGTGCGAAAGAGACGCACGCATAAGTGAGTATCGTTCTTATACATGTTTTGTATAAGGTGAGCTTATGTCTTAAGGACATCTTGCTACTCGCGTTGAGTAAAGGATATAATTTGTATAATACAAATTTCGCTTTACGTACGGTATTCGATATATGGTTCGTGAATGACATCGACTTGTTTAGTACTACTCCTAAGTATTTGACAGCCGTGACTTCGGGAATTAATTTTCCGTGCAGACTAATAGGTTGCATTTTCTTACGTTTTAGTCCGTTAAATAATATAGCGTGACTTTTGTCGGGGTTTAGTTCGATTCTCCATTTTGCGAACCATTTACCGAGTTCGGTAACTGCTTCTTGGAGTTTTTTGGACGCGAAAGCTATTTGGCGATGAGCAAAGAAAAGGGCCGTGTCGTCTGCGAATAGCGCTTTTTGTACTCGAGGGTGAGTGGGTAAATCGGATGTGTAGAGATTGTAGAGGGTCGGGGAGAGAACCGAGCCCTGCGGTACTCCAGCCTCTAGATCTCTAAGTGAAGACAGAATGCCTTCGACTCTAAAACGAAATTTACGGTTTTTGAGGTAGTTACTTATTATTATAACAAGACTATCGGGAATGCCGAGTTTAAAAAGTTTATAAATTAGCCCATTGTGCCAAATTTTGTCGAATGCTTTTGCGACATCAAAGAAAACAGCGCAAGTCGGTCTCCTATTGTTCTTTTGTTCTAATATGTACTCCGTTAGGCGGTGTACCTGAGCGGGACAGCTGTGGAATTCGCGGAATGCGAATTGTTCGTCAGGTAAGAGTTTTTTATCAACTATGACGTCTTTTAGGCGTCTTAGTATAACTCTTTCGTAAATTTTACCGAGGCAACTAATTAAGCTAATTGGTCTGTAACTACTTGGTTCCGTCCGGAGTTTACCCGGTTTGTGGATACCTATTATTATAGCTACTTTCCAAATATCTGGGAAAGAACATCCTAGTAAAAGGGCGTTAAAGATGTTCACGAGCAATTCGATTATAGTGGCAGGTAGTAATTTAAGGGTTTTATTTGAGATACCGTCCAGGCCTGGGGCCTTTCTGGAATTCAAATCTTTAATAATATCTTTGATTTCCTCCGTATCCACCGGCCTGAGGGGCTCTGATGGTGGGGCCATGAGTCGGCTTTCTACCTCGGTATTGACTAGATTATCATGATCAGGGTCGGTCGGGAGAGTACTAGGTCGGCACTGATTTTCTATGGTGTCGGCCAAGCATTCAGCTTTGTCGATATCCTCCAGTGCAGGAGGACGATTTGGTCTGTTTAGTGGAGGCATGTCGCTCTCCGTATCTTTTTTGAGGGACTTCGCGAGCGGCCAGTAGGCCGTGTGAGACGGTTCGAGTTCGCTAAGAAGTCGATCCCACCTCTCGGCTTTGTGTTGTTTGATTTTATATTTAACTTCCCTCTCGTAGTGACGGAGGGCCCTCCTCCAGTCTTCCGATGGGTAGCGATCGTATGTGCGTTTAGCCGCGTTACGGAGTCTGATGGACTCTTTTATATCATCTGGGAGAGGCCAGCGATTCTCATGAATCGTTGGCATTTCCCTAGAAGATTTTTCGATGTTCTCTACCAGATGATCAGTCAAGTGGAGAGAGGCCTCAAGCGCCACTTTAGAGTTTTCGATGAAATCGGGAATGAGATCGAGGTGACTCGATTGAAGGTTTTCTAGGTTATCTGCTAGTAATTTATAATCAATTATCTTTTTAGTACTAGCAGCGAGTTGGTTAGAATTGCCAAGCGCAATTTTAACTGGTCTGTGGTCCGAGTTAAGCTCGTGGATTGTTTCCAAAGAGATGTTGAGGTTAATGTTTTTAACTAACGCAATATCAATAACACTAGGGTTATGAATAAGGTTGTTACTACGGCTAGCAGTGTCGTAGCGAGTGGGGTCGTTTGGGGCTAAAATTGCAAAATTTAAGGAGTCACTTAAGACGGATAATCTAATGCCATTCGTATTAGATATGACATTGCCCCACTCTGTGTGTTTGCAGTTTAGGTCGCCGGCAATAATGACGGCATTGCCTAAATTAAATAGTGATCTTAATTCGCTAGAAGTTATGGGCATTTTGCTGGCTAAATAGGCAGATACAATTATGATAGGTTGATGGTCTGTCATGCTAATGTGACAAATAGAAGTTTCTAAATTAGTTAGGGTTAGGGGTTCTAAAGGAACACAGTGCAATGATTTTTTGTAATAAATCATTGTGCCTCCGAGTTGGGATCGGGTTCTGTCATTTCTAACTATTTTATAGTTAGCTATTTTGGGGCTTTTTCTACTAGGCTTAAGGAACGTCTCCTGCACTAGTAAAATATCGACATTGTGGTTTATGACGAATTCGCGGATTTCGTCTATATTATTATGTATGCCGTTTGTATTAAACGTAACTACCTGTAGGGAGCGCGGTTTTATCCTTCCAGTGGAATCCATTAGTTAAACGATGGTGATAAATTGAGGGAATTGATCCTGCGGATCAAGTCGTTGTAAGTCGACAGACAGGCGGATAATTGTGAAAAAGTCCTAGCCGTCCGTAGTCCGTAGGAGAAATCAGCTACCTCTGACGGGTTAATGAGGCTTAGGAAATCGGTCACGTACCCCAGATCGTCTCCGTAATTGGGGGTTATATTCGCGGGGAGAGTGGGCTTTTTCGCGGGAGGCGCGGCTTTTGCCGCGGGTGTTGCGGCTTTGTCGCTGGGGGCGCGGGTTTTGTCGCGGAGGGCGCGGGTTTTTGCGCGGCGGTGGGCTGGGCCCTGTTGGGGGGCACGGGGAAGTTATTTGGGGCACTACTGTTGTTCACCCAAGGTGATTTATTGGGAAGCGGAGCAGGGATAAATCTCTGCTTTGTTTTTTCCTTATTATTTCTCTTTGTTTGAGGCGCAATTCGTCTCTTTACTTTAGGTGCTTTTACACACCCTCTGTAATTAGCCGGGTGGCCTTGTGTTTTGCATAGCACACAGCTGGGGGGTTCGGACTCCTCAGCTGGTGCTTTGCGTGGGCAGTCAGAGGTGCCGTGGTCTCCGAGGCACTTGACACAACGCGGTCGGGCTTGGCAGTTTCGCGCGGAGTGCCCGTAAAGTTGGCACCTGTGGCATTGGCCAGGAGTGCCTCTTTTACGGGGGGGTTCCACGCGTATGCCGGTTATGTTACATACAGCGCGTATGTTAAAAATTTCCTTACCCTCGGGGGTAAGGGGGAGGATCACTAGTACCATGTTGTACACGTGTTTTTTGACGGGGTGGTACATCCTGTGTACCTCGGTCGCCGGGTAGCCTTGGGCTAATAGGTCTTCAAGTGCATCCCTTTCGGAGATGAACTTGTCGACACCTACTATGACGACGCGGAGGACACGTTCGTCCTCTAAGGCATAGGTGTGGTAACCTATATTTTTTCCGCGGAGGAATGCAGTTAGGAGGCGATGGTCCTGAGGCGTTTGGACCTGTACCTTTATCCCGATCGGAGTTGTGGTAGCCGTCGAGTAGCGAAGCTTTTTCTCGTTTATCGCGGCGGAAATGATATTCCATTTTTCCTTCTCCTGTACTATGATAGGAGGAGGCATTTTGGGAGCGAGTTCCGTCACGGAAGCCAGAGGGGCCTGAGACGGAACTATTTGCGAGGCCTGCGAGGCCTGGGATGCCTGAGGGGCGATCGGGGGGCGAACGGGGGACGCGGCACTGCTAGTCTGCACGGACGTCGCGGGTAGCTCGGGCCTAGGGGCCGGTTTAGTCTTTCTCGACTTCGGTTTTCCGACCTGTTTAGTCGGGGAGGACAAGACTGAAGAGGAAGAGCCTTCGGCGCGCTTTCTCTTCTTCGTCTTTTTACTGACGACCGTGGTGAAGTCACCTTCACCAAGGTCAGTCTCTTGCTCCGAGCAAGACATCTCAGAAGGAGACGAGTAAGTAAGTCGGGGGGCCACGGACTCTACGGGAGTCACGGCGGTGTCACAGTCGGGAGACACGGGGGAATCAGCATCGTGATTTCTCACGAAGTTGTCCCATCTTTTCGCGGCGTCGGGGTACTCAACTTTAAGGAATGACAAGAATTTGTCAATCATGTCGGCCATGATGTCGGTCGGTCAGTCTGCTCTTAATGGAGAATTTTCGAGAGGGTACAACCCCGCCCGGCGACCGGGAGGGGAGGTGTGTAAAGAGGTACGAACCTCGTGTAGTGTACCTATTTTTCGTATCACCGTACTTACGATGTGTTCCTGGCGGTCGGGAAACACACACAAAACTCACAGCACTAGCACTCGGGCGCTGGCGAGCAAGGCGCGGCGCGACCTACGGCGGCAAGCGCGGGCGAGGGCCCACACTCGGGCGAGGCGAACAAGCGCCGGCGCAGAGTTCGCTCGATCGCGGACACACTAAAATCGAAAAACCTCGAGGCGCGGACGTGATCGCGAAATCGCAACAAGCACAAAGTGTGCCGAACGAGAGCGCGCTGTCTATAGAAAGAGACAGCACCACAGTCGCCTAGCAGCGTGCACTTGAGCGGGAAACGCGTGTTCATCGGACGGGATCCGAGAACAGACTGAAAAAAAAGTACGTAAATCGGTTAAGTATTGGAGAAAAAATCAGGGGACAACGAATCGTTGATTTTTTGTTCAGAATTTACAATTCAAGCTGTAGCTTTATCTCTATCGCGCTCTGCATCCTGAGGTTAGGGAGACAGCAATATATTTTGCAATTTATACTTGTTTCTCATTTCTCTAGCCCTTGGTGTATCCTCTTAATAAAAGATGGCGTCGAAAGTAAAATTCGTGATTTTATAATGATGATGATGCCCGCAACTCCGTTGCGCCAAAATTAGTTTATCGCGCTGGAACCGTACATTTTTCCGGGATAAAAGTATCCTATGTCCTTTCCCGGGACTCAAGGTATCTCCATATCAAATTTCAGCAAAATCCGTTCAGCGGTTGAGGCGTGAAGAGGTGACAGACAGACAGACAGACAGACAGACAGACAGACGGATAAACAGACACACTTTCGCATTTATAATATTAGTAAGTTTATATACTTGATAATAAGCTACGAATTGTTTCATTTTATAAATATACTACATTTTATTTGCGAGGGTTTGTACTAGCGAAAATACGATGTCTTAAAATTTTCTCGATAGAAAAAAATAATTTACACATTTTTTTCAATATTTTCCCAAAACAGTGCATTCAACTGAGTCAATATTTTAATATATAATGTAAAATTTTATTAACCAATATACTATCGGATTTTTTGTGTATTTATTGATTTATTGTCAATCTATTTTCTCGTTGATTTCGCGTCGTTCTTTTTCACCTGGCACATGAATGACGGGCGTAAGAGTATTTTAACTAATACGTTCTTTAAAGCCAATTGCGACGGTACCTAACTCTATTTACCAGAATCGAACCTGCACCCTTTCGATAACAGCTCGAGCTTGGCTGTTATTGATTGTATTGAATAAATTTCCTATGATGAATGTGATAATTAAAATTGTAAGCGCAAGCGACGGTAGATGGATGACATGTCAATTATATAGTTTATCAAACTACACCAATTAATATTTTACAGTTAGATTTTTATAAAAGTATAATTATACTGGATTTCTATCTATACTTAATATTACTTACTTATTATAACTATTTTACATCTTAATATATATAAATCTCGTGTCACAATGTTTGTCATCAATGGACTCCTAAACCACTTAACCGATTATAATAAAATTCGCACACCATGTGCAGTTCGATCCAACTTGAGAGATTGGATAGTTTAAATCTCAAATTATAGTCGCAATTTTATTTTATTGCAAATTATTTGTCTATAAAGAGCGACCATTGTTTATGCGACGCGGGTCACGGGATAGCGATGGACGTTGCCATGGTGATATACTTATATTTTAGTCACTAATTCAATAAAATAATACGGGCGATATACTTAATATAATATGGCAAAGAAACGTTTGCCGGGACAGCTAGTACTTACTATAAATGCAAAAATGTGTCTGTCTTTGTCTCTTTACGACTTAAGAGGGCGACTAACACAAAAAATCAAACATCGTCCTTCTCTCTTCACACTCACGCCCGTCTTTCATATGCCAGGTGAAAAAGGACGACGCGGATTCATCGCCAAATTAGTTTTTTCTGAATAACTCGATAAATATACATCATTTTAAAAATCCGCTAGGTCGGTTTCTCAATGATAGAATATTATACAATGTGTTAAAATATTAACTGAGTTCGATGCACGGTTATGGCAATAAATGAAAAATTCGTGAAAATTAGATGCATCTTTGTGATTCTTTCTATCGAGAAAATTTTAAGATATCGTGTTTTTGCTCAGATCGAATTCTTGGAAATAATATAATTATCTAATTTTAGAAAATCACACAAATCGGGGCTTATTTACAATTGAAAAATTTGGGTTAGCCGCCCCTTAAACGCTGAACCGAATCTGATGAAATTTGATGATGTGAAATGTCCTGCGAAGTGAGCTTAAACGCCGGAAAAATGTATGGTCTCAACTCTCAGCACTATCATCGAAGGCTACCCCCTTTGCTGTTACCAGTTACCAGTTACCAGTTACAGTTACATACTTTAAAATCTAAATTATTGTAATAGCTAGCATTTCGAAACATCAATTTAAAACGTTGATTTTAGAATAATTCAAAATTCAAATTAATTATTATGCACACAATAACATACAATAGTATAAACTAGGTAGCATACATCGCGCGCGTCGTCTAATCCCATGCTAAGTGAAAACTTGTGTTCTAAAAATTATAAACTCTGTTTACAAAAATTTTTGTTTAATACCGCCATTTTAATTTTAATTTACATGGTTACTAGTTGTAGTTAGTAGTATAGTAGCAGTGACAGTAGAGCAATCGGAAAGTCGAACCAAAACACGTCACCGATAACTAAGTGAGTGAGAGTGTAGTTATTAAGTGTATATAATTTATATGTATGTTAGTCATTAGGGTATATATTGTATGGGCCTATGTAGCCTGAAATAAATGAATAAATAAATAAATAAAAAAACAGCATCGGTTGCTTTTACTTACATTTTCTGTAATTGGATATTTATTACTAATTGAGCATTGAACTTCGTATCAATTTCCTCCGATGTAAACCTTTACTTCCACGAATATTTCATGACTAAAATTTGCCAAATCGGTACTCCCATTTTTTTAACAAGACTGACCAAATTTGAAATTCATTTTTATTTACTACTTTCCAAGCTCGTGACCGTACATTTTTATTAACTATCAGCTTCTCTAACACTTTAAAATGTGTCAATATACCATGATACTTTTATGATAATCTTGAAATACCACGATTGCTTAACAGTTGAGATTTTATGTCGTCGTAAAGTGAAGAATGTTGCTTTATAACATATTTTATTATTAATAGACTATGGGTATATACACTTTGGCCGTTTGTTCATCGCCGACGTCAACGGGACGTCACCGGGACGTCAATGACAAAAATCCATACAATTACTACCTTGAGATTAACTACGATAACATGGCGCGCCCCTCCAATGTGTGTAGTCACATCCTTATGAAAGAGTTTGTATGTAGTAAGTATTCAACCAATCACACTACACGTAATATTTCAGTTAATGTCACTTATTACCAAGATTTGTTGGTCAACTAATCATAACTAGCATACCGCGCAAGACAACGCATTTCAAACGTTTTGACAACGCACTTCAAAACGTTTTGAATTTTGGAGCAAGTTATCGTAGTTGATCTCTACTAGCTAATACCATTGAATACTAATTACTAATTTAATATTATAAATGCGAAAGTGTGTCTGTCTGTCACCTCTTCAGGCTCAAACCGCTGAAGAGATTCTGCTGAAATTTGGTATGAAGATACTTTGAGTCCCGGGAAATGTCATAGAATACTTTTTATCCCGGAAAAATGAACAGATCCCGCGCGATAAACGAGTTTTGGCGCAACGGAGTTGCGGGCGTCATCTAGTTTAAATATAATGACACTTTATAATCTACGCTAGGCTTAATTTTGCTCTACGCTACTAGTCACTATAAACGGCAGTCGTATGTCGCTAGAACAATGTCAGTAGAAAATGAAACCTTTAGCTTATGTCAGTGTTTCCTAACCTGTGGTCCGCGGATCCCCAGAATCATACATAATCCGTTTTTTTAATAAGGGGGTCCGTGTGCTTGAGTTCCTATTTTCGAGGGGTCCGTAGCTCAAAAAGGTTGGGCAACAGTGGCCTAGGTCATAAAGTGGCATTTTATTTGAAATTTTGCCGGCGACGTCCCGTTGACGGCGGTGATGGACAAACGGCTGTTGAGTAGAATTTATGGAAGATTTAACACGCCTATCACGTTTTTACGATTGAAACACGAGTATGTCCCCACCTTTCGATGTTCACATCTTTCTGGACAACTAGTAATAGCTCATACTATTGAGCTCTTTTAAAGGCACTTTCAAAAAAAGGAAAGTCTACAGGATGTATCGACACTAAGGATAATAGGGTAATCATAGGGACTGCGTATACCTACATTAAGTGCACCTTATAAGGTGTACCCCTTATAGACTTCACTGTGAAAGCTGCAGCTCTGATATAGTAATTTTTTGTGATTTGTATGAGCAAGCGCCCCAGCGTCACTAATTTTGCCCATACAAAAATTAAAAAGTAATTTGTTCAGCACTGCTACTTTCACAGTGAACTCTGTACAATATACAGCTAGGGACACATACCCCCCAAAGTATCATCACTTTGTGTCTAAACACACTAGGCTGAATTACGCCGACGTAAATTCCGCCGCGTTTACGCCGCGTATCAAATGCATATAAAATACGGACGGAACGTGACAGACGACACACTATGCCGAAATTCCGTCGCGAGCCGAATTTTCGTCGAGCCGAGTCGAGCGTAAAGTTCGGCAGCGATTCGGCGATAATGTTTTGTATAGCAACACACTGTACGCGACGGAATTATCAAAACCGAACATAGCAAATCCAACCTTATCTCCAAAGCGTTAACGCACACATTATATCTGAGACTTTTAAATACATCACTTACGCGCGCGTTCCGCAACGCCGCGAAATTTCGGCTCTTCGCGTAATTTATAATGTGTCTCATCAGACGTAAGCGGCTGAACGTAATTTCGGCCACGTAAATTACGTTGGCGTAATTCAGCCTAGTGTGATTAGACCATTTGTTTTGTTACACTCTGTGCGACTATATGTATTTTTAACCGACTTCAAAAAAAGGAAGTTATCAATTCGACGCGTATGTATGTAATATTTCTAGAACTGCCCAGTTTTTGTATATGTTAATCTATGACAGCTTCTGAACAAATGTGCCAAATTTCAAAATTGTATGTATGTATGTATTTGTATGTTTTTATTCTCAGACGAAATGAGAAATGTTTCTGTGTTCATTTGTGCCATCATAGTTCATTAAGAGTTAGTCCGATTTCTGTGTAGTGTCTTTTGTTTGCTAGCACATTTCTTAGCTATAGTTTATTATCATCTCACTTATTGCTTGTTATCGTCTTATAAAATATGATCCTTTGTAGAATAATACATTAATGTAGAGACTAGAGCAGGTAATACAAAAAAATGAACCAAGTGTGAGTCAGACTCGAGCCCAACAGGTTCCTTTAAACTAATCATCATACATCATATGAAGCAGAAAATAAACAAAAAAATAGTGTTTTTATGGGATAAATATTTAAATATTTAAAGAGAATCGGATCATAGACTATCTGCAAAGCCCTTTATGTAGAGTAAACCAGGCCAATTATACAGGAGTAATTTTATAGTGCCCAAGTGTGTGCGCAGTACACAAGAGCACTCTCTATTCCTTTTATTCTCATAACCCAGTGGGACGGACGACCGACACGACTGGCGAGAGATCAGGCGCAGGACCAACTTTTTACATGCCCATCCGAAGCATGGATCATCTTACTTGTCAGACAATCAGTTGATCAGCCTGTATTGTCCTAACCAAACTTGGAAATAACATGTTTCCAACGCGGGAATCGAACCCACGACCTCCGAGTCAAGAGCAGCGCTCTGAACCACTGGAGTGTGGTGTAGAGCTGTAGAGTATGGTCTATATCAGTAGGTAGAGCTTTCGGCAAGCATTTTCCCCCTTTACAGGGTTGCGCATTGCGACACATTACACAAATGCGTATTTCCAATTCGTCACTCACGATACGATTGGGAAAATTAACGGTTTTAATTTGATATGATTATTTTATTATCGTCATATTTGTATTTTAATTTTGTGAATTGTATAATATAAAATAAGGTCGCTTTTTTCCCTCATGTACCTTTGCTCCCTTTAATCTTTAAGGGGCCAGGCTACCCTCGAAATTCTCATACATACGTAATACCAAAATCATTTTGTCATACGAAAATATTTAACATGTTTGAGTTATTTTTCAGCTTAAAATAGTAATTACCTAGGTTTCTGAACAAAAATTAACTTCAAAATAATTAAACACTAAAAAAATTTTTTTGTGTATAATTTTTTTTACTAAATTTCCTACTAAATATTTAAACACTTAAAAATAGAGTAAAACACTAAAAAATATATAAATAAATAGTAAATTTACTACAAAATATTTAAATACAAAAAAAAAAAAATTTAGAGTCGAAATATTTTGTAGTAAATTTAATATTTATTTATATATTTTTAGTATTTTACTCTATTTTTTAGTGTTTAAATATTTAGTAGTAAATTTAGTAAAAAAAATTTATACACAAAAAATTTTTTTTTAGTGTTTAAATATTTTGAAGTTAATTTTTGTTCAGGAACCTAGGTAATTACTATTTTAAGCTGAAAAATAACTCAAACATGTTAAATATTTTCGTATAAGAAAATGATTTTGGTATTACGTATGTATGAGAATTTCGAGGTTAACCCGGGCTCTTAAAACTACGCAACGGATTTTGATGATTCTTTCAGTGTTAGATAGCCCATTTATCGAGGAAGGCTATAGGTTATATTTTATCACGCTAAGACTAATAGGAGCGAAGAAATAGAGGAAAATGTGGAAAAAACGGGGGAAATTATTTGAAAGGGCTAACTTAAGCGCGCTAATCTCAGGAACTACTGGTCCGATTTGAAAAATTCTTTCAGTGTTAGATAACCCATTTATTGAGGAAGGCTATAGGCTATATTTTATCACGCTAAGACTAATAGGAGATTGTGAAAAAAAAACGGGGAAATTATTTGAAAAGGCTTATCTCGGGAACTACTGGAGCAATTTTTATATTATTTGGCACAGATAAGAAGTAGACCACGTGAAGGATCATAGGCTATAGATTTTAATCATTTTTTCAGTGGCTATAATTATATTTTATACCCGTGCCACGCCGGGGCGGGTCGCTAGTATACGTAATAAAATAATAATAATATTATGTGTTATTAATAAAATTATGGACTAGAACAGAAGTGAACGGACGAGTAGTTGAGAGTTTGAGACTTTCGTCCCATTCTTCGTTTTATAAATTTAATTTTTATGTTTTTCGCACTCGTTGAACTTATAGTACAAAATGCTAGTTTTATAAAAATCATAAGTAATAATATAATTAACGTTACTAAAGAAACAAACTAACAAAAATTTTAATTTACAAGCCAACTTAATAAAACATGGATAAGAAACAAAATTATATTTTGTTATTTATCCATTATTAGTTAAGAATTTACAATATTATAGTAAACTAGCTGTTGCCCGCGACTTCGTCCGCGTGGACTTCAGTGTACTTACAGCGCGTGGTGTCAACAAAATTGGTGTCAAATTTTAAAGGTTTTTAAAACCCTGGTACCCCTTAAATCAAAATAGCCAAAAACAGCTGTGCAGTGTGCACTGTGCACATAATATTTAATAACTTTAGCTTTACCCATAAACTATTTATCATAGATTGGTAGGTTTATGGTTACGTCACTCATCACTACATAGATGAAGTAGTGAGTAGTGAGTTATACACTATCAGCGTGTGTAACAATCGAAAGTATCGAAAAACGCAATCTAATATGGTACCACGTCTTATAGAAAGACTTATGAGCAAGCGATAGCGCGATGTAGGAGACGCACGGCGCCATCTATTATAATTTTTTGGAACTAACTTAATTTGTACAAATTTACGCATTTTCACCCCCTTACAACCCCTTTTTCCAGTTAAAAAGTAGCCTAGTCCTTTCTCAGGCTTTAGACTATCTGTGTACAAAATTTCATTACAATCGGTTCAGTAGTTTTGGCGTGAAAGCGAGACAGAGAGACAGACAGAGAAGATACTTTCGCTTTATAATATTAGTATAGATTCTTACCTAATAATGAATGTATCATTTACGCGGTGTATTTAATGGTGCTCCCACACCGCAGTTAGAAAATGTTTAGTAACGTTAGTAAACATATTATTTTGTTAGCAAACATTTAATTACAAATGTTAAAAAATGTTAAAAAATGCTTTCATGTTAGAAAATGTTTAGTAAACGTAAGTTAACAAATTATAACAAAACAAATTACTTATAACAAAATAAAACATGTGTTACCTATTGTTTGTAAACATTTTCTAGGTGACGGCGAGTATGTGGTGAGCCATTATACCAGATTTAAATGTTATAACATGTTAGCAAACATTAGTAAACATTTTCTATTAGTGTGGGAGCACTTATAACATGTAACAGTTTCTAACAAAATGTAACAACTAATCGACAACATTTGTTAGTAAATGTTTTTATGTTAAAAAAATCTTTACAAACATTTTCTATTGTGTGGTGTGAGAGCATCATAACAATTACGATTCGTTGTGTTTGTCTGTCATGTGTCTTTTCCAACGTGTCAGAAAGAGACAGTGAAACTTCGCAGTGGATATATTTTTACTAGTAAAGAAGTACGACTATAAAAAGTCAAGCAAAAAGTTGAAAATGTACAATATCGGTTCTAAAATCGACTGTACATATTAAATTACTGGTCTTTAGCATTCTGTAATTATACCCATGCTAGTTAGCATGTTGTTAAGTCGTTTTAATAGAATTACTCGCTGAACAATCTAGGTTGCTAGAATAACATAAATATCTGAATTTTACTGGTCATTAAGTATTCTACTGGCACTTAAAATATAATTCTACTAGCTAAGTACTAATTGTTCTAGTAGCGTTAAAATTATTTAGTCCTTTACTACCTTACTACTTAAATGAACATTAATGCAATGTATAGCGTATACAGAGTGTAACAAAAGAAGGCGATAATACCTCAGGGGGTGTATGAGTCCCTACAGGGTGTAACAAAACTAAGTGATAATAATACTTTATACTTACTTACTAATATTATAAATGCGAAAATGTGTCTGTCTGTCTGTCCATCTATCTGTCTGTCTGTCTGTCTGTCTGTCTGTCTGTTACCTCTTCACGCTCAAACCGCTAAACCGATTTCGCTGAAATTTGGCATGGAGATACTTTGAGTCCCGGGAAAGGACATAGGATACTTTTATCCCGAAAAATGTACAGTTTCCGCGCGATAAACTAATTTTGGCGCAACGAAGTTGCGGGCGTCATTTAGTACTTTGTAAGTGTGAACAAGTACCCTATACTTATTATAGTATTCGCTGCAAAAGTAGCAACGTTGAAAAAGTAACTTTTTTACTTTGTATGGGAAAATTCATGAATCATGACGCTGGGGCGCTTTTCCATACATATCACAAAAAAGTCTGATCTTTCAACGCTGCTTACATTCTTTTTAATTTCAGACGTCTCCGTCGTCCAGTGGTTCCGACCGTGGCTCTTGACTCGGAGGTCGTGGGTTCGATTCCCGCGTTGGAAACAGTCATGTTATTTCCAAGTTTGCTTAGGACAATGCAGGCTGATCACCTGATTGTCTGACAAGTAAGATGATCCATGCTGCGCCTGATCTCTCGCCAGTCGTGTCGGTCGTCCGTCCCACTGGGTTATGAGAGTAAAAGGAATAGAGAGTGCTCTTGTGTACTGCTCACACATATGGGCACTATAAAATTACTCCTGCGTAACTGCTGGTTTCTATGAAACCGGCCACCGTCACCGAAACCAGTGTGGGAGTTATTATTATTATAATCCCTTTTAATTTCTTTGATCGCTCCTGAACAGCTGGATTGATTTTGATAAAGTGGAGCAAACAGTACACACATGATGTTCACTATATTTTATTAACCGACTTCCAAAAAACGAGGAGGTTGTATGTTCGGCTGTGGATATTTTTTTTTACGAAGCAGTGGCACACCTGCGAAATTATATTTAGAAAAACTCCTTGTAAGTTGTAAGTTTGTTCATATGAAAAAATAATCATTATTAAATTATGAAATATAGTAAAATTATCACATCGAATATATTATGTACAAGTTTATCCAGTTATACATTTCGCTTACGTATCACCAATTGACTAATCAGAAACCTGATTTAACGAATTTTTGAGATTTTCCTTAAAACTTTAGCACACTACTCTTGTAAAACCTATCTTATAAATTTTATTTTGGCATTCTTAAAATATATGGCATCATAATATTATAATGAATACAAACTGGTTTAAAGGCGAGGCCTAGTTTTTTAATATAATGTCATTAATTTAAAAGCAGTTTTTCCTTAATGGTTACAGATTTGATGTTGCATCTGTGAACTGAAAAATTATTGAATTTGATCACTCTAAACAAAAATTCAGGTTCTTTAGCTCAGTGCTTTTTATACTGTTAGTCCTGACTCCTGGACCCTTAGACAAAGTCCTTTTCGTTAAAAACGATGACGAAATTCGTTATCAAAATGTATGGGATTTAATGTCTGTGAAATGTCATTTAGCGATGACTTATATCAAACTGCAAACCGCATACATTTTGATAACCAATTTCGTCATCGTTTTTAGCGAAAGCGTTTGTGCGAATTAAAGCGTTTGTCTAAGGGGCCAGGTCTCCTTGAGGTCAAAATTCGTTGCGCCAAAATTCGTTTATGCCATGGAATTCGGAGAACGTACATTTTTCCGGGATAAAAAGTATTCTATATCATTTGCCGGGGTCTCAAAGTATCTCCATACCAAATTTCAGTAGTTGGGGCGCGAAAAGGTAACAGACAGACAGACATATTATAAGCATTTATAATATAAGTAGGTATGTATTACGAAATACATACTGCCAAATGAAACAAAATACTTTTTAAGGGAATTCTTAATACTAACTAGCGATCCGCCCCGGCGTCGCACGGGTATAAAATATAGCCACTGAAAAAAATCTTAAAATCGATAGCCTATGATCCTTCACGTGGTCTACTTCTTATCTGTGCCAAATAACATAAAAATTGCTCCAGTAGTTCGCGGGATAAGCCCTTTCAAATAATTTCCCCCGTTTTTTTCACGTTCTATTAGTCTTAGCGTAATAAAATATAGCCTATAGCCTTCCTCAATAAATGGGCTATCTAACACTGAAAGAATTTTTCAAATCAGACCAGTAGTTCCTGAGATTAGCGTGTTCAAGTTGGCCCTTTTAAATAATTTTCCCCGCTTTTTCCACATTTTCCTCTATTTCTTCGCTCCTATTAGTCTTAGCGTGATAAAATATAGCCTATAGCCTTCCTCGATAAATGGGCTATCTAACACTGAAAGAATCATCAAAATCCGTTGAGCAGTTTTAAAGATTAAAGGGAACAAAGGGACATGAGGGAAAAGAAAGCGACTTTGTTTTATAATATGTATAGATAATACAATTAATACAAGATAATTAAGCTATACTAGTATAATCATACGCAAAAACAAGCATTACATCCTACGAAAAATCTGGTATTTAACAATTCCTAAGTGCTGACTGCTGAACTTGTCAAGTTAACATAGACGTCTTACCATGAGGCGCTCCGCTCGTTGACCGGACTTAAACCTAAGATTAGTAATACTTCCTAGAACCCTATACATCTAATAGGATTCTAGGTCTCCTGTTACAAAGACTATTAGGTTCACTTGTTAATTTGTTCACAACTTTACAGTTCAGCGTACACAAAACTTATTTTACACTCGTTTACCGATTTTACAGTTTACAGTTTAACTTGGGTTTAATTTTAAATTCTTATTAGAATTCCTGTAGAGTACTCAGAGATTTAATAATTAATTTAACGAACAGTTTGACAGAGACTAATATAAAATATGTAGTTTACGTCAAAATCTTCTGTAAATTAAAATGAATAATTAGTAATCATAAATTATTTTCACTAAGTGCGGTCCGAAGTACTACATTTTGCGGCATTCCTTTTATTTCCTCTTCGTATTCTTCTCTCTTTAATCCTCTTTTCTAAGTAGAATTATTTCTTCGTATTCTTCTTTCTTTCATTCTTCTTTAATTCTGTCTTCTGTGTAGAACATTGGCAAACCCAAGAGCACGGTATGAAGTTCCTACAGTGCGTCATAAGTAGGAACTCTATACCTCGCTAGTGGCAATCACCTTATATCTTCTTTTCATTCTTCTTTCTTCTTGGCAACAAGAATACTACCTTCATTCTTCCTGTTTCTCTATTGTTTTGTCTTCTTTTGTCCTTTAATTCTTCTTTCTGTAAATAAGAATCAAACCTTGTTGTTCCCTATATGAAAATTCAAGATTTCTCTAAAAGATGAAAGAATTTATAATTATCTAAAATAATATGAGTTAGTGTAAAGCATTTTAACAGCCGCAAGTTAGAGTTAAATATATAATAATTTTAATTTTAATGTAGGTACTACATGAAAAATAAATAAATTTCTTAGTCTCAACTATCAGGGATATTTGTGTCGGCCATTATAATAGTGGTATAACTCCATAATATATAAAAGGTTTTTAGTTTCCCATAGTGGGCTCATAATGTATCATAATTATATTATTATCTTTCAATAATATAAAAATTAAGCAACTCCACTGATACCATTATTACATATATAGCGACGTAGATGTCGCTATATTGTTTACTGTTTAGTCTAGGAACAGATTTGTACCTACCTACTGCTAATCATCATAATTCGTTTCATTAAAATAACTTCGTCTTATTTGTAAGTAACTATATATATACTATTATAATATTTCATTTGATATCTACAGTAAACAATATTATGCATTGAATAGAAATTTGTACTTTTTTTTCTACGCGTTAATTAATACAACTCTTAAGAGGCCGGGGTACCCTCGAATTTTTCATACATATAACATACGTAATACCAAAATCATTTTCTCACACGAAAATATTTAAAATGTTTGAGTTATTTTTCAGCTTAAAATAGTAATTGCCTAGTTTCCTGCACAATTTTTTTTTACAAAATATTTAAACACTAAAAAATAGAGTAAAACACTAAAAAATTATATAAATTAATAATAAATTTACTACAAAATATTTAAACTCTAAAAAAACTTATTTTGGTATCTTTCTAAATCTTTCAAACATAAGATTTCATAAAAAATGGCCCTCCACCACGAACGCTCTAACTTCGAATGTTAGAAACAAACAATGATATTAGAACCCGCTAACTCAAACAAAGGTCTGTGATTCCTTTCTAATTACCATATGAATATAGGCAGCTGCTCCCAACCCTAATTAATATCAAAATTTGCATACTCTATCCGAAAGGGGTACTAGACATGTGCTTGTTTTAACACCTTATCAAAACTGTCACAGATAATTTTAACGTTAATTATAGAAAAATTATATATGTTAGAACACTTTAAAATTTAAATAAAATGAAAACGGATATAGAATAAAATAACTATCCGTTTCCATTTGATTTTAATGGAAACTAAAATTTTAAATATTAATGTGCATTGAATTTTTAATTGTGCGGTTAGCAGTTAGCACGTTACTTAATACTTTAAATCGGTAGCACTATATCCATACATTTTGCCTTTTGAACGAGAACTAACCTGCACTATAAATAAAATAACTTATACTTTGACAAAACCAGTAGGATTGCACTGCTGCAGCTGTATCGATTTGGATTAGACACTTATATAAGAATAAACCGCAGTAATCGTGGTAAAAGCTAACCCTTAAGATTTGAAACCCTTTTTATGTAAATTTGGTCACCCTGACTCATTACCATAAGAAACATTGTGCCTTGGGAACTCTTCCGGAAGATATTTCTCTTGTATTTTTAATATTTAAATAAGAAAAGTATTTAATTTGCATATTTTTTTTAATACCAGAAGTCGTTTGCGACTGTCGCGGCAACACTTCCCATACAACCCTATTTCGCTACCGTGTGTGCGGGGACCTAAATAAAAATAATCAAAACTTTAAATCATTACTAGCTGTCCCGGCAAACGTTTCTTTGCCATATTATATTAAGTATATCGCCCGTTTTATTTTATTGAATATAAGTATATCACCATGCCAACGTCCATCGCTATCCCGTGACCCGCGTCGCATAAACAATGGTCGCTCTTTACAGACAAATAATTAGCAATAAATTAAAATTGCGACTATAATTTGAGATTTAAACTATCCTATCTCTCAAGTTGGATCGAACTGCACATGGTGTGCGAATTTTATTATAATCGGTTAAGTGGTTTAGGAGTCCATTGAGGACAAACATTGTGACACGAGATTTATATATATTAAGATTTTAAAATAAAATAAAGTGTATTTTGCCTTTTTTGCCACAATTCGTCATCATTGACGTTGATTGTGCATGCTCTATATTTTACAATAATGGTGAATATTATCATGGCTATTATTGACCTTTAAGCAATTTGAGGATAAAATATTTTTTTAAATAAAATGTTAATTTTTAACCCTGCACCACCCACATTAACGTGAAACATGCGTGCATATCTCCGACACCCGAAAACATGAAATATTAAACTATTTACATACTGATATGTGGGTTAACTATTTTATCACCGCAATAAATATTTTCTTATCCCAACACCCATTTAAATATTAAAATTATGTTATCAGTGGAGGTGAAAAACATTACACCTAATTTCCGGTAACGTGTTCAAAAACAAAGAACGCGTTTGAATTTCGAAAGTTCGTGTTGAAAATTAGGTTTTTGTAGAGTTTAGGGCGATTGTGTGGGTGCGACTAAAATTTTGCTTCTTTTCTTGTAGATAATATATTTTTCAAAGTTGCTTATAGACCAAGATAGATAACGAACCAAAGTAAAAAGGAGAAAAGTTTTCTAACAAAAGCATGAAAGATTTTGTATTATATAGATACAGATATTGTAGGTCTTAGATATAGAAAAGTTCGGTTCATTGATTTATATCTATCTTAGCCAGGATTTTTCACCAAATAAGGAATTTTTCGAAAACGTTGGTGTATTATGTGTTTTATAGTTTAGTAGCTCAGTCTCATTTATTAGTATAGATAGTCAGGGTCGGAGTTAATGGGGCGGAACGTACAACTGCTGTGTCCGCCCCTGATAATTAGGGCACCGGGGGGCACTCCACGAAACATATTATTAAAACTTTTAATAATACCCACCTATCGCCATAGATTAAAAACGCGTAGATCTGGCCGGGGGGCCCATTCCGAGTGACATCGTGATGAATCGATGACAGGTTTTTGACATTTTACTGGACACGATTTGTTGGTTTTGATACTAAATTGCCGCAACTTTTCGGGCAATCCGAAACTTTTTGAAGGATAAAAACTATTATAGTCTCCTCACGGCTCACAGGACTCAAACTATCTCTTTACCAAATTTTATAAAAATCGTTACAGTGCTTAAAAATATATAATGAGGAGACATACATACACTTTTTCGTTGATCATTATAGAATTTATTATAATATAATCACATTTCATGACACCGTTCGGTTCGTATAATAAATAAAAAAAGAAAAGAAAAAACACGAGATAGACGCCGTTTTTTGCACTCGACTTACGACACGCGTCTCTATTAATTAACCACGTCTACCTGTCGCCTACATCTGTGGCTTAATTAGACAAAAATGTGGGATCTGTCAGATAATGCGACATGTTGACATGCTGACATGATCCAAACGAAATAATTAATATACGTGACATGACACTTATGATGAAAGACACATCTGACTGTTCTGTTACATTTATATCAATGGCGTGAAATGCAGCCGGTCCATGTTGGCCAGTGACAAACAAACGCAAGCGATTACGAACGTGTATATTCGTCTAAGATTGTCTATGATCGACGTCGATGATGTGTAGTTAACTTCGCAATCATAGTGGCTATTGCTCATCGTGGTGCAACGTGGAGACGAGCCAAATATGTATGTATAAATCCGGCATAAAATGACACATAAGCACATTTTCAATTTTTAGGGCCTGTTTCACCACTTTCTGATAAGGCTATCCACCACTTAACTTGACACATAGAGTATGGAGAATCTGTCAAATATTAAGCCTATCGGGCACCTTATCAGGAAGCGGTGAAACAGGCCCTTAACACCTTCACTGCGTAAGCTAATTTGTAAGATCTGACACAATGGCATTACGAGACTGAAAGTATTCGTATCTTTCCTTTCGCAATGACGCACCGAGACTCTTACGAGTGGCTTTCTTAAAACCTTGATATTTCTATATCTTGATAACCTGATTTCGTGTTTTATTTATATGAAACGATAAACAATGAATGTATCTTGTAGTATGTGGTCTCGCCCGAAGATAGCAGTAAAAATTATTGAGAAAAACTCAAAAGAAATTTACGAGAACTTAAGGGCCTCGTAATTGTCAAAAATCACAATTTAATAAAAATATACGAGTTCATTTGGATCTCGTAATTTACATTTTAGTTAAATATCGATAAATCAATAGTGATGGGAAATTAAACAATTCAAAAATATCGATAGTATTTATTGAAAAAAAGTAGCAAGTAACAAAATATTCAATGTTTTTCATTAAAACATGACGAACATAAAGTTTTCTTGCATTTATTACAAAACCCTTTTACTTGTTTTGTTTTTTTGTCGGGCTCTCTGCTCGTCATTGTTTGTCTGGCCTTCTCATAACAACCAACACAGCGTCTTTTTTTACTATATTTTATTGTGTATTTATGTTCGGATACTACTGTTTCACTATTATCAATTTTTTTTTACCAAAAAGCTCCCCCTTGAATTTCTGAATTAAATTTCAATAACTTTTTCGTTAGCACAACATAGACACAACACTAATTAATTTCCGGGTGCGCGTCGTACGAGAGTTTATGGATCTCGTAACGCACTAGATGTAGATTTTTATTATATTGTCGCTACGAGACGCATTAGGTCTCTTACGATTTTATTGATAAAAATATTGCTACCAATATACCTAATCATCATAAGTTCAGTTATCTCACTCTAACTTGAAAAAATCGTATAGAAAACTAATTTGCCGGAACGAGTAAAACATACAAATTCACCTTCGCACCGGATGAAAGTCACAAGCGAGATTCATAAGGTCTCGTACCGCAGCGAACGTGTTAACCAAACAAATTCTATAGATAGACCGTACGAAAATTATTGTCGAAATCATTTTTTGTAACATTTCCACATGTAGATCTAAACAGGTATATCCGTGGGTTGTAAGGGTTCTTTAGGTACTCACGTGAAGTACTGAGTACTTCAGTCCCTTTAGGGATAGACGTACATTGTACAAGTCTATCTGAAAAAGGTTTGGTGCTTTTTAAATTTTTTTATTAGGACTAGAACTGAAGGACTATAATGGCCGGTAAATTATTGAAAAAAAATAAATATAAAAGAAAGAAATAATGAACTCTGAACTGAGTCACTTTATTTCAAAAGTGACAGGTATTTCCTTTCTACTGAAACAATACCTAGTGTTTTTTTATTTATTCATACGCACTTACGTTCCTTCTTCGCATACAAAGAAAAAAGAAAGAAATAAAACCATAAGATACGCTAACAAATCCCACTCATTTTGAGGATTTGCAGTTGAAATTAGTTGCAAATCCTGGCTTACCCACCCCCGGTCTTTCAGACCCCACGACGAATGGTATGTAACATTTTTATTGTCGTTCGCGGTGTTTATGTCTGTGATTATATTTTTACGAATATTGTAATAAACTAAATAATATAAAATTTCGTAACTCGTAATATTTTATTATGGACTTTTTACACTGTTTACATACATTTCTTGCTCCTAATCTTATAGGAAATATTATAAGCACGTGAAATATGAATTTCATAGCAATAGAATGTTTCTTATTTTATTAAAAATGCTGAAGGTGTTTTAATTTTTAATTGCCAATTTGATTTTTCCTGCTGCTGTGCTATTTTCCAATTTAGTCTTCGCCTATTTTTATATCAAAATCTAATGGCAGTCGGTCGTTAAATTCGAAACTTCAATTAATGGCTATCTCAAAGAGATAAGATAGTAAATAACGTTTTTGATGACTTATGAAATGTTATACGGTCTAATATAATATAATATCGTTAAAATTTTCAATATTATATTATTCGTTTGTACATCCCGTTATATCATTATATAAAAAATATATGCTAGTTACTAGCCATGCCATTAGACTGCCATTAGATTTCGATATAAAAATAGGCGAAGACTAAATTGAAAAATAGCACTCCAGCAGGAAAAAATCAAATTAGCAATAAAAAATTAAAACACCTTTATTGGCCATTTTTATTAAAATAAAAAACATTGTATTGCTATGAAATTTATATTTCACGTGCTTATAATATTTCCTATAAGATTAGGGCCAAGAAATGTACAAACAGTATACAAAGTCCATAATAAAATATTACGAGTTACGAAATCTTATATTATTTAGTTTATTACAATATTCGAATATCTCCTTTTTGGGTGTCGGCTAAAATCAAAGGGAGCAGGCGAAACCTGCTCATATTCGTTATATACGTTCAAAAATAATCGAAATAAAAAGATAATCTGAAAAAAATCTGAGTAACATGAACAGTAAGTAGGGTATTCCTCTATGGTACAAGTAATAGTAGTTTCATATTTTTTAATGCCAGTCAATTAAAAAGTTAAAAATGCTAAATTGCACAAAATATTCAACCCAGGTGGTTGCTATTTCGATATAATATATGCTAACATTTTCCTCTTGATAGTTGTGAGTCATATTACATGTGACGCGTTAGCGTGGCCCTAATGTATATTTCAGAACCATTTTGATTACATACATTACGCTTTTGGTGACATTTGTAGACTAATCTTTTAATATTTATTATATTTTGTCACATAAAGTACGTAAATTTAATTTTTATAACATCACTATACAAATATTTTAACCTTTCAAAAGTTTTTAGTGCCGCGAAAAATATGTCCATATAGAAAAATAGCACGTCTCCTTTTTTGAAAGTCGGTTAAAAAATGTAAAAATGGGGCTTACTTCTGAAAGGTATTAGTCAATAGACTATATTAAGTAGCGTGGATTGTTGGAGGGAAAGCTATAGACCAGTATAACTTGAGCCGTCGGTGTACCACGCATGACGCATGCATGAAACACTGACAGTTTTACTACTTCACAGCTAATATACAATTATTGACTTAAAAAATGTTTAGATTACGATTAGCATTATTTATGTTTTTTTTTTTCACTAACAAGTAACTACTTTTTTCTTTTTTTAAACAGAAAATTTCATTTTTATTCATAGAAACAACAGTAAACGTAAGTTTACTATTTTGATTTTGAGGTTCATCATAGGCAAAAAATCCTAAAATTGTTAAACACGTCATGCCCTATGAACATAATGCTCACTATACCTACTATTATTGATCATGTTATTACTTATTAGTCATTAAACTAAATCGATGCTCATTATAATATCAAATAGCTATTACAATTTACAATGTATTACATCAGCAACCAACTGCGCATCTATGTATTTAAGACAATGGAAATGCGTTGTAGTTTTTATCTGTGAATTTTTCAAAAGTTAATTAACAGATCAAATTCGCGATAGTGTGGACATGCCCTAAATAGCGTGCGTATCGGCAGTTTACTGACAATGCGAATGTGAACATCATTTTCATGTAAAAACCACTTAACTGTTTGTTCATTTTAATTATTATAATTTCAGTCTAATTCTGCACGAATTAAGTCACGGCAAGCAACTAGTAGTAAACGATCGTTTACCGCGACCAGTCTAACTTGAACCTTCGTACAAAATAGAAATTGATACAGTAACATAACTTAGCTGTGTTCTCGAAATTCGTACATATACAAAGACAAGTTTTATGCAAGCGTGTTTCTTTATTATTTTTCTCTCTAAAGCTATCTAAATTCTAAAGCTACGCTAAAGTTTACGTGCGATTTACGCGATGCATTATGAGGATAGTCTACTATATTATTTATACTATGCTTCATATTTGGCGTATAACGGCTTATAGATTACTGTTCACGCACTGTGAGAATACGTCTATCAAACGCGAAAAACAATTTTCTGTTTAATAGCGGTACCGTCACTAAGCGAAACGCTATATTTTATTTCCTGGACTTTTTTTACGAACAGATTTTTATTGCCGATTGTAAATCATTAACCACTTTTTACTAATAGCTTTTTCAGTACACACTAAATTAAGTAAATAATTTTGGATAAGGTTTTGAGAGCTTACACTTAACGGTGTCAAATTTTCTATGTACTTATTTATATTCACATATTTTGCAACACGTCAAACGCCATTTTTAAGAATTTAAAGGCGCTCAATATTTTCCTAAACTAATATCATAAATATCATTATTAAAAAGTTGACTTTTCAAACAACCATACACTTGAAATCGGATAAAAATCACAAAAAACAATAGCAATAAGTCGTCCAGTATAAGTTGGTCCGTCATAAACTAAGTGCTCCAAGACTTCTCCCCCGGTTGTTGTCCTGTGTAATTACGTGTGAAGTTGCACTTCATTGTCGCCAAATGCATTGGCGTTCAATAATCTAGATTCACACTTTATTCCTGGAATTGTTTTATTTATTTAAAATGGCCCTGTATCATTTTTGTTAGTTCAAAGCCTTTTCCAAGCGCTATGCGGTAAGTAAAAAGTACGTGAAATTTTAATGATATTATTCCATCTTATTAAATATGTAGGTATTGATTTATATTTTTCAATACTGAATACTGACCCACGAAGTCTATGTTTTTCACAAAAATAGTAGCAAATTAAATGGTAGTGGCAAAAAAGGTTACAAAATTATTATCAATAACTCGCTATTAGTAAAACTATACTCTATTAATAAAACAATTCATCTAAATTCATACATCTGTAAAAGTAAACACTCGTTTTCAGGGTGTTTAACGGCTTATGCTACTGCAGTCTGCAGTGGAGTTATTTTAACTCGAATTCCCATGACTTGATCCTTAAGTAGTCAGCATAAAGCTTCTAACTCGGAACTGTTAACGGTGGCCAATAAAATTATGGTTATGACTTATGACTTATGGCGTGTTACGCACGATTTTATTGTTGTTACCATTAGTAATATATCGTGTATTTTTGAGTGAAATCTTTAGGGTTCCGTAGGCAACAAGGAAAAAAAAATTCATGCCCGCTTGATGTGTAGGGCAGGTACCATGAAAAATTTTTTTTTTGTCGGCATCATGAATATATTGCGTATTCATGCAAAATTGCAGCTTTGCAGGTCCTATAATATCTGAGCAAAACCACGGACAGACAGACAGACGGAAAGACGGACAGACGGACAGACCGACAGACGGACGGACAGACAGACAGACGGAAAGACGGACAGACAGAGATACTTTCGCATTTATAATATTAGTATAGATGAGTGCTTCTACATTACTAGGTAAAGCCCGTAAACATGGGATGTTTTTGCAAATATTTATATTGCAAAAATGAGCACAATATGCGTTTCTGAATGCGGATGCGTCGTTATCTATTCCGTGCTTCAAGTACTAGAGGGAATCTCATCGGAAATTCACCATTATCATACCCTCTGACATACATAAACACATCGGCATACGCGCATTCGAAAACATACCCAAAATGTGTGGCATAGGGTCCATTTTACCCCACTTTTGGATTGCACACGTGTAGGGTTGGACCCCACGCACTCTCTCGGGGGTAATTTTTACCCCATCACTGCGCGTCGCCACCCACTACTCATCATTGGATATTTGAATTACTTATAAGCAATTTCATTGATTCGATTTTTGGGAAAATAAATATAATCGTCAGCCATTTATTGGCGGTTTATCTAATGCAGAGCTGTAGTGAGTTAACTTATTTGTGTTACATTCAAATCAATTCTATGCTCACTTGAAAATTATGATTATCGTAATGTGATGAATATCTTACAAAGGGATAGTAATTTTCCATCACATATACCAACCGTAAGAAGTGGCTATCATTTATATTTATTGTGATTGAATACGGTACGGTATAATAAAGAAAATCAATCAATATTCAAGCCTACATCAAGCCATGTCGGTTTGAATCTTGATTGATTTTAGTGTATGTTCAGAGTTGACAAAAAAAGTTTTTTTTCTTTCTTAACCCTTAAGCGCAGACCATTATAAGTTGAGCCGTTGCAAACAAAGTAGCGTTTAATTTTAACTCAAAATCAATACGATGCCACACACTGTATAATCACTAACTCAATAGGGTTCAGTAGTGTTTGACATTGTCGCTTACCAAAAATAAAAAATAAACAATTAATATTCACATTAGGCTTTAAAAGACATTTAAAATGAAAGGCGTAATAGTCAGGGAGCCCTAGAACATTTTTTTTTATAACTAACAAGCTAATTTTTTGTGAGTAGCTTTATTTTAATAAGACAAACAACATTTTTATCTGCGAAAAATCTTGCAAGTGGTAGCTAACAGAGATAGAAAGGATTACATACTTTGATTTGATGCTCCTAAAATATGGATTGTTCTATTTGTAGGACAATGTTACTCTTAAATTATATAACTATTAACCTACCAATATACAAAAAATCTGCTGGTTAGAGTTCCGTTTTAGGGTTCTGTAATCAACAAAACTTGGTTGACTTCGCAGATAAAAATGTTGTTTGTCTTATCAAAATGAAGCTACTCACAATGATTAGCTTGTTAGTAATTAAAAAAAATGTTCTCACTATAAAATGTTATACTAGACTATAATAATATGCCATGACGCCATGCCTAGTATAAACTAGGCATGTCAATAAATCTAGCTTTTTAAAGGCCATTTCATGAATAAAAAATACGATAAATAATTAATTATTATGCGAGTATTATTGTTTTTAGGATTCCGTAGCCAAATGGCAATAAACGGAACCCTTATAGATTCGTCATGTCTGTCTGCCTGTCTGTCTGTCTGTCCGTCCGTATGTCACAGCCACTTTTCTCCGAAACTGTAAGAGCTATACTATTGAAACTTGGTAAGTAGATGTAGTTTGTGGACCGCATTAAGATTTTGATACAAAAATGAAAAAAATATTTAAAATTTTGGTCCCCATAGGTACAAGTTACAACAGAAACCAATTTTTTTTTCATATAACCTATGCGTGTGGGGTATTTATGGGTAGGTTTACAAAATTAATACTGAGGTTTATAACATCATCTAACCTGAATAGTTTGCGAGAGAGACTCTTCCAAAGTGGTTAAATGTGTGTCCCCCCCCTCTAAGTACTTCTTAAGTAAATGATAAGTCTAAAAATAATATATGATGTGCATTACTATTAAAACTACCAACGAAACTTGGTTTGAATGAGATCTAGCAAGTAGTTTTTTTTATACGTCATAAATGGTAAACCTTAATGTAACTTTCATTAAATCAATGGAAATATAAAAATAAATCAAAAACCTTTTCATTTCATAAAAAATAAACCTTATTGCTGCTGCGGAACCGTTCATGGGCGAGTTCGACTCGCACTTGGCCGTTTTTTTTTCAGTATTGAAATAATATTTATATTAATTTATCAAATGTATGTCAGTAAGGTTTTCATCGCTAAAAGGCACTAGTTTGCTGCCAACTTGGCAGCCAACGTTTCAATTTATAAAATTGTAGTGTTTTTAACAATACATTTTTGAGAAATACTCTATGACAGAGACTTTGTTTTTGTTTATTGAAACAATTTGAAAACTTACTATTATTTTTAGTAGAATTTTTTTTAGACATTAAACATATTTTGTAATTTGAACACTTATTTTTAAAAATGATAAAAAAATAACTACATAGTACCATACATACCACACTTGCAGTTTGCATCCAAAATTCATCTAATTTGTTTTGACATTCGCAAACGAACGACCCAGTAGCCCGCCTACTAGTTTGCACATCGAATTAAAAGGGTGTCACTAATGTCTGGAAAATAAATCTTAACCACATGCAAATAGAATTCAAAGTCAAACGACCGCGACACAATTGAGTTTCCCATATCTATGATACGCTGAGCCCTTTTTTGTGAAAAGGGGAATCCCCTTAGCGCGTGCCGAAGGATCAATACCAACTAAAACTTTAAAGGTCATTCCTAATTTAGTTTACTCGTAAAACTATAATTGTAAGCCGTAAAACTTGGCGAGAACTGCGAAAATATTTAAGATTTTTTTCAAAACAAAAAAGTTTTTTAAGTTTTCGTTTTTTTGTATACTTAATTTTTTTTTTTCGTAAAAATGATTAGAAATAAAATGTGGATATTAGCAGGTGAAGTAGGTAAGCTACAATTACAGTTTACAACTTATAAGGTTTGTTCAAATTATTAAGGAAAAAATGAGTAAGTATATAAGAGCCCTATGCTATAAAATGTTAATTAGTCACTTCATCCACTTACTATCATAATATATATATATATATATATATATATATATATATATATATATATATATATATATATATATATATATATATATATATACTGATAGAAGTAAAAAAAAAAACTAAAATTCTAGAATAATCAAAAAATATTTTACCAATTTTTTACTTATTCGGTTCGAAGTGCAGCAGCTCAAAAAATGCAATTTTTGAAAGTAATTCCAAACCACTTCTGTAGTAACTAATTATGCAGCTATTAGACGTAACACATACACAAAGACCATTGTCTGCAGCACAATGGCTGAGTCACGGAAGACAATGAGACCAGACGTAAACGTACGGGTAATTTAAATGCCTAGTTTCTTAGCTTTTTTTCAACGTATTTTTTATTCTTTAATTAATAACTGTTATATGCTTTAATCGTTTTCATTATTGTTTAATGTGTAATTAATTTATCATATACCTACTTAATTAAAAATGATTTTTTTTATTGTAACTATTTACTTATTGTTTGGCGAAAGATGTCGAGTTAAAAACAAATTGAATATCCATACCTGAATTCTCTGAATATAATACTTTAATCCAAATCCATTACAGTTACATCTGCAACAACAAAAAAATATAAGTATTAGTATTTTTCGTCAATAGAATCTTTATTATACAAATTACTTTTTATATTTTTTCCATTATCCTTCACATTTAAAACTGTACTATCAGAGAAGTTGATTCCTATGCACATGGCGGACCTAAGTAATTTGGTCGCGTAACGCGTTACGTCAAACCCAGCCGACCGATCACAGCTAACATTGAATTGACATAAGCCGACCACATGACTTAGGTCCGCCATCTGCATAGGAATCAACTTCCCTGATAGTACATGCCACCAGGGATCATAGAACCCTCTTGTATGTTATTGAAACAACTGATCTATAACCAATGACACTTTATGTGAGATACAGCTGTGAAAATACAAGAAAACATTCGTTCATCCTCTCTATTTACTCAGTTCGACGTAAACGTAATATTATGTTTTTATGGAAAAACGACCTTGGCGATCACCTCATGTCAGTCATCACACTTTTAACCTTAACCAATAAAGGTTGTTGTGAAATCACGATTGATCAAATTATTTTAAGATTTTCCGCTTACAGCGCGCAGCATCATGATTGTTTACGATTTTAGAATTTTTGTTTTTTCACCAATGTTTAGTTTTTAAATTGTTTTTGAGTTGTGGTCACAAAACTTTGTAATTATTTTAAAATCACAAGCATTATGTTCCTGCAAATATTCATTTACAAATATATTTTATACAAATGGTCATTTTTAATAACTCACATGACAAATCTAAACACTATCACTTCTAATATCAAATTAAAAAAAAAAAACGCCACTGGTCGTTATTCACAAAAAAAAATACGATTTATAACTTATACGTTACACTTTTGTATAAATATCACTGAGAATAAAAATTTAAACTAAGCTAACTATACGAACTAACTACTGACTATCTCACACTAGACTGCTCGCTGCGCCTCCTATACAGCCTTATAAAGGGCAACGTACACGTCACAAATAATGACAAAGTTTGTTACAAGTAGTTACATTAAATGCAATAAAATACCATCGAATTAAAATGTTTTATTGATAAATGATGGAATACAAACCAAGGAAATATTATTTGGCTACGATTTTAAAGTAAAAAAGGAGAAATTATATTATTATCATGTTTTGAATATTCATGCGACATTGTTTAAAAAACAATTACATTTATTGATAAACGCATTGTATCAGTGTATAATAATTATTATATTATCCATACTACTTTGACTGAATAAAAATAAATGATATATTTGACCTTATTTTAGAGATTATATTACATAAAACATAATAAACTTAAAAAAATAAAATGAGCACATTCAAATATTATAAAAAAAAACATTGACACACATCCGAAATTTAAAAAGAAACAAAGACTTTTTTTATAATTAAAAAAAAACTCACAGTATCGGAATGCCAACGCCAGTGAGTCACTCTGTTTTTGTTGTACGATGATTTGGCGTTTATTTTTTTTATCCGTGCAATGGCCGACACGACCTATACGACCTAGTCTCTGTTAGGTTACATCTAACGTTTTTTTGTTTACAAAAAATGTGCGGTGAATAACGCTGGAATTGATTTTAAATTGTAGGCAATTTAGACGAATTTGGCACGCTTAATATTTTTGTTACCGTATTCGGATCAAAAAAATGGATAACACTTTATGTTGTTTTGTTTATGATGGTCTATTTTTAAAGGGACACGAAATTTCAATATAAAGGGTTACTTACAAAAAAATTACGAATAGCATTCACAGACAGACAAACAACGAGCGGATTTATCTACAGAAATTATCATTGAGGTTAATTATTTTTAAAGTGACAAAAGAGATAAATAAATTGAATGAACAATTTAAAAACAATTTGAACGATTGGGGACTCTTTTACGTCGTGGATAGAAGGCAACAAGCCGAAAAGAAAAAAATATCGTCACTAATCAATCTTTAGTGCTGTTTTATGCTTGTAGTAAAATAAATTAATGGCAAGTAAAATAGGCAAGTCGAGTCACAAAAAAACGGAATGTTGCCTCGGAGACTTCAATTCCTAGATGCGAATGCCCTAACAGTAAACTAAAATGCCACGTAAATACTACCTAGAATGGGATAAAAAGATTTATTCCTTAATAGGGCTAAGACTGTAATTAGCACTAATAATAACCTAGGGCATAGGCAAAAAATCTACTCCGACCGGTCTCTGATTACCCACTTCTCGAAACGTATCATTTGCCAGAAAAACATGACCAGTTCTACACAACTTGCTGAGATATTTTTCCTCTGTGCGACCTTTATTCCAGCGACTTAAGGATTACTCTCATAGAATCTGAGAGGTAAAATAAAGCTGAACTGAATAAACACCACCTACTTATGTTTGGAACTTTAACTAAGGTCTTTGAACAAATACTAGTGTTCCTTTTTTATTTAACGCCACAGGATAGTAATTTATGGTCTGCTGTTTTTTTTTTTCAAAAAGCTTATTAAATTTTTTTCGCATGTATGTAATTATATTATGTATTTTATTTTGATGTTTTTATTTATTAAAATGTCTATCTACAACATTTTAATAATGTAAAGTAATTAAAATAAGACATTTGTACGTGTTATCGTTATTCAACTATTTTTATTGTGAGTATATTAGATAAAATATATCTAACCTGATAAACTAATGTAAAGTCTGAAATCTATTTAGAGAATAGGCTTAATTAAAAATTTATAGTGTTTTTATAGACTTTTTAGTTGTTTTATATTAGTGTAAAACGATAAAGTAAATTTTATAGCGAAATTCCAGGTTAATTAAAATGTTACGGCTGTTTAATTTATCTTCTTTCTATTGTTTGTTTTATATAATTTTGTATACTTTATCACTTGTAGAGTTTTTACTAAATAAAAAATATATATACACGGAAACAATTATATTCTACTAAATACAGATCTGTTACGTTCATACTATTTTCCGGCTTAAATTGCTTCCGAACAATTTTCAAATTCAATTGTCAAATTTGACAGATAAGTGAAACAAAAGATATGCCATTTACATAGAAGAGACAGACTAAATAAAAGACGACCCAATTGGCCCGTATTTGAGGCTTCACAAGTTTCACAACGCGCGCGGTAGTAACATATAATATCTGCTTTGAGTTTTTTTATATAATATCATTGCACGGAAAGAAGGTTATTTGTTCTTAGTTCTTAGAGCCGGGACACAAAAACGCGGCACGACGTCGTACGGCGTTGTAAAAAACCACGGCACGACGCCGTACAGCGGTGTACGACGTCGTGCCGTGGTTTTTGACAACGCGTTACGCGCGTCCGACACGGCGCCGTACGACGCCGTACGACGTCGTGGCGTGTTTTTGTGTCCCGGCCCTTACAAATTCTCTCATACTTTGGCACTGGTAAATTCCATTATACTAACCAACATTTTAGTGATTAATGATTATTTCTTACATTTTTGTGATGTAATTATTTTTATTTTACTATAATTTATTCTTAGATAAATGATTGGTCTCGTGCGCGCGCTACAACCGCGACCATGAGGTACTAATTATGTATTCTGTGCTACGACTTTTATTCTTTCTTTCATTTTTCTCAAAAACTTAAGTTACGTCGCTTCAATATAAACATGTTGTCATCGTATCAAGAACGTAAACAATTTACACTAACGCATAAACGGCTCAGATCCCACGGTTTTTGTAAAAAAAAAAACTGTAAACGATGTTTTTTTCTTTCTTTTTTTCTTTAGACAGGTCCGAACAGGTGTCTGGATTGTGTGATGCCATATGCAACTAACATGTGCTACAAAAATACAATTTATTTGTATTATTAAAAAAACAGAGGGTAAAGAGAAATTTTGTTTTGACTGTCGTTACGAATTGAAGGTTGGAAACTAGAAAGTGTATTGAGTTAATAATTAACTATTTTCTAGGTCTACGTAAAACGTCTTTTGTCTTCAAAGTTAAGTTAATTTTTTAATCTCTATCTACATTCTACATTAATGAATTATTATTAGGTTAGTTACGCCTCCGTGGTCTAGTGGTAGAGAGCGCGGCTCTTATCTCGGAGGTTGTGGGTTCGATTCCCGCGTTGGAAACATGATATTTCCAAGTTTGGTTAGGACAATGCAGGATGATCACTTGATTGTCTGACAAGTAAGATGATTCATGCGTCGGATGGGCATGTAAAAAGTCGGTCCTGCGCCTGATCTCTCGCCAGTCGTGCCGGTCTTCCATCCCACTGGGTTATGAGAGTGCTCTTGTGTACTGCGCACACACTTGGGCACTATAAAATTACTCCTGCGTAGCTGGCCTGGTTTCAATGAAACCGGCCACCGTCACCGAAACCGGTGTGGGAGCTATTGTATTATTATTATATTAGGTTAGTTATTTCATTTATGTATTAATGTATTATTTTAGACAGAACTACATTGCCCACACAATAATAGAGTATGATCTTAATGTTTATATTGGTTTCTTTTCGCATAGAACCATCTCACACAGGTAGATTCCGTTTTTATTAAAAAATAATCTTAAACGTTTACGACATAAGAAACATATTTCTATGAATTGGATGTGTGGACGTGTATAATTTAAAACATATCAAGATTATGGGTTGTGACAAAAAGTAATGAAATTGTATAAAATGAATGCATTACCCTGAATCAGTCTAATATGGTGCAATAATCATCATCAGCAAATTAACTTTATTCTTTGAATTATGGTAGGTGGTATGGATGGTATGGATGGTAGGTTAAAGGGACATAATTATGAGGACAGAAAAAGCGACTTTGTTTTATACTATGTAGTGATATGTATACGTCACCTAAGAGTTAGGGCCTACGGGGTTGTCAATCCACCCCCTAAATTATAATGGTTTAGGTGTCACTTAAACGTCGGTGTAAACAAAACTGACGTTAGGTGCCCCTTATATTGGCTTAAGGGACACCTAAATTTTAAGTGATGTTGGTAAAAACGGGCATTAGAGACTTAATTGGTGATGTTACTTCTTTATAAAAACTTTCAGAATATATTTCCTCTAATACGTATAAATTATGGATGTTCAATTCCTAAGATCAATATAATTATTATGACTTTGAATAAAAAGTGATACGAAATTTCAATTGAATCTAAAATTTGCAGTTACATCCAAGACACCAAATTACAAAATACATACTTACAACAAACTTTTTATTACAATTACACAAAACACGAAATCACAAAAAAACACATTAAGTTTTTTAACTTCTTTTGATAAAATTAACATTTATTCACCTCGAGGGCCCAAAATCAAAATAAATAGGGGTTTAACCCAATTTCGAGAGCAAAAAAACGTTACCTGCTCGTCCCCACGAGGTCTTTTAGACCTTGGATCGGGGGTACACTGGGGTTAAGCGCATTTATTTATTGAAATATACAACCCAGAGTAGTTTTTGAGACAATATTTGCTGTGTTTTATCAAACATGCAATAGATTTCAGTCATCCCTAACATTTTAAGGATGATTAAGACTAATATTAGCTGTAAATTAAAAGTTTGTATTAAATTAAATCGTAAGAATATAATAGTAGGAAACCGCACGTCGCAAATTCGACCCGTTAATTAAAAAAATAGGTAAATAATAAAAAAAAAACCTGGCTAGACGGTTACTTTATTTTTAAAATTGTCAGCGGGAAGTACCAAGTGCATCCTCACCATTATGCCATTCCAAAAGATTGTTTTTTACAAAGTCGGTAAAAAAGGGTCAAGAATGTTCGCTCACCAAATGGGACATCGGGACAGGTTCAGTATTTACGGGTTAAAGTTGCGTTTCCGACAGCCCGCTACGATTGATTATTCTTCAATTCGAGAATATGTTCAATGAGATTCCATATTCAAAAGGTTTCGAAAAAGTTTTTTTTACTGATTTCAAAAGAGGTTTTCACTATAATCTCGTTGAAGTTGAAACCAAAAAAAAAAACAGTATTAATGTAATTAAAAAAATACATAAAAATTACGATTAAAAAGTACCTACTTTTTTAAGACTCAGAGATATTTTGTCACCTACTTATTGAGAAAATGCCTAATGTAATTTTTGCGTCTGGTTTATCTGGTATCATTTTTAAGATTTTCGTAAATCATAATACATTATTGTATAAGTAAACATGGAATGTTAATTTAAAGCTATTCACAAAAACCAAGATGGCGGCACTGCAATATGTTTATCAGAGCGAGTGGCGAGAGGCTCAAAGCGATGCCGCCTAATGATAGTAGACCAACTTAACGCAGCTTTATCTCAGTCGTAAAAAACCTGACATAACCTACAATATAATCTGAAGTGTCAAAAATAACGAGCCTAGAGAAAATCGGGAACATATTTATGGACATGTCAAATGTCTAACCTAAAAGTTATGTATTTTTAACTTTCATAAATGCAGGACGTTTAAGCCGGATAATGAGCATATTTCATAGAATATAAATCTAAAAGTTCCAACGAATTCTGAGAACCTTCTATTTGTGAGAAGCCAAACAAGGCAACTCAATTAGCGAGGGCAGTTAGGGCAGTTGCGTTTGCGCATATCGAATTAAATAAAAAAAAAAAGAAAAACAAGATGGCCGCGCATTCAGCGGGGGAGCGATTAGTCCACGTCGTCAGTGGGGCACGCCTCATGATGAATGTTACCAACAGATACACAATTGCGATGCGATTGCGAGTTGCGATGATACGGATCAAAATTTTAAGCCTGTTTATCGTATGTACCTACGGCACAGAATATACATATAGTACCAACCTACGGTGCAAATTGAGGAGCGTTTTCTGAAAACGATACGTCGTAAAATGACATTTTTTTGAGTAGACGATTTTTTATGTTTGTTTGAGTTTTGGTAAGGAATTTAAATGATACTATCAATTAATTTTGTAGATACTTTACTGAGCTATTATTTACTGTAACAAAAAATAAAAATCAACTTAAATTTATTTAAATAATCACGTCTGAAAATCACGAGTTTTTTCAATATTGATACATCTACTGTTGATGTCTGGTTTTAATGGATACTCTGGTTTAATTTTATAGCATTTTAAATGACAGGTTCCTCATCATCAAAGTTACGGCGAATATTGTCATCATCAGGAGCAGAAGCTTGAAGCACGTCTGCATAAAAAGCTTGTGCGTCATGGTCGTCAAAAATATCACAAACTTTAAGTAGATTTTCGACATCTACTTTTTTTTGATAACAACGTATTAGTCAATCAAACTAATGCAAATAATAACGCCACAATGACGCGAGTTTGATAGAAAAAGATAAATACTATAATTAAATTTTGATTGCGTTTGATGTACTTATCGTTTTGAGAAAATTTGTTCGTCGTAGATGTATCACTTTAAAAAATTTTTACAATACTTTAATAAAATTTACAATACTTTTAGAGTGATTTATGTATCACTTACAGAAAATTCGTTAGTGCCATTGTATTTAGCTCTGAGAAAGGAGTAAGAAATAGCAAAAAAACAAAATTGATATTTTGTTTCTTGTATCGCTTTGTGGAAACGCTCCTCAATTATGTGCTGCTACGATCGAAATGTTGGTTCGTATGCGAGATTTTTGGTACATAATAGGTACAACAATTATACATTACCTACTTTTTAGGGCTTTTCCGTACCCAAAGGGTAAAAACGGAACCCTATTACTGAGACTTCAATGTCTGTCCGTCTGTCTATCTGTCTCCAGGCTGTAACTCAAGAGCGGTAAAAGCTTAGAGATTTGAAATTTTCACAGATTATGTATTTCTGTTGCCGCTATAACAACAAAAACTGAAAACAGACTTTTTTTAATAATTAAGGGGGACTATACAACAAACGTGATTTTTTTGGGCTCTTTTGCTCGATATCAATAATGGCAACAGGTAGGCACTTGAAATATTATACAAAGGCCTCAAATATATGTGAGCCTTCATAATTCATAATAATAAGTAAAATAAAAATTTAAGGGGGGCTCCCATACAAAAACACAATTTTTAGCCTAGTTTTGCTCTATAACTGTACGAAACCCTTCGTGGACTCGCACTTGGCCGATATAGTAGGACAAAAAACCGCACATTTTTTAAAGCTCTTCTTGACTATTTTAACTCCAAAATAGCTAAGATTAAATTTAGATATTTTTAGATTTCTTCATCGCAAATTAAGGTTCTTCTTTATGAAAATTACGAAAAATAAAAAACAAATACTATAGTAACTATGTTAAATCTAACCAATTTGAAATTAATTACTAGATTACAGAAGAAGAAGAATTAGCTATGACTACAAGAACAAGTCTTACTATGAAAATCCCAAACATTTTGTTTTATGTTGTAACTCTACTATGAGTTACAACTTAAAAGAAGTTACATATTATATGACATAATGACGACATTAAACGCACATGCGAGCCAGCCAGCCACTAACTGCTAATAAATGTCATGTAATTTGTTCCCTTCCTCAATAAAAGTTTCTAGTGCATAATTAAAACAACGTGCACATGGCTCTCATATAAATCTTATACTGAGCTTGTTATATTTTATATTGTTATAATTTTTGTAAACAATTAACTATAGTATAGGGGGCGTCCTCAAATTACGTGAGGTGTTTTTTAAAATTTTGGACCCCCCCCTCCTCCCTGGTGAGATTTCGTGAGATTTTATTCAACCCCCCCCCCCAAATTTCTCGTGAGATTTTTCAAAATGTCTTTTTCTGTTTCTTATGTAAAACCGTTGGATTGTTAAATTAATTAAATGATATAAGCATGAGAAAAAGGCTTGTATTATAGTCTTGTTTAATAGTAGTTAATAGGTAAGTATTAAATAACATTAAAGTGTACGTTACGAAATGTTGCGTAAAAACTTGTACGGGTGGATAAAACAGATACCTATGGTGGTTTGACAGTCAGTACATTTTCTTTCGAACGAATCTGTGAATGATCTTAATCGTATAACTATTAGATACGCTTATGATTAAATCTTAAGCATACGTACAATCTGGATGAAATGGACCAAAATAGTATTATTTTGTTGAGAAAAAAATTACGTGAGATTTGCCGAGACCCCCCCTCTCCCCAACGTGAGATTAGATGTGATTTGACTCGACCCCCTAAACACCTCACATTATTTGTGGACGCCCTCATAGATACAAGTAAAATCTATTAACAATCTTTTGGGATTCCAATGCTTGCATTAAGGTAAAAAATAATTTAATAAGTCATGACTCGTGAGCATGACTCATGAGTCATGACTACACAAATAAAAAAATAATATCATCCATTAGTTTACTCTCTCTGATACGAGAGTAAACCATATAGGTATCAACCCATTTTTTTCAAGTTGTTTGAAATACCAACACTTTAAAAACTTAACCCATTTGGCATTTGCTGCAGTGGGTTAAAAAGGAAACAATTATGACGTGGTGGTGAGTAACACAGCATTACTTCGCCACATAAACTATAAAAAGTAATTAATATTGACATTTATTTATTGTCAATGTTTTGTTATGAATGACCTAAACAGGTATTTACGTCATTCTGAGCTAATACTAGACCTAGTGCTTGCATGTGACTTTGTTTATGCTACTACTATAGTAATGTCTTCATTTCTGACAATTGTTTATCTGTCAACACTTTTTAATTGTTTACAACATTTTTGTAAGCAATTAAAAATAAGATAAAATATTTTCAACACATTTAACTGTAACATCTTTCATCTATCCCAGGAATAAATTAATGTACCATGCTTCAGACAATTTAAATACATACATAATACATATACATAATATAACAATATTAAAGTTATTCATAAATCATAAATTAACAATTAAAACCCTTAAAAAAATCTAAAAATTTTGATCACTAGTTTATTCCTCAGAAGAAAATTTCGACTAATATTAATAATAAAATGAATTTATGAATATTCATCATCTAAATTCTAAGTGCATACAAAGGTTTTTGCATAAGAATAGTATGCAAACAGCTGGTCCAACATCTGTAAGTTACTGCAGCACCTAGAGTTAGAAGGGACCATCATAAGTTTATAGAAAATAGAGCATAGAGCCAAGATAAATTTAAGAAAAAGTTACTAGGTACATAAAATATCCACAGCCAAATTTAATATAGCCTCTTCCTTTTTGGAAGTCGGTTAAAAATGAATAAACAACTTAAATTACGAATACTGAACTTATGAAGACATTTTTGATGTCGTAACAATGTTTAGCCGACATTTTAAATTTGAAGAAAGGATTCGATAAAATAAATTGTTATAACAATTAGAAAGAAAACCAAATAATTTGACGAAAAAATTAATAAAAATAATAACGAAAAACAGAACTGTGACTTACACCGCGTTGGCTCATCGCGTCCAAACTGAAGCTATTCAACTTTACAGTGTTGTCAATTAAATTTATAGTCCCTTTATAACAGACATCCTTCTTAGTTTAATAGTCCTTTATAATTAAAACCGAGCCCTCTAAGAGACGTGACACTGCATTAATTATTATTTATACATTGGAATAAAAAATAAATCACATTTATAGCTTTTATGCGTCCTGTCTGTTATTAGTTCCAAATGTGTGACCAATTAAATGGCTATTTTGACGTTTAGTCTTTAGATGAGAAGAGGTGACACAGTTTAAATTTCGAAACTTTATTTCTTAATTTGTTTTTTTTTTATCATTATAATATTTTGAAGACAAAGGAGTTATTTGAAAGAGGAAATTGTGGTTGTAAGTATAATAAACAGCCAATTTGAAACAAACGCACGTCACTTTTTATGGTTCAGCCTTCGTGACGTGACGTGTCAATAGTGTGCGCGGGGCCTAATAAAGTCGGTTAGCACACTGTAAAAACGTGTAAAAGTTTTTTATGGGGTAAATGTGAAAGTAACAAAGACATAAAGTTTAACGAGAATTTGTGTGAAGCGTTCATTATTTTTTTACTTTTCGCTTCTTTGTGATCCTTAAGAGCCCGGGTAACCCTCGAAATTCTCATACATACGTAATACCAAAATCATTTTGTCATACGAAAATATTTAACATGTTTGAGTTATTTTTCAGCTTAAAATAGTAATTATCTAGGTTCCTGAACAAAAATTAACTTCAAAATATTTAAACACAAAAAAAATTTTTTTTGTGTATAAATTTTTTTTACTAAATTTACTACTAAATGTTTAAACACTAAAAAATAGAGTAAAACACTAAAAAATATATAAATAAATAGTAAATTTACTACAAAATATTTAAATACTAAAAAATATTTTTTAGAGTTGAAATATTTTGTAGTAATTTTAATATTTATTCATATATTTTTTAGTGTTTTACTCTATTTTTTAGTGCTTAAACATTTAGTAGTAAATTTAGCAAAAAAAATTTATACACAAAAAATTTTTTTTTAGTGTTTAAATATTTTGAAGTTAATTTTTGTTCAGGAACCTAGATAATTACTATTTTAAGCTGAAAAATAACTCAAACATGTGAAATATTTTCGTATGACAAAATGATTTTGGTATTACGTATGTATGAGAATTTCGAGGGTTACCCGGGCTCTTAAGTCGTTGGCATTCAGGTCCTGGTAGAGGCAAATTAACTTAAAACGGAATGTAACAAGCTTAGGTGTGTAGTTTAATTTTTTATATCAGTTTATTTACGCCTATAAAATATACAAGTTTTTTAACCCCCAAAAACACCCGTCTTTTTTCAAAACACCAATCGACGCGTGGGGACTATTTTGCCATTTTTGGTATTTATAGTATACATATTATGTTTATTAAAACTTCAGTGAAATATTCTAATTTATAAATAATTAAATGGATAATTGTAATGTTTATTTGTGAAAACTTTATTGGCTCATACATGTGCTACTTCACTATTTACAGTTTTTGTGTTAAAATGCTGTTTGTTTTTCAATAAATAAATAAATAAATAATGATTCTGTAACCGTTCTGTAACGTTAGATCTCAATTACAAAAAAAAAAATAGAGAATGTGATAAACAAAGGAATGTACACAGTGTGTATTTACTAAAGTATTGAAATTCGAAACGGTTTGAGTGTAAAATTGCTTCTACCACAGCCCTGTTAAATTACTAAATTAGAGGCCTGCTGGAGAAAATAGCGCCAATTATTCGTCTTTGTTTCTTTTATTAATGCTAGGGAATAAGTTAGGCAGTTCTATTGACAATACGTACAATTCTAAAAACAGAAAATATTGTATTTTATTTATAGTATTTTAGCACAAAAAAACCTTAAACCTTAAAAACTTATGTAGTTTTTCTGTCGACGCATGATATACCTACATAATAATTTCAGACTAATAAAAAAAATACCAAAAAGACTTTCACATCCACATCCTCACTATTATTGTATGGAATAGGAATATTTCCTTTAACTTTCAAAAGGCATATAATTTGTTACGCCCAGGAAGTCCGAGTTGCAGTTGACATTTGCGCAACTTTGAATAAAACGGCAATTGTTGTTAGTGTACGTGTATCTTTAACTCTAATTTGCTCTTTTTGAAGTATTTTTAAATTATGTGGCAAAGCTAAGTCAAGAATACTGTTTTTTTAAGAATACTTATAGGTAACTAATCATCTTCTGTTAAGTTTTTTATTTTTTATTTTGAATAACGCATAACTCAACATCATTACTTACGCCATCCAAAATCTATATCTTCCCACATAAATTACTAACCCTTTACGGGCTATGGGAATGGAAGTAGACAATGGGTAAATCTTAATAAATGATCACATTCAAATGGGGTGTATTTGAATCTCAAGTAACCCTGCGACACCTGGTCTAAGCGACCCGAAGTCAAAATCTTCCTTTATCGCATTAGCATAATATTTATAATGATAACAATGGGATGGCATTCATACGGTAGTTATTGTATTGAGATAAGGGTTAACAATGGTGGTTTTGTAAGACGACTAAAACGGTTGTAGAAGCGTTGTGCAACATTTTGGAACATGTAATGGAAATATGGCGAAGTAACGCGACACCACAAAAAATATGAAATTGATTTATTTCTGAATGAAACAAAATATGCTCTTTGTGGCGGTACCCACAATTCGCCTAACGTTCCTGCATCGCGCTATCGAAGTTTTCTGAGCGCGTCGGTATATATACGACCGCTGAAATGTATCACGTGGGCTTCGGCCTGACCGGGCATACCACCTCGCTCGGTCGGAAGATCTTCCTTTGGCCTCCACGCCATTATTCCCACACTTAGTACTGTAGCTTCAGCTTCATTAGAGTTATCAAAAACTTTTACTTAACCCATCAAGCCCCATAAGGACACCGGTAACTGCGATAACAATAGATTTCCAAGAATCCGCGATCGAAGGCTTAATTATGAAATTGTTCATTCAAGAAAAATTCTTGGGCCTTGGCCCTCAAAAACGATTCGTAGAATATATTATTGTTCTATTAGAATTGTGTGGGAAATGGTCGTATAATTTGGGTAATGAGATTGAATTAGATACCAACAGAGATATCCATCACAATCTGGGGCCACTCAATTATGCTAATATAATGCTATTGTGTTTGAGATTATTTCAGCCTATGGTTGTGTCATACGGACAATCTACTGTACGCCGTTTCGCTCGGTAGATACGGTGCTTGAAAGTTATTCGAATAGAACTGTTAAGAGCCCGTCCTCTCTTTTCTACTGCTCTCTTCACACTCACGCCCGTCTTTCATATGCCAGGTGAAAAAGGACGATCGCCAAGTTAGCGGGCAGATAGAGGTTTTCTGTTTTTAAAGGGTTTTTTATATTGAAGTGGTAAAAAGTAATTCCAACACTTTATAGACGACTTCCTCAACAGTACATTGTATTTTTTTCATACCGTTAAGACGTCAATACAATCCATAAAAAGGTGATATTCTAAACCTTTTACAGCAAAAATCACAAAACTGTCGCGGGTTTGAGGTGGATTATTTAAAGATACTTAAAAAAAAAAAACTAGCTCTATTATAATTGAAATGATCTTACATGTTGTGCATTAAAACTTATAGAAATATTGTATTTTAACTGTTAAATCACGTCTGTTAAATGAGCGAAATCGGCAAAATTTCGTATACGGACTCTTAAGTATTTAAATTTCATTTAAACATATTATATACCTTAACGTTTAAGTTTTAACTATGTTTTTTAAAATTTAAAACATTGAAGCGTATACTTATTGCCATGCGGTCTGAGTTCTGACTGACCGCTGCCGCGCTGCTATGTTGAAATATTAAAAAAAAACAATTATTTTTGTATTATTTTCGTTTTGATACTTATACATAAGATACAGTAGGTATATTTAGGAAATTTAAAGGCATTTCATAATTATTTTAAATTGAAGCGTCTAAAGACACGTTTAATTTAAGTTTTTCATTCGTCTGGGACGTAAAATTGTCACAGTAGATACGTTAAAAGAAAGTGCGATAAACCGACACACGCAATAAAAGGATGTACAAAAAGATTATCATTAATACTATGTGTATCAATATCATAAAAAAACTCCCTTTAACCCCACAATAGGCACCGGTCTTTTGTCTCGAGGCCGTCAAATGATACGCATTAGGTTTTTTGTCGCGATGAATACATTTAAAACAGGAAGGATGTGAAAGTACGTATTAAAGACGCCGTATGGCAGAAAAGGGTTAGGGTGTTTAGACCAGACAAAGAAACGGAATAAAAGAGTTTGAATTATTGTGGCTTCTTCATTTATTTTTTTGTTTTCTAAACGCAGTAATGAATGGAATAGAATTGTATGAGTCATTGTGGACGGAACAATGCCTTACCTGCATAGATTTTTAATTAATTTTTGCTTTTAGCTTGAGTTTAATTAATGAGAACGGTTGGTGCGTAACATAGTTATAGCTATGTTACGCACCAACCGTTCTTACTATAGTACTAGTAGTTACTATAATAGTAAGTTTACAAAATGACGCAATATCGTGTATTATATTTTCTAAATAATACTCCTATTACGTATATAATATTTTTTTCATCAATTTCATCATAGCCTAGCCTTTATTTGATGTGAAAATACAGATATTTTTATAAAAGAAAGTAAAATGTCATTGAAACAACTGCTTCACCTTTCACAAGTTCAAGTTGTTAACTTATTCTTTTATCAGAAACAAATATCCCACCAAAAACATTTCATGTAAAATGTCCTCGACGACCACAAAAGGTTTGCCCTGTGAAAAAGACATCAGATCTAATGTAGAGCCAAGCTTCTGAATCGACGCGGCCTAACTCTATCGACCCTAACTCCAACACTTTCTACATATCAGTAAGTATGTATGACTTATATATATATATATATATATATATATATATATATATATATATAGCAATACGTAGTATGTTTTTTAGAAAAAATGTAAGCCCCGTTGGTAATACGTTCTTGACATGTCGTCTAGACCGCGACCGTTTGGGGTTAACTCAATATTGGCCTTATTTGACCAACAAATTTACGAAAATCAGTTAGCTTCGATTAAGGCCTAAAACGTACCGCGAGGGTTCGATCCCACGACCTCGGTGTAACAGTTAAGCGCTCAGACCGCTTGGCCACGCGCACTATAAATATTAGAGCGAAAATATACTATAGGTAGTGTTGGTAAACGTTCATATTATGAAATGTTAGATTTGCAGTACCTACCCAAAAGGTTGTAAGTAACATTTTTCAGTTTTTGTTTTAAAAGTTTTGTGATATCTAATGTATTTGTCTTGGCCTTGGCCTTATAATATGCCTGATATTATAAAATAAATCTTAAAGAAAGCGTTAGTGATATTTACCTCATTCAATCCACATGTAAGAACAATCTGAAACAAAGAAAAAATATGATTATAGCATCTTTTGACATTTAGGTTTTAATATTATGTATAATTTGTCACAAGCTAGTCAATTATATTTAAATATACTTAAATACTATAGGTATATATTATTGACATTTAAAATATAATGTTTTATTTTTTATTTACCCGAAGAGTCTTTATTTTTGTCTTGCTAGTTAAAATTCATGAACGTAGAAAAAAGGCGGACGCAGTTTTATTATACACAGCACTAGGTCTTCAGAGTCGACCACGCACACATTCTTACGCCTGTCAAATGGCCGGACTAGCGTAAGAATGTGTGCGTGCGGACCGTGTACATGCAGTCAAATTAATAAGACTCCGTCCGCGTTTTTTCTACGTTCATGCCAAAATTATTAATTTTCTACTCACAAAACCTAATTTTGACTGCGATGATGCAATGCTATCAGTCAGAATGACACTTAAACTGGCGGCCCGAACAAAAAATATGTAACTGAATAGTTGCCAACAATTGGAGCCTAATTAAAATTTATGTTGGCAACCTTGTAAATGAATTTTGTGATACTTGTTGCTTAAGCTCAAAAAAAAAAAGAATATACACGAAACTACCGTTGCGATAAAAATTTAATTACATAGTTTTTTGTCTAAATAGTTTTTTGTGGAAAAAAATTTCACCACCAGAATTTAATAAATGATAAACAAACCTATTAGCTACTTTGTGCAAATAGGTGTAGAAAACGTCATTAATTTTAAGAAACGCTCAGCGGATAAAATCTAGTGACAAATATACCGAAACATTCATTATAATTTTTATCAGACGCTGGTGTCAACCAATCCATCCATCTTTGTCTAACGCGGCTTATCGTAAGATATCGGACTTGGCGAAGTCATACATTATGTATGCGACTTGCGAGTATTTGCATCCTGCTCTAAGGGTTAAAACCCCGCTAGTGATGGGAGTTGGGACTTCGAAAAAAAATAGTAGGTATAAAAAATTTAAATGGTCCAGTTATAGTTTTTACTTTTTGTGCCAGTTTAATGCATAATGTGGTTAATTGTGTGAAAAGTGTATTTTTCAATTACTATGAGGAAAATTTGACAAAATAGGCGGCATTTTGATATTATAACCATAAGTCAATAAGTTTGTTATTCAAAATAGTGTAATTAGTTAATTTCGGAAATAGCCTGACGGACAGGAAAGTGGTGCACCGTGCAATAAAAGTTTTTCTGTAATTGTAACTTAATCCACTTTGACCTAGCAACGTCGTTTTTGTTCATAATTTATGAGTCAAGTTAAAAAAAATTAAATCCGAAAATGTTATTTCTACTCAAATAGGTTGTAAGAATAAGTTGGATTTGACTATTGTTGCTATTGTTATGTTAATGGTGTGTTGCTATGCTCGGCGGTGCATGCTAAGGGCACCTGATTTATGTCATACCTAAACCTCCTTAAATTAAAACGTTAATCATCATAAATTACGAAATTAATTAATCCAAAGTCATAAAAATAAATTACGATACGAGGCAATAAAAACTAAAATTCAGAATTCCCATCCCTTTATGGTGATTAATCAGTGAACATGGTGAACACGGCTTTTTCTAATTTCAACATAATTCAAAGATATGTAATCGCGTGTAAAATCAGAATACATTAAAAATGATTTCTTTGACGGACACCTGGTTCACTCGTTCCGCCGGTACGAGTCAGATTTTATGTTTTTAATTATTATGACCTTATAGCGAAGGAAAAAATCCGTTGTAATTTATTTCTGAAACCCCTTTTCGAGAACGTAATACGATTCGAGCCGCAACTGAACATTAAAAATTAAAATATCACGTTGCCCCGGCTTCGTAGAACATGGTAGAACGGAACGTTATATTAGCTATATCTGGATTCTGGATTAGCCTCCTGTTTATTTTTTAGTATGAAATTTCACGCCGTTTCGTAAATTCCACGTCTCTAAATACGAGATTAATTTGCCACGATAAATCTTCGAGTATTAATTGTTAACTTCAAAGCCACTTGAGACGTCAAATAAAAAAGAACGTTCGAAAATTAAAAAAGCAACAATGGCGACCGCAGGAGCGGTTCTTAGATCGAAATAAGAATAGAAATGACACAATAGTTTACAAGTTTCATGTCGATTATGAGGCTATGCACTTACGTTTGTCCTTTTGTGAAGGGCTGGGTTTTTTGTACTCTCGTATTGACAGTAATGAATTGCTCGTTACTTTATTACGTCAAATGTTTTGACAGCTAACATTGCTTAGAAGTAACGGCTAGTTGGAAAGGGCTTACCCATGTTGCCTTATATTTCAATCAGTTTATGTGACAGATAGTAATTATGTTTTTATACGAGCATGAAAAATTGTAACCTCATTATTTTACCTTTAACTTAGGACCTGTTTCACCACTTCCTGATAAAGTGCCGGATAGACTATCCACAACTTTTTTGACAGATTCTCCATACTCTATCTGTCAAGTTAAATGGTGGATAGCCTATCCGGAACTTATCAGGAAGTGTTGAAACAGGCCCTAAACATAACAGTTTTAGCAATAATTTTTCCGTTTCTACAAAAGTCAAACTAAATTAAATACAAATGGAAAAAACAATAAGGCATGTTCGTATCAAAAGACAAATATTTTAAACACTTTACATATTTAATAAGTAAAATTTCTGTAAACAAAGATAAGATATAAAATAAGTCGATAAAAATGATGGATAGCTATATAAATGCAAGCAGCAAGCTGTAGTTATTGACTTATTGACATTACCTATTTTGTACTTTACAAAAGACAGTCAAAATATAACTCATTTACTCTATAAACAAACAAAAAATGTTTTTTATTAATTATTACTGACCAATAATTTTTTTGGAAATATACAGTATATTCATGAGAGTTGAGACCTTAATATATTATACCATCAACCTTACTTGATAAATGCTCTTTTTAATGGTTATCACCTCGCTCAAATAGAATTATTAGTGTTTGAGAAAATTGCAGACATAATAAACGTAAATATGAACAGATCATCAAAGCAATTTTCAGGATTGTATATAATTTTAACCTATTTTGATATTAAAAAAATAATTTAAGAACAGTTTAATATGTATTAGTCTAATGAGTAATAATGACTCATCTATATAATTCTTAATTTATAAGGCCCTTTTCTTTCTATCTACTTATCAACTGATATTTTTGTCAGATTCGCTAAGATATTTTGTACAGTGAATACATATTATAATATTAGGTAAGTATGTACTTTATTTTATTCTTATTTTATAACACATACCTATTCATAATAATACACAAGGTCGATGACCGTTCGCTCTTGCACAAATTCTAGAATATAAATTAATTTAATGCTCATTTTATTTTTGTCGGTAATATAAATTTAATTTAATACCTTTTTATATCAAACTTCACGTGTGTAAGAATATCTTAAAATAATTGAAAATCAGACTTGTTTCTTTTTACCTTTGATGTGTCGACTGTCATCAAACTTGTTCACAAATTTTTCTATTAATTTTGAGGTTTCTGATGTTTCTGTCCGCAACATGGTGGCCCCCAAATAATGAAACGGGGTTACAGGTTGAAAGTACAATGTGAAAAATAATTCCATTTAGATACTTGAATGTGGGTACATAATATTGTATATTTGATATTATGTCCAATGTTACACTAGAGCAGGGGTCACCAAATGGCGGACCGCGGTCCGCATCCGGACCGCCGACCCATTGTGTGCGGACCACTGACCAAGCATTTTCGAAGATGAACTTCGTTTAATGTCAATAGCTTACACCAATTTCTCTCCAATCTTCATCAGACAGATATAATTAGCAACAACAATTGTCACTTTTCTCATTGATTGATACCTTTGTAATTTCCGTTGTTTAAAAAATATTTTTTTATAAAATGTGTGGACCGCGAAGGTCATTTCATTTCTTAAAATGGACCCCGAGTGGAACTAATTGGTGACCCCTGCACTAGAGTTTGCAGACAACAGGCGCAGTTTATTTATTGGTTATCAACAAGGCCTCGTTTATTACGGAACCCTAAAACGGAATCGTAACCATTGATTTTTTGTATATTGATAGGTTAATAGTTATATAATATTTTAAGAGTCACATTGTCCTACAAAGAGAACAATCCATATTTTAGGACCATCAAATTGAAATATTAAATCCTTTCCATCTCTTTTAGCTACCACTTTCGAGATTTTTCGCAGAGGAAATTGTTGTTCGTCTTATCAAAATGAAGCTACTCTCGAACAATTAGTTGAATAGTAATAAAAAAAAATGTTCTAGGGAACTCGTACTGAATCTGTTTTTCGCTAGTTATAATTATTATAAATAACGTTGTGGTTAAAATCTATTTGCTTTGTGTTGTGCTGTTGCTGAGTCACAACTCACAAGGATAACACTGTCGGTTGGCATTTTAATAACATGCAAATAATTGTGCTGGTTTGAATTATTTATATCTTTATTATTTGTAATTGTTAATAATTAATTTTGCAATGCCAGGAGGACAACGTAGATTTATTTTATTTACATCCTAGCTAGGTACAGTGACTTTAAATGTAGGTAGGTATACCTACAGATTTACTTTAAAAATATATTCTTATAGATGTTGCTTTCTTGTACACATAAATTCATTTATGGCGCGGGAAATCTTAAAATCATAAATATTATTTTTGGCCTCTATGTTACCATAATAATATATTATTATTTCTTTCTTTCTATCGAAATTATAAAATGCAAGTTGTACCTAGGAGTCTTATAGGTGCGATTTTAGCTGCCTGTTCATTTGAGCAGTTGTCATAATGCCTTCTTACATGTTCAAAACAAAAAAACTGACCTTTTGATCTTGAGTAAACGGAAAAATTTAAAGCATGTTTTTCAACAAATTATTACAAACATAATTCATACAAATTGTGTTTTGGAATATTTTAATAATAATTTACAAGTACACTGAACTCATGATTAATTTTAAGTTAAATTATTGTTTATAGTATTATAATTGCGTTTTTATCTTAATCTACGTCATTTCGTATTGTTTGAATCATAACTAATTTACTTTAGGTACGGTAATCTTTATTTTAAATAGGTATCAAACTGAATTACAATTAAAATTATTCTTTTTAACAGTCGTTTCTACTCTTCCTAAGGTACATAAAAAATAGTTAAAGTTAGGTACATAAAAAAAGTTTGTGCCGCCTTTTTAGTAACGTTAAGGCGACGCCTTGATAATTTGGCTATAGCGATGCCGATTTTTCTCAGCAATGACTAAAGCTAAGAAACTAAAGTTCATTGTCAGTATTCATCATGTCTTTGTCTTTGAATTGCCCATAACATAACACGATTGGACAACTTTTATAACACAGAATTATCAATCGAAAAGACCTCTGTAAAAAAAGGGATTCCTATTTTTCCAACAGAGGAGAGTGATTTAAGGTTCCAAAATTTGTACATAAATTGGTTGAAGCATACACTTTAATATGTGCATAGCTTATATGAAATGTATTTATGGTTTTTAAATTACGCGACAAAAACCATTTTATCGCTTACGCCCTTTCCATTTTTTGCTGTTCCATTGCTTGTTTTCTATGAGAGGCCGGGCCGGCCTCTCATAGAAAACACGCAATCTAAAACATATCCAACACGGTTTCTTACTTTAACGCGGCGTCACCTTAACCAATATTTTCTAATTAACAAAAAATGATTTTTAATAAACTGATACTTGTACTATTTTGGACGAAGATTTCAGACACCACTTATTTTATATGGGTATACTTTAATATTTTAATATTATAAATGCGAAAGTGTGTCCATCTCTCTGTTACCTCTTCACGCCCAAACCGCAGAACCGATTTTGCTGAAATTTGGTATATTAGAGAAACTTTGGGTCTCACGAAAGGACGTAGGATATTTTGTATCCCGGAAAAATTTACGGTTCCCGCGCGATAAACGATTTGGGTGCAACTGACGTCATCTAAAAATAACTCACCCACCGGTTTCGGTGACGGTGGCCGGTTTAATTGAACCGGGCCAGTTACGCAGGAGTAATTTTATAGTGCCCAAGTGTGTGCGCAGTACACAAGAGCACTCTCTATTCCTTTACTTTCATAACCCAGTGGGACGGCAGACCGACACGACTGGCTAGAGATCAGGCGCAGGACCGACTTTTTACATGCCCATCCGACGCATGGATCATCTTACTTGTCAGACAATCAGGTGATCAGCCTGCACCTAACCCAAACTTGGAAATAACATGTTTCCAACGCGGGAATCGAACCCACGACCTCCGAATCAAGAGCCACGCTCTGAACCACTGGACCACGGAGGCGTTCATCGTCGACGTCAGACGTCATCTAATATCAATAATAATTAATATTATATTAATTTATACCGAATTAAATTAAACTGAACACTTTTGTGGTACCTACACTTTACGGAAAAACTATCACGCCTATTGATTTGTGCTTTAACATAGTAATTTTGATTTTTATGTAGATGTGTTATTATCGGTCCGTCAAGGTGTGGTTACTATTAAAATATTAAAAAAAACTGCCATTAATATTATTACCAGGCAGAAAAACGACGCGAGCCCTCACAAAACTCGGCCTTTGGCTAGTTACAATACCTACTAGTTAGTAATATGTTTGTTACACCTATTTATCACATTTCTTCATTTTCCTTGCGATTAACCGACCATGAAGATATAATTACCACAAAGGAGCCACTGTACTATGTGGCCCCGCCCACATTATGTACAATACAAATTACTATATACTAGTAAATAACCTCAGATAACCTCAACATGGTAATAAATGTTTACGTTGTAATATCATGTTATTACACGAGAAAATGGCCATTGCACTGTTAAATGGCTGGTTGGCTGGGCTGATTTTGATAATTTTTAGAATGTGTTAGTTTTAATCCCAAATTGAACAAAATCTTGAAATTTATGCACTCAGACTTGTGTGAAAAGTGTGTTTTTATTTAAATTCAAAAAACAGAAATTGTTCTCCTAGCGTCCACGACTTAAAATGTGGTGATCACAACAAAAGAATATAGTGTATGACTAAATTCAGGATTTTTTCGTTAGTAAATGGTTAGCGTAGTAACGTTACAATATTCGAGCGATCGTGAATCGAAAATTAAAATACAATGATTGAAAATAGTCAAGCCCTTCTCACCTTGGCATTATTCATAAATAATATTAGAGAGATGATGTAAGAGCCCGGAAAAAACACGGACCGGTTTCTGACGAAATACTCAAATACAGATTCATATTTTGAAGTTAGAATATTCTAGAAGAGAAGTTCATACTAATATTATAATTAATGGGAAAGGTTGTATGTTTGTTACTTCTTAACGTCTAAACGGCTGGAGCGATTTCAATAAAATTTGCTGTGGAGTTAGCTGATACCCCGAATTAACGCAATTAACAACTTTTTATTGCTGAGATATATTATAATTTATAATTAATTAGGATCTGGGACTTTGATGTCTGCCTGTCTGTCCGTCTGTCAGTCTGTCTCCAGGCTGTAACTCAAGAACCGCTATAGCTAGAATTCTGAAATTTTCACAGATTATGTTTTTCTGGTGCCGCTATGACAACAAATACTAAAAACAAAATAAAGTTAATATTTAAGGGGGACTCCTATACGACAAACGTTATTTTTGGCCTTTTTGCTCTATAGCAATAATGGCAACAGGTAGGTACTTGAATTTTTCATAAAGTCCTCGGTTAAATGTGTACTTTAGTATTTAACAATAATATTAAAATAAAATAATTAAGGGAGGCTCCCATACAAAAAGCACAATTTTTTCCTCATTTTCGCTCTATAACGGTACGGAACCCTTCGTGAGCGAGTCCGACTCGTACTTGGCCGATTATTTCTAAAGCATAGGCACAGCTATTAAATAGAAGTTCTAAATTGTTACTAGATGTATATATATTCTGTATGACATAAACTAGCGACAGTCAGATACTTTGATAAATAACTAAAATAAGTTATTTTGAGCTAGTTAAAACGGTGGAGTTAACTTGTTGAAACAGTGGTTAAATGTACTATGTTGTCCGCAACCTCCTTCAGGCAGAAAGTAAGCAAAAATCCTGCGGGACTCATAATTTCACCTAATTCGGTTCAAGTGTTTGCTGAACTTTTTTTATTTATTTTTACAAGGTGGTTTGGTTTTCGGTCGCATGAATATTATCTAAATATTAATTATCATTAACACCTTTATTATATTTTGTACAAGATTTGTTTATTAGATTTTAAATACTTTTTTCTATTCTTTAGCTACCCAAGTGCCAAGTTCAAACTCTGAGTTGGCAGAAGTAGGAAAAGACTGGCAGAGGATAAACCAATACATTTTATAGATAATTTAGAGGGTGCAAGTGAAAATATGCCGTAGGGTGTCGTAATAAGACCGTTAAACGCGTCTATTGTTCCTCTGTTTATATTAACTGTGTATCTATGCCAACAAGCTAGATGATACAAAACTTCCTAGGGTTACCAATCAATAGAAATTTTAAGGACTACTTATGTATAATGTTTATGAGTGACGACTATGCCTAGATCTTAATATTATTATATCGTTAAAAGTACAGTAAAAACAGGAAATAAATATTATACCTGGTATTGGTAATATTTTAAAAATTACTCAAATTCTTACGGCAATTCTCACAGAGAATCAATGATAACTTTAAGTTTAATGTAACAAAAATTTTGACATAAGCTCCATTTATTTTTCTGTAAAACTTTTAATCATAGTTATGTTAAATATCATCATACATAATATATTATATTAATTCTAAGTGCAGCCGTCAGCTACACTTTCAACTAACAATAATTTGGATACTGCAAAATAGTTTTTCTTGTAATTTTTCTTTAACAAGAGATTGTAATAACTAATAATTACTATTCTTGTTTGTAATTTTGGACAGCCCTATCGGCAACTATGTTGTGCGTTTATTTTAGGAATTGCATAATATTTCTAGATAGAACTAAAATATCTAAGGTCATCTCGCTCGATAAACTATAACATACAATATTACAATGCATCTCTCGAGGTGATATTTTTTGTTAAGCCATAGACAAGATTTAGATTTTTTATTTTCATGGCATGGGAGTGGAAAACTATTTTATTAAGGGCCCCCGAGACGATCAAACGGTTTGATTCAAACCTTACGTGTTTGATGCAACCGTTTGATGTCGGTTTGAACGGTTTGTCAAACGAAACTGCGCAGTTTGGTTCAATACTCGCTGTGGAGTACACGTCTTGTGACGAATAAATATTATTTTTTAAAAGATAAAACCGACTTAAAAATTGTACGAAATTGAGAATTACATTCCCTATCTCAAAAACTACTAAACCTATTTTGATGAAACTTGCAGAAGTCTCCCAAGTTAAACAATACCTATTATAGTACAACAAAAAATATTTAAACCGGACTTGTAGTTCCGGAGATATGTGAACACAAACATAAAAACATGCATACGCTTTTGAAATTTTGCAGATTTGTTCAGATGCTGATATAGACTAACATTATATACGAAAACTGGGCAGTTCTGGAAATATTACATACATACGCATCGAATTAATAACCTTCTCTTTTTTAGTCGGTTAAAAATAATGTACGTCTACTCCAAAGAATGGCATAAAGTTTGTTCAAACGCATCGGAACACGATCAAACGGCGCGTCAAACACAACAAAAATATGAAATTTCATCAAACGAGCTTCAAACACGTAAATGTTTGACAAACCGTTCAAACTAACTTTGTAAACGATCAAAATGGTTTGAGTCAAACCAAAATTTACGTGTTTGAGTCAAACCGTTTGATCGTCTCGGGGGCTTAGACCTTATATTCTTTCTTTGAAATCACATAAATACTTTTTGTGTTGCATGCGCTTTTTTATTGACGATATTAACTAAAAATTCTCTATTAAGTAGGTAGAGTTTACTTATTGTAAAACTGAATTTTTGTGTAGTAAATTGTTATTAATTTAGTGCAAAGAAGTTCTCTACATAGCTAGACTGGATAGAAATTAAATCTTAAATATATTTTAGAGCAATACGTCATTTTGTAAATATAGAGAATGTTAAATCGCTACCAATAAATTTATTCAACAAAAAAAAACTTCTTGGTTTTGTTAGACTACATTACGAGTTTTCTATTGTTACAAAATAGATTTAAAACTATCATTACATCTACTTCCTTTAGCCTGCGGTAAGACCTATAAATAATAATTACTATCCGGGACTCGAACCCGTAATAAATGATAGCCTATGGCTATAATAATTAATACTCAGATTATCAGATAGCTATAAAGTACTTAGTAATAATCTTAAATTATTACGAGATGTACTATAATAATCTACAAGGCTAGGCATATAACTTTAAATAATATTTGGAGGTTTATTATTATATTGTGATCAGAGGTTTGGACGGTAGAGTCTTACAATAATTGCAAACTTTTTTAAAATTCGTTTCTATTAATTTAATGATTTTTAAAAGTAAACAATTTTACGGTCTTCTGATTGAGAAGTTACTGCAGCTTATTTTTATGCTCAAGTTTCAAATCTGTGTTTATCATATTATGCTTTACTTTTTTCGGTAAAATAGAAATTAAATTTTTTCTCGTGTCCTTTTAATTAAAATAGTTTTATTAAAATTATTAACTAGAATTCCATATAACAGACTCTTTTCTTCATTTATTATTTTAATTTCTAATAAGAATTAAAACACGTTCAATTTTTTGGGAGTAGAATATTTTAATATAATGAGTCTCTCCATCAAAAATTTAAAATGATACTTTAAAACAGTATATTTTTTCTAAATAATAATGTAATTAAAATAATAGAAAATTATATTCCGTTGCTAAGTGTAAAGAAAATTAAAATAAATGATGTGTAACTTTTTCATTGCTCAGTGCAAGTCATTCGTAGCTAGCAACTCTACGTAGAGGCTACGAGTTCGCTACAAATATTTTTCAAGATACAATTTTTTTTGTACAAAATGTGTTGAATGCCAAAATTGTGTAAAATGTACGACAGTCTGTATTTGCATACGATAAGAGCGTTCTTGGTAACAAGATAAAAATGTTAGTGTTGTTATCAAAAATACCGTTACTGGGTACCTCGGTGTGTGAACAATATATTATTATTAAGTACCATCAACACTAAATAAAAATAAAAAAAACTTACCACAAAAACGATGCGTAGAGTCGGCGTGGAGTTGGCGCTATGCGCCACATTACTCGAAACTCACTGTCACTCACTTATCCGTCACGAGGTTAATTTTTTTAAAATAATAGACAAAGAGTTTCTATCCATGATCCTTTCACAAATACATCAGCTGACTTCGAATTAAAAAAATTAAAAAAAAAGTGATGATACGTGTTCGCGCCACGGTCGTCCTCGCGAGAAGGCCAGTGCGGGCGCCGCGCGCGCGACGCTAGCTAGTTGTGTAAACGCGCGCCACCGCGGCCGGGGGCGGCGGCCTGCGGGGGGGCAGAGGGGGAGGAAGGGGGGTCACACACACGCCCGCGTCCACTAACGCTCCTATTTTGAATACGCCACGCGAATATAGCCCCTACGTACCGAGCATAAGGCGCGCACGCGTAAAGCGAAACGACACGAAACATGTGTGCTAGCTCAGACCCTGCGAGCGCGCGGAGAGAAGTGCCGTGTTTTATGATACGTGGCGTCGAATTTGATTATCAACCGAGCTACTTAAACGTGTCATCCGATCTTTGAAGCTAATCGATTTTTAGTTGACCGCAACAACAAATCATGCGGGGAACTCTACATTTTTTCGACTTCCTCGAGTCTACTATTTTTTTAACAAAAAAATGGAACACGCGGCTTTGGATAGTGGTTTTAGTTTGGCGCGTAAACAGCACCTCTTTTGGTTCAGTCGGGTCACGCTCCGCCCACGCGGCTCTTAAATATTTAAATACGACACGAATTCATCAGAGCCACGTTTTCTGAATAAAATTTCCAAATACATGTAGAGTCGAGATTTAATCATCGCAGCCTTTATACCGACTTCTAAAAGAAGGATGTTACTGTCGGGAATATTTAAATAAAATTCATATATGAGTGGGATATCAGATTAACTAGTTTAAATAGCCTATAATTTTTTGCATATAAAAGCTATTAAAATTTGGTAAATAAAGTTTTACAAAAATGTTGAGTTTTATCAATGATAAAGTAATATTAGTCCAACAGCTTAGTGCAGCCTTTTATATTTTATGTTATTAGCTAATATAATATCATATTGACTAAAATAATATTATTTTATACAGTTTTTTATAACATTTTAATTTGTATAATGATTATTTTTTTGGATTTCAGATACATGATATTATGTAGGCATCGTAAAAGATATTATTATTGAAATATTATTCGTCTGACTAGATATGCCTAATTTATGTTTTACAATTTAGATTAGGTACGTTCTTTTTAAGACTAGAAACATTATATAATTTATCAAAATCTAGATTTAATATCGAAAATCTGTTAAAGTATTCAGGTGTGCCACACAATTCTTAATTTAATGATTTATTTATACAGGTTTGACGTGTATGAAGGATAAAATATATCAAATCGTTATTGTTAATGACTTTTTGAACACATTCTAGAGTCAAATTTTGCAAAAAAGGTGGTTAATATAATTTACTTTGCTTCGACTCCACATTTTGAAAATAAATGAGTCTAAGTTGTAAAACATGTTTTTCTACAAATCTGCCATCTACACATATGGCGTGATCATTGATAATGATGAGGTCATTGACCTTTATGGACTTGAAAACTATAACTCTACATTTTATGCTCGGCAAGATCATTCTAAATGATTCTAAAATACATAATAAACTTGATTTCAAAAATCATTGTTAATAGTCCATGTAAATGATTATTTATTATTATAATAGCATTAGAAACAAAGTAAAAAACAAAGTTTTAGTTTCTATACTGAGGTAACAGACTTAAAAGACATACACTAGCCTTTTAAGAAGAACGAGAAGTTAAACAAAGTTACAAAAATAGAATATAATCGCCGTTTTGTCTGAGAAAAAGTATATCTAAAACCAAAGTAAATAATATTATGTTGTATGTAATATCACAGTCACAGTACGCAGGTACGTGATAACGTTATCATGTGTGATTGTGATTTGTGTATCGTGATAGAGTCAAGAGCAATGTCAAAGTTTCAATTTAGGTTTTATTTTGATATATAAAATTTATTTTCATACACTTTTGCAGTAAAAATGTTGGTAATTGGTATCTAATTTTGGTGCCTCTACATTTTTGTTATTTGGATTACTGTAAAAGTTATAATTATTGAGTTGTTATTTTTCAAAAACTATCAAATTAGGCACTGGAGACTTCTGATATACCTATATAAGATTTAATTTCATGCACTTTTCAATAAAATATCACTTTACTTTTCACATGACATTTCAAAATTTTTGTCACTCTTATTTTAAGTCACCACAGAAATTAATATTCGCATAGGATGTAGTTTGATATCAATAAAAATGTTACAATAATACTCTACTGTGACATGACAGCATTTTTGTTATTTAGCCACAGAAATTATAACCATGCAACTTTTTACCCGGTTCAATAAAAAATATAGTTGACAAGACTCTACATTTTTGTTACTTTTTTTTGTTGCTAAAGATATTTATCATGCAAGTTTTATTTAACGTAAGGTACGACATGCGTTGTTTTGAGCGGGAAAATCGTGGCGCGTTATCGAACTAACACTTCGGTCGTTTTGGGAACGAAACTGGTTCAGATGTTTACCTTACCTCACATCTTCGCACACAACACTTTGCTATCTCAAGTCACAGTGGTCACACGTTTCGTTTATCACGGACTTCGGGCGATGCACTGCGAGCGGAATGTCCTTCTCCCTTTTCGCAGGGCGCATGCCCCTGGAATTTTTTAAACCGCGCCCCTGTCTACGTTTCTATTGCGTACGAAAATCGCATTTTTTCTTGCATTTTTTCTCGATCTCTTTCTAGCGGGTCACCCCCGGTGCTCGGCGCGCGTCTCATGCACCGCGGGCTACATAAATGCATCTCTCTCTGTGACGCCGCGACGCCAGTGATGCCAATTTTTTTCCATTTCCTAACCGACTGTGCCAAGTGAATTTGCACTATATGCGATTTTCAACTCTAAAACTATAAGCACTAGGGCGCGTCGCATCGTCGCAGGCGCGCAGTTGCGCCGTTACGGAGCACGCCAAACTGCGTAAAGTTACGGCCATTTTTGCGATAAAAAATCGTTTGCGTCTACGTAACCACGCCTTTGTATAGACGTATTGCTGTCTATTTTACTCCTTTTTTATTTTTCTAGTGCGCTCTCACTCCATCACGCACACTAGCGCGCGGTGGGGCGAATGCTTCGGGACAAGTACTGAAAGCGCCACCTAGCGGCAAATAGCCGAACTAGCGCAAGAGAAAGGGGCGACTTTTAGTTTACTTTTTTCGCCACGGCAGCGCTGGAGAAAGGGGTTGTTTTCGAATGTTCATTTTAGTTCAAACTTTCGCCACGCGACATCAGCGCTCTAAGAAAGCTTTCTCCATTCTGTTTTTGGGAAAATTCCGATAGATGGACGGGGTTGTAAGGGGTACTCGACTTTCCTATATTTTTTTAACGCTTTCAATTTATATTTTGTTTGTATTCAGTTCTGTCTTTCGACTTTTTAATAAAAATAAGAAATATAAAATAGTATAACTTGACGTAAAAAATAAAGTTTTACGAAAGCTTTAAGATTGGCTTCCTGATATAAAAAAAAGTGTTATGCTTTAGTAATAAACAAAACAATTATATTATGCATTCCATCACACACCTAACTGTGTCCCAAATTGAATAAACCGTGTTTACCATATAAAGTCGCCTAAGTCACAGAATTAACATTTTATTTGGTCCGTCCGTCACTGCGGGGTGCCCTCGGACCCCCAGGGTGTAAATTACGAAAGATTACGACGTAAAAACACAATTGGAGACCTTTGTTTGCATATTAAATATCAATTATATGACCTTTCTTTTTTATTCATCATCTTGAGCATGTTAGCCTGCAAAAGGTTTGCACCATCTGTATTAATAATTTACATTATTTCATTATAAGAGATGATGAACTTTCCGGAAAATTGAAAATGTCACACGTTTTTTTTTTTTCTGGTGAAAAAATATTATACCTACTGCATAATATAAGTTATTATCTTAATATAAAGGATCAGTCCATTCTCAGCACTCAAAGTAACTTTATTGGTTCAGCGACTACACTACTTAAACCTCTACACAGTGTAGTACTGTACAGACTTAAGGCAGGGATCAATCCCAATCCAAAACGATAACCTTGCACACAACCAAAGACCAAGCGTATACGCATCGCAATAAGATTCATTTTAGCTTAGCATAAAACTGTACTTACTAGGGGCGGATCTTCTCTATTTTTCATGTTTTTTTAAAATATCTTTTGAAATAAATGTTAAGAAACGGTTCAGAAGATTTTAATATATTATATTTACTAAGTATTTAGTAGGTAAACCGGGAGTCACGGAATAACAAATTGGGGTTCATCCTCACCTTAAGTAGTGTACATAATATTCAATAGACATCATCCTTCGATCGGGGATTCTCGGAAATGCTATTGCCTATAACTGTATTCTATTGTCGCGATCACCGGTGCTCGTACGGGACTTGATGGGTTAATATAATATATTACAATTAAATCTGCAAGGTATTCTACAGATATAATAATTATTAAGCTCCTTTTCCACGTTAACCAACAATGAATAACAACGATTACGAAACTGATTAGCATGCACAATCTTTGTCAATCATGGACAATCATTGACGAATATAATGCCTCTACAGTCTACAGTCTACATGTTCGTAATTGTAAATTCTAATTAACAACAGATTAATCTATTTTACAGTAAATGTACATAATATTATACAGAGTGTAACAAAACTAAGTGATAATTCTTTACGGTGTGTACGTGTTCCTCGTAGATAGCTCACTATGAAAGTAGCAGCGCTGAAGGACCAATTTTTTTCAATTGTTATGCGGCAGCGGGATTGATGGGTAAAAGACTTAAGGCTGTCCCCCGAGCAAACGACCTTGGCCATACATTTGCCGCGTTGCCGAGATAGCGCCAAAACTCTATTATTTTTACTTATCTTAGTTCAAAATTGTCCTAAAATAATTAAAACGGGGAATAAGTTCATTCTTCATGAGGATAGTAAACAAAAATAGAAAATTTAAAACGGGGAAAGGAATGTTGATATACTGAAGATTATAGCTATATTTTTATTATAACTTTGTAGCTTTCAGATTATGAGTTTATAAGGCTTTAAATACGGTAAATTACGGAATCTCCGTGGGGAAGGCCTAAAGGTGTAATAAAACTATATGATAATACTTTAAGAAGTATTATCATATAGTTCGACATATTTTATTAAAGTAGCAATTTAACTATTAATACTTAACACTATAAATTAAACTGTCGTCTGCACAAATATAATAATAATCAAATCATTTTATAGACAAGAATGTTTATTAAGTTCTTGTCCATAAAACTGTAGCTACTATGAAATATCAAATCTTAGATATTGTATCAAATACTTGTGATTGCCCAACGAATACAGAGCTAATTTACCTTGAGTTAGACCAAAATGATCCTTATTTAAAGGCATTTAAGACCCTGTGACAGGTAATATAAGTATGAACACGGCAAAGCGGGATTTGGTAGATTTAGAGTTGCACTGATTGTGTCACGTCGGCCTGATGTATTGAGTAGACATTGCACAATACAAATTGTTCTACAAATTGTGCAGATACAGGGTGCAATTAAATCTTCCTGCCAAATTTTTATATATTGATCCTTGTTAAAAATAAAAATACACGTATTTTTTCTTTTATAATCACTCAGTACTAAAATGTTGAGAAATAGCTTCCGAAAGTTATCCTAAAAACACTACAATTAATGGACACCACGCGTCGCCCGCGCGTGACGTGCCCCCGCGCGCACGCATCCCCCCGCGTCACCCCCGATCATTCTCCCGCGCCGCGAGAGGCCTTTCTGCAACGATTTTAAATGGGATAAAATATGTCATTGAAAAAAAAATAGCACCCAATTTTTTTTTGGTTAACACCTTCACTGCGGCAAGTAAAATCTTAAACCTTCGTCTGGTGCGGCGGCGGGCCAAAGTGTGCCCCCAATGATTTTTCCGCCAGTGCGGGGTAGGCCTTTCTCGACCCACCAGCACAAGGTTAGATTAAATTACTATAACTTTGCGAAAACATAATTTGGGTGTACTGTTTTTGGACTGTTGGAATAACCTTGAACCCAACTACTTTAGATTTGATTCGCCCCGGGATATCCCAAACAGGAAATGAGAAATAAACCAGGGAAAGTGGCGGGCCGATATCGACCCGAACCGCACTAGAAAGTATTTTTAGTAGAGACGGGAAAGACAAAAATAAGGGGATATCGAAAATATATATTTTTATTAATATATTTAAATTCCTGACTTTAAAACATAAAGCTCGTTTTTGTTCGCACATTCTGCAGTATGTTTTATTTTTTTTTAATTTCTTTTTTGATTCGACACTCCTCATGGTTTCTCCCAGTTTTTCATGTCACCCTGCACAATTTCACCGTTTAACGCTCATCTCAAGGACATGATTTTTTGTTTCCTGCTATCGTGCGTTGTTAATTTTATAAAATGAATAATTATTGTATTTTAAAAAGATAAAACCGACTTCAAAATCGTACGTAATTGGGAATCAAAATTACCTATTTTAAACACTATTGAAACTATTTTGATGAACAGTATTCCCGAAGTTAAATAGTACCCAGTACAAAAAAAGAATGACTTTAATCGGACTAGTAGTGATGAAGATGTGCGAACACAAACATAAAAACATACATGAATATGTATGTCACTTTAGAAATTTGTCACATTTGTTCAGATGCTGATAATATAGAGTAAAACCCTATCAAAACTAGGTAGTTCTGAAAATAATACATACAATATACAGATCGAATTGATAACCTTTTTTTGAAGTCGGTTGAAAAACGCGACGTACGTCATCTACGACTTACGATAGATTGCACATCACTAACTGGCGAGGCGGACGCTCGGTATCGGGTCGCCAACCGCCTGCTTGTACGGCGGGCCGCAATAGGCCCACTGCCGCACTGAGTTGATTTTTGACACCTCCAGTGCGTGGTGGGCCGATAACGACCTGCCATATTTTTTTTATAGGAAAGACCTATAATTTTAATCACAATCTCAAATATATATTTGCCTCTGTCGAACCTTTACAAACACCTGAGATAATCGTTCCGCACCGATTGAGAGAACATAGTTTTCTTCGTCCGCACCAGCTGAAATTCCGCGGCGGGCCGATTTCGGCCAGTTCAGTGAAGGTGTTTAATGGATTCTCTTAATGATACCTAAGTCCTGGAAAAAATTGGCAGGAAGGTTTAATTGCACCCTGTATGTAAAGGGTAGTCAGCAAAATCTGTATAATAATTCTACTAAAATATTGCCTGCAAAATGCGCTTATCATGCGGGATACGCTTTTCCGTGATATAAATATTATTCTTTTCCCGGGACGCAAAATAGTTACAAACCAAATTTCATCAAAATCGACCCTAGCGAATAAACAATATGATAAAATAAATAATAACAACATGAAAAAAATAATAGAATAGAGTAAACAGTCAGACACACTCTTCTATTTTTAACCGACTTCAAAAAAAAGAGGTTATCAATTCGACGCGTATGTATGTAATATTTCTAGAACTGCCCAGTTTTTGTATATGTTAATCTATAACAGCTTCTGAACAAATGTGACAAATTTTAAAAGTGTATGTATGTATGTAAGTATGTATGTATGTATGTTTTATGTTTGTGCACGCATATCTCTGGAACTACAAGTGAGATCTAAACGATTCTTTTTTTATTGTATTAGGTATTGTTCAACTTAGGGAATACTTCAAGTTTCATCAAAATCGGTTCAGTAGTTTTTGAGACAGGGAATTTTAATTCTCAGTTACGTACAATTTTGAAGTCGGTTTTATCTTTTTAAAATACAGTTATTATTATTAGTAATGACTAGACAGTTAGACACCTTCATGGACTCAGAAATCAGAAACATTGTAAACTTTTTGATCCCCTGGCGCGGACAGGATTCGAACCCGTGACCTTTGGCTTTGCGAACCTCGCACTGAACCACTAAACCAAAAAGTACGTCAAGTACATTATAGCAAAATTCCCATTTGGCCCATTCAAATAACCCTACATTTTGAAATATAAAAAATCTTTAGACTTATCAATTAACTTAGTTACAGTAACTTATTGTCTTACTTACTTACAGTAACCGTATTTTATTGTCTACAACGGTTCGAATGTCTTTCATTAAGCTTTAATTATCTACAAATAAAAAACACCATGAACTAAGTTTTGATAGATCACCATCTATCATTTCTTTTTTTAATGCAAAAACACCTCTGCGAACCATACCTAATCAGGAACCACGTTTACTCTCGGAACCTCAGATACTTGGAAACAAAGTGCAAAAACATGGTTCCGCATACACATGTATGACAGGTCATTATAGCTCTTATTGCCAGGCGATAAGGGTGAGTTTGTTGTGATGTATCTTGTTTAAGCTATGATGGCTTTTCTTGGGTTTCTATTTAAAAGTTTCTGTTAATGTTTTTGACAAATTATAAATGAAAAGTGTCCTTCTGCTTATAAGAGTTTTGGTGATAAATTAATGTCCTAAGGCGTGATGGACTAAAACTATATTAACCTATCAACCCCCATAAGGCGACCGTGACAACAATATAATAACAATAGATTTCCAAGAATCCGTGATCGAAGGATTAAGATGAATTTCATGGAAACAGGATAACTTGGGTAAAAATGTGTGGAAAGACGGTTCGTATTAAAAATATATTATACTGTTCGATACCCTCGAGTATTTGGTTTCATACCGATTAATGTCGTTCATTTTCCGGAAAACGAATGCAGTTACAAGTTGGATCCGAGCGACACGCAACAGCTGCAAGACCACGTGTCGTCGCAACACTACTGGTTTCTATGTACATATTTCTATGAAATACCCTCCACAGCTAGCGACACGAAGCTAGCGACACTTATTCATAGAATACATAGAAACCAGCAGTGTTATGAACGCGGGAGAGCCATGCTTCGGCACGAATGGGCCGGCTCGACCACCACCATGTGGATACCACGTTCTCACAGAAAACCGGCGTGAAACAGCGCTTGCGCTGTGTTTGCCGGTTTTCTGTTTCAGAACTCACTCAGAGTTTACCGGAGGCCCAATCCCCTACCCTATTCCCTTCTCTACCCTTCCCTATCCCCTATCCTCCCTTATACCGTATTCCTTCTTAAAAGGCAACGCACCTGCAGCTCTTTTAATGCTGCGAGTGTCCATGGGCGACGGAAGTTGCTTTCCATCAGGTGACCCGTTTGCTCGTTTGCCCCCTTATTTCATAAAAAAAAGTATCACGACGACATGTCGTCTGCAGTTGTCCCGTGTCGCTCGGTTCTACTTACCTTTAGTTTTTAACAAACCGTCTCTTCTTTGAGCTTTTGTATTTCACCAAGCCCTTTAAAAACTAAACCCTGTTTTTGGCCCCGAGCGAGATTCTTTCGCCGGTTCTTCAATTTAAAAAAAACTACAGACAAATTGCAAGCAACTAGCCAACTGCTAACATAAGAAACAACATCACTCCTTCCACCTAATTGGAATACCCGCACGTCTCAAGATCCTATCTCGTCTCATTAGGGCTGCCCAAATCCGACAGAAGCTAGACATAAACAAGCCAGTTATAAGCCCACTAATAAAAAGATCCATACATGATACAGTGTGCAGAGGTAACTATTATGTTATAGTTATACAATGTAGGTTTACAACGGTAAAAACGGTACCCTATTACTGAGACTCTGATCTCTGTCCTTCCGTGTGTATTTTTGTTGCCGCTATAACAAAAAATACTAAAAACAAAATAAAAATAATATGTAAAAAGGCTATCACATGGAAAACACATTTTTTAGCCTATTTTTGCTTCAAATAGTACGAAACCCTTACTGCTCGAGTCCGACTCGCACTTGAACGATTTTTGTCTGTAAGCCCACTTTTATAACGTATCAGACCTAGACGTAGCCTAGACATAATATAATAGTATTTTAAATTGATAAAACCGACTTCAAATTTTTGTACGTAATTAAGAATTAAAATTCCCTATCTCAAAAACTACAGAACCCATTTTGATGAAACTTGCAGTATTCCCTAAGTTGAACAATACCTAGTACAATAAAAAAGAATCACTAAAATTGGACTTGTGGTTCCAGAGATATGCGTGCACAAACATACATACATACATACATACATACATAAACTTTTGAAATTTGGCACATTTGTTCAGAAGTTGTCATAGATTAACATATACAAAAACTGGGCAATTCTGGAAAAATGCATATTACATACTGTATACGCGTCGAATTGATAACCTCCTTTTTTAAAGTCGGCTAAAAACAGTGGACTCTATGCAATATAAACCCATATCTGTCTACTTTTATAACGTATCAGATAAGGACAAAACACTGTGTTATGTGTAACTATCTCCCGCTTCCTGGGATCAGAATACTATTATTATGGGCTACTACTATTAATATAATATTATTATTATGGGCTTTCATTGGTTACCGCTCCTGGCTTTTAGGCAGGCGCAGCAAAATAATTTGACCCCCAATATACTTAAAGTCAATGTCGTACGAAAAGTCTCAACTATGTAGATAACTTCTGTCAAATTTTGATAAAAATACTCAACTGTAACCTCTTTTTTTCGGGGGTTGAAAAGACTCACCTATATTATAACTTCTATAAAATTTTGACCCTTTGACCTCCCCCTTCTATCAGGAGGTGGGAATGTCTAATTTGTGTCCTAATACAGCCATTAATACCACTTGAGCATCTGCGGCGCTAATTGCCAGCAAACATTCGCGATGCAATTAACACTAACACGAATTGGGGTCATACTCATTGCGCTTAAAATAGACTTAAGCGTAGCGCACACGATGACATTATAATTGAAATAAACAAAGGGAATAAAATCCGAACTAGTATGTTTTTTTTAGGTTTTGCATCATTCTATCCATAGTAATATTATAAATGCGAAATCTGTCTGTCTGTTACCTCTTCACGCTCAAACTGTTGGACCGATTTTGCTGTTTGGCATGGAGATACCTTGAGTCCCAGGAAAGGACACAGAACAATCCACGCGACAAATTCCAACATCTAGTAATCAACTATATAACAAACAACCTTATAACAAAGTACTAACCACAAGTATTAGGTATTCTAATAGAATTCCTAGCTGACGATTACTCAGTCGGCCCAAGGTTAGCTGTACAATTATAATTGAAGACGTAAGTGGAAGGAGCTGGTAACTAACAATTTGAAAACTGTCGTTTATTGCATAAAATATGGAGGCTTTAGGCTAGGAAAATTATTTAAAACTAGAAAACACCCGCAACTGTTGCGCCAAAGTTCGTTTATCTCACGGGAACCGTACATTTTTCCGGGAATTTCCTATGTCCTTCCCTGGGACTCAAAGTACCAAATTTCAGCAAAATCGCTTCAGCAGTTTGAGACTGAAGAGGTAATAGACAGACGGACAGACAGACACACTTTCGCATTTATAGTACTAAGCAAGCTGTAAGTATATACAGGGTGCAATTAAACCTTCCTGCCAAATTTTTTCCAGGAGAGTCCATTTAACCAAAAAAAATAAAAATGGGTGTTATTTTTTTTCAATGACATATTTTATCCTATTTAAAATCGTTGCAGAACGGTCACTCGCGGCGCGGGAGAATGAGAGGGGGTGACGCGGAGTGAGGCGCGCGCGCGGGGCACGTCACGCGGCCGACGCATCGTGTCCATTAGTTGTAGTGTTTTTTAGGATAACTTTAGGAAGCTAAAAAATGTGGATTCTATGTTTAACTAGACATATTAACTAGAATAATATGATGAAGTAGGTAAGCTGCAAGGTTTGTTCAAATTATGAGTAATTGTTATTATGTTGTAAAATTTTAATTGCCTGGTTCAGCCATTCACGTCTACAATCATTGTCAGTAGCTATTACAGCTTGATTGACACTGCTAGCGATAAGAATATGTAGGGTAAGCATGTTATTATAATATAGCTCTTTTAGCTAGGGTTTAGCTAAATTCTTTGCAGGTTTCGGGAAACGATTGACTAGCTATGCCGGAGAAATTTTATACTGGACAAGAATGTACACAACTGACAATACAGTTAATATTATTGAAACCGTAATGCTATGCAGGAATATAGTGCTCAGGTATGTGCGCAATAATAATAATAGCTCCCACACCGGTTTCGGTGACGGTGGCCGGTTTTATTGAAACCAGGCCAACTACGCAGGAGTAATTTTATAGTGCCCAAGTGTGTGCGCAGTACACAAGAGCACTCTCTATTCCTTTACTCTCATAACCCAGTGGGACGGAAGACCTACATGACCGGCGCGAGATCAGGCGCAGGACCGACTTTTTACATGCCCATCCGACGCATGGATCATCTTACTTGTCAGACAACCAGGTGATCAGCCTGCATTGTAACCAAACTTGGATATAACATGTTTCCAACGCGGGAATCGAACCCACTACCTCCGAGTCAAGAGCCGCGCTCTATGTGCCAATACACAAGAGCTTCACTCTTGTAAACCTGTGTAACGGTCCACGTGCCCATCTAACGCATGAATCTTATCAAACAGTAAGGTGAGTTTGCAGTGTCTAATGCGGAAATCGAACCTGCAACCTGTAAATTGAGAGCCAAGCTCTGAAGTCTGAAAGTCTGAGTTATCTTGCTGATATAAAGCTGCAAAGGAGCACTTACCTGGAAACACCTGTAACTTTGTCACCGCAATCCAATATACCTGTAACAACGGGAACACTATTATTTATATGCCATAGAAAATCTGTGTAAGTTCATTAAAATAAAGTAGCTATCCAATATAATAAATAGGTACATACAAGGTATATAGAATAAAACTTGACAGGTGTCAAGGGACACCTGGATGGAATGAAGTTATAAAAAAGAAAACGCCATCTAGTTGACACCCAGGAATACTAACAACGACACTTTTGTGGAATTGTAATAAAATTTATGTAAACGTCCGGTAGATGTCGCTGTTTATTCTCAAAAACGCCATCTAGTTGACGCCCAGGAATACTATCAACGCCCTCTGCCCCTACTATGCAGGTACTAGTAAAAAAGTGTCGTTACAACTTTTTCCGTCTAGCCCCCTTTTGCAACGCGCGATAAGGAACTTCGTTCCAATAATCCATACTAAATCTGTCTGTCTGTCTGTCCGTCTGTCTGTCTGTCTGTTATCACTTTACGCCCAAACCGCTGAACCGATTTTGCTGAAATTTGCCATGGAGATACCTTGAGTCCCGGGAAAGGACATAGGATACTTTTTGTCCTGGGAAAATGTACGGTTTCCGCGCGATAAACGAGTTTTGGCGCTACGGAGTTGCGGGCGTCATCTAGTCCTAACTCCTAACATATAAGTATATTAGTAATTGTGGCAACAACTGATACCATAGCCTTCCCACGTGGCGACGTGGCATTTGCAGTCATTTGTTAACTAAATCTCGTTTACTATGCGCGCCTGACATGCCATTGCTAAAGGGAGTTTACACTATCTTTTTTGTCGCCTTTATAACTAAAATATACAATAATCATTTTCTAGTAGCAAATGTAATATATTGTAGGTTCTTGGTGGAAATTCATGTTAAACATTAATGAAACAGACTTTTCTTGTACAATTTCCACTATAATTATTATTTTAAATTATATATACTTAGGTACATATTATTTAAATACTAGCGACCCACCCCGACGTCGCAAGGGTATAAAATATATAGCCACTGAAAAAATGATTAAAATGGATACCCTATGATCCTTCACGTGGTCTACTTCTTATCTGTGCCAAATAACATAAAAATTGCTCCAGTAGTTCGCGAGATAAGCCCGTTCAAATAATTTCCCCGTTTTTTCCGCATTCCCCTATTAGTCTTAGCGTGATAAAATATAGCTTATAGCCTTCCTCAATAAATGGGCTATCTAACACTGAAAGAATTTTTCAAATCGGACCAGTAGTTCCTGAGATTAGTGCGTTCAAGTTAGCCCTTTCAAATATTTTTTCCCATTTTTTCCACATTTTCCTCTATTTCTTCGCTCCTATTAGTCTTAACATGATAAAATATAGCCTATAGCCTTCCTCGATAAATGGGCTATCTAACACTGAAAGAATCGTCAAAATCCGTTGCGTAGTTTTAAAGATTAAAGGGAACAAAGGGACATGAGGGAAAAAAAGCTACTTTGTTTCATAATAAATATACGTATAGATACGACGGTTTGGTTATAGACTAAGGAAATTTTAAGGACCAAGAAAGCAACTCGTATGAAAGAATTTGACAGGTAACAAGACGTATATCTTGGTTTTATGAGTGTCCATGAGGGACGGTTATCAAAGTTTATCCATGTGATCATTTTCATCTCGTATATTTTTATAGATAAAGAGAAGTTTAGATAAACTTATATAACATTTTAAGCAGCCAAAAACAATAATACAATTTTCTAATGAAAGGTTCGCATTTTCAGGACGAACATAATATTTTCTTTACTTATGGCGTAAATCATTTTTTTTTTGTAAATTAAACGATACTAGTTATTTAATATAATAGCTATCAATATGCAAACTTTACACGCTACTACTATATCTAATATATTTGTTAGAGCACAGTACGTGCAAAACCGCAGCACATACGCGTATCTATTATACCTCAAAATACTCCCTTATTTCAACTACATAAGGCTCATATTTCTACTAACTCAGAGGTAAAATAACTGCGTAGGTATCACGTCAATCACATACCGCCACTGCACCGCGTAGCGCATATAGAGCTGTCATCATCATCACCCAGTCATCAGTCATCACTGGTAAAGGTAACTTATTTTTTGACTACGACTTCAGCCAAAATAATCATGCTCGGCCGAGCTTTCGGCTTTGACCAATGCTAGCTCCGGCTTTGTGCTTTGTAGATGTTGGTGTGACTTGCAGGTAAGCAACAGGAGCTTGACAGCAGATGCTGCACCACATCTGATGTTGACAGCATTTATGATGCTGTTGATTTCCTGTCGCAACTCGCAAACTACATAATCACCCTGCCGAAATATCGGTCAAAGCTCAAAGTTCGACAAAAGTTCAATTACCAGAAAAAACGTTGAACTTGAACGAACTTCAACTAAAGTGAAGTCCGAAATTTTATTTACTCTTGTAATTTTTCTTTCAAGTTATTATCATAGATTTCTCGCGGCCAATTTCGGATATAATTTCTTAATGATTTGATTTCTGCCAAAAATCTACTTTCGGTCGTACGCTAGGCGTTACTATTTTACTCTAATAATAACAATTATTATTAGTATGCTTTAAATGAAATTGTCACTCATAACGTTTCAAGTTAGTATAACCGTCGATGTTCCATCAGGATTGCTGCCGTGGACATTGGTATTCCCGGCGCAGAAGTGCTTGCTAATAAACACGCGGCGTCACACAGAATATTAAATATTGTACTGTTATATCGTAGAGCTGTGAACATTAAGACAATGCAGTTATTATTTTATGCCTGATATTAAAAAGATATACGTGCAGGGTTGCTTTGGTGCTTTGATGACATTCTAAGTTGAAGTGCGAAGCATCTGACAATCAAATTAATGATTAATGTTGTTTCAGCCTAGTTTCAACCACATAAAATGATATTTAGATGATGCCACGGCCCACGAGCCGAAAAAGTCATGGTCCGTAGAAGTAAACTTTTGTATTATATGGTTTTCAATGACTAAAGTATGTATAAGTATCTACAAAATATGTGGCTGTAGTACCTAATTATTATTCTTAGAATGTTATTATACCCATCAAATATCCTAAAAGACCTAAGTAGGCATAGACTACAATACTTATAATTAAAATTAGTTGTTGCTAAAATGTGCTAAAAAGATAAAAAAAAATACCAAAAAAACAAAAATTACAGTCGTTTAATAACGGGGAAACTTCATTAGAATGTATGTGTCTATCTGTCCATACAGTCGATCTACGTATTTGCCATTACTGGTATAATCATAAATATTCTATATGCTACTGTATTGTAATTCCACCACATAATATATTATTATATATCCTAGCATGCTAGTTAAAAGTCCCCATGGTTCAATGGTGGGATTTGGCTGCCGAGGACGAGGGTTCGATTCTAACAATCTGAAGGTTGGTTCTGCTGTACCTAGGATTTCACAATAATTCAATCTTGATCTGGTTTTGTTGCAGTTTCGATACCAAAACTACAAGAACGAAACTGTTGCTTTATTAAAAATTAAAATAGTACGAAACCATTTCTCCCGTCAGGTCATTTTTCACTGTGTAAACTGTAAAGGATTCCCACTGTTGTATGAACAATGAGCATGGTATAATTGTGTTTTATTGCGCGTTGCTGCGTCGCGTCTCGTTCGAAGGTCATCTCAACCGCGTGTAGCTTGTATTAATTATGTAATGTCGAGCTATTTCGAGATGTGTGGTAACCATTATTAAGGGATTTTGAGGGACAAGTCCTAAGTATGAGTTGGTTTATAACTAAATGATGTCCGCTCCTTCGTTGCCCCAAAATTCGTTTATCGCGCGGGAACCGTACATTTTTCTGGTATAAAATGTATCCTATGTCCTTTCCTGGGATTAAAAGTATATCCATACCCAATTTTAGAAATATCGGTTCAGCGGTTTAAGAGTAAAGAGGTAACAGACATATAGACACACTTTCGCATTTATATATATATATATATATATATATATATATATATATATATATATATATATATTATATTGAAAAATTGAATAAGTCTACTTAAATGGATATAAAATAGAATTGCTTAATACAGCCTTTGGTTACTTCAATATAAATTTAAAACAGAACTAAGTCATAAATCATAATACTAAATTTTTGTTCTGCATTGAAAGAAGGAAATTAGTAAAAAAAGGGTTTTTTTTCGCTCTAAAATTACAGTACGACATATGCTTTTTGTTATTGACAATATACCAATCATATTAACATATTTTTTACTAAACTAGTCATGCGGCAAATATTTTACAGCGTGCTAATTTCTTCGTTTGGCGATGAAGTGACAATAGTTAGCTTATAGGTACAAAACGCTGCTAATTCGATGCCAAAGGAAATAAGATCGGAAAAGCTGTTTTTATTATCACACGTATCACTAACGATATGAAAGAAGTGCGAAAAGCAATTTTATTATCACAAAATTTTCTTTAATTTGCAAAAAAAAGAAATGTTGTTGGTAAACATGAAACGATTCAATACTTTTCAATACATAATGTCTACAGTTTTGTCACGCTACTATTATAAAAGTGATGATTTATGTCTATTTTTATTTTATTATATCCTAATAAACGCAAAAATGGTTTTATTCTAGTCTTGGCTTTAACACGTAGTCCATTTGTAATGCAGTATTCCTGTGGTAAGGAAATATAAAATTTGTCCTAAATTTGTCTTAAATCATCCCTACCCATGGTCACCCTATACCGTATCGGACAGTTAACCAGTATCTGATACAAACGATTAAATCACAGTTGCTTAACTCTTAACGTTCGTCACTTTGTCCCCAAGGAATTGACCAAAGACAATAGTTTATAGATGTGCCTTGCAAAATGTAGAGATTAACAATAGATGAGATGTGACTTAGCGAAAGAAGATCACTATAAATATTCACTAGTCAGTAGATACTTTTATATTTTGCTTTTATTCTGATAAATAGCAATATTATTTAATGTCCTTGGCTCTGGAAGGCGCGAAGGTAACGAGAGAGACGTTAGCCACATTTTCGTATTTACAGAGAGTAACAAAACTAAGCGATAAACTTAGGGTGTATATTATGTGTTCCTTATATTAAGAGGTCATGAATTTGCCAATATAAAAAATCTTATTATTTCAAAGTTGCTACTTTCACACAGCGATCAGTGATCCGAAGGGAGGGGGGGGGGGGTCACAGGGGGCATGACCTCCCCCCCCCCAAATCTAAGGTCAAATCGAAAAATCTCAAAATCTTGCCAAATAATAAAAGGAAATTTTTGCCAATAAATTTTTAGTATAGGTAGTGAGTGACCCCCTCCAAAATTTCTGGCTGCGACCGCGCTTGCTTTCACAGTCAACTTTATATTATTAAAAAAACAGTCATACACGCCCTTAAGAATTTGACTTTGTTTTGTTAATCCCCATGTGGTAGTAGCTTAATTGAACTTATTATATACTGCACATGATACATCACACCAAAGTTTTGTATTACATTCGCGCTGCTTCCTGATTCCTGCAGCCTGTAACTGTAACTGTAACTGTAACTTATCTGTTTTTGTAAGTCTTTGGCCCGAGCGGACAGTTTCGCGGTCGTTCCTGTTAACAATCACTTTCTGCTGTCCCCGGCTAGTGATGTGACTTATTTAACCGACTTCAAAAAGGAGGTTTTTAACCGACTTCAAAAAAAGGAGGTTATCAATTCGACGCGCATTTTTTTTTATTAAATAAGGGGGCAAACGAGCAAACGGTTCACCTGATGGTAAGCAACTACCGTCGCCCATGGACACTCGCAACATCAGAAGAGCTGCAGGTGCGTTGCCGGCCGTTTAAGAGGGAATACGCTCTTTTCTTGAAGGTTTGCAGGTCGTATAGGTCCGGAAAAACTGCTGGTGACAGTTCGTCCCAGAGTTTTACAGTGCGCGGCAGAAAGTTACGCGAAAAACGCACTGTGGAAGACTGTCACTCATCAAGGTGATGAGGATGGTATGTTTTTCGCGTGGGACGATGGCGAAAAGTTGCAGGTGGTAGGATTCCGAACAATTCCTCAGAGCACTCCCCGTGATACAACCGGTAGAGTATGTATGTAATATTTCCAGAACTGCCCAGTTTTTGTATATGTTAATCTATAACAGCTTCTGAACAAATGTGCCAAATTTCAAAAGTGTATGTTTCTACGTTCATGATTGTATGTATGTATGTTTTTGTGTTTGTGCACGCATATCTTCGGAACTACAAGTTCGATTTAAGCGATTCTTATTTTATTGTATCAGGTATTGTTCAACTTAGGGAATACTGCAAATTTCATTAAAATCGGTTCACTAGTTTTTGAAATAGGGAATTTTAATTCTTACCTAATTACGTAAAATTTGTAGTCGGTTTTATCTTTTTATTAAAAAATAATATAATTTATTTTACTAATTCCGAAGAAAAAGAGGGGTGTTATATTTTAGCCACTGGCGACAAAAGAGCGGCGCTAAAAGTTAGACGTGTCTGACCTGACCGTGGCTTTCAAACAGGTGGACAGATTTTGATCTTGGTTTTTTGTGTAGGTAAGCATTTTCCAGTTATTTCGTCGAATATGTTGCAAGTCCTGACACTTATAAGGGTTTATATTTTTCTAATTTAATTATATATACTTAAGGGGCCGGGTTACCCTCGAAATTCTCATACAAACGTAATACCAAAATCATTTATTTTCTCATACGAAAATATTTAACATGTTTGAGTTATTTTTCAGCTTAAAATAGTAATTACCTAGGTTCCTGTACAAAAATTGACTACAAAATATTTTAATAAGTACTAAAAAATATTTTTTAGAGTTGAAATATTTTTACTACTAAATATTTCAACTCTAAAAAATATTTTTGTTAATCCCCATGTGGTAGAACTAAAAAATATTTTTTAGAGTTGAAATATTTTTACTACTAAATATTTCAACTCTAAAAAATATTTTTTAGTATTAAAATATTTTGTAGTAAATTTTTGTACAGGAACCTAGGTAATTACAATTTTAAGCTGAAAAATAACTCAAACATGTTAAATATTTTCGTATGAGAAAATGATTTTGGTATTACGTATGTATGAGAATTTCGAGGGTAACCCGGGCTCTTAACTATAAACAAAGTTAATTTTTTATCTCATATATTCAGTATTAAAGGCCCGTCTTCACGTAATGTATGCTTTAATTGTCTTTACTATTGCGTAACTGTCTACATTTGACGTCGATCTTGGCCAATCATAGCCGAATATAATATCTGCACATCCGTAATTGCTTGTCCATCATAGGCCCAACGTGGACATATTACACAGGAAAATCATGAATCTGTTATCCATAAATACTTCCAGAGCTTGATTATCATCGAGATATCGATATCGATAAACTAATTGTGAGAAAATTGAAAAATCGATAAATTTTAATTACCCATATCAACTGTGTCACATCTCTATTGACTTACTGCAATTACCGTGAAACCTGATATGATTAGAACGAGAACAACTTCAAAATGCAACCCTAACACAAGGTCATAAGACGTAAATTACAATAGCAGGAATTACATGCAGTAGTTCAAGTAGAGTACTGCGAAAATAAACTCTATAATTATAAAATTAGGGTATAAAATTGAATATCACGGATAACAATGATCTGGTAGTCTTGTCAACTTAATAACCACATCAAGTTGATCTATAGTTCGGCATTTTTGTCATACCGGCTGTAGGACAAGTCCAAGTTTTAATAGCTCCAGTAGAATTGGACGTATTGCCAAAATGTCGCAAGTTGCAACTAGAATTTATCGAATGATAACATTTAGTCAATGATAGTAGAACATTTAGTGCAATACTTGATGAGAAGTAATAAAGTAGTCACAGCTTAACTTAATAAAACTACTAATAAGATTTGTTTGACTACTGTACAGTGTATACTGTATATGTCACCGTAAGATTGTAAACACCGCGAGATTGTAATATGACGATGTGATGGATTGTAAACAAACAGTTTTCCGGTGATTTTAAATTAATTATTTCGTATTTAAAATAACTTCAATGCCCAATGGTATGAGATGTATAACATAAAATAAAATTAAGATATATTTAAAGTGCTGTTTGAATGTTCGATTATTAAAATTAAGCTAATTTATAATTCAAACTGCACTTTAAACATATCTAAATTTTATTCAATGTTAATACATCAAATATTCAGGCACTTGAAGTTATTTTAAATACGAAATAATTAATTTAAAATCACCGGATACTGTTTGTTTACAATCCATCACTCCGTCATATTACAATCTCGCGGTGTTTACAATATTACGGTGACATATATAAATTATTATAAACTTTTTGTGTAAAATAATTGTTAAAATATATATTCCTAATTATATTTTTTATGTAATATATTGTACGAAAGCTTGTGTCTTAATTCTTAACAGAAACGTGACGGCCTTGGTAAATTTTCTCGGAAAATAATAAGGTAGGCTGTTGATTTGATATGTCCTCCTTTGAACTCCTTTCCCATATCTATCGTGATAAAATTAATATTTCACTATAATTATTTGTCACTGTTCCAATTTCCCTTCAAAGTTCGTCGGGTTGATTTTGAGTTCGGTTTTCACAGTATGGATAAACTAACTTTGCGTCTATTTAATAATTAATAATAAGTATTATAGTTTTTAGAATATTTTGTCTCTATAATATTTTTTATTCAAACTTAATTATATAACTGCTATTTTATTCAAACCAATCACAACATTACTAATAAATAATAATCATGCTGTATTCAAATTGTAAGGAATGCCAACACAGTACACGGCCAATTTACATACGGCTCACGTTTAGTCGATAGTCGATACGAATATGGTTATCGATATCCACATCGACAGGGGACATGCCTAATTGAGGGATGTGATTTGGCTTGTCACTTACCATTGTCGATAAAACGGTTTAGGTTTGCCGCGCCTGTTAAGGCTGCTCTTTCGAAAAAAGCGTGCAGATGAAACAACTTTTCATCGGCATTAACAGAGAAATTATATCTGTAAGAAATAATTAGTAATCTACATGATATGATACGTAACTTGGTTTTGCCATATTTTTTCTATCGGTATCACATAATAAAGAAATAAAAAACCAAATCACCTCCAAATCGTTGAATGAAACCACTTCACTCCTTCATCATTTATCAAAAGAATATATAAAAAATATCTACTGCTTTGCAATACATAAGTTAATAATTTGTTTTTTTTTTACTTTTTTGAAATATGTATTATATTAAGGCGCTGTATTGAAAAAACTGTCCTTTTTGACGTAATACTATAGGACCCTCAGAAATGTTACAAATCTGGTAATGAGATATACATATCTTCATAGCCTTATCTAGGTTTGAGAAGAACTAGAAACACGATTAATGTATTTTGCCTCGATACATTTCCCGATCGAAATGACCTCTTAAAAATACGAAATTTGAAGATTATTTTTAAACGAAAATTGATGTATAGTAGGAAATTAGTCTAATTGATAGACACCTTTGCACCTCAAAATCGTATAGAAGCATTTTGCTTATTGCTCCTAGTTATTTTTTAAATCAATAAAACTACATTTTTTCGCATTCGTATTTCGTATTCCACTTTTTTAAAACTAATATTAAGAATATTAACTTCGCTCAAAATCCTACTTAAGATTAACTACATAAAATAGCTATTATTTTTGACAAATAAACGTTAAAATTATATTTGGAAGTTTAACCAATTAGAACGCGTTTGAGGTTGGCTTCAAAGACTGCAATAAATTATTATTATACTACTATAATAATAATTAATTTTAAGATATGAGCACAGAAAACTGATAACAAAAAGCCGGCTTTTTAAAGTTCTATTTGACAAGAAATCCACGTTTTTAGTGGTTTACTATGAGATCGCAAACTCGTAGCCGTATCATAAAGAACATACAAGTAATCAATTAAAATAATTCGCAATAAACTACATTGTACAATCAAATTTATTTCACACAAAAATGATCCTTATATCTTAATTGTAAAGGTTACATCAGAGGTAGAAAAACTGCGAATATAGTTAGCCTATACAAAAATGGTCCTTATGCCATTTACTTAAGGGTCACGTCAGAGGTACGATAATTAATGTGAATGTAATTTATCGTGATTCGTGACATTGTATCGCGTCGCCACGTGTAGATACTTTGTTAACTGACCACAATTATGCACTAACTAACTACCTATTATGGTATACTTTTTCAATTACAAAAACTGGACTTATGTTCTTTATAATTTAAAGTTCATTTTATTATATCGTCAGTTAAAGAAATTGGTTCGCATTTGTAATATTATTATTAAGATCATATTTTTTTTCAACGCTTTGATAGATAATAAAGTTAAGTCTGTAAAAATGGCTTTATTTTTTGTAATTTAGAGAAGTAGAGAACCATTCTCAATGTAGAGAAATGTATGTTTTTGGAAAACTTCTGAAAGATGGCGCTAGCATCGCGCTCGTAACGGGTTCATTTCAAAGTGTATGCGGAAAAGTATCAATAGATGGCGCTAGGTGTATTTTTTAGGCTAACTATTTTTTGTCTTATTAGAATGAAAGAAAGTTACTTTTTGTCTTATTTAGTTTTAAAAGTTATTTTTCATTCGCTTTATTTGTCACTCACAAATTACAAGCAACTTTCAATAATAAATATTATTATAATTTATTATTGAAAGTTGCTTGTAAGACTTAAGTAATTTTTTTAAAAGTTATTTTAGGGTTCCGTATCCAAATGGTAAAAAACCCTTACAAATTTGTCATGCGGACAGACATGATGAATCCAGGTAATCTGTCCGTCCGTATGTCACAGCAATTTTTTATCGAACGGAGCTTTAAATAGAGGACATCTCACCCCAAAATATCATTAAAATTAATGTTACTAAAACAAGGGAAGTTTTACCAAGATGCAAAGACTTTGTTGTTCTTATTTGAAACGCAGTTAGCTACGTCATATTATTATGAGTTTCAAAGTTGATTCACTGTAAATAAACAATCAATTAATCTTTGTCTTTACTTGTGTGCAATCTAATAGTTTTGGTCAAACAAAGTACAACACTTGAAATGAAGAACTTATTAAGTATTATTAATTATTATCTAGTAATTACAGCATGATAAAATTTCCTATTTTATAATTATTATTAGTACCTATGATTTCAAATATTAACAACAGAAATTATTGCAATTTACATTCTACTTCTCAAGACATTTCAAAGCAAACAGTTTTTTTTTTCTTTCTTCCACTAAGAAAAAAATCGATTCCACCAAAATCGATAGCTTATAAGAAACGTCAGCTGTCCCTTCCACGTCACATGGGGTACATCCCCACAATGGGCGTCACCCCGGCCGACAGGGGTAGTTCACTACACTACAAATTATAGGGTGGTGAGTATAGGTTATTGGCTTATTTTTAAAAATCGAACGTTTTACTCTTTTTTTGTAGTTTTTTTGGGTGACGGTTAATTAAAATTTTACGGTTGTGGTGTGTATTTATGTGTAACGTATTTTGTTTTTTTTTCTGTAAGTTCTATAGCATGTTTGTAAAAGTATTATTTTTATTAAAATTAGGGAAAATTATGTGGGAAATCGTGAAGTTTGAGTAGTATATCGTGTGGGAACCTTACATTTTGGCGCATAAAGTGTATCTAGCCTTTCTTATTTTTGTTACATAAATTATTTTCATTTAAAGTACCTAGTACTTTAATAACTATGAATTATTATTTTCGTTGTTTTATATATGCGTTTTTCAAAAGTCTATTTCCATTACTTTTTTAAAACTTACGGTCATACTTGTAAGACATATTATTATACCAACTAGGTACTTACTACACAATAAAAAATTATGTCACTTAAAGCTCAAACGATTAAGTTATAAAACTCTTGTTATCAGAACACTGTGATGTGGTACGAACAAAAGGCATTATAAGCAAATTAGATTGAAATGTTACAAGCACACCCACTAGTCACAACTGTATTAACAGTATAATAGATAGTTAGATAGTTCTGTTGACAAAGTTGACGGTCAACCAGGCATAAGTTAAGGCGCTATATCGTAAATAAATTATACCGCAAGGGCAATTTCATACTTAATTGGTATGACTATAAAGTCGTGAATACGCTGCGGCCAGAAGCTATTGGCTCGCTCGGAAAACATGCGAAAAAACGTAATTATAATTATTTAAAAAATAACCTCCTCCTAGCATTTAAACAAGATGCTTCTATACGATTTTGAGTTGCAAAAGTGTCTATTAATTAGACTAATTTCCTACAATACATCTATTTTCGTTTAAAAATAATCTTCAAATTTCGTATTTTTAAAAGGTCATTTCGAAAATTAAATGTATCGAGGCAAAATACATACATTAATCGTGTTTCTAGTTCTTCTCAAACCTAGATAAGGCTATGAATCTCATTACCAAATTTGTAACATTTCTGAGGGTCCTATAGTATTACATCGAAAAGGACAGTTTTTTCAATATAGCGCCTTAAAGTACGGTTCCCGCGCGATAGGCAAAAATCTCCGAAAAGTTGCGGAAACACTGGTAAGGGTTGATTCAGACCGCAACGCGATGCGTAGATGCATTTCTAAATTGATATGGATTTGACAGATTCGCAAGACTTCACACGTAATTGAAATCTGCCAAATTCATACAAAATGCCGCGCCGCGCCTGGCCTCGCCGCGCCTCATCGCGTTGTGGTCTGAATTGACCCTTGCTTACTAATAGCTAATAGCGAGTGCGACAATGTTTATCTGAATGAATGAATTTTGATGCAACAAACTCGCGGGCCACATTTAATTAGTGTATCTAGTACCTAGTCTATCTTTTATATCTTTAGGTGTATCGATTTTGATGCCTACTTGTTGTATTTCCAAGGATTTCAAAAGGACAAAAGATGGTTAAAAATAGTACAGCTCCCACGAAATAGTACATTACGCACCTAGGGCAGAAAAATAAGAACTGTCCCAGTTCACATGTAATTGTTGGCCGAGGCGAAGCTGAGGTCAACATGTGATCTGAGGCTTTCTTATTTACTGCCCATGGTGCGTATACTATTTTTCTCATCGACGGAGGCGGAAAACGACAACATCGGCTAGCGCAGCGGAAAGAAAATTTACGCTTTCCGCCCGGAGGTGAGAAAAAAAAAAATGTGTGAATGTTTTAGGCAACGTCTATAGTTCAAACCACGAGACTAGTCACAAAAAGTTTTGTTGCCCGCTTCGTGGCTCGGATCATAGTTTCTTGTATAATTGCGACCCGCCTCTTCGCTGTAGTGCCCACGACAGTTAATACTTATGAATTATTTATAATATTAAGTATTTTAATACTTTTGACGAGGCTGTATTGCATATTCTTCACTTAAAACTAAGTTAAACATAAACAAACAGTCAAAACCCTTATAATGCTATCAATTAAAATTATAGTAGGTACGATACTTATAGATAAATATTTATCAAAATTATAACAATTGAACGGTAAAAAAATTTTTTGCCAGTCTATCATATTATGCCGAAATAACAAAAAAATTACTAAATTATTTAAAAATCTGAAAGAGACACGGGCAGTTAGTTCGCCAAGTCAACGTTACTTCTCTATATTAAGAGTCCGTATACGAAATTTTGCCGATTTAGCCGAAATTGCAAAGGTTCGCTACAGAAATATTATTAGGTTTTTTCCCCTTATTAGACTAAAAAATATATATATTAATTATTAGATTTAAAATACATTTAAGCGCGGAAAGCCGACTCGAACTTGCGGCGAGAAATATAATTTGAGACTTAGGTTGTTTTGAATCGTGTTTTTTTGGCACAATTTGTATTATTATTTTTTTCTTTTTTCTCGAATTGGATAGAATTTATCTATAGATTATTTCTGTCATTTTCTTTTTATGAATTACAGCTCCAAGTTGCCGAAATTAACAGCAATTCTTTGCCCATTTTCTCTAAAATTTTGCCGAGTTACATATTTTTTTGCTCAACTATTTCATATTAAAGTGGTAAAAAGTAATTCCAACATTTTATAGATGACTTTCTCAACAGTACATTGTATTTTTTTCATACCGTTAAGACGTCAATAGAATCCATAAAAAGGATTTTCTAAACCTTTTACAGCAAAAATCACAAAACTGCCGCGGGTTTGAGTTGGATTATTTAAAAATACTTTAAAAAATAAAAAATCTAGCTCCAACACTAGATTATAATTGAAATGATCTTACATGTTGTGCATTAAAACTTATAGAAATACTGTATTTTAACTGTTAAATCACGTCTGTAAAATCAGCGAAATCGGCAAATTTCGTATACGGACCCTTAAACAGTTTAAGGTAAATCATAATAAATAATACTTGAAAAAAGAAATGAACACGCTTTTTTTTTAATTTTAACAAATTAATGCATTGTCATTGGCGCTTTTTATTAATTAAGACCGCTGGAGATAGGTAAAAATCGTGCCACGACGCGGCACGGGCCACGACGCGTTCTGGTAATCGAGAAAAGCCATGACGCGTTCTGAGCATTCGTGTTGTGGCCCTAATGAAAACGGCCACGATGCGTTCTGAAACCAGGCCAGTTACGCAGGAGTAACAGCGCCCAAGTATGTGCGCAATACACAAGAGCACTCTGGTTCCAATGAAACCAGTCCAGTTACGCAGGAGTTATTTTATAGTGCCCAAGTGTGTGCAATACACGAGAGATTTCGCGTCGTGGCCATTTCACTATGACCACAACGCGTTGTGAGCCATTTTTTCGCTCACTGAGCGTTTTCGGTCTTTGAGCGTAACATATACATACAGCCCAATGCCCATTAAGCTAATAAAAGCGTGTTAAAAATAAACCTTTCGTTAAAAAAATAATTGTCGTTATGGTAACTCATTATTTTTACCAAATGTAATAAAAACTAATTTTACGGTTAGCTTTTTTTAATCACATGGCGCTGGCAAATGCCCCTCGCGGGTAACACTAGTGGGCAGGGCAGTTTTGGGGCAAAACGGCTAAAGTGGGGTCGGTCAGCCGTGAAATTGTCTTTTGTTGTTTACATGAGGGGTATATAAGTTTAGGTAAATGAGAAAAATAATAAAATATTTTTTTTTCAATCAAAATATGAAAATAACGGGTTTTTGTTGTTTTTTTTATGAACGAGCGAGAAGAGAAAGCAACAAATTAAAGTTTATCACAAAAGTGTTTTTAAGTTTATTTCTTTTAAAATCATAATATTTTAGCAAAGCAGATGATCCAGTATTTTTATTAATAGGTGTCTACGAATAATAAAAAATAATAACTCCCATACTTCAAACGTTTTGAATTTGGTTCTTAAGGTTCTTTTCGCACACTAAAATTAAAAGGCAATAGCTACGAAACACTACTTTAAATTGACAAAATAAAGCCGTTAATAATAATTGTCACTTCTACATAATATGATGACACAAAATTCTTGCATGTATTCGGGCCTCTTTTTGCATAAAGTAGGTATGCATGTATTCCGATCACATTTTGTAGAATCGGAATAAATTTTTTGACACATTTACTCTTCCTTAGTTTTTATTATTCGTAGATAGGTGTGCTAAAACTGCAGATACCACTAAAATATTCTTATGTAAAAAGTGACCAAGACCATGTCACAAAAAATATTAGGCTTGCATTGGAAATAATTGAATCTTATCGAAATAACTTTACATTTAAGTCAAAATTCTAGAATCTGTTAAGCAAACACTTTTACTAGATACTTCCCTAACTATTCGTGAGTATTTTTAACCGTGTACAAAGCCAATAAATCACTCGAGAAATCAATAAGCGTATTGATTCCCCTGTATACTTCTTTGTGCCTGACTGTCAGCCGAATTTACATTTGCATGCCAATTTGCATATTGGGTTACAGATTTAGCATAACAACATCTATTGAGCGCGCACCTGGATGGTACAGGGTGTACCCGGGATAGACCAGTGTGTAGAAAAAATACAACCCAAAAATAGATTTTTAAAATAAAAAAATCAGTCATAATGTATAATTGCCTAGCAGATAAGAAGGTAGAGTAGGTAGAGCCTACTAATATTATGCCTAAATATTATGTGACTAGCCTCTACTAGTCGCATATTATTTAGGCATAATATTGTCTAGAATCAAGATAATTCTCAATCTAAATTCTAATTAACAAAATCAGCTATCTCTTTTCTTAAAATCATACTACACAATGTATAGTAACGATTCAAACTAAGTACAATTTTAAATATCTACTCATTACAAACAATTCTACGTATTAAGTGCGAAAGTTATTGCAATAATTTACTAAAAGTCTAATTACCGCACTAAGAGACGAATATTAATTATTTAACTGTAATTAAATGAAGATTTTGACATATTAAGCCCCATACATTATCTGTCAAACTCTTAATTAAATTATAGTTTAATAATCATTAAATATCACTGAGTACGGCAGTAAATGTTATTTGAAAACATTGAAATAAGACAATAGTAATCTTATGAATATCTCATCAAGTCATCACGCACAAAACCGCGTTAACCTGTAAATTTCTCAGCATTAATCAATACACAAAACGCGTCGCCCGGCCTCGGAGACCCGCAACTCTTTTGAATCAAACCCTTTAACGAACATATGCAAATATAAATCATGTAGTCACAAAATCACAATGTGGCATTCAAGAACTCAGGTGCTACGAAGACGGCCACAATGGATCGAATAAAAAATGATTTCCCATTATTGAACAGGGGGCTCATAGTCTATTTAATATGCGTGAGAATATTTCTTATTACAACCACGAGCTTATTTTTTAACTAACACTAACAGTAATTTACAGTAATTATTGGTTGAAAAGTTTGTAATTGTTAGTCTATGGTGACGTTTTTACTATCCAATTTTATTGCGATAAAACAATGACAGCAAAAACTGTGAGATGATATACAGACATACATAGTTTTATTAGTAGGTATCATGTTTTACCGTTTAAATAAGTAAAAAAGTGCGTTTGAAGTAAAAAATTAGATGCATCAACGAAGTGAAATTTCATCTAGAAATAGATACGTTTATATTGCTTTATATTGTAGTGATAAATAGTTATAAGTAAAAACAGAAATACAGATCATATCTTGTGGATACTGTGGAACTAACTGCCGCACTTAGAGACATTTTAGTGATAACTAAACATTAATTTAATCAAATTTTTCACATAAACTTCATACATTTTCTGTTAAATTCTTCATTACATTAAATTTAAGTAACAATATCTTTTATCTTTCAGTAAGGCCGTAAGTCTAGAATTAATAAGGATCGTCAACGCTTAATTGTATTTTTGATGGTTATTAAAAGATTCCCACGCAGCAATAGACAATCTATTATCTGGGCCCATTCCCTTTCTAAGCAGGTGTTTGAGACCCCGGCTTCCGCTAAAGGGTTAACTGACATAAAAAGGGCCAAAACGACCATCCCTTGTGAATCTCAGGTGCGTCAAGATGTTATAGGGTTAGTGAAAGTATGAGGTAACCATGTTTTGATAATTGACTTTGGTTTAAATTTTTTTGGGTGTAATTTTATACGTATTATATTATACTTTTAACTTTCGATTTTTATTTGACTTTTTTTAGTTGTTATTATTGCTGAGTTTGTAATTTATATTTATAAAAAGGTACTTTTTGTGTTACTTAATTGTTTGTTTGCTTTGTTTTTTGTTTGTTTTTTTTTTTTTTAATCTTTATTAGCTTTCTGCTTTGATTATTATCCATATCAATATGTTATAAAATACTTAAACTAAGTATATAATTTTTAGTTGTATGAAGCTTGGTATTATTTTACAATAACATAATTTTTGGTAAGACTTTAATCATAAACTTTTTTTTTTTTGCTTTATACTTTTATAACTTAATCATAGGTTTTAAAATAAAATAAGCTATTAGGTATATTACGTTTTACTAAGTGTTAGTAATTATAGGTTCAGTGTTTGTAGCCTAAGGCTACCTAGGCTAATGCGTAGGTTTCTAACGATCTAGGAATTAATAAAAACCGTCATATAAATAGTAGCCTATCTGTACACTAACGAAGCACAATATAAGTAACAAACAGTAGATTATCTTCATAGAATACCACTAAAATCAGACGCACTTCTATTCCGATTTCAGATAATTTAAAAGTAGCAAAACAATATAGCGACATGCTCGAGTTAAACTCTGAGTTAAGCGAATTCATTAATTTTATTTTCTTAAAAAAATATTTTTATTTCAATGACACGTCTAAAGTTACTTTACTGTATCTACTGTGAGTATGCTAATTTCCATTATAACTTGGTACGTCATTGCTTGGTTTTAACTTCGGAGCTTAGCTCAAGTCATACTGGTTTTAGTACGGATAGTATAAATAATGTTTGATAAAGTGCCCAGTTTATTTATTGAGTGTCGTACTCTGTTAGATAGGCGAGAATTAGCGATAGCTTATGATTTTCATAATCATCAGCTGGAACACTTAGCCAGAACAAAGAAAACATAAAAAAAAAACCCGAAGAACTTAAAAAACCAATAAGACAGTTTTTGTCCAAAAGTTCGAAGGAAAAGACCGCAACGACTGCACATATTGTATTTTAACTAGGTACGTACTAAACCCCTGTGTGTATGTTTGCGATTAAACGGCGCTGCTTTTCAACCCCAAATATTATCAAAAGCAACATAAATAATATATAATTACTAGCTGTCCCGTCAAATGTTGCTTTACCATAATATATTTGCCATATCATTTCATTGAAGTGACTAAATAAGTATGTCACCATGGCAACGTCGATCGCTATCCCGTAGAACAAACAATGGTCGCCGTCAGTCTCAGGTTGTAATAATTTACTATTATTTATTCAACAAATGCACTTATCAATATAATAAGTACCCAGTAGCCGATTCTCAGACCTACTGAATATGTATATAAAATTTGGTAAAAATCAGTAAAGCCGTTTCGGAGGAGTTCGTGGACTAACATTGTGACACGAGAATTTTATATATAAGATTACCTACTAGATTATTTTGCACGCCGCTTATCAGGCAGAATGTTGGATTCATGTTATAAGTAATATTGTAAGACCTTTTTTGTACCACATTTATGCAATGAATCATTCATTCATTCATATGATAGTATAGATGACGCCAGCAGCTATGTTGCGCCAACACTCTTATCGCGGAACCGTGCATTTTTTCGGGACAAAAATTACCCTATGTCCTTTAGTGGGACTCATCACTCAAAGTATCTCCATACCAAATTTCAACAAAATCAGTTCAGCAGTTTCGGTGTGAAGAGGTAACAGACATCCACGATTTCGCATTTATAATATTAGTATGGATTGTCTGTTAAGTAGCAGTTAATAGTCACACCGTGTACGCAGGACTCTACAAAAAGCCTCTAATACAACGAATGTCCATATTTTACATCCATTAAAATATTTTTCCATTGATACATTTGTAATTGCACGAAGCATTCGTTAGCACGAAAGTTGGCCGCAAAAACATTTTAGTTTATGGTATCATTTGTATAGAATACTAATTAAGACTGTTAAGAGACATAAGTTCTGTTTGATCGAACACTTTTTAAATAAACATTAGGTTACTATACATAGTTTTGAAATCCATATTTAAATTACTAATATTTTTTATTACGAATTCGAAAATATGACTATCTCTTCAAGTAACTGCTAAACGAATCGAGATGAAATTTGGTATCAAGTACCTGGTTGGTACACGATACCAAATTTCCACCTTCCAGAAAGGAAGAATTTTATAAGTGGGAGAGCCATGCTTCGGCACGAATGGGCCGGCTCGACCGGAGAGATACCACGTTTTCACAGAAATCCGGTGTGAAACAACGCTTGCGCTGTGTTTCGCCGAGTGAGTGAGTTTACCGGAGGCCCAATCCCCTACCCTATTCCCTTCCCTACCCTCCCCTATTCCCTTCCCTTCCCATCCCTACCCTCCCCTATTACCCTATTCCCTCTTAAAAGGCCGGCAACGCACCTGCAGCTCTTCTAATGCTGCGAGTGTCCATGGGCGACGGAAGTTGCTTTCCATCAGGTGACCCGTTTGCTCGTTTGCCCCCTTATTTCATATAAAAAAAAGGATATTGGATAGTTTTTATTCCAGAAAAATGTACGGTTCCTGTGACGTATTCAGCCCTCGCTGAATGTGAAATTTCTCACAAAAAAAAAAAGATTTTACGCCAGAAAAAACCTATTTCTTTTTTATCATGTTTTTCTATTTGCGTCCAACAATACAACATAATACACTATTCTAGTTATTAAACTAATAAAATAAAAACTATAAGATAAGATATCTACAAGTAATCGACTTTCTCAACCGGTTGGATAACCATCGATACTTTAATTACCCAGATGCTCCACAGCCATAAACATGGCAAATGTCAAACATGTGACAGCGTGTCAGGCGGCCCTTAGAGGCGTGTAGATGAGCCTTAAGGCGGCAGGTGCGCCCAACCAGCTAGGATAGATAAAAATAGAAAAAGGTTGGCAACCCCTTATCGCTTGTAATTAGAAAGTAAGGTGCGTAAAAAGAAGTTAATCATTTTAACCGACTTCCAAAAAAGAGGAGGATGTACGGTTGTGGATATTTATTAGCTTTTCATTTTGTTAATGTTAATTTGTCATGAAATTATATGTATAATTATAATAATATAATATCTATGAACGCTTCACACCACGTTAATTAATGTAAGTTTATTTTATATTAATATAATATTTTTTGTATAATATTTTTAATCTGTGTACTTCGCGTTTTACATCAAAGTGCATTTTCAAGCATACTAAAATAACTGTTTTAAATCAATAAATTACACCTAGTAGATATTTTTGCAAGTTAAATCATAAATAGAAACAAATAAACAGTCTTGCCTACATATAAATATAAAAAGAGATTTCAATAAAATCAATTCCTACCGATACAACGTCCCAATCGACTAATGCGATCTATCCCCTACACTTGTAAACAAAATTTCTAACCAATTACTAAATAGGAACTACTTTCCTACCCTCGATACAATCTACAATCGAGTAATGTCGATCCTACTTTTCGATACTCGCGAAAATGTGCACAATCGAGTGGTGGCTCAATTTGTTACTAGCCAGTCTCTCTCTCAAAACAATGAAGTTACATAGGTACCTATTATAATAATTATAAAAAATGTATAGGATTTGACATAACATATCTCTACATGCTAGGAATGCTCTATGTTAAATTCCAAACATTTTTTGATCTACTAATTGTCTCCACTGGTCTCCACAACACAGGGAATCCTAGTGCGGATATTAGTGATTGTGTAAGATTAGCGTGTAAATTTTTTTCTTAAGTGAAATAAATATTTGTTTATTTGTTTACTTATTAATTAATTCTCATATTTTCTTCATAATTCTCATTTTTTATTTATTAAGAATACAATATTGGTCCCCTTTAGCCTTTTAAAGCCCCAGGCCACAAGGTATTGGGTTCGTTCACGATGTCGATTTCATTTCGAGTTTGTTGGGTACACATCACGATCGAGTCTGAATCAAAATCGAGTTCGTTCCTATGTCGAATCAGTTTCGGGAGTAGGGCTCCTGGACAACTAACACTGGAAATTTTACTATTTCGATACACAATACATTCAAAGAAATTAAATGTAGTCTTCGAATTATTGCTTTGGAAGCTTTGCCAAAACATGTAGTAGATATTTATAAAGAGTTTAGGTTTCTTCGTAATCTTAATATCCTCACTGCGTACGTACAGAAGAGAATATATTATTCTCCTAGATTTTTTATCGATATCACCAAAGCTAAATATCGATGTGTTTTTCATGTATCAACACAAAGAAAGTGACCGCAATGACTGCTTAGCGATTTTACTTCAGTGGAGTCACGAATCTTATTGAAAAGTAAGTTGGTCCAATACAGGGTGTAACAAAACTATGTGATAAGAATTTTGGGTGTATATGGGTCTCCTATATAAAGTAGGAACGCTGTAAAAGTAGCAGCGCTGAAAGAATTTTTTTTTTTACTTTTGTATAATGCTTGCCCATAAAATTCATAAAAAAATGCATATTGCACATAGGCACTCTTAAACCAACATAAAAACCAACCAACGACTGACAAAGCCCGTTGAGCATGTTTCCCTTCAAACAACTCCTAAAATCCCAAATATTCGCATCTTTTGTTAGACAAAGCTCCTGTTTTGTCTAAGCCCTAAGCTGTGTCCGGACTCCGGAGTAGGTACGGATGTCCTGTATAGACGATATGAGGGTACGGAACCCAAGATCGCTGATAAAACTTTACCCGGTGTTAGAAAGTTTTGGGTAACCAGGGATATAATCATTGTCCCTAGAGGAACTTTATGGAATTAGATGTTTATTGTGTGTGAGATCCATCCATAATATCCATACTAATATTATAAATGCGATAGTGTGTTTGTCTGTCTGTCTGTCTGTTACCTCTTCACGCTTAAACCGCTGAATCGATTTTGCTGAAATTTTGCATGGAGATACGTTGAGTCCCGGGAAAGAACATAGGATAGTTTTTATCCCGGAAAAATGTACGGTTCCGGCGCGATAAACAAATGGCGCAACGCAGTTGCGGGCGTCCTCTAGTTAAGATTACAAATCGAAACAGTGTTTGTCTTCCTCTTCACGATTAAAATGTCACTTTGAGTAGTAGTAACTACATATTCAATAATCTGTGCTTTAAGTCCCGGGAAAGGACATATATTTTAAGGATAGCTGTTATTATCGAGAAAAAAAAAGATTCCCGCGCGATAAACTCATTTCAGATGGCTACGAAGATCCTTATCTCGATATCTATTTCATATATTCATCTATTCTTCGTAGGAACGAAAAAGAATATTATATTTTGACTAATTCGATGATCATTAAAACGTAGGAGAGCCAAGCTTCAGCACGAATGGGCCGGCTCGACTGGAGAAATACCACGTTCTCACAGAAAACCGACGTGAAACAGCGCTTGCGCTGTGTTTCGCCGAGTGAGTGAGTTCACCGGAGGCCCAATCCCCTACCCTATTCCCTTCCCTATCCTCCCCTATTCCCTACTCTTCCCATCCCTACCCTCCCCTATTACCCTATTCCCTCTTAAAAGGCCGGCAACGCACCTGCAGCTCTTCTGATGCTGCGAGTGTCCATGGGCGACGGAAGTTGCTTTCCATCAGGTGACCCGTTTGCTCGTTGGCCCCCTTATTTCATTAAAAAAAACTGTGAAATTAGTTTTCCTAGGTTAGAAATCCAGTATTCCATATCTTAGATACCTAACCGATATCATGGGTTTTCAATAAAGAACCACGTTTTATTTACCCTGATAAACAATGTCAAACCTTTTATTACATACAATATTCATATATTTCATAATGTAACGTGTGTAAGTGTGAGTGTGCGCTAACAATATCCGCCGTTTGTGTGTGTGATCTAAGCCTCTACGTATGTGTTTACGGCTGATCTGAATTTTCCCCGGGAAAGAGGTAAAGGGTTGCGTGTCTTAGAAATCAGAATATCGGAGGTTGTATATTTGTATATATGTTTGTTAAAAGGAAAAATTTTTCTTTGTGAGCAGATGTTATAGTTATGTACAGTGTTTCGTCCTTGATGGGTTAAAAAGTGGTTTTTCGTTAAAGTTCTTAACATTATTTAAATAATAGGAGTAAGAACTACGTGTGTCGGAAATCGGTATGTCTTGTCATCTATAGGACGAATCTCTGAAACTTTTTACCCCCTTAGAAGTTACATGGCTTGTTTTATATAATAGTTATTTATATGCAACGAGATAGAGGGGTAAATATATTGTTTGTGCAGGGTACTTAGTCAAATTGAATTAGTTAGTTTCGACAGTAATATTAAAAGTTCATTTGAATTTTGGAATCAAGACTCTATTTTAATACTATGTAATCTAAAGTTAAAATTTCACAAACATCAATTCTGTGTTTATATTCAGTTATGCAAATCTCATGCCTTCTATTTCATTGATATCCAAAACAACAGAGACAAGGATTAACTTTGCTGAATTTGGCACTTGCAGCTTTACATTGTAACTATGTAGTCATATTATACAGTGTGTAACAAAAATAATTAATAATACTTTAGGGTGTGTACGTGTTTTTTGTAGAGAGTTCACTGTGAAAGTAGCAGCTCTGAAAGACGAAAAATTTTTTTCACTTTTGTATGGGCAAGGGCTCGAGCGTCACGAGTTTCCCCATACAAAAATGAAAAAAAAAAATGTTGGTCTTTCAGTGCTGCTACTTTCACAGTGAACTCTCTACAAGGAACACGTACACACCCTAAAGTATTATCACTTATTTTTGTTACACCCTGTATATTATTACGTAGTCATGTGAATTTTCAGATATGCCAGATAGATAAGCAGCAGCCTTGGTTAGTTATTCTCTGTGTAATGTTTTTATTAGTAGAGTCTTCAGCTTAGCTCTAGATTTGAAATCTTAAAGAACTATCATTGAACTCATACAAAAACAAAGGTACCAAAATATATAACACACATGGTAGTGTGCGTGAAGGTAAGGCGACATTAGTGTGACTTCTATTCAATCTTCTTTCGTTCCATTTCGCTGGGACATTTAATTCCGTCCCTGTCTGACTCGTACCCCCCGTATATATCTGTCTCTACCTATTCCTAACGGGCTTAGCGCCGTGATATATTGTATTGAATGGATTTTTCGTTTGAAAATGGAATTTCGCCGAGTACCTGAAGGATGTTAGATCAAACCACAATTTCCTTATTTCGTTTGTTATGGGAATAAATTTGAATTTCATATGTTATTTGCATTCATCATCATCGAATGTATGTTCACTATTAGTGTAATGATGATAGTCTGTTTAGGATGATAATAATATGAGTTGCAAATTGTAATCTATAAGTCATAACAATCATGTTTAACTAATGTCTATACAGGGTATAACAAAACAAAGTATTTTAGTGTTTGTATATGTGTCATTTATACAGGGTGTAACAAAAATAAGTGATAATACTTTAGGGTGTGTACGTGTTCCTTGTAGAGAGTTCACTTTGAAAATAGCAGCGCTGAAAGACCAACTTTTTTTTCATGTATGGGGAAACTCGTGACGCTCGGGCCCTTGCCCATACAAAAGTGAAAAAAAATTTCGTCTTTTAGCGCTGCTACTTTCACAGTGAACTCTCTACAAGGAACACGTACACACCCTAAAGTATTATCACTTATTTTTGTTACACACTGTATAGAGTTGACTGTGAAAGTTGCAGCGCTAAAAAAGCAAATTTTATTGGGATTTGAGGGCAAATGCCCGCGCGTTATGAATTTTTCCATACAAAAATTAAAAAAAAATATTTTTCAGCGCTGCTACTTTCACAGCAAACTCTGTATAGGGGACCCATACACACCCTATAGTACACTAATTGGAGTTAACATAGTTAAGAAATATAATATTAAGTTATCAGTGTTAACAAGCTGTTAGTGCCTAATCTTTCTAGTCTCTACTTTTTATGATTTTGAAGACAGTTTTATCATATTTTGTGCCCATGAACACCAACAAAAACCAAACTCATAGTTTTGAATTTAAACCATTTACCACTTTTAACCCTACCAATCCTTAACCACAATATGTAATCATACAACCTTTACCCTTAACATATACATAATATGTTATTATGTTACACGAGAAACGGCAAATCCTTCAGAAACGAGATCCGCCCGCCACCCCACCCCCCTAAAGGGGTTACCTTGGGAGAATAGAAAATAGTACATAATAAAAATTCAAAATATACCCCATTCGGGCCACCAATTTCCTCGGGAGCACCCCAGGGGTTTTTTGATCTCCACTGTCACTCTAATGAAGCGTACGTATGTTGAATCGTAACTACTAGGATTGTGCTTTATTTAGATACGTAAAGAGACGTAAAGAGGAGTATTTTGAGATGTGGAGATTAGTATAAAAATGACTTAACTGTTCATACTTCCATCACTAATATTATAAACGCGAAATTTTGTCTGTCTGTGTACTTATCTATCTGTTACTATTTTACGCCCAAACCACTGAAACGATTTTGCTGAAATTTGGTCATAGATATTTTGGGTCCCGGGACTCCCGGAAAAGGTCATAGGATACATTTTATCCAGGAAAAATGTACGGTTCCCGCGCGATAAACGAATTTCGGCGCAACGGAGTTGCGGGCGTCATCTACTAAAGCATATTTAGTTCTGAGAAGTGAAAAATTAGCTTTCATAAGCGCACATTTCGTTTTGTTAATTCACGTGAAAATGGATGAAGTAGACTTTACGTTTTGACAAGTTATACAAAACATTTGGCTTCTAAAAAGCTCTGGCTAAGCACGATAAGTAGGACTAGAAAATATAGACTTGGTAAATAATGATAGATTTTGTCAATCTGTTATTAGTTTTATCTGTATATAATATTCTAAAGAATCCCTTTTTACGGCAATACTTATAAGATTCTAATGCTTAGAAGAGAAGAACATTCGTTTGCGAAAATGAAAATGAATATGCAGCTGGGAAGGATCACATTTAGTCTCAAAGCCAACTAAAATATGTAATTTATTAATATCCGAACAAAATTCCTTAACCCTTCGTCAGTGATACCGGTACTTCGGACCGCGCTGTAGATTTCCGATACCGTTGTCTTGGTAGCAATTTGCGGCGCGGCGCTGCAATAAAATATTACTTTTATTGGCTGATCAGTACCGATGTTCATGATATTACCGATTATTGTACTGTATAATTTGCTTTATGTCTGCGGGCTACGATAAGCGAGCACGCCAACTTAAATTATGGCCTGCTTTTTAAATAAAATTATGTTTCTATTGGAAGTATATAAACTGTAATTGCGCGAAAAAAAGTGAATTTTTGACTCCTTCTGTCCACGTTCAAAATGTTCTTCCACTCAAAAAAGTTACAGTTTTTTTGTGATTAAGCATCCTTACTAATATTATAAATATGAAAGTGTCTCGCTTGAGCGGCTGACCCGAATAGTACAAACTTGATACTGAGAAACTTTGAGAGATGGTAAAGGATGGCTGATAGTTTTTGTTATGGAAAAATATACGGTTCCCACGTACTAATCCAATTTCAGCGCAATGAATCTACTAAAAGTTTAAGCAGTAATCCAAACTGAAAAAAAATTAAGTACTTATCCTAAAAAAATCAGGAAAACAAGCAAAAATACCGTTTAGAAAATTAACCCCTTTAGGAAATTTGTATCCTCCGGGTACAGCTGTCTTCGCACCCCATCATTACGGTCTTAATAACCCTGACCTACATCAACTCGGTCCAAATGAAGGAGACAAGGAGCGAATAAATGAGTTTCCTTCGCTTCAGGCGCGTGATGGCTTTATGCGATAACTTTTTCTTTTTTTCCATGGCGCGCTGTGAATGCATTTCGTTGTTTTAGTCTGTTTACGCCTTCAAATTGAAAAAAAAAATTCGATGGGGTAATTTTTACGCCGTGCCTTTTGAGGGTTTTTGAGACGTTATCTGATATTATGTTTCATTGTTACGTAGGTTTTATTTCACAAATAAACATTAGCAATTAAAACAGTGATCATTTTAAATGTAGATATCAACTACGATAACTTGGCGCGCCCCTCCAAAATTCAAAACGTTTGAAGTGCGTTGTCTTCGCGGTAGGCTAGAACTTATGATTAGTTGACCAACGAATCTTGGTAATAAGTGTCATTACGTGAATTATTACGTATACTGTGATTGGTTAAATATTTACTACATACAAACTCTTTCATAAGGATATGTGACTACACACATTGAAACAGTCATTTGGAGGGGCGCGCCAAGTTATCGTAGTTGATCTCTAATCTGCAAGTAAACTTGACTCGGAAAACATTATTTTGCCATATTATTATTTAATATGCATGGAAATTAATATGCACATTTTCCATGCATGACAGTGCATGGAAAATAGATGTTGGGAGATTCTCACACACGCACAAATACAATCAGACAAATCTTTTTCAAAGTCGTTACAGCCGTTTCGGAAAATTGCCGCCGTTTGTTAAATCGTGTTATTAGCATATTTTTCTGTAGGTATTAGATTTGTAACAGTTTAAATCCTATTCACAAGCCGAACAAAAAAAAAATCAAATTGAAAGTGAACGTCAACAAAAATTTGTCACACATTTTCCGCTCTCAGTTAATTGGAGCGTCCAGGAACAGCGAGCAGAACTTTCGATAACTATTTCAAGGGCGGCTATCAAACTTTACACTTTCGCTCTCGCATAAACCCATCCTGTATAATTAAACGTTTCATGAATGGGAGGGAAAGAGAGGGCGTGCGAGAGAGACGGACTCGTCTGCTGTGTAATCAGTTTTACAACCAAATTATGGGGTGGAAAATTAACAAGGTCATAATGCGACCCAGTTTTTAAGTGATTTGAATATTTGTTTCAGATTTGGGTTATATTTGGGTATTTACACAGAAATAAGATCTATGGAAATCTGTGGGTATTTAGATATTATGAATAATATTATTTAATTATACCTTAAGAGTGTCATGATTCATGTATTATCTATGTTTTAACTTTTAATATAGGTTATTTCGATCTTCAAATGAAGTGAAGTCGATCTTCAAGTTATTTCGGGATAACTGCAAAACATATTTTTACACTTGCGTTCTATACTTTACCAAAACGAAGTTTCTTTGTTTAGTTTGTCACAACCATTCGCTATTTTTCTATTCTCTTCAAGAGATACGCAATAAAAATTACAACTACACTCCAGCGTACTATACTATGTTTCGCTCTTATCGTACTAGATAATCCTCATAATTGAAAAATACTTTTATACCAAAAATATATATAATACCAGAGAACGTAGGAGTTTGAACCAACCGTAAAGAGCAAACCGACAAATTACAAATGAAAACAAAATGGTTGACGCGACAAAGGAAAAAAACGAACGCCGCCAAAATTTGAATAAGGAATCATTCTCTTTTTCTTTTTTCGCGCGCTGTCAATCATTTGTCTGAGGCAGAATCGTTATTTTCTTTGTTGATGTATGGTATCCCTTTTTCTGAGGAAGCCTGAACCCCTCTTGTCTCGGTAGTTCATATTTCATTATTTTTATTTGAACGTGTGAAGATAATGTATGGATTTCGAAGAAGCTTTGTTACGGATGTAAATGGTACTTGGAAAATTTGGGATAAGTTTGGACGTAAAATAATTGGATGAGACGATAGCAATAGCCAAAAACTATTAGACATAGTACAGACTAATTGGTTTTAAGAGTGTTACACCCTATATTATTTACGTCAGGGTAACTAGAATGAGTATTCATAAATAAAATCCCTTTGCTGACTGGCTTACGTTTATTACGCAAGCGACCACTCGAGTTGCTGCACCAAGAACACTGGACTCAACTAAACTAATATTTTACAAGTTACAACTTACAACACATGCATCGAACATCGATATAATATAACGTCACATGATCACATCTATATATTATAATACAATATATTTTGCCCCCACAAGAGAATGTTTCAAAAGAAATGCGTCCATTTGCACTTTGTGATTCAAAAGAAAATAATGATGATGATATCTAAGTAATAAGTATTATATTATCATGTACAAAATTTCCTAGTTCCATGATTCCTTTGAAAAATATAGCAATTTCATGACGAGGCGACCCTTGAGACATGCTCTGAAAACGTCACGAATGAAAGGAAGATCTATAAATTACTATACACAGTGGTATACATACTAATTTTTATAAACAAGGTTCATGATTTTGATATAGTGTGATGTGATCATTATATTAATTAATTTTCAATTTTCTGAGTAGTAAAACCCAAATTATAGTAAAAAATTAAAACATGTAAAATGGTATACTATAGGTACATTTAAGTAGAGGATGCTATAAATATAATAATATAATCAATAAGTTAATAAACTATAATCCAACTATGTCAAACAAAAAAACGCGGCAACATCAGTTAATAATAATTATATTGACAACTCATTAGTCATTAGTTAAAATATCTAGGCACTACGAAGCTGAAGTACGAGGGCACACCATGACCAAATTAATTTGGCTTCGATAGTCGGTTAATAAAAGTATATCACTACCCTTTTGGCCTAGATAGTCGGTTAATAAAAATATATCGGAAATATACCTTTTGAATAATACAGATACAAGAACATTCATTTTAATAGGCATATATCCGAGCTTATAAGCTGGGCCGCTAGTCATGTAGATTGGCACCGAAGCGCATGGAAATTCTGTTTTTCTTCCCGCATTACCTATTCTGTCTGCCTTTGTATTTGGTTTGTATTTACATGACAAGATCGTATGTTTATGCCTCGAGGTGAAATTTGAATTTTTTTCATAATAATATTTATTATGTTCTATTCTAAAGAATATAAATGGAGGTTTACTGTAATTTATGTGTTCGAGGATAATCTTTTAGATTTGGATGTGTCTATCATTTGAGAATCTTGTTATTCTATATAAACTGATCACAAAAGGTTTGTTATAGAATATCGTAATGATGGGGTGTAACAGGGCGAACTCTTAGTTCCTTAATTTTTCTTCTTGTACATAGTTTGTAACTTTTAAGATAATAGTCCACGTTAGCCATGTCATTAATAGACAGACAGACATACACATTTTCGCATCTATAAGATTAGTGAAAATTCGTAGTAGAAATAACCGCATAAAGGTAATCCACCGAACATAGTACCAATTTTCTCAAGTGAGGGTAGTTCAACTATCGGCATAGGAGGCACGAAAGCCACAGAGACGAAATAATATGAGAATGAGGGCACGTATATTCACGCGTGCTTTTCGAACTGAAATCAAATGCTTGCTTTACCCAGGCGCATTTACATGTACGTTTCAGAGTCTAAGCGAGTTAGATGTAATAGTACGAGCAGCCGACGCGAGATGGCGGTGTCACGTGCGCGTCACGTGACCAGAATGCCGAGAAGCCGGAGGGAATTTTTAAACCACTCGCAGTGGATCCGACCGGCTCTTTAGCAAATATAACCGGATTGTGTCCTGAATAAATGATAATTGTTGATATTCTTCATAAAAACGAATCAACATGGCAAAGCAAACGGCCTATCTTGATTGCAGTGTTTGAGATTTTTGATATTTTTAGCATCTTCAATATAGCGTCCGGTTTGCTAGTGTAAATTTTAGGTAGACGATTTGAATATGGAACTAGACTACCATTTCAATACTCAAGAGAAGTAAGAGATTAGTTACATTATGTAACAGTTAGATTATGATTAAAATATACAAAACATAAAAACAAATATAACAAGTGAATGTAATCTAAAATTCGAACGAAGGAAAAATAATATCGCAAGATGAAATATATGAAATGGGAGCAACAATAAAGATACCACATACATTTGAGATGAAAATTGGAATAAATTGTAGTAAGCTCAAGGCTGAGGCGAATGCCGCAGTAGATGTAACAAGCGAGGACGTGCCGGTTGATTCAATACGAAATAAAATTGGCACCCGTGACGCGTACACTAAGTACACTCTAACTACACGTGTATTCTATTGTGGAGGAAATAGGAAAAAGATAATCGAAATGTTCATGCACTAAAATAGAACAATCGTTAGTTATAAACGTAAATATTAACTGATAACTAAAACTGACTAAGTGAGGAAAACGGACCAGAATGAAATACTATAGTCATTAATGATCTTCATAATATACAATTCCGGCATTTTATAAATATAGCAGATCAGAATCTGCATGATTAACATTACACACTGTACTAAGATTTGCTGTTTAAACAAAACTCCCGAAGTTTTGATTTCAAACAGCCAAACCGAAGCCTTAAATCTTCTGACATGTGTTTTGCTGCCAAGTTTTTCCTATTGTGAAATTTTTCAATGTTCGCTTTGAGCCGTCAAATCTCAAATATAAAATGGGCTTTTAGCTTAGGACTTTCATCACTAAGGCTTTTGTATGTCTATAAGTGTAGACATTTCGAGCAACATACCTATATTCTAAAACAAAAGAGTCTCGCTCTGAAAATTCTGAATACGTTTTATATCCAATAGTAATATTCAAAATAGAGGAAGAAAAATCATAACACGCCAGAGTACGCGATACATTTCTTCATATCCTCCGTATTTCGAATGAAAAATGCGCAAAGAGTTGACTGCTCCAAACGACTCCTCGCCCCCATAGGGGGGAACTACAAATCCGCTAGAGCGAAACGAAATAATAAGTTAGAGCGGGACGCAAAGCTAAACCCGAAAAGATGGATGGTACACAATGTCACTGGCGCTATGCTGAAATTGTATATTTTATATTCTGTATAAAAAGGCTGCCACAACATACGATATTAAAAAAGCGGTCCGTATGTGAAATATTTTCTACGTACTAGTTATATTGTTGAAGAATTTAATCTTGCGATGACATGGGACGTACCTCCTAAGTAAAGGATTATTGGAATGTCTCGGGTTTTGTTGCCGCTCTTCATATCGCTACTTAGGTAGCGTTTAGGAATACTTTTAAGTAAATATTTAATATCTTACGGTCTTTATGAGACTTAGTATTCTTTCATTAGTCGGGAATTTGGTTTTAAGTTTAGTTTTAAATTTTGTATCGCTCATTTTCCCAATGGAAAGATCACCTTTGTACAGAATCCTCCAATTAAATATTATACCGACGTAGTTTTTACAAGTAGATGATACTAAGCATATTTGTTTGAGCATGTCAAGATTAGAACCCTTTGTTTCCATTAACATGGGCAAAACACGCGCGGGGTCTATAAAATATGGACTCTATTAATTCGGGGCAAGGCTCAATATTGAATGACACATGTCACCCCCGAGTTTCGTTGGTAATCTTCATAAGGGATGATCAGCCAGCGCGGTATCGAAGATATATCCGTATTGGCTTATCAGGTAAAGTTTATGACAACCAACGACAACATATCCGTACGAATATCTTTATACCTCGCAAACACGCTAGTAAAAGGTAACCATGTTCATACCTTCATTAGCTTTAGTTTCTTTGGAAGTAGGTAAGTTTAGTCGTTTACATTTTGCGACCAAACTACATCTATTAAACTGATATTTGGTACTGATAAGGCAATTCCTTCCCCGTCACTTCATTTTAAAACAATACCAAAGCCACAAAAGTTACACCAAAAGCCAGCTATCACAATTGAAGACGTGACTCGTGAGTGGAAGAATCGAACAAGTAACATTTCATAACATACAGACAATACCTCATTTTTTCCCTAATTACATATTTCATTAGAACTTGCAAATTATCTACTTCATAGCCTAGGTAATATATCTGGCTACACATACAGGGTGCAATTAACCCTTAATTAGGCGCATCAAAAAAGTCACACAAGTAGTCGCATGGGGTCTCCACTGACCCCAAATAAAAAATGAAAATTAAGTTGAAGAAATGAATAAAGCGAAGTATTAATTATACGAATTGCTAGAATGATTTATGATGATTAATCTTAATAAGCAAAAACCTTTATTTGCCTCTATACAACTACAAAAATTAATCAACTACTGTTCTGTCCCAAAATCTCATAGATATCACTATGGTTGAGATCGAGATTTAAAAAATCTATTATTCACTTTGATGACCAGATTTTGGTTGCAGCACCGAAGGAAGTAGGTCCTGAGCTAATACTGACAAACATATTTTCCTCATTTGTAGGATTAGTTATGCACTTCTGGTCATCACCCCCTCATCATCATCATCATCACCATCCAGTGGTCAGGGAATATTTTAGGCATATCTGGAGTCTTAAATCTTGTCTACCAATTCATGCCCGTCACAAACCGGTGCATAGTTTTGAATTTCGGAGGCTATAGGCTCGCAAAATCACTTTTGACTTCAGAAACCTTCCAGCCGCCAGCGTATTTCACTATCTTGATCTTTACTGACATTTTTACAGAGCAATTATATAAAAAATGGTGTCAATAGAATGACATACTCAAATATTTATAAACCATCCTAAATAATATCAAAAATAATTTAACAATTGAACATAATATTACAAAAATGGAAACTTGTCTTGTGACAAAAAAGTCACGTAAGTGGTCGCATGGGGTCAGCGCTCAAGAAAGAACCTTAGCTAACCTAACTAACTAACCTAGCTAGCTAAAAGCTTAGCTAACCGGCTGCCACTTATTAGGATACTTTAATAGGAATTAGGAAACCAACAAAAGCGTCGTTACATTCCTGGAACTCCAGCACATTTTTTTTTCGGTCTGAAAGTGACTTGACCCCATGCGACCAAATAAGGGTTAAACCTTCCTGCCAAAATTTTTCCAGGGCTTAGATATCATTAAGATCCATCCATCTAACCAAAAAAAATTGGGTGTTTTTTAATAAGGATCAATATATCAAAATTTGGCAGGAAGGTTTAATTGCATCCTGTATAATTCATAGTTTTTCTATTTCAAATAATTTTTCCGGCCCTAATGCCTCCATTTGAGCAAAAAAACGTGAAGTTTTTTCATGTTACTTACCTTATTCTTCCACTCACGTCTTGAATTATATTTACTACTGACACGCAATTTTTTTTAACACCACTGCATCTCAAGTCTCATTTTTGCTTTGCAATTCCCAAATGCTTTTCGAGTCTCAATTCAGTCTGGCAATTTGAATGATGTCATCAATGAGGCAATATACAACCGTGTACCAATTATAACGAGGTGCTTATTGTTAGTCAAATCAGAGCAGATGCAAGCATCCCGGCATAATTGGGACGAATTTGCATCACAAAAGGACATTTTTACTTCCTATAGTTTCATGTTTGGTATGTGGATGGTTTCCTGTTCTTGCGTCAGATTTTGGTTTGTTTTTATTTGTAAGGTACGATGACAATTAGTCAAGTTTCATAAACTAGTTAGGTTTAAATAAGATAACATTTAAAGACCTCATAAGAATGTCTTCAAATAATAATATGAGGCCTGCTAAAGGACGATTTTCAAAATATGTACCTACTAATGTTTGGACTTTAGAAATTTCTACAGAATACGAATGTTGGGTGTAAAATTATTACATTTTGAACGTATTTTGAAATATTGAAGACTCTTACTAAATTGATAAGATACTACTTTTTTAACAGTATTTCGTTTTATCTATCAAAATTCTTACACTGACGTTTCTTCTACCGCCACAAATGCACACAATTTCCTATAAAATTCCTCGGTGAATGAAGGTTTAAAATATATTATGTAAAGCGAGCTATAAGTTACAGTGAAGGCTTCACACATAAATCTACCGTTGTCAGCCACACACCCCCATATACTATTTGCTAGCAATATATTTCCTACCAGATGTCGTATACGTATTTAAAAACACCTGCCTAGCCTAGGCATGGCCTAAGGTAGATTAGAAATAGTATTTGAAATTGTATTAAATTGTGAAAAATAGGAATGTTAAAATATTATGTTAATGGGCTAGGCTATTGTTTAGTTTAATACCACTGGAACCAAGTGTGCTTTTATGCCAGGCTTCATGTTGTTGACAGAAGATTAGTATTCGTTGTCGCTCTTGATTCGCTAGCGTCAAATAGAGTTAATAAGTCAACAACGCTATTGAAAAAATAAACTCCTGTCTTAATCATTAGTCTCTAGACATATTTCGGGTATTACAAATCATTCGATGTTGATGATCATGTTGGTGTTTCATCCTTTTATGAGACAAAAGGTGTGATCGATGTTCCATTACTCGACGGAAGCTCAGAAATGTCTTCCTTATCATCATCATTACTTTTATCAACATCAAAATAATCGTCATTACTTTTATCAACATCTTTATCCTTAATTAAACATTTTCAAGGAAGTGGACGAATTGTTGAAAATGTCTGGTGATTCCCTGATGAGTTTATAGCTTCCATTTATGGTAGGAAAGCCGTAAAGACACTATCACGTCGATCTAATGGTGCAATATAAATCGCACAGCACCTATAAACATACCACAGTAATTGCATAAAAAGTTGCGTTATTAAAATTAGTCTTTGAACTCGCCGACGCATTATCGCGCTTATTCAAATAAAAACGGAAATTTTCACCGCATCGTCGGCAGAAATACTCTGGCAAAACTCCAGTGCGAGGGGGATAGGAGATAGTTTGGCATAAAATAAAGATCAATCAGAGCGGGATGACACGCGTTTATTGGTTCCGCCGTTGTGGCTATCGCCTCGGGCCAAGTTTGATATAATTTTCTTGGCGCGAAGTGAAAATTTCAAGAGAATCAACATTGAAACGACTATAATTTGTTGTGTTTGAGCCGTCTAGGTCTGAAAGGGGTTAGTTTTATGGATGTTATGAAAATAGTATGGGGTTATTAAAAATAAAAAATATACCGAACATACAACATCCCTCTTCTTAGAAGTCGGTTTAAATGCACGGAAAAGTATTTCATTACTTCGCTTAGGCTCCTTATTGTGATAAGGAGAAGCTACGCAGAGATCAACCATTTTTAGCTTCTCAGTCTGTAACTCTGCACCCTTCGATGAAACAAGAACATAAGTCATAACAATAACATGACGCTTGTGATGCTAGTCAAATCCATTGTAATTTTGATTTTATACTTTTACTGTCAAAATTATTATAGAACGGAACTAAAAGGGATCAATTATGTCTCCTATTCAAGTTTTCGTGAACTTTTATACATCTCACGACCCTTCGGTAGGACTTAGGAGCATGCACACTATCTTAGAAAAAAATATAAGAAGCTCACTAGATCAATTCCCGCTTTGTACCGCACATGTGTCATATGTAGCTGTACGGACAGGGAAAGCTGTAGAGACGAAACCATTGAATTATTTTTTTTGGTTATTTTTATTCTAATTGTAAATTTTTCTGAGACAAAAACTATTCTACGTACTTCGATTTACAGTACCTCAATTTAGTTTATTTATAGTCGGTTCATAGGTTCACACTTTAGCATCTGTATGCCACTGAAATACCAATTTGTAAAAAAAAAAACGGTAAGTATAATAACCCTAAAAAGTAAAGACTCTTCAATTTCTAGATTACAAATTTAGTAGAGACTGTGCAGTATCTACTTACGTAAGATAAGATTACTAAATACTAAATAGTTACTACGTTAGCAATACCGTGCAACAATAACATTTAAATATTTTAATGTCCGATTATTATGATAAGTCAAAATTAGATAATATGAATAAGAAGTGGGGCGTCATCGTTTAGCAGGGCCGATGACGCTTATGGCGCGTCATAGAACAAGATTTCGTGAAAATGAATGTGGGAACGAATCGGTCAAAATGTTTGAATTCAAAATGGATACTGTATCATTTTGAACGTCTAGCCTTCATTCATACCTACTATCGGCTCCAATGATTCTCCTTAGTGTATAGTCTAGGTAAAAAATTTATGGTGGTATCAACTTCACTGCACTCCTGTCCTGTTCCGTGATAGATAATGTGTGTCTCGTGCGCGGAGGGTTGTTTTGTCAAACGCCAGTAGGAAGCTCGGTATTGGAACAATATTTCCTTTATATTTTCAACTAAAACATTACTTCGCAATGAGTTTTTCCTTCTGGGAATTGTGTTTGAGCAAGTCCAAGGATTCTATGGTCCAAGGTATATGTAGGGTCAGTAGGAGACAAAGTATGAGCGTAGGCCGCAGCCAAGTTGTGGATTCGAGGGGTACTGAAGAATAATTTTGTTGGAAAAAAAATATATAAAGTGTGTCTTTTAATATATTGTATCTTTATAAAAAGATAAATGTATACTATAATAAACATGAAAAAAACAGATATGACAAGTAAGTTGCTTTGTGATACAATTTTCGTGAATCATCCAATTTTTACGAAGTCCTACTTTCTTTTCTGTATTATGTCCTCACTTGTGCACTTACTATAAACAAAAATATTGGATACAAAAGCATAGAATACCAAAAATATTAGAATTTGGAAATACAGGTCGACACGGTAAAGTTCTTAAGATATCTAAGTAACTGAAGATAGCGGGTAGTAAGAAAATCGAGTCAAAATTATGTTTGTATAGTCGTCGATATAACATCAGCCCAGCCACTTAGAATCCGCTACCTCCCTTATTTTAGACGCATGCTAATTATATTATAAAAATTGCTGGCCCTTAAATTATAAACGCACTTCAATTCCAAAGTAATATTCTTTGGAATTGAAGTGCGTGAAATAATATAGACCCCTTATAACTTAAACGCATCCCAATACCGCTACCTCTCAAATTGTAGAATTTCTCTGACTCTTAAGTTAAGTTAAGTTAATCCACTACATTTTATTCATGAGTCGCATTCTAATGATCGCATTTATTTCAAAACCTTTATCTTTCATAATCATAACGCATCCCAAGTACATTCAAGACGCTACCTCTCATATTGCAGACTCGGAATGAGTCTGCAATATGAGAGGTAGCGTTCCCAAGTTATTCAAGAATACGCTACCTCTTATAACTTATACGCATTCCAAGTATATTCCGGAAATAAATATATTGTTGGTAAAAGTTCCCGGCTTCTTGGAGTGGTTTCTGAACTTACACATAAGTTGCGCATCTGAATGTATTTTATTTATGGACATTTCGGGAAAAACTTGGCGTTGACGCTTTATGGATATGAGTTGGCAATATTGTGGAACTAGTTTGGCGGATTTTATCGTACTTCTGTGGCATTTTTATTGTCATGAGAGAGGATTGGGCATTAGTTATGATGACCTTTGTGATTGTGATTTAAAGGTTAAAAAGAGGGCCCAACGATGCCCACCTACATGAGCAACTAAAATAAAAATAAAAGATGACTTTTTATTTTAAGTTTAGTTTTTAGACTCTACATTCAAGAACGCTATATCTTATTTCTTGTTTGTTACTTTATAAATGATAAAACACAAAGTGTAATTATTAGGTTTCGAGAAAAGGCAGGTAGTGCACTAGTGCCCTTGCGCGCTTCGCTTGGCTCATCTTGGCGGGGGCACTCCCGCGCCCCCAGATAAGTAGGTAGGTAATAAAATAATAATATAATTTACTAGGTGTCCCGGCAAATGTTGTTTTGCCATATAAAGTATTTCTTCTTCATCAGGAATAAACTAATGTCGACTCTCAATATATCGTATTGATATTCTCTACCAATTTATAGATTTTCTCTACCCACGTTTGGTTAGCCCACCTTGTGTCTGTATTAAGTTTCGGTCTAGACTGAAGTCCTTTCTAGCCATAATCGCATTGCTCGATAAATTGTAGTTGTTACAAAATCTTATACTTTAATACGTATATTTAAATAAAATATAATTCATGAAGTATCTATAGTATATTTCATGAACCCTTTTTACTCTTATCTTTTATGAACTTTTAGGAATAGACAACATTTTTTAACTACAAGAAATTATACCAAAAAATCGCGGCCAAACACAGTACCTACTTATTGAAAGTCGGTTAAAAATTAAGAGCCAATACACAAAATTTCACGGCACACATCCTCAACCCCTTGAACTAGATCAAACACGGCAATGACAATAAATTATCTGTACACAATATGGGACATCTAACAATATATTGTACCCTCTTGGGGCCACTCAAAGGATTAATATTCAAAACTGTTACAACTGATTAGTTTATTTAAATAGCACTTTATTGATACTTGATGCGGCTAATGTTCTAGAAATGGAATATTCGAATTTGGAATGTTAGCTTTTTTATTTATTGCTAGTGCCAGAGTTTCGTGTCTGAATGGTTTGGATTTTTTTTTTCGAAATTCAATGGTCGTTTTGCCAGCAGTATTTTTTAAGACTTACCTATCATAGATTACTAAAAACAACATCATTGAACAATAATATATTAAAAATCTTTACTAAATTCTAGTAGTAAGATTAATACTAAAAAACGCTCAGTCTTTTAAAAATCCTCTTCATTTCAAAAAGCCTTTCTTTTTGGCTGTGTATATTGGCACTTCATGTTAAAATCAATATTAGCTATACCTTAGACGCTACGAGGGCATACATATAGACTGTCAAAATCATCATTTTTTGGCCGTAGTCGAGTAAAAAATAATCTCGGAATTCTCGGAAACTCCTTGACCTTGGTTGCACTTACAGCAAAAGTTTTCACGGAGAGTGAAAATCGTTTAAAAAGAAAATTAAACTGACTGCCGCCTGCACGTCTTAAAGAGGGTAGAAAAACAAAACTTCGGTGAGAGTGAAATGAGAAAGAGATAGTGATATTTTTATTTTGTAGGGTTCCGTACCCGAAAGGTAAAAACGGGACCCTATTAGTGATACTTCGATGTCTGTCTGTCTGTCTATCTCCAGACTGTAACTCAAGGACGGTAATAACTAGAGAGTTGAAATTTCCACACGTTGTGTATATCTGTTGCCGCTATAACAACAAATACTAAAAACAAAAAAGTTATTATTTAAGGGGGCTCCCATATAACAAACTTGATTTTTTTTTTGCTTTTTTTGCACGTAATCCATAATAGCAACACGTAGGCACTTGAAATATTCACAAAATACTTAATTATATTTGTAATTTAATATTTAATAATAAAATTAAAATAAATTACTCTCTTATACAAAAAACACTATTTTTTCGCTTTATAACGGCACGGAACTCTTCGTGCGTAAGTACGCACAAAGGGTTCCGTCAAAAAATTGGCCAAGTGTGAGTTGGACTTCCAACTCACACTTGGCCAATTTTTTATTGTTTTTAAGCGACTTCTAATACATGTAATTTTCTTCATACCATAATAATTATTAATTAATTCATACACGTTTAGCTACCATGCTAAAATGACCTGTACCTAATGGAGAAACATAAACCTAGGTACACTAGATGACTCGGCACTTTCGGGTGTAAAAAATAGTTGGCCGCAATTCTCAGACCGATTACTGAGTGCACAAAATTTAAACGAAATCGGTCTAGCCGTTTATGGGGAGTCAACAAACACCACACAAAAATGTTATATAACTTATAAGAAAATAAAATATAGCTTACAGATGGTGGATTATTTTAATAGGCCTACGACCAAAGAGTTACAAGCATGAGCCAACACATTCTATCAACATAAAATTTTATCACCGTCCATTGTCAAACAAAATAGATGGTATCTACCATTTTTTTCCGAGTTTAGTATTTAAGATGCCATAATCTATGAATAGATGAAATATCATAAGCCGGATAATTGTAAGACAGGCAGGGGTGACGCACATTTTAATGGCACTTATATTTCAAAGGTTTGACAAAAAACGAGCTTCCGCACGAGCCAGGGGTCGCTAACCGCGATCAAATGCATGTGTGATAAAAATATTTGATTGTTTTTTTACTAGTTTTTTCATAAAAATAATTTACTTATTATTAAAAAAGTAGCTGAGATTGTGTAACTAAGTAATTTGTTGCATGAGCAAAGATAGAACAGGTATCATTTTATTCTCAGCATTTCTTCAAACACATCTACGTAATCAACGCTGTTTAAAATGGATACGCGTTTTTTGTTATGCTTAATCAAGTCTGCCAACGTATTAAAAAGTAATTATTCCATGTCGTACAAGTTGCAAGAATTAAAATAAAATTCCCATCGTGGACCATAAAAGTCGGTAACGATGGAAGATTGTCCATATTCGGCGTTCGTTAGTTAATCAAAATGTAAAATACTGTTACATAAATAATTACCACGATCACCAACTGTTTATGACCCCTGGCGATGCGATGTGACAATAATACTAGATATGACTTCAACTTTACAAAGTAACTTTAATGCATTTCAGCTCTACGTAACACAAATTTTAGATTTTTTTAGTATTTTCAGTATTTATTTAGATTTTTTTCATAACATACAAGGTAACAAAATTTTTTTTTTTTTAGAAAGTGTTTTTTTGTTTTCAGTATTATTTTTTTTTATTAATTGTAAAGTGGAAACTGGAAAGGTTTATTTGTTTGTTCATTTCTTTGCAACGAATAGGCTCCAAAAACTCATCCAAAAACATTGTCAAGGAACTGTCCTTGACAATGTTTTTGGAGGAGGTTTTTATGTTAAAACGTACGTAGGTACGGTTACCGCGGGATCAACATCTAGTTTATTACATCGCGCCTAACCGCTGCATATTATTACTTTAACGCATATTTTATCTATACATTAATAGGAAGGGTTTAAATGCCTATAAATCAGAATTTTAGACAATGGCAGAGAGATCGACAATAGCATTGTGAACAAAAGTGTGGCGTGAAATGTGTGTTTTTGTTATGCCAATATTTGTATAATGTACGATTTAATACGTGTTATCTTTGTATTGGGAGTGTTTTAATAAACTATTGTTAGTTTGTTTGCGATTCCGAAATTTTAAGTGCATGTTAAGAAAAAGTCATCCCAAAAAATTTATTTATTTTTTATTTTTACACAAGTTCTCAAAAATATGTGTGTGCAAATTCGTTTATTTTTTTAATCTTTTTTTGTGTTTGTCTCTAGTAATTATTTAGCTGTATAAGACATAATAGGTAAGGTTTACACAACGCGGCTACTATACAAACGCTCTATAAAAATTCTGTCAAAATTTCAGCAAAGTTCCAAGTTCAAACACAATGGAAGCGTAAATTTAAATATCGATTTTATCTAAGATATTTAAAATAGACGGGGTAGATGAATGGAAACCAAATGGCTGTCTGCTACCGGAAAGGGTTTGAGCTCACAAAAGATGAGACTTCCGGTCCACCGCGCGCTTTGTGGTCGGTTATTAATAAACATAGATAATAAGAAATTATTACAAAAAATGTTGTGTGCCAGGGGCAAGACAATAGTCGGTATAATGTTATGTAATGACGAGAATAATTGTTTTGACGTGCATTTTTGGACGTTATACAGGGCTCGATTTTGAGATGAGATAGTTTTACTGGGTTATTGGACACTTGCATGTTAACCGTAGAAAATCTAGATTATACTAAGACCTAATATGGTTTCTCATGCCCAATTTCTGAGATTTGCACAGGAGCTGATCAATTCCGTAGCATTTTAAAAAAAAACGTCAAAAGTTAATAGCGCATTAAATAAAATCGGAATTTCATAAAATTATAATACCATGACGGAAAAAATTGGCAGAACAAAATGCCAGACAAAATCTAAAACTGAAATAGAAAACAAAGCGGCTGAGATAGAACCAAAAGTTCGAAATTAGATGCAGAACAAAAAGTGTAGGTACTGCCGCACTCAGAAACAAATATTAATAACGTGAAGATTTTGACATTGTCTGTCAAACTCTGCATTTATTTAGGGCCAACCCACACGTACCACAACCACACGACAACCACAGCCAGACCACAACCACACCACGTGGTCGGGCGTATATTTCGTATTGTAAATGAATTGGACCATTCACACGTACCACATTCGCAACCACGGCCGACCACATCGCAACCACGTCGCAACCACTTCGCAACCACAACGTTGCGTCGATGCAACGACTGCGCGCACACCACCCGCGTTCTTCCCCCCCTCCGTTTCATTGACTTTCGTACGTAACCACATCGCAACCACATCGCGACCACTGGCGACAACGCAACCACGTCGGCATTTTGTCGGTACCACAACGCAACTACAAAATGCTGCAGCGACACCATTCACACGTAACCACAGCTCGACGACATTTTGTCGGTGCGATGTCGTGTGGTTGTGGTACGTGTGGGTTGGCCCTTGCAGTTATTTAATTAATATCCATCTCTGAGTGCAGCAGTTACAAGTCTACCTACAAAAGAGGGCAGCTCTACTCTACCTGGTACCCGGATCGGCGAAGATTTTTTTTAGGTACTTACATATTTACTAGGGCCTAGGCTATTTTCTCAAATTTAGTTGATCATTTTATATTTTTATTCATATCTTGGGTGTATAATATGCCTTTCTTTTTATTTTACTTAATTTATACTTTTACTAGATGACGCCCGCAACTCCGTTGCTCCAAAAATCCGTTTATCGCGCAGGAATTACTCTATAAAAAGTACTTCCCGGAACAAGTTTACTTCATACCAAATTTTTGCAAAATCGGTTCAGAGGTGTGGGCGTGAAGAAGTAACAGTCAGATAGACTTTACGTTTTTATAATATTAGTATGGATTCATATCTTAGGAATAACTTAAGTTCACAAGCATCTGTTATAGCCAGGAAGTTGAACGTAACAACTCACTGACAAAGTCCGTAATCTTTATTTATGCCGGCAATTCATCTGCTGAAAAAAACGTTGACATAACAAAAGGACCCTACAACATAAATAATAAACTAGAAATTATATGCAAATTCACGACCCATAACTTTCTATAGAAATAGTTAACCTAAAGGGTTAGTTTAACCCTTTGGGGTTAGGGGCAGAAAAAAATAATTTATGCACAGGATAGACTACATTTTGGCATTTAAAAATGTTTTATACTTGTGTTCAGACGTGTTCAGTGCTGTGATTTAGATGAGGTTGTTTTTTTAAAAAAATGGTTTTAGTGTGAAAGTCTAGTACAGGGTTATACGCCCGTCCGATCTGTGAAAAATGTCGTAAGTGCATTTGAGATATAAATTACTATTAGGGAATCAATACCTTAAACACTGTAAATGTGTAGACAACTGTTTACCCTAAACTAAATATTAGATAGGGGAGGCAAAGAAAGAGATGGGACCGGGAACGAAAAATGTTTTAACTGTACGTCCTGAAGTCATACTTTCTGTATAGTAGGTACGTTAAGTTATTAGTTAGTAGGTATATAACTGATTAAAAATTTAATTGGTTCTAATGTTAATTGTGTTGAAAGGAATTATCAATTTTTACCTGCATTTCTACATAGCTGGTAGAGTGCGAAATCAAGCTTAAGAAACTAAGCTTGATCTTTGTTTTAGGAATTAATTTATAGTCCCGTCATAAAGTTATTGTTATAATAGTTAATGCTGTATAACTCAACAATACACAATCTTTTTTTTATTATAAATGTTTTTTATTATAAAATAACACACAATCTTAATTTCCAATATTTTCACATATTTACTTTCATTTCCATCTTAACTAATTCTTAAGTTTTTTACCAACAAAAAGTTTCTATCGTAATTATTTGACCAATAGTTAGTTTTTATATGAGTTAAACCACGGTTAAAACAATTAGTATTGCAGTGGATCGCGTGTTATAAATAATTTGGGCGGAAATGACGGCGCGGCCATCTTGTTATTATCTCAAATAAGTGTTTTTACGCGGGAAAATACAGCTAAATCCTAACAATGACAAAATTATATGTGATTTGAAAACGAAAGTTAAAGTTTTATATATAAAAAAAATTGGTGCAACTGGTATGATTATTATAATCACAACTGATTTAGATCTATATTAGATTGCGGGTTTAGAAAATTTTGTACAGACGTTTTTCTATCAATTATTAAAGTTATTATTACTATTATATTTCCTTCTTATTAATGTATTAAATACAATAAAAAAAATATATACAAAGTTTTACGTACTTAAATCTCAAATGTTCTACATAATAAAGCATTTTATAAAAATATATTTTATAAAAATCTAGCAGCTCTACATTTTAAACATACCTACGCGTAAATTCTGCCCTTGAAAAAATGACTAAAAGAATGTAGAAGTTAGAACTAAATTATTTATTCCAAAATAAATGAGATAGCTCCAAATTTAAAATAAAAGACTTCATGAAGGTATGAAAGCGAAATAGGCAAACAGGAATGGGGCGAAAATATTTGATTTCCCAAAAAAAAAAAAAAGACGATAGACATATTAAAATTGCGACAAATAAAACAATATCCTAATGGATTATGTAATCCAATATATTTGTTCACGTACCTTCATATAATATTATGTGTATGCGACAATATAATTCCGACTCTACCACCGGGGTATAGAGTTGTAAATTCGTTGCGGTGGGAATCGATTGAAACTGATAGGTACATTGGTCGTTTGATCGATTGACAGTTGTGGGTGGGGTCGGTAATGGTATTGTATATAGCCTAGTTATCCTAAATGTTTGTCAAGCTTTTAGGACTATTAGGGAAATAACTTAATAAGTAAAAAAACTATATTTTTTCTGATTTGCATGGGCAGCGCCCGTTCGGCAGGAATTTTCTCATACAAAAAGTTGGTCTTTCAGCGCTGCACTTTTACAGTGAACTCAATAGGAGACTCGTAAATTACCTAAAGTATTATCACTTAGTTTTGTTACACCTTGTATACTTAGCTCTACCAAAATCTACCAGGCTTTTCCGTAGACCGTAGTCGGGTATAAAGTCGGATGTAAGGAAAATTAGAATCGCCCTGCTGCAAGTTGGTATTCTTGTACGTCTATTTCCTTTGATTCAATTATGAGAATTTTTCACTACTGACTTTATAAGAAAACATTTTGTGTATGGTTCTATGAACTTTCATTCAAGCAATACTCTTTTGTTAGCGTCACGGTAAAAACGAAGTTAGGTTAATACTGCCTTTGTTTGATAAAGTCCGGATTGGATCAGAGTAGTTCGATTGATAAAAAAGTAGTATTTTTACGCTAAAAAAGGCTATATCGATCAAGGTAGTTTTTACTCATAGAAAAAAGTAACGAGAAAAAATATGTAGATCCTATTCTTGTAGAATGTAGAGATTACTAGAGATCACCTTTAAGTAAAAATTCTGATATTATGTTTCGACGCTTTCTTGTATATTTGTTTTATTTAAAAAAGTGATTCCAATAAGAATTTACGACGAACAGTTAAAATAATGAACAGCGGAGAAAAGTCTTAAAATTGTGTTTTAATTAGGTATTTATAATAGGGATGATGACAAGGTCAAAGATTAGCGAATTTCGTTATTATTAAAATAAAGAAATAACGGTAAAAAATAAGTGTTTCCAAAATTTCAGCTTGATAGCTTTTGTATATTTTTTATTATGCGCCTTCAAAGTTGGATATTCAAGTCGATTTTTTTTCAATAAAATTTCTTAATATTTGTATACCATTCGATAACTTATGTAATATAAAGCAACTTTTGTTATGAAACCACTTTCATAGACGCAATAATTAATATAGCTACCGAACAAAAATCTTCCGCGATGCCTACAAACAACTCTAAGGTGGCGTCATAATCGAGTAGCATTTTGTATGGAGCGTTTCGGGCAGGTCTATTTTATGAGATGTTTGAATTGTCATATCTTGGTGAATTTTTAAGCTAGGAGAGTAATTCTTTCACCGATGTTTCTATTTTTAAAGGTCTTTCAATGACTAATAAGAAAAAAAATAGTCATCATGCCTTTTAGAAAGGTAATTCCAAAATGTGACATTTTATTAAATTACGAACAGAAATATAATAATTTGTCCAATCATCCAGTCTTATTACATATACTTTATTAGGTATGTTTAAATACGAACAACCGAATAAAATTTTATGATTGGACATTTAATACTGACCAGGTTTGGTCAGGTCATAAATAACCACTCGTCAACTTGTTACAGATAATTGTCCCTTTTTGTTTCAGTGTCATCCAGAAATTATGTCCTTTAAAGATCGGTAAAATTTATATTAAATAATTGAATAAAATATGAAGTCTAGTTACATTAATTAGTAGTTAGTGAGATCTTTAAAAATATAAATGTTTTAAAATATATAAAAAACAGTATTATTGAAAAAAATACTGGCCAGTTACAAGCATTTTATTATAATTAGAATTCAAATTAGTGTTGCACTAATGAGTAATTATTTGTATCGATGAAACATTCTTTCAGGTGAGCGTCGTAAGCTTTAACGATAGTTGAAAATTTCGTGCGTAGTATCGATTTGTGGGGCCCTATTTTATGTGGTGTATGTACGATTGTGCGGGAGGGACCGTTCTTGAGGGTGCTGAACTATTCCACATACGTTTATGTACCTCGTCGTAAAAGTAAAATAAAATTCGTGTTGAAATTTTCGTGTATTATCTTATTTTACGTCGAAAATAAAAATACTTATTGATGATTAAATTTGTTAATATTTATTATTTTAGTTTTGTTTAGTAGATAACTTGAAAATCTTATTTGGACTCGTAATTGTACGTAAACAAATTTTCACGCACGCCCATTACACATTTTATTTAAAACTCCCATCAAAATAACTTGAAAGAACTAAATTACTATTATACATTATAAATTAAACCATAAAATTAATTATGCGCTGGTATACACGAGAAACTTTATATAGCCTCTAACATATTATATTATTATGTTTGATGTTAATCGTAAAAAGTACATTATACAGTTATACCTTATAATAAAATTAATGCCCTTCTATCAAGTTACCAGTTATGCAAAGTACAGTTAAGGTGGGGTTAAGTTAATAAAAACTCCGTATACTTATATTATTATGTCATTGTTAAACAGGAGAATTTGCATTTTTATTGTGAGAAACTATGAAACATGTGTTTGTTTTTAATTGTCTTTGACGTTTCTAAGACTTTTACATTAGGGTTATATTCCTGAAAGTAACGGATTTTTAACACATAAAATTTACAGACAATATCGTAGTATTTTACGAGAATTTCTTGGTTTTAATGACATTTAAAACTAAATTTTTTAATAACACTTTGTAATGAATAAAAATTAGTACGTCGAGAATAGAGACTAATTATTAAATTATTTATTGCAAAAAATTATATCTTACCTGTCCGAAGTCAGCAATATTGTTTAACGCGACGCGATTATTAATTTTAATACACTAAAAACGAAAAAGAATGAAAAGAAATCCAAATAAAAGTGCTTCACAAATAAAAGAAAACATAAAACGAATTCAAATCTGAAAACGGGAGACGAGTCCCGAAGGAAATTCGAGAAAATCGTCGTCTCAAGTCGACGTGCGAGGAGCGAATGTCCCGCTCAAACTACGCTACAATTTCCTCCGCGAAAACCAAATCGACTGCGCTATACGTATAGCGAGGGTGGTTTTTCCTTCGAATTTCATAAGTATCTACCTTTCTTTATATCTAAGCGCAAGAACTACGTTCACCCCTTGAGAATACGTCGTGAGACTTGATCGCGGCTCCACGAATTTATCGACATATCCCCAACCCTAGCACCTACACAAATTCAATGCTATTGTACTCGCACAAGATTTGAATTTCGAACGCCTTAGATCCGGAGTTACGACTGTGTTACATGGAAAGAATTCTAGTAAGGCAACGGTAACATAGATAAAATGTATTGGGTGGTGAACAGAAATATATTTATGTATGTAGATTCGTGTAGGTTCGAGAGTAAGGAACGGCGCGGGCTTCATTCCACGTGACTATGGAGTCTCGCTTTTATGTCGGAATAAAATGAAAAAAGGGTATTGCGTGATATAGCGCGAAGTTTGATATGGAAATTGGATACGCTCAGCAATTTGTCATAAAACGTTACATTACAACCGATATCCAGCAACCTTTGCTCGCTCCGGCGGACATATTACATTAGTTTATTGAAGTGAAATTTCGTAACAAAGGCTAAATGAAGGCTACGAATTAATGAGTTTAAATTTATAAACCACCGACCGTGTTAATTTTTACACTTGAAAGGAGGTATTGGACTGTGAAATAACGCTAAAGTAGGTTTCACGGGCAAACGGATACGGGGACCGGAAAATTCGGTCGAAGTAACACCCGCGAACGACCGGGCCTGTAATAGCGCGCTAAATATGTGAGACATTATGCGTCTTAAATGCCAAATGATTCTACGAGCAACAAGTTTCATTCATTCGCGGGCAAGAGAGAACGCGATCCAATTAGAAAGGGAAGGAGAGGAATTTAAAAAGTGAACGCCCGGAAAGTTAGGCGGGAAAGCTCCGTGCTAATAACCTGTTGCTTCCGCAGTTAAATTAAATACGAGAGCTGGAACTGCGGGTTACACATCGACTGTCGATAAAACGAGCCCAACACTATTTTAAGGAAAACTATCAAGAGCGTTGTAGCTCATAAGTGATAATTTATAGAAAAAAATAGTAATTGACGAAAACACTTTCATAAATGGAAAACCAATTTAACTACGTGTATCTTCACTAGATGCACCCCACTATCGTCTGATGTTAATATTGGAACTTCTCGATACAAGTCTATTTCTAAAAATTGCACACATTTATCATACACAATTTATTAGGCGCCTTCATCCACCCCCGTTTGGAGTGTTATCGTGAAATATCGATAAAGTAAAACGCTGACGTAGCCACCCCTATGCTTGTTCCTTGACATAGAGAGAGAAGGAGATAAACTTACGAGGAAAGCCGTGCGAGCGAAAGAGACAGATGACCTCGCGACGAGATAAGTGTTCTAATTTATACTGAAATTGTGAACGTCGTCATGAGAACCACGTGCTAAATAACTTTCTCAATATTATAACGTCATATCTGCAATTTCTTATTCTTGAACAATAAATCTTATTTGAAGAAAATAAATTTCCGAATTCAAATCGTTTTTGTGATTATTTAGGCTCTCTAAAATTCTTCGCTTTTGAGTAACAAAGTGCGGTGTTCCGTTTCGCGTTTTACAAATTTTATTCTTATCGCGTGGGGCGTAGGGCGAAATTTGTGTAGATGGAAATTCGCAAATTAATACATGAGATTTTAAAAGAAAGGCCGTGCATACTAACTAGGGTTGAGTCAAGGTTCCTATTAGTCGGTTACTGGGTTAACAGATTAGGGGTTCATTGCCATTTAAATTCGGTTCATTCATAAACTTGATGAATTGCAAATTCACTTGAACTTCAAATGCTTTCGTGTCGATTACTTTGTCGGTTGAAACTTTTGATGACATCTTTTTGATCTCTGTGTAAAGTGTTATAAGAACATTATTTACATTATGGTCAATTGATTGTTTTAAAATCATTTCGGAATAATTTAAGACTGACTTTTAAAGTTCAATACGTCCTACTACTTTTGAAGTAAGTATATTATCTATTATCTATATATTTTACTTCAACTAAAGCCCACACTATGTATAGTCCTAAAATTCAAATTATATCTATGGACGCTTCACATCACGTCAGTCTGGCCCCATGCTAAGTACCTAAAGGACTTGTGTTACGGGTACCAGACAACGGAAATATATTCAATACTTTTATACTATACATATATTTAAGATTTTTATTATATCATACACATATTTAATACACATCCAGACCCGGGAACTTTGAAAACTTTTTGTTCCGTCGGCGGGATTCGAACCCGCGACCCCCGGCTTGAGCTACCAACGCGCTCACCACTGAGCCACAGAGGTCGTCGAAACACATTGATCATAAAGTTAAACTTTACTTAAATCATTTATTATTTTTATCCGATGCTGAACATTTAATCCATTTATATAAGTAATTAGGTAATGCCTTTATTACAATTAAAATATATTCTTCACTTATTTAACCATTAGACGGCAATATTGCTTTTACCTTAAACAATACATTATACATTTAGACGTGTATTATTTCCGAATGTTCCAAATACGATATTCCAAGAAGAGCCCTTTTTCGTTGACAGAAAATTTATACAAAGAAAATTCCTAACGTTTATATTGTGTAACTGTTCCAGCGATATTAACATATCGACATTAATATTAAAACAAGAATTATGATAATACTACGTGTAGCTGTAACATATAAGTTCATTTTTATTAGAAAAATACCGTAAAAAGAGATACTTAATCTATAATATTCTATACTGAACATAGTGACGCAGTGTAAACTTCCATATAAAAGAAAACCTGTTTATGAAACGCATTTTATTAAATTTTTTCCTATAGGATTTTTTGTCTATTTAAAGTTCAGCGCTCTGTTTTACCTGTTCAAAGGCCTTGCTGCTATAATTAAAGAGTTACTTTCATAACCAAAAAAATCGCGCAAATCTATTACATTTTTATGCGGAATAAAATCGTTTGAATTATTTCAAAGTCGGGCAAACAACATTCTTATAAGAAGCAGTAATACGATAGCGTGCAGTACGGTAAATAATAATTCGGCTCCACATACGATCGCTGCATATTGTCGTCTAACAAGCAACCCTTCACATCTCGATGGGGGAGCGTGCTCGCTGGAATAATATCGTAACTGAAAATAGTAATGCTTATTACATGAATTTCTTGTAATGTAACTTTGCCGTAGATAAATTTTATTTTTTATGGTAGACAATTGTTAGAAAAATTGATAAAAAACTACTTTAGGTTTTTAGATAAAATTTACTTATACAGTCAATTATTGACTATTTTAATTGCTGGTGAAAATCAGAAGTATTATTTTTTCTAAATGGAACTTATTGAAACATAATATGGCGGCATCGTACATGTTTAGTAGTAGGTAATTGTTCGATCGTTGAAACGTCTAGGATCGATTTATTACACATCGGCTAGCAATCAACGCAATAGAAAAAAATGTCACTCTCATTCTTCTCACAGCGAGGCGTGCAATTACGCGCAATACAAAAACACAAATTATAAACCGATCTACTTTTTCATTAACAATATTATTTCCCTTAAACTGAGACAATAGAACAATAAAATTTTATAGCTGTGAATGAAGACATTGCGTTTTTGCAGTTGAGGATTAATCGCCTAAAATACCTAGGCCTTGTACAAGCGCCGCACTTTTTGCTAACCATTGTAATCGGTGTAATTGAAATGATTTTGCGGCTATTTACTATACTTAATTAAGTTTATTACCATAGGAGCATGTTATGTGAACAAAAAATGTAACATGTTTGTATTGCAAATAAATTTACATTTAGCATAGAAATCTTGCCTGTAAACTTTTCAGTAAACGAAAAAGCAGATACGACAGTTTTCTCGGTAACCGCGTCGCCTGTCAAAACGAATGGGAAATATGCGAGAAAGAGTGACTGGATAACAAGCACATGGGGTCGCGGCCATCTTGGATTCACTATCGGAAAATATTTAGTTTTATTTGTAGTTTAGCCAAGGAATTGGAAATAAATCGAAACCTTTCCTGCGGCTTTCGAGTTCTCCAATTAGTCTGCGAGTTCGGTTTATTAACTTGGAGATTTTAATACGGCTGTGCATTTTGAGTTGCATGAATTTCAGTTTGTATGAAGTTAATTTGAATTTACATGCCAGTTGTAGTTAAGCCTTTTTATATTTAGTTTTCTGCTTCGACATTCAAGTAACATATTAATTAGATATTTAAAAATTGTCTTTAATAGATCCAATAGTTAATAGGTACATTTGCTTGATTAGTGCGTAATTTTCGGAAATCATTAACCAGAATTAACAAATTTAAAAATAATATAATATCTCTAATATTGTCAGGAATAAGAATGCAAATTATTGAGCCGATATCACGGAGAGTGTTTATACAATTATAGTTCAATCATGTTAGCTTTGAAACAAAAGAAACCCTAAGTAGATCAAAATCGGTTCACCCGCTTGAATGATACGATGGACATGCATACAAACACGGACAATGGACATGCATACAAACAGACGAACAGAATATCACACCCCTCTTTTTCTATGTATCTTTCCAGATATAAAAACCTTGACGTTATTTCCGAAATCGATATCGCCAAATCCGATGTAACAACACTAGTAGGCGTAGTCTTGTATATAATTTGTGTTCTTATTTTCGGATATTATAGAAATCGAGACTGAAACAAATGTACTGCATTCGTACACGTGCTAGTGATGGGAATCTATCGACATAATTATGTATTTAGGGCAGTAGACTGTAATTATCATAAATTGTTTAAATAGTAACAGGAAAATGTTGTAGTAAATTAAAAAATTAAGTGGAAAAAACTAACACTTCGACATGTCTAATGACTCGACATTAATCTTAATCATATTAAAAGTGACATTAATCATTGTTTTCCTTGTAAGTACTTATTATCAAAATAGGCGTTTTATCTTCAAAATATTTTCAAGATTATATTTCAAGATTGTATAGCAAGCAGAAAAATAATATATTATTATTTATAGCATTAATAAATTTTAAATTGTGTAAGTTAGTGTTCTTACTTATTCGCTATTTGAGTTCAAATAATATCTAATATAACAAAATAATATTTTCAATGTCTTATCTATATCTGATAAGCTTAATTAATATAAAAATAATATAAGTAGAAACAACTCCGTTGCGCAAACATTAGCTTATCACGCGGGAACTCTATATTTGTCCGGAATTAAAGTTGAGCCCCGGGGAAGGACGTAGGATATGTCCTTCCCCGGGGCTCAATGTATCACCAAAGGCATGAAGAGGTAACAGACATACACTTTTGCATTTATATTAGTATATATTAATTATGTTACAAAAATAACAAATGTATCGATAGTAATAATCGTTCGGCCCAACACTAGCGCGTGTAAGAATTCGCTAGTATAAATGGTGCAGTTTTGTTCGTGACGTCTCTCCATCAATAACGGCCCAAGTAACAACACTCGGGGCACACCATTTGTTCTTATATAAGGATCTTTTCAGGCTCCACTTACACTTGATTCTGTTGGGATAAAATTAAACTAGATTTTGGCAGCCTGATGGTTAGCAATAGGCCAGCCATAATCTAAGAAAGTTGATAATTTCGAACATTGAATTGGTCCAAAACAATTCCAAGGTATTTTCAGGTGACTTAAATAATTTGGTTGAGCCAAAAATGCGTCTATAGGTGCAGTATTTGTAAACTGTAGCATCTATCATATCAAACTTTAACGTTTCAAAATTTGTTTAAGAGTCCGTATACGAAATTTGCCGATTTCGCTGATTTTACAGACGTGATTTAACAGTTAAAATACAGTATTTATATAAGTTTTAATGCACAACATGTAAAATCATTTCAATTATAATCTAATGTTGGAGCTAGATTTTTTATTTTTTTTAAGTATTTTTAAATAATCCAACGCAACAGTTTTGTGATTTTTGCTGTAAAAGGCTTAGAATATCACCTGCTTATGGATTGTATTGACGTCTTAACGGTATGAAAAAAATACAATGTACTGTTGAGAAAGTCGTCTATAAAATGTTGGAATTACTTTTTACCACTTTAATATGAAATAGTTGAGTAAAAAAATATGTAACTCGGCAAAATTTTAGAGAAAATGGGCAAAGAATTGCTGTTAATTTCGGCAACTTGGAGTTGTAATTCATAAAAAGAAAACGACAGAAATAATCTATAGATAAAACTATCCAATTCGAGAAAAAATAAAAAAACAAATTGTGCCAAAAAAACACGATTCAAAACAACCTAAATCTCACATTATATTACTCGCCGCAAGGTTCGAGTCGGCTTTCCGCGCTATATATTTTAAATCTAATAATTAATATATATTTTTTTAAGTCTAATAAGTGGAAAAAACCTAATAATATTTCTGTAGCGAACCTTTGCAATTTCGGCAAAATTTCGTATAAGTAAGGACTCTTAAGTTTAAGAAGTATAATTCAAGTTTTATTTGTGAGTCGTGACGAGACGAATCACGAAACTCGTGATGGTTATTTGTTCAAATTAAAAACAATAAAACACATCTCTAATCTAAGTGCCTATACGGAATATTGTAAATAAATATGTCAGAATTTTTTCCCAGAATACAGAATTCCAACCACTGACATGGAAAAATGAATATATTAAAACGCACACAGGAATCCTCTATTACTCGCACACATACGCGCGCATTTCAAATGTCACATTCATAGGTGAAAACTCAACGATGACGTTACCCTTTCTTTATCAAATACAAACACACATCGAAAGATAACAAGGTTTTCGCCTGTATCGATAGCACACCCACAACCCTATTGTTGAAGCTTTTATACGCCATTGGAAATTCAACTCTAATGTCATGACACATAGTCCAAAATCAAACGTCTATGCCTAAACACCAACCTAAAGTTACTATTACAAAATAAACTCTACGTTATTAGAATAGAATTCAATTTGAATTGTGCATACCTCATATCGGATCTCCTATTACATTGTGATTTAAAAATGCGAATAAAAAAATAAAGTAAAATCAACCGTACGGCATAGCAATAAGATTGATTTTTGTTTATAACAATTGGATACAAAATATCGCGTGGGTGATTCGCGTGGTAACTGGTAACAATAGCTGTAGGGGTTAGTTTTCGGTACACTGCGCATCTGGACTGCGCATCCAACATGGCCGAATGCGCCATTTTAGATCGTAAGAATGGTGTGACCTTTTGGTGTTTGGTAAAGGTTTATTCTGTGATTTTCTAATATTATGTGCTAATTTACCCATCTAGAAAAATGTACTTCGTGAGATGTTTTAAAAAAATCACAATTTATATAAATTAATACGTATTTGAATTGCAAACACAGTAGCTAAAAGTTCCAACCATCTTCGATCAATATTTAAAAAATATTCTTAAGAATAAACTGATAGTGATATTCTTGTTCCAAAAATATGCTGATATTCTTCTTTGAGAGAACTTCACCTGAAGGCAAAAGGTAGTAAGAAAACTTTTAACGTTTTTTTATTATTTGTTTACAGGAGTTGGCGCGATTTGGTGTTGCAAGCTGATAGGCGGTACCTATAGCTGACATTATGAAACCTAATTTTAGATTGTAGTTTAATTATTATAAAACAGCATGTAATAGCCTTAAATTGACATTCAGATTTGATTTGATTCTAATGAGTTACGATGAATTAAATCAAAGAAATGTGCCTAAACGGTATAATTATTGTTAACGGCCGCTTTACATTATTCCAATCCACTATCCTGTGATCAGGAATAATTAAACGGGCACTGGAATTGGAATGGATCTGGAATGTTTCCATTAATCCAGTAACAATTCAGCGCTGAATTAGATCACTGCAGGATTGGAATAATGTAAGGCCGCTGTAGCCTATATTCTATATCATAAAAAATATTATGCTTTGATAGGTAGATACCTATCAATAATATTTTATGTAGGCTTTTGTAATGCCTTGCAAAAGCCTACATATAAAGCTTGCTTGTTACATCCGGTGGAAAATTTCAATAATTTTGATTTTTCACTTTTTTATGAACAATCAAAGGCATTCATGAAATTTTCATGTAAATAAAACAATTAGGGTTTTTTTATCAATAAAAATGATTAATTAAATTTTATTAGTTATAAATATAAAAATTTATATTGTTATCTGACTTCTAACAACAACAAAACAAAATATTAACAATAATTGGATATAAAAGTACCGTAATTGCTTTATTTACATGAATAATTTTGGAATGCTTTTGAATGTTAATAAAAAAGTGAAAAATAAAAAATAAAAAAATTTTGTCAACGGGAATCTCTTCTAAGCCCTTTTGAGATTAGCTCAAAAGAATAATAAAAAATTCTAGATTTCTTGTTTAGAAATAATCAGCGTTTTTATGTTAACATTAAAATGGTGACTATTAACAAATGAAGAAAAGCATAATAATTAATCAAATTGTGATAATTTATTTTTGTTAACGGATTATTGTTTATTGATATGTCTACTTAGTACCCAAATCTTTTTATTCCTTAATATATATTTATTTATTCTTTTTATTTATTCCTTAAAATATATTTAATCACTTAAAATATTTTTTTAGTTCACGTAGCAGATTGCGGCACGCGAAACCCGAACCACGCTGTTTTATCGTTACTTTCGCCGCTCAATTAAAGCTATAAGGATTATTGGTAAGGTTCCAGGATCTAGGATTTTTTTTAGGAAATTTCCTGCTCTTTAATTTCCAATTTTGATTATCTCAAATAGTTTTTGAAATATTTTAAAAAAACCAAACCCTTATTTTTATGTTTACTTAATTGTTTATAACTTTTGCATTTTTTTTCAGCCCGTCTTGGAATTTTGATAAAATGTTCTAGATGGTATTTCGAATCGAATGAGATCAAAATCATAATTTTCGGTGCATGAGATCAGGTTTTGACGAAAATGGCACTTGTTTACCAGAGTATTACCAAAGTTTAAGCTGTCACGAACTTTTTTCTTAAAATCTACAAGAAAAGATTAATATCAAGTAGTTTAATAAAAACAGTAACTTATACCTACCTTGAATGGAAATTATATTTCATTACCAGTTACAGAAACTATAAAATTATTTATTAATAACGATTTATTACAAGATACCTTATCTTCTAATTTAGGGTCGGTAATTAAATAACCCTATCAGAACCCTTTAATTGACCGCATTAACACCTTTTCTTTAATTATCCATGGCCACGTTAATAATTATTTAAAAAAAGGGTTTAGGCACTTTTGCCATTACGAGCAATTAAGTTTTCATGGAATAATATTATAAAATATAGGTAATGATCGAAGGTTTGACATTATTTACTAAAAGAAAGAAAGAAAAATTTTCAACAATTCTAAATTACAGGGTTTACATTTCTCTTTAAGAATTTAGATTATCTCTTAAGTTTTTTTTTATTCTAAATTGCTAAAAATGTCGGGCCCATAAACAATGTTTAACAGAATCTTTCCTTACCTTAACTATCAGCTACTTATCTTAATTTTTTTTTATCTAACTCTATACATTTCTGCCAAAGTCCTTGTTAATTTAAATTTAAATTCCAGAGTGCAGTCGACTGTTAGGCCATTAATTCATCAAGCCCCAAGCGGCCACATCCGGCCGCGATAACAATGAAAAAGTTATTGTATCGATGGGTTAAAGAAATTCATATTTGTTTGCAAAATCAGTTAATTCTTACTACCTACAAAATCTATGACCCGATTCACCCTACGTTGTAATTTGTAAATAATAAATAATAATAATAATTACAACTACCTGAGCTTTTTCTCACCGTTACAATGTAAAAATTATTAAATTACAAACACCATTGTCGGCGAATTTGAATAAATTATACACACAATGCATATTCAAATTTGTTCCCATCTTGCCTTCAATGCGACCCTTAACTCTTTATCTAGTTAATAATAACTAGAGGTTAAAGTTAAGTTAGTAGCGGTTAAAATTGTAATTTGCAATATATTGTTATACCTAGCACAATTTTTTTGTGATTACTAACAAGCTAATTTTTTGTGAGTAGCTACATTTTGATAAGACAAACAACATTTTTGTCATCGAGAAATCTCGAAAGTGGTAGCTAATAAAGATAGGAAGGATTTCATACTTTGACTTGATGGTTATAAAATATTGATGTTTTATTTGTAGGACAAGGTTACTCTTAAATTATATTATAACTATTAACCTACAAATATACAAAAAATCTGCTGGTTAGGGTTCCGTTTTAGGGAAATTTCAACAAAATTTGGTTGACTGCAGTACCTTAAACGGAACCCTAACCAGCTGATTTTTTGTATATTGGTAGGTTAATAGTTATACAATTTAAGAATAACCTTGTCCTACAAATAAAACAATCCATATTTTAGTCCTTTAGGACCATCAACTCAAAGTATGAAATCCTTTTCTATCTCTGTTAGCTACCACTTTCGAGATTTTTCGATGATAAAAATGTTGTTTGTCTTATCAAAATGTAGCTACTCACAAAAAATTAGCTTGTTGGTAATCTCAAAAAAATTGTTCTAGGGCTTCCGTACTATTATGGTTGTTTTGGGCTGAAAAATGTTAATAAAATATGTATTTTCGTTAATGACTAACTTAGACTTATTGACGCTAATGTCTCAAATGTTTTACTTTATTCGGTTATTGATTAGAGTTTAATTTCACCATTATTTTTAGTTTTTATTATCATTAAGTAATTATTTATTTTGTTAGTTACGTAGATATACTTAAATACATGTTGTAATGAACTAAATTTTATTTTTACTGCTTTATTCATCAATAAATTGAAATATGATTGGTTCTTGTTTTATTTTCTGCTCGAAAATCCTTGCATGGGGTTCTTCAAATCCAAATTGTTCAACCATAAAAATATTTTTATATTCATTATCAACCAAGAGCTCAATAAAACTATGACGTAAAATAAAATTATTTATATACTTACAACTTAGTTATTAGTAATATGTCCATAATTGTCCATCCTTTTAATATTATAACTATTACTAGACGTTCCGCGCGGCTTCGCCCGCGTAAATTAGATATTTCACAGAAAAATTAGTCCACAAAAATAGCTTATGATCCTTCACGTGGTCTACTTCTTATCTGTGCCAAATAACATAAAAATTGCTCCAGTAGTTCGCGAGATAAGCCCTTTAAAATAATTTCCCCCGTTTTTTCCACATTTCCCTCTAGTTCTTCTCCCTTATTAGTCTTAACGTGATAAAATATAGCTTATATCCTTCCTCGATAAATGGGCTATCTAACATTGAAAGAATTTTTCAAATCGGACCAGTAGTTTCTGAGATTAGCGCGTTCAAATTAGCCCTTTCAAATAATTTCCCCCGTTTTTTCCACATTTTCCTTATTTCTTATGTATTATAAATGCTAAAGTGTGTCTGTATGTCTGTCTGCTTATCTGTTACCTCTTGATGCCCAAAAACCTGAACCGATTTTGCTGAGATTTGGCATGAAAATACTTTAAGTCGAGAAAGGACATAGTTTTTATCTCGGAAAAATGTACGGTTCCTCGCGATAGACGAGTTTTGGCGCAACGGAGTTGCGGGCATCATCTAGTTATTTATATGCTGTGTCCATTATATGCTATTATAATAGTACAATAAAACTTGATTAACCCTTCAAAGGTATAATAATTGGGTTGTAAAACAAAAGCTATAAACGTCTATAGAATTGCGAAAAGAGTTTGATTAATTAGAAATAATTAGAAGTATACAGGAAGCGGAAGCAGATGGTCTATGCAAATAATCTACTTTGCATAACACTAGTTCACTTACCCTTCTATTTTTTCTTTTTTTAACCTCCTGCGTACGCAATTGTAAAAAAAAGAAAAAAAATGAAGCACAGATGTCGAGAGAAAAACGAAAGTGTGCGGCAAAAAATGTTGGGTTAGTTTTTTGTAATTTAATACTTACGTGTTGTCACTTGGAAATCTAGTTGCATTACCTTTGTTTGTTGCATTCAAATAAATTAAATTATACTTTTAAATGCACACATCATTAAAATTGTACTATATCAATTGATGTTTTAAGGCTTATAAGTTATAATAGTATAGGCATTAATTTACAAGTGATAATAAAACCAATAATTAATTTAAAATACTTTTAGCTTAATTTTTGTGTACCAAGGACTACGAAATTTTTAATAAAATGGTATCCTCATACCTACTATCTACAATCTACATACCTGTTAAGAACCCCTACCAGAAGCCTAACTGGGCACTGCAAGCTCAACAAACACCTAATAACAGAATGGGTATTTGTAGCATAACGACTTGCTGATTCTGTGAGGAGGAGGATGAAACACCTATTCACCTTCTCCTCGACTGTCCTGCTCTACTACAGAGCAGGAACAGGCACCTTGGTCGTTCGTCGTCACGAATACTCCACAGAGGAAATTCGTGGCACCAACCCCAACACTGTTTAATTTATGAGCAGCATTGTGTTGGGGACGGTAGGTACTCTAGTGCGAAGGAGTCACAATAGATCCTCATGGGTTCCAGTGACGCCAGGGCTACAGCGACCTGCCTTCAAAAAAAAACTGTTAAGTATAATATAAGAACTGTAAGATTTTAATTATTTAAACATAAGTATTGAAAATATATCCTAGGACACTGGACAACCCAAAAAAGTCAGTGCTAGTAGCTAATCAGAAGCTACATGTATTATTCTAATAATCTGGGGCACGTAGTGCCCCCAACAAGCCTAGCCAAGGGAAGCACAAGGACCTACCTTTTCTCGATATTATAATAATAATTTATTAATAACTTAGGTGACGCCCACAACCCCGTTGCGCCAAAATTTACGTTGCGCGGGCACCGTACATTTCTTCGGAATAATACCTTAACCTATCCCTTAGGGCTTAGATTAATTATTATTGGTCTCGCGCGCGGCGTAGCGACCAATCATTAATCTGAGAAGTATCCTATGTCCTTTCCTGCGATTCAAAGTATCCCCATACCAAATTTTATCAAAATCGGTTCAAGGCAGTTCAAGGTTTAAGCGTGAAGAAATTAGTATAGATTAAAGACAAAACATGTTTTAATAAAAAACTTATATGAAGCCCTCATAAATCTAATAACTTACTATTTTGATTGACATGTCAAAAGTAGCCTCCATCCGTGCAGGTATAAATGTTGTGTAGGGTCAAATCGACCCCACACTGTCCGGGTGATAACACGGTTGGAACAGTTTAAGTAACGATGCTACTATAATTAATTTAATTTCACATTACATGTGCCAAGTGCGTAGATCGCCTGTAGATCATATCTTTCGCAGGGCTGGCACTTGTGAAAAAAATTAGAAAAAAAATTGTTTTAATTTTTATGAGCACTACTGGAAGAAGTACCTAACCGCAAGTCTTAATTACATAAGTTTACTGGCAATAATAAATAATTCAGGCTATAATAAATAAATCAGGCATTATAATATACAATTACTAGATGAAGGCGATGAAGCCCGCAACTCCGTTGCGCCAAAATTCATTTATCGCGCGGAAACTGTACATTTTTCGGATAAAAAGTATCCTATGTCCTTTCCCGGGACCCCAAATATCTCCGTGCCAAATTTCAGCAAAATCGGTTCAGCGGTTTGGACGTGACTCCGTCACTCAGACACACGCATTTATATTAATAATATTACTATAGTATGGAATCCATACTATAGTAATATCCATACTATCGATACCTCTATAGGCAATTTGTACAATGCCTTGGGCATCCAGGCAATATTTTTGCCCGCAACGAGCTTTTGCCCGCGGCTTCGCTCGCATTACGAAGTATTATTATATACAAACTTTCATCCCCTATTTTAACTTCTTAGGGTTAGAATTTATCAAAATCCTTTCTTAGGGGATGCCTACGTCATAACATATCTGCATGCCAAATTTCAGCCCGATCCGTGCAGTGGTTTGGGCTGTGCGTTGATAGATCACTATGTCAGTCAGTCACCTTTGAGTTATATATATATATATATATATATATATATATATATATATATATATATATATAGATTATGAAATTGTGAATATCATTATCGTACTTTGCCTAGGCAATCTTTACAATTCCTTGGCATTGTAGAGAATAGGTACCTGATGTTCTTCCGGTAATGTGGATCGGCAGGAGGTATCTGTACTCGTATTATAAAATGTGCTTGTCTCTTTACTGTCATGTGATTTTTCAATGTGCCAGACAAAGACAAGCAGACTTAGGGTAAACATAAAATATTCTTATATAAAATATATTATTATTATTATTTATTAGTAAGAGAGACTGCAAATGGAGGTATAAATTATATTAGGGTTACTACTTTAAAATATAATAAAACTAATAATTTTGTCTCTACATTTTCCAATTTCCCAACCCTACCTATAATAAAAAAGTCTGTATACAATTATGTAACTTACCCCACTGAAATAAGGTGCATTTTCGATAAACACATTTCGTTGATGCACAGATAAAAACAATACATCATTACAGACAATTATTTACAGCCAACTCTACAGCATATCAATTTTGAGGTTATAATTGAATTAAAAAACAACTTAATTTAAACTGTATCACTTTGAAATAAAGTCTATCAGAAAAATTTAGTATTCTTCTCACCCTTTAAAGAAGGAAGTCAATTATTGTTCCATTTAATTTTCTTTTTTAAAATTTTTGATATGAAATACCGTATTATTTAGTAATAAAAAATAATAACTACAAGTGTGCACGCGGTTCCGCCCGTAAAAACCAGTACCTACTTAGATATCTCGGGTAATTGTTCTTTCGTGTGCTAAAAATTACCCTTTGTCCTTCACACAGTGACTATGCCAAATTTCATCAAAATCTGCCCAGCTGTTTCGGAACCTTTTCGATGAAAACTTTTAAAAAATGCTCTTCATAATTTAGTTTCATGAAAAAATGAAAGGACATCCAAACCAACATACAACAATGACATAATATTTTAAAGTTTATGATTCGTCACCAGTTGTGTCTCGTCTTGTGATTTAGACCATAGAATATCAGAAATAATCAGAATATCAGAATTCAGAAATAGGTAATAGAAATTTATATAATATTTATTTTATTGATTTGTTGATTTATTCCATTGATTTAAAGAAATGTGTTATGTGTAAGATTAGCTTTGACTTACTTTTACAAAGTTGAATCTTGTATACTACTATAATTAAAACGCACCTTCGATTCTTGGTGTGATCTGACCTTAAATAAATCCAATAAGAAAAATATAAATGAAGGCATTTAGGGCGCATTTTCATTAGTCGTTAACTCGTACGGTATGCAGCATGCGGGGAGTCTATGACAACTTAATGGCGCACTGTTATTGGTCGTGACATGCGTTTCAGAAATCTCCCGCACCCCGCATGCGGGCCCTATCGACCAGTGAAAATGCGCCATTATAGATACACAGTACACACGTCTTTGTCAGTTGTCATTACTTGCAAGAAACATGACAAGGCAAAAATGGGGCCAACTCGGTGTTGTATGGGGCCATTTTGATATTCGAAGTAAAAGTTAGTTCGAAGTTAGTCAGGGGCCACCAAATGGCAGACCGCGGTCCGCATCCTGACCGCCGATCCATTGTGCGCCGACCGAACATTTTCGAAGATGAACTTCGTTAATAATAAATTTCGGTCTTGACTTTGAAGGCGCACGTCTAAGTAGGTACAATTTTTTTCTTAAATGAAAATGAAAATATTTTCTATAATTAATGTTAGTTGCCTTTAAATCGTATCATTAATTAATATCTTAAGAGTTTAAATCTCAGTGTATTATCAATCTCAAAACAACCATATTAAACAAAAAACAACCACACCATAAGAAAAATTACTAGACTAATCTGCCTACTCAGAAGAAATCCACGCATAACTAAAAAACCTAAAAAACATACGCGTAGACTTTGGCCTTTTTGTCGGTAAAAAATTATATCTACAGCCTACCAAATCCCGACATACCACTCATGACTACCACATTAGAAACTTGTTTGAAGTACCGCGAATCCACTTCTAACTAGTTTTATAACCGACTTCAAAAAAGGAGAAGAGTCGTGGAGTTCAAATAACGTTAGTTTGAAAACCGCTGGCACACTGTTAGGAATTTGAATAGATATTATGATACTACAGTATCTATACTTATAAAATTACATGTCCTGACTGGCTGACTGACTGATTCATCATCGCTGAGCAAAAACTGTTAAAGTTACAGCCACGAAATTTGGTGAGAAGGGTTGTTTTATTAAGCAGACACCCACTAAGGAAGAAATTTTGAAAATTTTACCCCGAAGGGGGTGAAAAGGGGTTGATAGTTTGAATGAAAGTCCGTCATTTCTTAAGTTAGGAATATGAAAGCCATATCCGTTATTATACTATGCTAACGCGGACAAAGTCGCGGGTAACAGCTAGTATACTATATACTACAAGTACAGGGCTGCCCAAGTAAGATATACAGAATATGAAGGTAAAAATTGCATCCATACAAATAAGTTAAATGAAGTTTGTCTTCTTATTAGAAAGCCTTTATTTATACTGAAATAATAGGGAATATTAAGCAGATGGCGCTTCTACCATGTACACGTGTTGCATACCGCAGTAGGTAGGTACGTCATAATATCAGAATATTATAAACTTTTTGCTTACTTTCTTTGCTGGTGCTGCCACTAGCGTTTAATCACATTACTTTATGAGCTAAAATGATTGGGACTAATTTTGTATATTTAATGCAAACCATGTCAACTAGCGTCACCTATCGATACTTAAAAAATATTTTCATCTTTATTTTAAATAGGTATATTAAAAAATTAAAACTTTAAAGCCTCAATAATATATTGCCTCTAAATATTATCATTTTTAAATTTTAAGTATCCTGAAAATATAATTCTGGATGTTAAAAACATAAAAAGTACTTATTTCGAACATCGAGTTTATTTTTCAAACCCTACGTCCTGTAGAAAGAGCTTTTCAAGTAATTGTGCAGATTTAGTTCTAATTAGAATGCTAGCGCCATCTAGTGTGACTTAGAATAACTACATTTATTAAGTTATTTGAGTTTGAAATGTCAATATTTTCTAATATCTTCAAATTCAAAAATTATTTTGCAACATTAAAATAATTGTTTATAATCATTTAGAACATAAAACAGGTTAAAATAAAGTTATTTTAGTTTTATAAACTACCGGCGAATGTAGAGCTAAAAGTTGTATAAGGCAGGGCCATCTATTGCTGAATAGACGGACGACATTATAAATGTAGGGTAAAACAGCACCGAATGCTTCGGGACACATCGCTAACGTTAATAATTGCATTTGGTTTTAGGGAAAGTTTTGTTCTAGCACCATTATTTGACTAACTTTTGAGAATTTTAAGCAGATTTATTCAATTTTTCAAAACACTTGAATATTATTATTTTTCTACAAATATAGTTTAGCAAAATATAATTAGACACACTTAGAGAATTTTTATATATATATATATTCTTTTGGCTATTACTAGTAATAATAATTAGTAACAATAATAGCTGATAAATCAATGCAGTGAGTAACAATTCAAGGATGTTTTTTTTTTTTGAGAAGTCTTTTCGTGTTTCTAACGTGTAAGACGAAGACAATATTTTTATTAGAAGTAGTAATTATTATGGTAAATGTTTATTAAATCATCACAAAAGTTGTATATTGTATTTTTCTGGAAATAAATTAATTGTTATATTTGTATATTTTACCTATAATCATCCATACTACTTGCGAAAGTGTGTATGTCTGCCTGTTAAGTGTTACCTCTTCACTTTTAGTTAGCTGAACCCATTTTGCTGAAATTTGGTATCATAATATTATAAGTACATACTTTGAGTCCCGGGAAAGGACAGAGGATGTTTTTTATCCCGGAAATAACAATTATCATAATCTGTATGAACAATTATATTTATTACATAAAAGGGCTTAAAAATAACAAAGAAATTAGAGGCAGTATTTAGCTTAACTATCAAGTTTGAATCGCGGTTTACCGAGTTAGCTGAACTACCGCCTGGGCTGCGGTTAACCAAAGATTATCTTGACGTTTGTACACTAATTAGTTATTATTATTATTCGCCGTGTTAACTGGTATCGGCGCGGTGGTAGGCACCAGGTAGACTTAAAAAAAAAATATTTTATAGATATAATTTTTGATTTTGTTAATCTCGATAAAACTCGAAAACGGATAAACCGATTTGGCTAGTCTTAGTCTTGAAATGTTCATGTAAGTCCAGGAAAGGTTGAAGTTCACCGGGTCATCTTTTTTTGTATAGTTCTGAATATAAATATTTGAATTAGGTAATTATGTTGGTACTAGCTTCCACCTAGGAAAAACCTGTTTATTGGATCACTTTTTAGGTTTCCATAATAATTCAGAGCTTAAACCATGTCAAATTTGATTAAGATTAGTTACTTAGTTTTTACGTAAAGACATTTTAAATACCTAACACATGCCTTGTTGCTGGAAGTTTAAAAGCTAAGGGCTAATTATGTACATTTAAAATTTATTAACGAAAAATTACCAAACAATCGTTTAAATAAATAAATAAATTGTTTTATTTCTGAATAGATTTGTGACAAATTCTTTCAGAACGTTGATACTAGGTGCCTACCACCGGTTCGGAACTATCCTGGCGAGAAGAACCGGCGTAAGAAACTCGCACGGGGTTCCACTTTAAAAATATGAATTTCATTATACTAGACTAGGTGATGCTCGCAACTCCGTTGTGCCAAAGTTTTTGTATCGCGTGGGAACCGTACATTTTCCCGGGACAAAAATATCCTATATCCTTTCCCGGGACTCAAAGTTTCTCATTATCAAATTTCAGCAAAATAGGTTCAGTGGCTTAGGCGTTAGATTACAGACAGATAGACAGACACACTTTCGCATTTATAATATTAGTATGGATTTAAATTTAAATAGTTGCAAAAAAACCACTAAAGGCGTCATTATTTATGTGCCATTTCTGTCCGAGTGCACCTTTTGATAATTTAGGCAATGATTAATTAAGGAATACCATCAACATGTCCGCCATAACCGTTTCCCGTGCGTGTATGTCCGTCACCGATATCTCAGCAACTCGATACTATCGTACATGACTCCTTATTACTGGCATGCGCATTTTTGGCTCATGTTAACGACCTCATTATGACAAAGCTTACATCAAAATCGGACCAGTAGTTTCGAAGTCACATTTACATTTTGTCACTAAAACTAATAATAAATTATTTAATATTTTACTATTAGTTTAAGTTGTATGGGGAAACTTGTGACGCTTGCCCTTACAAAAGTGAAAGAAATGTCGTCTTTCAGCGCTGCTATTTTCACAGTGAACTCTCTACAAGGAACACGTACACACCCTCAAGTATTATCACTTTTATTATAAGTACTCTGTATATTGTTATAATATTTTTTTCTCTGAGACTCAAAGTATGTCGATATCAACTTTTATCAAAATCTGTTCTATCGTCAAGATAATTATTATGATACTGAAAATTTTAATAAAACCTGTCATTAAAATTTTCAGTATCATAATTATCTTGACATTGAATATACTACATATTAAAATAGTCGTTATCTCCATACAAATATTATAAATGCAAAAGTGTATGTCGGTCTGTCTTTTACCTCTTCACGCCCAAACTGCTGAACCGATTTTCCTGTAATTTGGTATGGAGATACTTTGAGTCCAATAAAAAGTAACTTCGTAACGTAACTTTCTGCCGCGCACTGTAAAACTCTGGAACGAACTGTCATTAGCAGTTTTTCCGGACCTTTACGACCTGCAAACCTTCAAGAAAAGAGCGTATTCCCTCTTAAAAGGCCGGCAACGCACCTGCAGCTCTTCTAATGTTGCGAGTGTCCATGGGCGACGGTAGTTGCTTTCCATCAGGTGACCCGTTTGCTTTTTTGCCCCCTTATTTTATAAAAAAAAGGATACTTTCTCCTATACAGGTCATTTAGTATTCGATACTTCTATTTACTGGGTTTTTGCGCGATAAGCGAATGTAATCGCCAAAAAAGTTGCAAACAACATTTTCAAATTAAATAATCAAGTTTTTATTTATAAGTCCCTTAAGCTATCACAATTCACACCGAGACGGATATAGAAACCACAAGAAAGGATCTGTCAATCGCCGGAAATGTACGGTTTACGCGGGATATTCTTTGACAACATTTATTAAAAAATCTCGAATCTTTTGCACAAATACTGTACTATACTGTACCTATACTGTACTCAGCGAAACATGGCGGTAGCGGTCATTGACTCCCTGTCAAAAACTTGTCATTTTCTATACAAAGCCGCGATTGACAACATCTGACACTTCGTTGTCAATCGCGGTTTATATAGAAAATGACAAGTTTTTGACAGGGAGTCAATGACCGCTACCGCCATGTTTCGCCGAGTAGGTACAGTATAGTAATCACGAACAAAAAAGTATTTGCGAGTTTTTTTTTTCTTTTACCAACCCTCCTTGTGCAATGATGTGGAGATCAAAGCCCAAATTAACTTGTTCTCTAAATTCCGTTTATTTATTATTGCCTGTGATATTGTGTGTTCATAGGTAGACACTCAATATATTTTGTTAACTATTTTTGATATACTTAGCTACCTACTAATTTATATAAAAATTCAGTTGATATTTAAAGTTGCAATTACTTACTAACTATATTTTAGAGCTGCGGGGCTAAAATGATCGCTTTGGAGAATCATTTAATGCATCATAATAATTATTATGATTCATTTAAAAAAAAACACAAAATGGTCACTCTGCTTGCAATTATTCAGATGTCAATTCGCACAATTCGTACTAATTTGAGATTCGTGAGTTTGACAATTTTGACAATTCATTTTGTGAATTGATTGAGAGGAATTATTGCTAAATGTGACCATTTTAGACCCGCTGCACTCAATTTCATTATTGTTAAAATTTAATTTAACGAACATTTTGACAGTAAGCTCAATATGGCAAAGTTTCTTAGAATTTTCTGCTATTATATAACTATAAACAAAATAGATTTTCGTACGCGTTTTGAAAATAGCATGTCTCTTATATTAAAAAAAGATTTGTTGTCCCTTACGGCACTGAACTTTTTAATGTAAACTATGCACCAAATTTAATATGAAACTATGACACAAATCTACTGTATAGGATAGGGGTCACCAAATGGCGGACCAACGACCCATTGTGTGCGGACAAAGCATTTTCGAAGATGAACTTCGTTAAAAAAATTCGATCTCGACTTGCGAGCTTGCACAATTTCACCCCAAACTTTCATACAAATAATAATTAGCAACAGAAACTGTCACTTTTCTCTTTGAAATGTAAATAAATACCTTTGGACTTTGTAATTTCCGTAATTGCCTATGTTATTTTTTTTTATAAAATGTGCGGACCGCGAAGGACATTTCATTTCTTAAAAAAGGACCCCGAGTAAAATTAATTGGTGACCCCTGGTATAGGACATAAAAAAATATGATTTGGAGGAAGTTTGATGTGTGATAAACTTTTAAGAACAACTTTTATATAATTTTAGATCTTATATCTTTAATATTAAGTATCAAATGTGATAACAGTTGACTGTTAATTAAGTTTACATAACTGTGATGCATATTACGGTGCGTCCACATTTGTATCATTTGCACGATCAGATCTCCGATTAGATCTCCGTCGCGATCATCGCGCCGTATCAAGTGTGCGTATCATAGTGTGGACGCCTATTAGATCATTCTGCCGATCATGCGTGTATTTGATACGACACGTATCAGATACGCGGTTAATAGCGATCGGGGCGTATCATGATACGCGTATCATTTTGACACGCTGTGACATCTATCCGTTACAGTACCGGGTTAATAAAATTACAATTAGATAACAATGTAGTAAATTTAACAAATTAAAAAAAAAAAAAAACTAAAGGTGCCCGGTGGCGGTAGGTGAGGCAACAAAATTTATATATCGTGGTAAGGCCTACTTGATCGTCACTTATGGATCGTAGGGCTACTCTCCTGGTCTGATGTGAATCTGGGACGCTGGAGGTACTGTGCTTCCTCTCAGCCGCAGCGTTGAATTGAAGATGGTCACAGGAAGGAGCGAGCGACGCAGTCAAATCAATTCGGAGCAGTGATATTCGGAGCAGTGATCCCCTAAGCCGGGGATTTCTCCAATTAAATTATCTCAATGAACCAATAGACAGTTAATTTAGCTAAAAATGCGTACATTAAATAAAATAATTTATTTAAGCAGAATAAGCATTGGCAACGGTCTCAAATCGTTTTTCTTTTCATCACAGAAAAATCTAGAGTCAATCTTTCCAAATAAAAATCAAATGCAATTCTTATTTTCAAATTTTTTTTTTTAAACAGAACAGAAATTGACAAAGACAAACCGAACGTTAGTTCTTCCTTACAACTAAACATGTACCTTTTTCGAATAAAACATTATCAATTATTAAGATTGTAAATATTAGTATAATAAGGCAAAAATAAGTATAAAATATATTAATAAGAAATGTAGTAACGTTCCGTTACAACGCTTCGATGATACGCGACGGAGATCTGATCGGGGATCTGATCGCGCAAATGATACAAATGAAAACGGCCATACACACTTTCATATTTTTATTTTATTTTATACTAGATGACGCCCGCAACTCCGTTGTGCCAAAACTCGTTTCTCGCGCGGGAATCGTACATTTTCCGGGCCAAAAAGTATCCTATGTCCTTTCCCAGGACTCAAAGTACCTTCATGCCAAATTTCAGCAAAACTGGTTCAGCGGTTTGAGCGTGAAGAGGACAGACAGACAGATAGACAGCAGACACACTTTCGCATTTATAATATTAGCATGGATATTAGCATGGATTCTATTACAATTTATTTTCTAACTGTAATATCCCACACACAGTATATTACATCAATGGCACCTCAATATTGCGAATATGGAGTTGTTCTGATTATAAAAACCGACCCCACGGGTGCGTGGGGTGACGTGGGGTGTTGTCATGGGGCACAGACCCCATCAGACATGGCGGTAAGAGAAAACCTAGAAAGTAGTGAAGTAGACATTTTTATAAATGTAAATGTAAATATTATAAATCCATATTAATAATAATGAAAATGGGAAAGTGGCTGTATATATAATCTCATAAAAGTGTAAAATATATATGTCAGAGTCATCCGGTTAAAGCTATTTGATTGAATGACTAGTAAATTTATTGAATAAAAAAGTTTAACACTTGATGACTTCACCTTTAGTCTAGACTCCAGACATTAAACGTTATTTTAGACTACTTGACGAGTTGGCCTTCAGTCATTAAATTAAAATATGATTTCATTACACATAGACATTCAGTCAAATAGCCGATTCAGTCAGATGACGGCGACATATAATATTATATTCCATGTAACAAAAATTATGAATGCGTTTGTCTATCATCTCTCATTTTGAAAAAAACTGATTTATCTTGGTATTTGCTATGGAAATAATTTGAGCAACGAAAATGGCGTAACATTTTTAATTTATTAGGTAAACCAGATGACACCCGCAACTCCATTGCGCCAAAATCCTAGATAAAACCGGCCAAGTGCGTGTCGGGCCACGCGCATTAAAGGGTTCCGTAGTACCGCTAGTTTTTTAAAATGTTTGTTTGGTCAATGAATGTACACTTATAACGTGTACTACTTACAACATCATCTTAGTTACTTTCAAAGGAATTTGAACGAAAAGTTCCTTTATACTTCGCCGAATACATTTTTTTAGTTGATCGACTATTACTCAATAACTTATGAAGTCTTCCTAGCCGTGATAGTTTTCCTTTTAAATTCAGCATATTTCCTAGTCTCGTGATTTTTTTCACATTTCCAGAAGTAGCCGTTTAGCTAGTAGACTCTAACGATCTTTTCCACTTTAAAACTTATTATTTATCGAAAAATGATTAATAAACACTCATAATATTTTTAAAAAACCTATCCAACGACACCCCATACGATGGGGTGGACGCAAAATAAAAATTCATCCCCGCTTGATATGTAAGGAAGGTATCATTTTTTTTTACGGGCTTTGGCCCACCACACATTCCCACCACTGTATCTCCTGTGTCGCCAGGATCGACAGCGGTATCCAACCACGAAAACCCTTTGATATGATCTCAGGGAGCCCGAGGGACATGCTAAAACCGTTTTGGGACCCGCAACGAAATTAATCAGAAGAAAATAGGAGGAGTAGGAAGATTCCAATTTCCCTCCCCATAAAAGCGGGAGACAGCACAAAGTTGCAAGTTGGGAAGGTATCATAAAAAAATATTTTTTCAAGATTTCATATACCATTTTGTCGGCATCAATAATAATAATAATAATAATAATAATCTTTATTTCTTATATATCAGTTACATTGGTAAGACGCAAGATTGAAGTCACCTAGTAGGCATTAGCCTGTATCAGGCAACTACGCTCTTCCATATTTAAATGTGCATAGAAATAGCTTTAGCTTATTACCTATATTATACATTATTAAGTTACAACTAAATATAAATTATCTTCAAACTCATGCAAAAAGACAAAAGTATAAATTCATTTCAACTAATATCTACAAACTTACTATGAAAACAAAACAAAACAAACAATAAAATAATATTTATCCTAAAAACTCTACTCAATCATACAAAATCGTTTAAGTGTGTGTTAGTGTATTTGTGTATTTACGTGTGTGTTTTTATCTGTGTAAAAGTGATTAGCTTTACAACTTTAATGTTTCAATCAATTTTTCAGTATCTTCGTAACTTAAATAGCTCAGGTAGTCTCTAACCATTTTCTTAACCTCTCTGTTATTTTTGTCAATAATATTTAAATCATTGTTAACTTTGTTGTAAATTATAACCGACTTATTAACATACTGTTTTATCGCAAATTCAGTTCTTACTTTAGGAAGTTCAATTTTTGTTCTTTTTCTGCGCCCCAGTATAATTTTTTGGCTGCTATTAATGGTCTTGTGTTTTTTGAGGATTGTAAGTAAAACATATAATTTTCTTACAGATAGAACTTTACTTGTTTCATACAGTTCCTTTGTTGGAGTTCTTTTGTTTTTGAAATATATAATTTTTAATAAGCAGCGCTGTGCTCTTTCTAGTTCTAGTAGTTTTGTTTTACTTGCACCTCCCCATACAGGAATGCAATATACCAGAATTGATTCTGCTAAAGCTGTATAGATTTCGTTTAAAATATTTCGTGGTGAAACACTGCCATTTGAATTATGTATTACAGGTATTACATTTCTTAGGCATTTAAATATATAATTTAATTTTCTAACTCTACTAGAAACCTGTTGAAGATGCGGATGCCAAGATAATCTTTGATCAATTATGACGCCTAAATATTTTATTTTATCTATTTTTTCAATAGTAGGACAGTTGCAAGAGGAGGATGTACAGTTGTGGATTGTTATATTAAAATCAGAGTCAGATTGTTTTAGGTTATGTATACTAAAGCACATATATTTAGTTTTGGATGTATTAATTGTTAAAAGGTTATTTGTCAGCCAGCTTGCTACTTGCCTCATACCTTGCTCTACACATTGTTTTAATTCGGACCATTTTTTTTCTGTAAATATAATAGCTGTATCATCAGCGTACGACAAAATATTGGCATTCTTCACGGAAAGTTGACATAAATCGTTTATATAGACTAGAAACAACGTTGGTCCTAGCACACTGCCTTGAGGGACACCATAGGAGACCATCATATCATCGCTGACATAATCGTTAACTTTTACTCTTTGTGTTCTCCCCGTCAGATAACTCGTGAGTAAAGAATGAGCAATCCCTCTGATTCCGACGAGTTCTAATTTTTTTAATAGAATCGGGATAGAAACAGTGTCAAATGCTTTCTTGAGATCCAAGAAAACTGCTAGACACTTTTGTCCCTTGTCTATCAAATGAGTGACTTTTTGGCTTAATATCGTTACTGCATCCTCTGTAGACATCCCACGCCTAAAGCCAAATTGTGAAGAGGATATTAGATTGAATTTGTCAAGGTAATTCAGAACCCTTACGTTAATAAGCTTTTCAATAATCTTGGAGATAGCAGGTAAGACAGAAACTGGACGATAATTACCAATATCCGTTTTATCTCCACTTTTAAACACGGGTGTTATTATAGACCTTTTCAAAAGATCTGGAAAAATACCAGTTTCAAAACAGAGATTAGCTAGGTGAACAATTATGGGGCCGAGTTCATCTTTAGCATGTTTTAGAAAACTACTAGGAATTCCATCCCAACCCGGCGAACTATTTGACTTTAGATTCATGATTATGCTTTTTACTTCATTGATGTCTGTTTCTAGCAGTACGAATGAGTTTACTGATGACGAAACAGTGTCACATAATATATTAACGTCACTTTTTATGTTTTGTGCGAGTTCCTTTCCAATATTTGAAAAATAATCATTAATATAATTTATTGATTCCATAGCATTTGGCTTTAGATTAAGTAGTTCATGTGAGTTGTCAAAGTTTAATTTATTATTAAATGTGATGTTTTTTATGTTGTTCCACAGATCTTTATTGTTACTTAGAGACTTGGCTAATAGATTTTTTTCATATTCACGTTTCAGTATTTTTATTAGATTATTGCTGTGGTTTCTATACCTCGTGTATGTAATTTTTAAGAATTCATTATGCGTGTTTTTTCTTAATTCCAGCTGAAGTTTGTTTCTATGCCTTATGCAGCGTAAAATTCCAGGTGTGACCCAAGGCTTCAGGATAATTTGCGCTTTAGGAATTTTAGTTGTTTGAGAATTCTCTTTCAGTACATCAGTGAGCATAGTTGTGAGACGATTAGTCAAGAAATTTGGATCACTGCAAGTAAGTAAGTCAGTTAGATTTTTTTGGCGCAAATCACTTAAAGCCTTCTCGAAATTTACTTTAGTTTTCGTTCTAGTAAAAGTGTAAGTTGGTTTGGATATTGAGAGGGCTAGAAAAGTAGCATAGTGGTCTGTCACTGTAGTTTGTAATATAGCAATAAAGGCTGTAAATGTTGTTTTCCTAATTTTTAGCATCACATGATCCAAACAACTCTTCTCCCTAGTTGGTAGAGTGTGGCCCGCTAGTATACCAAACGCTGAGAGAGAATTAAGGTAGTGGGTTTTATTATTATAGTCCTGGTTTGATTCAATTATTTTCTGTGCAATGTTTATATTGATGTCCCCCGTTATTATAATATTCTTACTACTATTTATTGTTTCCAAATGTGAACATAATGAATCGACAAAATTATCTGTATTAAAATATGTGCATTCATGCAAAATTACAGCTTTGTAGGTCCTATAGTCTCTGAGCAAAACCGCGGACAAACAGACGGACAGACCGAAACTATAAGGGTCAACAAGGACTACGGAACCTTAAAAAGTATCCTATCTCCTTCCTTAGGACTCATTTCGGTAAAATCGGTTCTGCGGTTTATGAGCGTGAAGAAGTAACAGATAGACAGACAGACGACACACTTTCGCATTTATGAAAATTATAAGTATGGCTAGTAGATGATTTCTTATTAAGGGGGCGACTAACCCAAAATGTTAGATTTTATAATTCATTTTTATACTTGAAAATAAGCCCTGAATTGTTTCATATTCTAAAATTAGATACTACAATATTATATTTCCAAGAATTCGATCTGAGCAATAACACAATATCTTAAAATTTTCTCGATAGACAAAAATCACAAAGATGCATCTAATTTTCACGAACTTTTCATTTATTGCCATAACCGTGCATTGAACTAGGGTAATATTTACCGACCTAGCGGATTTTTAAAATGTTGTATATTTATCGAGTTATTGAGAAAAAAACTAATTTGGCGATGAATCCGCGTCATCCTTTTTTACCTGGCATACGTAATATGAAAGACGGGCGCGGCGTGAGTTTGAAGAGAGAAGGACGATGTTTGATTTTTTGGGTTAGTCGCCCTCTTAATGACATTACTGTAGCATATTTTGTAACCGTAAAGGTTACAACGCATGATTTTTTTAAAATTAATATTATCGAAATTAAGAACACGATATACTGTTAAAACCTCTTTGGAAATTCTTCAACTATGACTAATGCTAACTTTATTAGCAATACCATAATAACTAAATAGCCACATTATCTGCACATAAACTGTGAAAATTATGTATCACAAAAGCCTATTGTAATTGAATTGTAGGGGCAATAGACGCAACAATAGATCTATAGATCCAACAAAAGATCTATAGATCAATACCGCACTTGACTTTATCGATTCGCCCCTAACGATTCTATTGTTGCATACAATACGACTTGTTATGCACTTGCTTGAGTTTTGAATTATACAATATTCATTTTAATATATACAATATTAATAACTAGATGTTTCGCGTGGCTTCGCCCGCATAAGATTGACATTTCACAGACAAATTAATAGCCTGTGATCCTTCACGTGGTCTACTTCTTATCTGTGCCAAATAACAGAAAAATTCCTCCAGTAGTTCGTGAGATCAGCCCGTAAAATAATTTCCCCCATTTTTTCCACATTTTCCTCTATTTCTTCGCTCTTATTAGTTTTAGCGTAATACATAAAATATAGCTTAAAGCCTTATAAATGCTTATAAATGGGCTATCTAACACTGAAATAATTTTTCAAATCGGACCAGTGTTCCTGAGATTAGCGCGTTCTAACAAACAAACAAACTCTTCCGCTTCATAATATTATTAAGTATGTAGATAGGTATTAACGATATAATTTTAAATATATTATATTATATAATAATTATTACAATAAAACTATTAAATACTTCCAAAAAATACAAACTAAAATAAAATATACAAACATAATATACAAACTTAGAATATAAAATTATAAAAAGAAAAAAAGTCCAGTATGTGTAACCTGGAATAAATTGATTATATAATAATCAATATTACAATAATTTGAGGTTTTAACTTACCTACATAGCATACTTTGTTTTAGGTAGACCGGACCAGATGTTGTCTTTGTAAAATTCAATTCTCGCGGATGGAGTATTAACTTTCATGTTTTTTTTTTCAGGGACTCAAAATATTCCTAAGAATAATTAAAAAGATTATTATAGATACTCGTAAGTATTGAGTTCAAAACGGGCATAATATTTAAAGTATGGAAAAAAGGATATCAAAGACCCACATTTTTGTAATATTTTCCCAAGAGTAACCGGTTTTAGTCGCCAAAATCACACGTGGGAAGAAACTACAACTCCCGTTTCTTTTCAAAATCACCATACGATAAGTTAGTAAATTAATACAAAATGCAAATCAGCCATTTAAAAAGTAACGAATGCGCCCGCTAAGCAATAGTTTACTATAAAAACTTCTTAAATTTCTCTTCCTTATAAATATTTATTCCGTATAATATGCAAAATATCGTAATTATAGGGCGAGCGAAGAAATGGGTTATGTAATTTGCATTACGCGTTCGATTTTCGAAACGGCGTAACAACATGGCGGCCGTACGTCAAACTGTGCGGTCGGATACTCGCCCTAGAATTGACATTGTGGATCACGAAATGTGGCGCTGATGAATAAGTTTTTTCTTTAATTTGCAAATTTCACACCTTGAGTTGGGGCTGCGACAGGTTTTTTAAGACGATTGCTTTAAAAATAAAGAGTTGTCGCCGTGTGACGCTTTCAATGCAATAATTTAGCACAAATTATGCACGTTCTTGCTCGTTAGACAATTAGCAAGCAGATGCCTGTTTGAAATTTGTGTTGCAGCTATGGGAAGGGTGATTTCCGTTTTACTTAAGACCTGAGACTTAATTTTTTAAAGGTAATAATGCACGGTGCACCTTCCTATTTAGATTCCCTTCTGTAGTTGTGATCAGTAGTGATAGACCCGATAAGTCCTAGCTCTATCAAAAACACGAAGCTTAATATGGAGCTATTAACTTTAAAATAAGTAATACTTTTTGCTTACACTAATAAGCTATGTGTTATAGAAAAATCTTGGTACAACAAAATAACCTCTTCTAAAAAGTCCTCCATTACCTACCACAAATGTCAAAGTGGTCTTAGACAACCCTGAAGTAATGCCATTCATTTAACCAAGATTTTCATTGTCGACATGACTTCTATTAAAAAGGTACATCAATAGATAAAATGCAAAATCTTTGACAGAAACGTAAATTAAAAAATCTCTGCCCTTAAAAATATAGGGTTTCTTTGTGAGGGTTTCAAAGTGTAATGGAAAATGGGTAGGTTTAATAATTTTACATTTCTGAGGTTTCTATTTAAAAGTAAATAATATTATATGGTATTTTAATTGTTTTTTTTTTCAGTGCAAGACCTATGACGCACCTACACATATTTTGAGTAAATTATTGAGTTAGAGCTATAATTTTAATTTAAATGTTTGTTTTATTACCGCTCAACTTTAAAGTTTTAATTGTCCATTTTATTTCTTTTTAAATCAGATAACGTAACATAATTGCTCCGTAGGACTAATTTTGATAAGAACTCGAAAATAAATAGCATTTCAAAATGGCACAACGATTTATTTTATACTTATTTTATATTAAATGCGACATAAAAAATAATGTTTCATGCCATTACCATCACGTGATTATATGAGATAGCATCTAATTTAGACATTCAAATGAACCATTGTTATCCTACTACAATAATTTTAATATAATCTAAAATAACAGCAAAAAGCTCTTTTGACTGCACAGTCAAAACTTAAATCGCTCGCCAAACAGTTTGATGATAAAAAAAAAACAAAGAATGTCGCGAAAAAAACGCACCAGCTGCGTTCCAATTTCAAAACTAGAATTAATCACTCGGCATTATTCATAGTCTGTTTTTGCGGAGAAAAAATTAAAGGGCACCGTGTAATGAGATGCATGTCCTACATTCTGTGCGTTTGAGACAAAAAAAAAACAATGTTTATGAATGGGTTATTTTTTTTGGGAGCCCGCTCTCAAGGATATCAGTTACAGAGGTTGCATACATTGGGACATCGAAGGGGTGTCATTGTTTAGTAGAGGAAGACACCTTTTGAACACCGGAGGCTAATGGATGCGAACCCACGAACTGTTTGGATGATAAAGGAATTTTTAATCATCATTAAAATTGCTAGTTAGCATGTGGGAATTTAAAAACATGACGAAAAATTGCTACTAGGTATACGACATTATTTATATACTGAAGGGAATTAATATAGTATGTAGATATTCAAATTGAATACTAAAATAAGAAATTGTAAAGAATTTATAAAGCTAGTAGAAACAAGAGATACAATAATTATCTGTATGTTTATTTTAATATTATGTTAATACTTATTTAAGTTTATAATTTTATATTCTAAGTTTGTATATGTTTGTATATTTTATTTTAGTTAATAGTTTGTATTTTTATGATATACCTACAATTATCTATATTCATCCACATTGGAGTCTCTCGGAGTCACAAAAATATTCTCTATTCAAAAAAAATATGGTATAAATTACATTAGTTGGTACCTAAGTCCAAACTATAGTACCTACCTACCATAATTATTTGAAAAAATAATTTTATTCCATACTCTGAAGAATGTGTATTGTGTAGGTAGGCGTCGATTAAAAAATATATTATTTATTTAGATTCATAATAAATACAAAATAAATAGTGCTTAATACGTTAACGCCAACATATTACGCAAATGTCCGCATAAAATATAAATAAATTGTACGTACATCTGTGGGCCCGCCATGGCGATTAACTTTTTGCCAACAGGCATAGCGGACGCCTGATTAAAGGCTCGCCATTAAAATACTGCTAAAACATACATTCTTGACTACTGAATTGAAAACATCAAGTCACTAGTTTCTTATTTATTGTAAGAATATGGAAGAAAAACACACACACGGACCTTAAATAAAATGCATAGTGATTAGTGATGCTATAAAATATATCGAGTCTTAACTAGCTGTCCCGGCAAACGTTGCTTTGCCATAATATATTTGCGATATTATTTTATTGAAGTGACTAAATAAGTATGTCACTTTGAGACTTCCTCAATAAATGGGTTATCTAACACTGAAATAATTTTTCAAATCGGACCAGTAGTTCCTGAGATTAGCGCGTTCAAGTTGGCCCATTCAAATAATTTTCCCAGTTTTTTCCCCATTTTCCTCTATTTCTTCGCTCCTATTAGTCTTAGCGTGATAAAATATAGCCTATAACCTTCCTCGATAAATGTGCTATCTAACACTGAAAGAATCATCGAATTCCGTTGCGTAGTTTTAAAGATTAAAGGGAACAAAGGGACATGAGGGAAAAAAAGCGACTTTGTTTTATAATAAGTATAGATATAGAAAAGGAACATCTAAGAACATCAATAGAATTTTATATAAGACTAGCTGTCCCGGCAAACATAGTTTTGCTATATAAAGTATTTAGCCCATTCGCCCATATTATATTGAAGTGACTAAATAAGTATTTTGCCATGCAACGTCGATCGCTATCCCGTCGCATAAACAATGGCGCCGTCAGTCTCGAGTTGTAATAATTTACTATTATTTATTCAACAAATGCACTTATCAATATATAAAGTACCGAGTAGCCGATTCTTAGACCTACTGAATATGCATATAAAATTTGGTAAAAATCAGTAAAGCCGTTTCGGAGGAGTTCTTGGACTAACATTGTGACACGAGAATTTTATATATAAGAAGAAGATTATTACTTATGAATGCCCTAAAGGAGTAGGATATGGCAAATTTTGAAATACATTGAGTCAAATCTTATACACTTTTCATTTAGAAAGTGAAATTAACAAAAGCTTCTTAGCTAAGGGACTTATAGCTTATTATAGTAGTACATGTTTAGTACTACACGATAATTCCATCATTAAAACTGTTCATTCTGGGACTCAAAGTATTCCCCTGACAAAAATTTACCTACAAAGGCTCTGCGGGGCTAAAATGGTTATATTTAGCAATTCCTCTCAATCAATTCAGCAAATGAATGGTCAAAACTGTCAACTGACAAAATATCAAATTGTACGAATTACTAGACATTATATTACAAGCAGAATTGCATTTTGCGATTTTAAAAAGTGAACCATATCATGATTCATATTATGATACAAACTTCCGCATCCATACTTCCATACTAATAATAATATTATAAATGCGATAGTGTGTCTGTTTGTCTGTCTGTCTGTTACCTCTTCACGCTCAAACCGCTGAACCGATTATGCTGAAAATTGGCATGGAGATACTTTGAGTCCCGGGAAAGAACATAGGATAGTTTTTATCCCGGAAAAATGTACGGTTCCCGCACGATAAACGAATTTTGGCGCAACGGAGTTGCGGGCGTCATCTAGTATTTTATAATACTAGTATGGAATTTAAGTCTGATCATTCGTTTAGAACTGTAGAGCACTTAGTGAACAGTAAAACCATTTAAATTAATTAAAAGTTCGATTAAGTAGTGCACAGCTTTCCTAAGTTTTAAAAACTAATGCACGGCTGTAATTGTTAGGGTTCCGTACCCAAAGGGTAAAAACGGGAGGGAGCCTATGATTACTAAGACTTCGTTGTCTGTCCGTCTGTCTGTCTCCAGGCTGTATCTCAAGAACCGCTTTAGTTAGAGTTCTGGAATTTTCGCAGATTGTGTATATCTGTTGCCGCTATAACAACAAATACTGAAAACAAAATAAAATTAATATTTAAGCTCCCATACAACAAACGTGATTTTTTGGCCTTTCTTGCTCGATATCAATAATGCAGGCAGTTGTTACAGAATCCTTAATTTAATGTGTACTTTAATAATTAATAATAAAATTAAAATAAAATTAAAATTTAAGGGGGGCTCCCATACATAAACACAACCTTTGGCCTATTTTTTCTCTATAACGGCACGGAACTCGTCGTGCTCGAGTCCGACTCGCACTTGGCCGATTTTTAAAAATACTGATTACTAAAGAGCTTCCTTTGACCTTTCTGTCACCGTATTTTAAAATAGCAGGCTCTATACTCTAAAGTTTAATCAAAATAATTAGGCACAAAATTTAATTTTATTATAATAATTTATGAAGTTTTGTGTTTCGTTTGAATGGATCCCGCATGATATTAGGTATTACTGTATTAGTAATCTTATACCTTTAAACGAGCAATTCTTGTATATATATATATATATATATATATATATATATATATATATATAATTGGAATCTCGGAATCGGCTCCAACGATTTTCATGAAATGTTTCGGGGGCGATAAATCGATCTAGCTAGGAATCATTTTCATAAAATGTCATTTTATGTGTGTTTTTTTTAATTTTTTGAATACCGAGCGAAGCTCGGTCATATAGCTAGTAAATTTTAATGGATGAGAAGTTTTGGCGCAGATTAATTCGTATAGTTTATTTAAATGGAAAAACGGATAGACATATTATTTTCAAATTTAAAATAATTTTTAGTGCGGATTACCTATACCTTAAACATTTTAAAGAAATTTCAAATATTTTCCAGCACTGAAAATATTTGAAATTTCTTTAAAATGTTTAAGGTCATTTACGAAAAAACGTGAAAAATCCGTAAACGCAGCGATAACGTTGACGTACAATAAATCTTTTTTAATTTTTGCATTGCATGTGTACAGCCGATAGTATCGCCACAATATAAATAATATACAGTAGGCTGTCTTCGTAATAGAACACTCAAATGACGCTTGTGCACATTATAATGATTTTAGATAACTTTAATATACCATCGAGGAAATTGATTTCTAGGCAGTTGATGGGCCTACGTCATTTGGTCGGCTTATGTCAATTCAATGTTAGCTGTGATCGGTCGGATGGGTTTGACTTAACGCGATCAAATTACTTAGGTCCGCCATCTGCCTAGGAATCAAATTCTCTGATAGTACAAACCGAATGCAGTATCACGTCGTCAGTGGCGTAACTATAAGGTGGCAGGGCTGGCGAAATGCGACGCGCCCCCGACCCAAAAGAAATATTTTATACATTGTTTTATAATAATAAAACAATGTATAAAAAACGTGATGATTTTCACTGATAGAGGATCAATTAGCTACGGCCCCGGATGTTATAGTTACGCCACTGCACGTCATGGCATGCTCGGAAAACTTATCTCAGTTATGACTTATGAGTGAGTTTGATTTCAAGGTCGCGACTTAGTTAATCTACTGCACGATTTGTGCTGTGGTATACCATGCCATTTTCACAGTTTTACGTAATAAATAACTGCTAATGTCATTTAAAGCTCTTAAAATTTTAAATACTAAACAGCTTTTTAAACGGCCTGCAACGTAACATGATAGACCTCCAGTGATTGTAAACGTGTAAAATAATCCATATCCATACTTCCATACTAATTTTATAAATGCGAAAGTGTGTCTGTCTGTCTGTCTGTCTGTCTGTCTGTTACCTCTTCACGCTCAAACCGCTGATCCGATTTCGCTGAAATTTGGCATGGAGATACTTTAAGTCCCGAGAAAGGATATAGGACTTTTTATCCCGAAAAAGTGTACGGTTCCCGCGCGATTAACGAAGTTGCGGACATCATCTAGTCGTCAATAATTGCCCATGATTGAAAGCAACTACCGTTGCCCATGGACACTGCAACGTTTAAAGTTGCAGGTGCGTTGCCGGCCTTTTAAGAGGGAATACGTTCTCTTCTTGATTGTATAATAATATATTATAGGCAGTTTCGCATTCATGATGGCATATATCCATAGACTAGTCTATGCCATTTCCATGATAGCTATCATGGAAATGGCATTTAAATGTAAGGTGTTCCAAAAGCGCTTTTTGCCATTTATTTTCAACTTATATCTTACCTCGAAAGTCACAAGACATTCCAGTTTATATGGTAGAAGTGAAACCTCCAAAATGTCTCACCTCGCGAGAACTGATGCTTTAAAGAAAACGAAGGGAGGATTGTTTAGAGTAAGTACTTAAATAACTTGCATTCGGTATTTTTGACAGTGAAGTAAGATATAAAAAAAACACAGGCTAACAAAGTCATCGCTAACGCCATGTCATTTAGCGAAGCTTTTTGTCAAAACCCATGCTTTTTTTAAATTATTAAAATTTGCTATCAAAATTATCGAATCAAGGTTGTTGGCTTTTTGATAAATTTTGTAAACTTGAAAGAGACATTATTATATTCTTTTGATTCAAGAGTTTATTCTTTTGTAAAAATCAGGATATAACAAACAAAATAATGCTTACATAATGAAAAGCACGGTGGTTTGGTATTTTCAATTATCTTTTGATGACCACATTCCTTAAATTAATCTAACATTAAAAAATATTGGGTAATATCAAGCTTCAGTTGATAACTACCTATTATATATCAGTAACCAAGGCAAACTTACTTAAATAACAACCAAATATAAAAGGTGAATAAAATTAAAAGAATAATGCAACAAGCAAAATTAATTACAAAAAAATCGTATGCGTAATGCAATGTAATTTTATGTTAATGTAAAACCAGTCCCTTCTTCGAAATGAGATCACAATTTGTCGTGCAAAAACTGGAATCCGTTAAAAAACTATCGCATACGCACTCCGTGGCGGGAAGCGATTTGCGAAAGACGTGTGACGTGTGTTCGAAAATGGAACGTTTTGTTTTTTTACGCGACTCCAACTGGCTTCAGACTGTGCCTAATGTGTTCGAAAATTACAAAGTTCTCTTTGAAGCGGAGGCTAATCCGGTAAACATTTCCCAATAAAACGATGCCTTTTATTCGGAATTAAAAAAGACAGGCCCGTTGTTTGAGTAAGGAAGCCGGGTAAAGCTGTGTGCACACGTATATAGCCCGCATATAAAATTGTACGCATTTTTAGTAAACACGCCTTGTGAGGGTGAGGGTATGGAGGGTCGTTTTAATGGCTGCCGAATGTCGCGAGAATCCATTTTGTCCCCCCTCCTAGCGGTGAGGTCGCGTTAGCTAATGTCGCATGGAACACTTAGATGCGCCTTTTGCTGAACCTGAAATTTTTTTTAAATATTTTAAGGTTATTTGGATATTGGGCAAATATTGTTACTGGACATTTATGTACAGTATTCTGTGGTTTTCGTTTTTTTACGACGACTGTCATTATACAGAAACACAAAGATAGGCGAGCATTAATCAGAAATTTATGCAGATGTAGTTAGTTCCCTTTTTTATTAAATCATGGGCCAAGAGAGCAAACGGGTCTCCTGATGATAAGCAACTACTGTCCTCTCTACAGGTACTTTAATGGTACATTTAAAAGTGCCTATATAATATGGCTGAAATCAGAAATCAATCAATCAAATCGTTTAATGTCTGTTAAAATCTTCATTAATGAGGTAATTAACTTTTAATTACTTTCCAGTGTAAACAAAGTGTAAACATTAATCTATATATATATATATATATATATATATATTATCTTATATATAAAATTCTCGTGTCACAATGTTAGTCCACGAACTCCTCCGAGACGGCTTTACTGATTTTTACCAAATTTTATATGCATACTAGCTGTCCCGGTGAACTTCGTGTCACTTAAAAACCTTCCCAGGACTTCTACAAATATTTTAAAACTAAAATCAGCCCAATCCGTTCAGCCGTTTTTGAGTTTTAGTGCGACTAACACAATTGAAAATCCATTTATATATATATATATATATATATATATATATATATAAATGGATTATATATGTATATATGTATGGTTATATATGTATATATATATATATATATATATATATATATATATATATATATATATATATATATATATATATATATATATATATATATATATATATATATAGATTCACTAGGTCTGAGAATCGGCTACTCGGTACTTTATATATTGATAAGTGCATTTGTTGAATAAAAAATAGTAAATTATACCTGAGACTGACGGCGACCATTGTTTTTGCGACGGGATAGCGATCGACGTTGCCATGGTGACACACTTATTTAGTCACTTCAATAAAATAACATGGAAAATATATTATGGCAAAGCAACGTTTGCCGGGACAGCTAGTCTATATACAGTCAAAATCTGTTATAACGACATCGACATCGAACTACTCATATTTAGTCGTAAAAACCGATAGTTGTAATAACCAGTGACAGGTGGTCATAATATAGCATTCAGCTGGGACCTTTGATTTTGGTTAATTTAACCGGTATGTTGTTTTAAACGATGTTGCCATAAACCAAGGGGTTAAAATAGGGAATGAAAGTTTGTATATAAAATACTTCTTAACGCGAGCGAAGCCGCGGGCAAAAGCTCGTTAAGTATAAGAAAATATAATAAAGACTCAAAGTTTTTCATAGACGCGGAGTTGATAAATATTTTTTTGTGTTTCTGACTGATTTTGTCCGTAACTCTTTTGGCAAAAGGCAGTGAACTTTAAAGTAGTTTTATTATTCGTAGGCAAAAGGCTTACAAAAACATGCTAAAGCTGTATGTAAATGTATTTAGCTTAACATATTATTTTTGTAAGCCTTTTACTAAGCTATACTTAGCTTTAAACGTTAAGAACATTAATTATTTAATTTAACGTTTTTATTCTCCTACATCCAAGTCAGTGCTTTTCAATAAAACAGTCTACTCTGAACTTCACTGTCTTATAGGTAATATTAGGTCATAATATTTCAAAGAATAACATTCTTGCTAAGTATCTGAAAAATGTTTGATTTAGCTTGTATTTATCAATAGAGATAATAAATTATCTTTATAATTTACTTTAATTATCGTCGTAATTTATCGTTAAGTACATTTATTATAAGTAAAATTTAAGCTCGCATTTAAAATTTTATTTTAAAATAAAATAGCTTTAATATTTTTCTAAACTTTGTTTTTTTTATTGAAAGGAATATTTTAGCTTAACTTTTGTTGTTTCGTCTATTCTGCCCACCACCTAGCTCTATGTTTCTTCTACAGTTCGTTAAGTGTATCTGGGACCGCACGAGGTGAGCCCCAGCCCTCTGACGTGCCATTTTTTTAATATACACGCGAACCCGCGGTAATATATTATAATAAGTATTTTTGGCATACAAATCTATACTAAGATTGTCCTTAAGGGTCTAAAGACAGTATAGAATCCATACTAATATTATTAAATGCGAAAGTGTGTCTGTTACCTCTTCACGCCCAAACCGCTGAACTGATTTTACTGAAATTTTGTATGGAAATATTTTGAGTCTTGAGGATATAGGATACTTTTTATCCCGGAAAAATTTACGGTTCCCGCGGATAATTGCGGCGTCATCTAGTACAATGTAATGTAATGTATTTTTAGCATATCTAAGAATATTTACGTACTAAGATTGTCGCCTAACTACATCTAAAGATAGATAAGAGAATGGTATAATTTTGAAATAGGTAAGTGTAAAAAAAGAAAAAAATTATGCCGTACCTATTTAAGTATATTATATTTTGTAATTTAGTTGTAAATTTTCCATAACACTTAACATAAGTAGTTCATGCAATAAAAGCAAATACTTAAAAGTAAAGCTAGAAAATATTATCACCGATAGAAAAAAATCTTTTTTTTTTCATAAAAATAGTACCTACCTCTACACGGTTTATTATTTTGATCTATGTAACTTGGGTAGAGCACTTAATTACCTACTAGTAGGTAAATATTCATAATAACCACAATCCGAATGTTAAAAAATTGTAACAATAAACACTTTACACAACACAAAATAACCTTTAAAAAACCTATAAGGGCGAGGCCGCCAATTTTTGCTGATTTTGCAATTATTTTTCTCCGCCCTTTGTATTTTAAAAAGTATTGTGTTTATCTTATGCTCGAAAATTGATTCTAACGAAGAAAAGAAAGTACTTCAAGCATGCATTAGAATTATTTGAGATCCAATAATAGTCTAAAAATATATTTACAATTAAACACAAAAAAAGGTAAGAAAATAGCTTAAAATATACAATCCGCCGTGGAAGAGGTGCACTTTAACTGTCGCTGTAGCAGTAGGTATGACAGATTTGAAGATAAATCTGATATGTTATGAATACTTATATAAATGGCTATTACCTCATCTAATTCTTATAGTATTTTAAGATAAGTTTCTTTATAAACTTTTTCAAATCAAATGAATCGTTAGAAACATCAATTCTACCCCACATTTTAAACGTCATCAATAATACCGATTTATTGTTATCGTTGGGTGTTACGGAAGGTAAAATCAGGAAGTGGCAACGCTGAGTTTTTACGTATTCTATGGAAAATCTCGTAATATTCGCCATTTCTCGACAGTTCACATTTGAACCTCAGTCGGGCTGTGTACACAGTTTTTTCAAAGGAAGTTTTTTTGTGACACAAATGTAAGTATTACTGTTTCACATAAAACTATTAATGCATCATGTGAGTAGTCAAAAGGGCCATGTTTGGGGCTATAATACAAACCGCATTGTGTATTATTTACAGAGATAAGTTTGATTTTCTCTACGCTATGATAGCTATGATATCATTTTGGTGCTCCAACGGCATATTTCTCAACTCTATGATAGCGTAGAAAAATAAATTCCCTACAATTTAGGTGCTCCAACGACACAAGCAGCGTAGATTTTCTTTCTCTCGCAAAATTTTTCTGCGTCATATCAGCAAAAATTGGCGGCCTCACCCATAATTAAATACCGCTTTATAAAATTAACACTCATCACAAAGTGAGCTGTCAAGATAGATTCACCCGGCGGTCATGTTTTCACGTCATTAGATAGTCGTTCTTTATTCGAAATTTCAAATTAGACGTAATTTGGCGTGTTATTGTTTAATGGTAACTTTTTTCTCTCCACCCTTGTTGTGGCAATGACATCTTATTAAAATACAGCCTAAAGGCGGGAAAGATAATCGCTTGGAATTCGTTCTTTTCGTTTATAATGTCATAATTATAGGTTTTATACTTAATACAATTATGAAATAGGTTCTTGTGATTGTGTTAGGGATAGCGTGTTTGGAAAGTTTGAAGGGTTAATTTCGTCGAGGATGCGGCAAAGTTTGCAGGAATTTAGAAACTTTTTGTGGAAAAGGCTTTGAGTTTTTTATATAATATCATTGGGTAAAAGCTTTAAATACCTATTTAAAAGACATTAGACTTTTTTTTTTTTTCAATTGTTCACATACATAAAGAAATAAAGTAGGTAATTGAATTCAGGAGATAGGTAATTAGGTACCTATTTTAACTTTAATTCTGTTCAAGTCTGCTTTATTCGCATAGATGGAATATTATAGGTAATTATATAAATGTTACCTATATATTAATATGTATTTTTATCATAATATTTCTACCGGCATAATCGGCGAAACAAACTCAATGAACCGAAAAACATATTAAATTTATTCCACACTGAGCTTAGAGTCCCGCTTCCTTTATTTCATCCCAATAAAGCGAAAAGAGTAGTCATTTGAAAATATTTTTGTTTTTTCACGATTTCACGTGTCAAAGTATTTTTAACTTACAACAAGTGGTTTTAGGGACTAAAATCCCTAAGCACGAGGAGGATTGTATTAAATATTATCGTAATAACGAAGCAGGCCGGCGGGGCCGAAATTGATTGTTATTTGAAATAAATTTTATATGAGACGCCCCTTCTCATCCTATTTATGTTTTTCCTCGTATAAAGATTAATTTGTATCTATATGTTTGTTACTTTGTATCTGAACGTCTGTGTCGAATCATCATCATCAGCGACGTATCAAAATAGCTGACAAGTGACAAGTTAAAATAGAGTTTTCGGTATCTACTATCTAGATCTGCCCCAGGGTAGGGCAGGCAGGCCAGGCCGAATGGATACGAAAATAGCCGAACAAAACCGATGATCCACGAAGCATAGACATAGTACTAGTAATTACGTAGTTTATGTAGTAATATAAACTTCGGCAATTTTCGTACCCATTCCACCCCGCCCCGGGGCAGTTCTCGATTCTGAAAACGCTATATTTAAAAAAAAGCATGTCATTCAGGACTGTGCCGCAAAAGCATCCGAATAAAAAACAAAACATTCTAAATTTCAAAACATGTCAACCGTATTCGATATTCGAATTTCCACACAAAGCGTGCATGGGATGACAGCCGATTTCCTCCATCTTATCTCTGTTTCCCTCTGGGGGGGCGGACCATTAATAACAGGATTAGGGGAAGAAAGAAATTGCAGGGAAACCAGCGAGATTTATGTGTACTTAGCATAAGTAGGGCTCTGATGTGTTCCTTATTAATTTTCCATTGGCTGTCGTATTTCCAAATCTTGAGTATACAGGCGAGAGAGGGAAAAAGTTTTTTTTTGTATATTAATAGTACATACTTGTGTGGTAAATATGAGTAAGTTGTTAAAAAAATACTATGATCTTCTACTCTCTATCCTCCCCATTTTTAAAATATTTTTTAACAGAAGTTTTATTGTTGATTCTATCAAAAAAAAAGCATTAGTGAGTAAATAAAAACTTGTAAGAGGGGTCAGAAACTGGGCATAAGATTATATCATTTTTAGGGTTCCGTACCCAAAGGGTAAAAACGGGACCCTATTACTAAGACTTTGTTGTCTGTCCGTCTGTCTGTCCGTCTGTGTCTCCAGGCTGTATCTCAAGAACCGCTATAGCTAGACTTCTGAAATTTTCACAGATTGTGTATATCTATTATCTGTTGCCGCTATAACAATAAATACTGAAAACAAAATAAAATTAATATTTAAGGGGGGCTCTCATTCAACAAACGTGATTTTTTCGGCCTTTTTCGCTCTATATCAATAATGGCAAGAGATAGGCACTTGAATTTTTCACACATTCTTTTGTTATATGTGTACTTTTATATTTTATAATAATATTAAAATAAAATGAAAAATTAAGGGGGGCTCCCATACAAAAAATACAATTTTTAGCCTATTTTTGCTCTGTATTGGTACGGAACCCTTCGTGCGCGAGTCCGACTCGCACTTGGCTGATTATTATAGTGCCCAAGTGTGAGCAAAGTAAATAAGGACATTGTTAATTTACTCTCCTTACCCAGTGGAGTAAACTGTTTTAGGTCCAGATTCTGAGAAATTCTTAAAAGGAATTTATATACTTACCACTAGCTTCCCGGCAAACGTTGTTTTGCCATAAAAAGTATTTCGCCCTTATTTTATTGAAGTGACTAAACAAGTATGTCACCATGGCAACGTCCATCGCTATCCTATCAACGAGTTGTAATACATAATTTACTATTATTTATTCAACAAATGCGCTTATCAATAAAAAAAGTAGCCAGTAGCCGATTCTCAGACCTACTGAATATGTATGTATATAAAATTTGGTTGAAATCAGTAAAGCCGTTTCGGAGGAGTATTGCACGGTAACTAACATTGTGACACGACAATTTTATATACATATAAGATTCACTACATACAAAAGCTTTTGATTACCTAAGGCGGACTTGCGCAGATCTGAGTTAAAGTTAACTCTGAGTTAAACATCATGTCATCTCTACTACTCACTTGGTGAGTGACAGATATGACATGATGTTTAACTCAGAGTTACCTTTAACTCAGATCTGCGCAAGTGGGCCTTAGTGTCAAAACATTTACCAATAATAATACATAATTAACAACGCTTTTTAATAGATAAAATTCTTTCAAAAATCCTCATATACTAGATAATTTAAGTGCAAACATTATTATTTCGTAGGTAAAAGTCGATTGAAAAGTCACCCCAAAATCTGTGGTTTTAGCTAAAGTAGTAAAGAAAACTGCCATAACTCATAAGTTCATAACTAGCAATCTCAGTTAGTAAAAATAATTTAACTCCTATTTACTATTTTCTCCTATCAGATTCCTCAGAAAATCTAGACATTCCCTTGTTACTTTCAATTGGCGGCCATTTTGTTCGATTTTCGAACTTATCGAACTGATTGGCTAATGATAGGCACCGACGTGGAAATATCGGTGTAAAGTGAATTATTGTAATACCGCAGCGGGTTCGAATCCCGGACACAAATTATTCGCATTAATCAAACCAATCGGTATTCACTTAGATAATGATATGGAGCTGCTATGTGAAACAAAGTTTTTTTGCAGGCTAGTTCTGCCGTAGCTGCTGCCATTTTTGCATTATTATAAACTTCCTATTTTTCTTTTTAATACTTCGATCGCGGATTCTTGGAAATGTTATTGTATTGTTATATTTATATATGTTCACGATCACCGGTGCACTTATGGAGCTTGAAGGATTAAACTGATATAAAAAGAGGAATATAATATATTGTATTCGACCCGTTCATATTTTGCATACTTTATAAACTTATAATAATGTACATATTATGCAACTTATATTACTTAAGTATGTATTATGAACATTTCGTCAAATACAATTATTATGCTCAGCTTATGGCGGATCTTGTTATTTTAAAGAGTGAGTATGGATAAAGGGTAGTTTCTAATTTAAAATAGTTTTTTTTTGTTGGCCACAAGACCGTTATAATTTTAGTAAATTGCTCACAATAATGTTAGGAATCGTGTTATATTTTAAATGAAAAAAATCGTATCATCATCTCCAGCAATTCCCTTCCCAAGACAAAAGAAGTCTCAGCTAATTGATAATTACCCGGCATTAGCGTCCCCGGGCCGGGACAAAAACCTGTCCCCGGGGACACCGGGGCTATTATCTGTCCCGGGGATACCAGCCCGGGGCAAATTACCGTTAGTTAGGGGAAATTACCGATGCTTAATATTTTAATTGCGGAAAATGTCTGCGCTCTACCCCGGAGAGTTAAAGAATTGTGGTTGGTATGGACCATCGCATGGGTATAAAATATATTATAGCCACTGAAAAAATGATTAAAATCGATAGCCTATGATCCTTCACGTGGTCTACTTCTTATCTGTGCCAAAATAACATAAAAATTGCTCCAGTAGTTCGCGAGATTCAAATAATTTCCCCCGTTTTTTCCACATTTTCCTCTATTTCTTTGCTCCTATTAGTCTTAGCGTGATAAAATATAGCCTATAGCCTTCCTCGATAAATGGGCTATCTAAAACTGAAAGAATCATCAAAATCCGCTGCGTTGTTTTAATGATTACAGGGAACAAAGGGACATGAGGGAAAAAAGCGACTTTGTTTTATAATATGTATAGATAGATATAGATGTGGTATCGTAGATAGAATTATAAAGCTGCCTTCACATTAAGTCGCCTTGTAGTCCTGCCTTACTCAGAAAATATCTATAACACTGCGCTGTAGGCATACAGTCGTATAGGTAATAGGTATACAGTCGTTGTAGTTTTATAATGTTTTATATGTGTCTGATACGTTTATAAAGTTGCGCGTGATGCTCAGCGGATCTTTTCATCGGAAACATTGCGTTTTTAGTTCATCATCATCTGCAGAAGTACTTCAATTTTTCTGGTTGTAATCCTGCAAAATATGCAGACGTCTCGGGCACGTATAGACAAATATGACCCTCTACACGCTAGTTATAGCTGGTTATAGCTTGTCCCTGTGCTGTAGCTGTTCATAGGCAGTTGACGGACCTATGTTAATTGGTTGGATTATGTCGTGGTCGGATGTGAGTTGTGACATTTTTTTTCTGGTTTAATTTGCAATCATTCTCTTGACTATAAGCAAATGTGTTGTGTCATGGTTTGTCATTTTAGGTCTCTCCACAGCAGGAGACACCTTTCAGTTTTACCAGCGGTATTTTAGGCTTTGTATATCAGAGCGCTTCAGGCGTTTACTGTAGGTGATATTTAACAATTGGTTTGCCAAGTCGTTTGGATGGTTTTCAAGTCAGTGGTTATAGGCGGTAGAGGCATGTTTTATTTCCTCTTTTACTGTTCTAATATTAAGTTTTTCGTGTGTCTCAGCATTGGTGATAAACCATGGCGCATTAGCTATACTTTTTAAGATAGTGTTCTGTAGCCTTTGCAGGATGGCAATGCTGGAGTTGCATGCACTCCCCCATAGCTCTATGCCGTAGGTCCATATGGGTTTGAGAATGGCCTTATATATCAATAGTTTGTTTTCGATTGATAGTTTAGAACTTCGTCCAAGAAGCCAGTGTATTGACTTATATCGGTAGTTCAATTCATCTCGTTTCTTTTTGATGTGGTTTTTCCAGGTAAGCCTTCTGTCTAGATGTAGTCCAAGGTATCGGACAGAGTCACTTTGTGCTAGGGTGTTATTTCCCATTTTCACAGGGCCGCAGTTACCTTTCCTCAGTGTGTAAGTTATGTGAACGGATTTTGATGCACTGGCTTTGATACGCCATTTTTCAAGCCATTCGCTCACCTTGTCGAGGGTTGTCTGAAGGATTTTAGATGCTTCTTCTGGGTTTTTGTCACTGGCTAGTATAGCAGTATCGTCAGCGAAAGTTGCAATTATTACTTCGAGCGTTGCAGGTAAGTCAGCTGTATATAATATGTACAGAAATGGGCCCAGCACGGATCCCTGAGGTATTCCCGCAAGGGTTTCCATGAAGTCTGATGTCTCATCTTCCTCGCGGACTTGAAAAATGCGACCGGAGAGGTACGATTTCAAAAGCAGGTATACACTGTGAGGCAAGTACTTTTTGATTTTATATAGGAGGCCTTTGTGCCATACTTTATCAAACGCCTGTTGGATATCTAGAAACGCAGCAGAAAAATACTCCTTGGCTTCAAGCGAATTTCTTATCTTTTCGCAGACACGGTGCACTTGTTCAATGGTTGAATGTTGGGATCTAAAACTAAACTGGTGGTCGGGTATTATACCTTCAGATTTTAATATAGATTCTAGTTTATGAAGAAGAATCTTCTCGAACACCTTGGATAATATTGGCGTGAGGCTTATAGGCCTGTAGGATGTGACATCCTCAGGTGGTTTTCCTAGTTTGTGGATCATGGCTATAATAGATACCTTCCATAAATCAGGGAAATGTTGCACCCGCATTATACCATTTATTAAGACAGTGATAAACACGAGGGCTTTTTTAGGTAGCTGAGTTAGAATTTCTTTGGTTATGAGGTCAAATCCTGGAGATTTCCGATTCTTTAAGGTCTTAATGACGTTCCTGATCTCTTGTACTGTTGCAGGTTTTAATGGTGGAGACAATTGTAGATCCTGGTTTAGCTCTTTGTCGACCTCAATTTCAAAATCTGTAGACACACTTTCACGAGGTCTGAATATCTTAGAGAGGTGTGCAGCAAATGCATTTATTTTATCTTTCCCTGTTTTGGCCCAGCCGTTGTTAGTTCTTATTGCTGATTTATATTATTCTGGTCTATTGTACGACTTCGTGTGTTTCCAGAGTGAGTATTCTGAGGACGATGTAGCTGAAAGGCTTTCTAATTTGCTTTGGAGGGTAGCGTCGTGAGTTTCATCCAGCATTGCTTTTACCTCCTTAATTGCTTTGTTTAGAGCTCTCTTGTCGTTTTCACTTCTAGACTGGTGCCAAATTCTCCAGAAACTCACACCGTACGACGCGGCACCGTACGGCGCCGTACCGTGTTTTTGGTCCCGGCCCTAACGTCCCCGCCAATGAAACCGCTGACGAACTGGCTAGGCTTGGGGCCGAGAGTCTCATATATGGCCCAGAACCAGTCTGTGGTATAACTCCCAGTACCACAAAACAAGTACTCAAGGAATGGGGTCACAGACTATGCAGGAAGCAATGGGCTGAGACCCCTGGCCTTGAACACTCCAAGGCACTAATTCCTAGCTTCAACAAGAAACTATCAGAATTATTAGTGCTCACCTTGGGTAGGAACCAATTAAGAATCCTTACTAGAAGCCTAACTGGGCACTGCCAGCTCAACAAACACCTAAACAGAATGGGTATTTGTAGCATAACGACTTGCAGATTCTGTGAGGAGGAGGATGAAACACCTATTCACCTTCTCCTCGACTGTCCTGCTCTACTACAGAGCAAGAACAGGGACCTTGGTCGCCACGAATACTCATCCACAGAGGAAATTCGTGGCACCAACCCCAACCATATCGTTCAATTTATGAGCAGTATCGGGTTGGGGATGATTCTCTAGAGTCTAGTGCGAAGGAGTCACAATAGATCCTCATGGGTCACAGTGATGTCAGGGCTATAGCGACCTGCCTTCTATAAATAAATAAAAAAACTTCTCTGGTAGTACATGCTACTCTATACGGTGAAACTCTGGCTTTGCAATCATGGTGAAATGAAACGAACCGGGTGAAGACCGATCTTACTTCCCAATTTTTGGGATCTTTCAGCTCTGTGGTACTAGAAATAGATAATTTTGGTATTAAATAGCAAAAAAAGTTAAATATCTAGAAGACATCATATGTTATTCCATGACTGTAATTCAATTGATGCCATCAAAAGAAACGTTTCAAGATTTCAAAAAGATTGCAACTTTTTGCAGTTAATAAAGACTGACAATGGCCCATAAAATGTTACAGTCCTTAATGTCTTCATTAATTTGGGCCGTTATTGCTTTAATTACTAAAGCGTCCGGTTTTTGGACGTATATTACCTTAAATAATTTATGATCAAGATAATGTGACCCTTAAGTCGTTGGGATAAAGTGCTCCTAGGGAAAATATGAATAGTACATGTAATACTCCGCCACGAAATTCGGTAAAAAGTATGCGCACGTGCACCTAAGAATGGGATACATTAGTGCAATGTGTTCACGGTAGAGGCAGCACCATCGCAGACAGTAAATAATAGTTTTGATCAATGTTTGACAACGTTTCTGTCAATACTTCAAGACATGTCAGTCCGGTGCAGTCAAACAAGCAAATAATGATATTATATAAAAAAAACTCAAAGCAGTTAAGTTACTACCGCGCGCGTTGTGAAGACTCAAATACGACCCAATTGGGTCGTCTTTTATTTAGTCTGTCTCTTTTAAGTAAATAGCATAGCATAGTCTTTTGTTTCACTTATCTGTCAAAGTCCAATTTTGAATTTGAAAATTGTTCGGAAGAGATTTAAGCCGGAAAATAGTATGAACGTAACAGATCTGTATAAGTAGAATATCATTGCAAGCAAACGTAATTTTTTTTAAGTTATGTTTGCGCTTTTTTAAATTTCACCGAAAAATACAAGAGTTTTCTAAAAAATCTTGCTTCCATAAACACATTCAATATAATATTCAGATATAATTGGCATCCTTTGTGGGTCACCGGAGAGGATCTCAAAGGGAATTGGGATGGTGTGCACTCGTCGCGAAGAATGATTTTGTGCGATATAAAATTTTTGATGAGATAATATAATACCTACAGAATGGAATTTATATTACGTTCTTAAAACTTATTGTAATAGTTACTTTATATCCCACTAGATGACGCCCAGATTCGTTTACCGCGCGGACATCGTACATTTTTTTGCGATTAAAGTATCCTATGTCCTTTCTCGGGATTCAAAGTATAAATACCGATGATGTTATAGAGATACTATAAACGAATTTTAGCAAAACAAAGTCGCGGGCTGCAACATCTTCCTAAAGGTAGTTATTAATGATTATAGTAGTTTTCAGGGCCCCCGCTACCATACGTGCAATGTGTGCAATGCACACGGGCGCCAAAACTAAGGACCCAAAAAATTTGCCTAAAGGAGTGGCAAAATGTTTTTTTTTTTTGCACACAGGCGCCGTAGCCCTTACGGGGGCCCTGGTAGTTTTCATATTATTATAAAATATGCTAAAGCGTATCTATCTGTTACTTGTTCACGCTGAAAACCGCAGAACTAATTTTGTTAAAATTTGGAATGGAGATAATTTGTCTTCCAGGAAACAGCTAATAATATAGGATAGGAATCATCTCGGAAAAAAGTATGTACGACTATGTAGTATTTATTTATTTAATATGGGGGCAAACAGCAAAGGCGTCACCAGATAGAAAGCAACTACCGTCGCCGATGGACACACGCATTCTCATAAGAGTTGCAGGTGCGTTGCCAGCCTTCTTTTCTTGAAGGTTTGCAGGTCATTAGCGCGGGAATACTCCTGGCAAAATTATATTCAAATATTCACACGTAAATGTAGTTAGAAGGTTGTCCAATTATGATGGATATGGTTGTAGGTAGCCATTACTTCCTACACAACAAAATTAATTTACATTTAATAATCATTGCATTTTCGACCTTCAACATCCTTAAGTGATTAGTGCATAATGTGATTTACTTACAAATTAGCTTACCTGGATGACCTAGGTGTTATTATTTTAATCAACTAACGAAAAGGTGTAGTTATGTTTGTCCTTGTTTAAAATGTTTAATGGCATGAATGCAGCAATTATTGTAAAATCATTTATTTACACGATTTAACAGGGTCTCAAAAGTTTAAAAGCCTTTGGTATAAAAAAATCACAAAGGCAATTTTCATAAAATATTTTATGGACCAACGGACATAAGTACAGAAAACTTTTAAATAGAAACTAATTAAAACTAACAAAACGTAATATTTGGTACAGCCTCATTCAACATTAGTCTCAGCTTAAATGCAGGTACCTAATTATTACCTTAGTTACCATAATAATGAATGATGCATAGGTAAGTCATAGCATCATGAATTATTTTCAATCAAAATAATATTAATCTACCAAAAATATAACTTTAAGAATAATTAAGATTTATTATTAGCTAGGGATGTAGGTACAGTTTTGATTTAAAACTGAACATCACTGACTTTTGTTAAAAGATATAAAAACACATAATTATATTTAAACAAAATATTAATAACTTTAGAATAAAAACAAAATCTGAAATAAGTTCCAAATGAACAGCTATCACGGTCAACGGAAATAAAAAAATACATACAGTTGAACTTAATCTAGTCCTGTTTTAAGTTCGTTCATAAACAGAGACGTTGAAAATGTTCGTTTTTTTGCAAAAATGGACGCTGTAGGACCGTAAAAATTATTTGAAATAAAAAATGTGAATTTTATGGGTAGCCAGATTTATTAGCCAGTTGATGAAGACGGTAAGTTACAAAGTTTGTTTAAATTATAAGGAAAAAATTAATATAAATTGCCCTTATGTTATAAAAATTTACTTCATCCGCTCACGTTCAAACGCGTGTCTATAATCGCACATCGATGTCGTTTAAAAAAAATAAGCTTTGTTATCGAAATTGGAGGCGAACATATCAGTAGGTACCTAAGAACTTGTGCTGGGGGTGAATTTTTTATGCGAGTGCGTGTACAAAAAGCACCCCTCGCGTGCACACCCCAAACACATTTTAAAAGATTTCTCTCGCGACGGAGACAGGCTATACGTTAATCCCATGCGAGTGACAGAGATAGACGTAAAGAAAAAGTTCAGACGGATAAAGAAAGCCCAGGTAGGTAAGAAAAAAGTATGGGGTGGCCACCCCACGGGGGGGGGGGGGGGGGGGGGCGAGTGGGTTCGCGTCCCATCCGCTAGATGGGGCAAGGAGTTCTTATTGGGTTTTGGCGTAACGATGATGGATTGTGTTGTGGTGCTGATAAGTTTCGGGGTTTTAATATGATGGACCAATGAGCTCGGTGTAATATATCTTTTGTCATCTTTTTAATATCTTAAATTGATCTCTTTGAGATTTTTACGAAATTTTGGTTAATGTTTTTTAATATTTTCCAACAAAATCCATTGTAACATTATATTATTGCTTCTTCAGTATATTATTTTCTAGCGCCAAACGTAATGAACTATCCTACTTTTTGTCAGACCTCATCTACTAACTATACGTAATATTAAAAAGTTCTTAAAGAAGAGTTAATCTACTGGGTCACCTTTCTTATTAGAATCTTGTTTGAAACGTTGTTTTTTTTTTTTTGAAATAACTTTCTAATAAGTATAAAGTGCACGTTTTATTTAGTAAACTACCGAATTTAAATTTGGTAACAGACACAAAGTAAGCACACTAAAACATAGACACAAAATACCGAACCTAAAATTAAAAGGTTTAATTACAAGTAATGAGATTTGCACGCCTATGCCGAAAGCGAGCGAAAAAAAAAATTAAATTCTAATTTAGAACACGAGTGCCCTCCAAAAATAAAGACGCGTATATTATGAAAAGCGGCCATTATAGTACGTTCCATATTATTTCACCTCGGATTTTTTATAAAATTAATCTTTACGGCGTTGACATAAAGGTTGTGGGAGAGGTGAAATGAACGTGAACGGACGGTATATGTACGAAAATCTTTTAATTAGGGTTGCGTTCGCTAAAAAGCGCTTGACAGTGGAGTTTTACTTCGCACTAGCACTAATGAGCCTCTCCGCTGTCTGTACTCGAGGGCCAGCCATGTTGGATTGATATCTATTCATATAATAACGCCAGTTTGCATACGAATTTTAATTTAAATCATAACTTTTTGTGTGGGCATTTTTGTCACCAGATGGCATAATTATTGTTGTTTTTTTTTCTTATAAGAAGCATTATAACAATACTCTTAAAATAATTGAAGAGTAATTAATCACTCTTATAGTAACGTAATTTACTACAGAAGTATTTACAAGAATTTACAAGTGTATTAGAACTTTATCTAGAGATTTTGAGTATTCTATTAAATGCTACGCAAGTATCAGGTGGTTGTTTTAACCCGGTGGAAATTATAGGTCTTTATTTAAAAGCATAAAATATCATCTGAAAAACATATTTATACACTACTTTATCTCATTCAAATAATATTTACCTCGTGTAATCCGAGCATTCAAAGCGGCAAACATCAAAAAATCCCAATCTAAAATTGCGTAAATATTTTCCAATAACGCATTCAAATTAGACTCTTATTTGATACAAAAACGTAATATTCAAACAACTCAGCCAACTTCCAATTCCGTATAGCAATAAATAAGAGGAAAAGGCTTCCAGACGGTGCCCGGGAAAAGGAAAAAAGGAAAAAGGGAAAAAACGGACGGATCGAAGTCTTGCGTCCGTCGAATCCAATAATCCGGCGTCTGGCCTAATGTGATCGCAGCCTAATGAAAAACGCGTATCTGTAGTTGTGTGTGTTTACATTTACATATTGTTACTTTGTAAGTTTGTAAGTATGCAATAATTTAAATAAAGAATTGTTTTGGAAATATTGACGTTATTCAAACTTATTGAAAATTTTCAAACATAAAGAGTTTCCTTTTGATTATAAACTAAATAAGATTTCCGGAATATAGACGTTTTAATTTAATAACAAATAATATATTTAAATGCTATGAAAATAGGTAATATTATACAACAAAATTATATTTATTTTGTTACATTTTCGTAGAGCCAGTGCTACGTACGCTCTACGGCTAAAGGCCCGCACAGTGGAAAATTTGGGTCCGTATCGGATCAAAAATCTGTAACTTCAAGGTTTTTCATCGTATTGTATTGAGATTTGGCACATGTATACAGTGATATACAAAGATTTTAAAAATAATCAATTTTTGTATTTTTTTCAATGTATACATATTTATTTTAGGTAAAAAAAAAAATAGAAAAGAGAAAAAAAGTAATATTACGAGTAGTTATATGTTTATTTTTTATAAATAAGTACTAATATGAGTAAAATTAAGAAAACTTAAATAATTACTTATCACACAAGCATAATAAAATACATAAAATTTTAAAATCGTATAGTACCTATTTATACCTCACACCAAACTAATTGATCTCAAATTAGACAAATCTTATAGTATTATTGGTTTTTTAAAACTAGGTTTTAGTTACTGATAATGTTATATCTAATTGTTATTATCCTCGCTATTCCTAACTAAAATTACTTCCGGTGTAAATGTAGGATCACCTTCAGGTACCACCTTCAAAAGACTTAGTGCCTCTTCATCAAGATCCTTCACATTTCTCACATAAGGTTTTCTTAAACTTGAAATGAATGGATCTGAAGTATATAGAAGCGTTTTAAATACGTCTTCATTTGTAGCTATACAGGAACATTTTCTGGCATGGTGCAGGCGCATATTTCTGTAGTCTTTATTGCGCGACTCTTGTGCATCTTCCGACAGTTGCCCAACAGGAAGAACAGAAAATTGTTTGATCACGTTTTCTCCGTGTATAAGTAATTTGTGCACGGAGGATGGCATGTAGTACCAATCATAGTTACTAACATAAATTCGCGCAGTTCCTAAGGCATACATTTATAAATTCTAGTAAATTTATAAATTCATAAATTCTAGTAAAAGTGTTTTTCCTTATCTTTGTTGATTCTGAGGAGTCTCCATAAGCAATGCACGGTCTTCCTTGTTCACCAGAAGTTGATGGCAGTGAATGTGCTTCAGACTCCGGAAACTGTACTGAATATCCTGACTCCAGCCAGCTTGTATTATTCAGAATAAATTGGTCCTTTTTCCGTGATGCTTTAGCCCAGCGCTTATTGAAAGAAGGCAGAATATGTCTTTGAATGTCACCAATTACAAAACACAAGTTGTTTTCAGAAACATTTAATGTTTGCTGTAGAACTATGGACAACGATTCCAAGGTTCTGCCACGCTCGATATAGGGAATGATGAAATCACCCTTAGTACAGTTGAAAGTTGACATTTTAATGGAAATAACCAATTTAAATAAGTGTCACTTAATATGAAATACACGCTGAAGTGTGCAATTTGAAGATATTTGCTTCCCCTTATATACTGGTTTTTCAGATATTAAATACGTACTAATGTCAATGTTATGCATATTTACTCACGCAGGACGAGTGCAAAATAGATAATAAGCTATTGCTATCAAAATATTGTGGTTAATATTGTTTTTGTATAGTATGTCAGCAGTAACCGCAAAAGATACCGAATTATCTACTCCGACCTCTATCACATTTTTTTCCCATAACTTCCAGGACCGCAAACTTCCGCAGCAGATTTTTTTAATTTTTCATTTATGAATAGTAAGGCTATCAAATAACACATAAAGTTGCGCGTGGGGAGCCGTGGGTAAATATGAAAACCTTCGACGAAAAAAAAAGAAAGTTAAAAATAAGGTATGTCAATTTTTAAGTACTTACTCAAAAATAAAAAGCATATTAAAAAAAGTTAATAGCTCATTAATAAGAACATAAAATATCCTTTTTAAAAATGTATAAAACCGCATGCATGTGCTAAATACTTTTTTCACAATATTCATTTGAATTATGTGTATGCAAACATTTGAATGAGCCATCCGCTACTTCAACTTACTTCAACCTATGAAAAAAAAAAATTATGCAGTTTTAGTACAAAAAAATGTCTGATTAGGATTATTTGGTTATTAGAGTATCGAATGCAATAAATATTTCATTCAAATTGTGATATTTTTAAAAACCATTTATGATATGCTCTAGTTCTACCATTTTCCATAGTGGCCCGTAGCAAAGTTCTACGAAAAATTTCAACTCATTGTCTGCTTTGTGTATTTTTTTAATATAATATAGGTACTCATATTAGAAAATAGTAGTAAGATGACATGTATAAATTATACAATAGTGTTTTTGTCTGTTACAGCTGACACAACTGTCGTGAAGAGCTATAGCAATTTTGATGAAATTTAATACGGAGATACTTTGAGCCTCTGATAGAAATTACTACGAGGGCAGCACTGAAAATTTCGGGAATCAAGGAGGTGACACAACAGTACTATTTAAAAATGTGTTTATTGCTTTTCGAAGTATTCTCCGCGAAATTTGACACATTTTTCCATACGATGGAACCAATCATTGAAGCAACCATTCCATTCGGAAGTTGGGGTCTCCAAAATGGCCGTTTTGTAGGCGTCCACAGCTTCTTCAGGTGATGAAAATCTCTGACCACGCAATTTATTCTTTATTTTAGGGAAAGTATAGAAATCATTAGGGCTTAAGTCGGGGCTGTACGGCGGATGGTCTAATAATTCTATGTTTTCTTGCTCTAAAAACTCTTTTATTTTGTGCGCGGTGTGAGAACTCGCATTGTCGAAATGGAGGATGATGCGGCGGTTGCAGTTCTCTTTACGGAGTTCAGAAATGACCTGTGGCAAACAAATGCTAGCATACCATTCTGCATTAACCGTTCTTTGTCCCTCAAGAGGAATAGTCGCAATATAGCCGGTGTTGGAGACAAACGTGGCCAACATTTTTTTGCAACACTCTGTGAACGAAAAATTTTTGTTGGCTTTAACTCATTTTCGAACACCCAAACTCGTGACTGGTTTTTAGTTTCGGGTTCGTATGCATATATCCAGGATTCGTCACCTGATACGATGTTGTATACAGCATTTGAGGATCCTGCGTGGAATCTTTCGAGAGTTCTGACGCACCAAGTAACGCGAGCCGCTTTTCGCTCTTCACAGAGCAAATGCGGTATCCATCGGGAAAACAACTTTTTTAAGCCTAATTGTTTATGCAATATTAATTGTATTTGACTCATGCCAATGTCTAAAGTTGCCTGAATTTCGCGGTATGTCACATGTCGATCTTCCTCAACCAGCTTACGCACAGCATCAACGTTTTCTTGGGTGACTGCAGTTTTTGGACGACCTTGACGGGGCATCACTGAGCCTGACACGTCCACGTCGAAATTTAGCAAACCAGCGATAAATTGTGGTTTTGGATGGGGCTTCATCACCAAATGCAGAAATCATCCGATCAACACACTGTTTTTGTGTTAAACCACTTCGAAAGTCATAATAAATCATCGCTCTAGAATTTTCTCGAGTCAATTCCATTTTCTCAACGACTAAACAAGTTTGACAAGACCTTGTGACAAGACCGAGAATCTTTTTTAAAATAAATAAATGGTATTCGATTTTTAAAACCAAGGAGTTTTCAATTAAAAAGATTTTAATATGACAGGAATAAAGGAAGTATTTCATTCCCGATATATTTAGTGCCGCCTATGTATAGTTATTATTGCGGCAAAATGTAAAGATAATATAATATCTATGAACGCTTCACACCACGTCAGTCTGGCCCCGTAGTAAGTACCTGAAGGACTTTTGTTACGGATACCAGACAACGGAAATATATTTAATACTTTTTATAATATACATATATTTAAGATTTTTATTATGTGATACACATATTATTTAATACACATCCAATATCCATGACCCAGGAACTTTGAAAACTTTTTATTCCGAAGGCGGGAATCGAACCCGCGACTTCCGGCTTGAGCTATGAATAGCCCACGAACTGAGCCACATAGGTCGAAAGACGTAATGTACGGTTTCCGCACACTAAACAAATAAATGGTCTTCAGTCTTGACTATAGATACTGTGATCGGCGTTCCGAACGTAAAAAGAAATACTGGCTTACTTTTAAGGAATCGTAGTCGTAAATCGTATGGAAATCAACATAAATTAATCTAAATAGTTCATATCCATACTAATATTGTAAATGCGAAAGTGTGTCTGTCTGTCTGTCTGTTACCCCTTCACGCCCGAACCGCTGAATCCATTTTGCTGAAATTTGGTATAGAGATTTACTTTAAATCCCGGGATACTTTTTATCTCGGAAAAATGTACGGTTCTCGCGCGATAAACGAATTTTGGCGCAACGGAGTTGCAGGCGTCATCACGCGAGAACCGTACATTTTTCCGGGATCCTATGTCCTTTCCCGGGACTCAAAGTATCTCCATGCCAAATTTCAGTCAAATCGGTTCAGCGGTTTGGGCGTGAAAAGGTAACAGACAGACAGACAGACAGACAGACAGACAGACACACTTTCGCATTTATAATATTATAGTATAGTATGGATATAGTATGGATTATATCTAATATAATATTCTTTACAATCCTTGATAAGTGTAGTGTGTACTGAGCAGATTTTCATTTAAAAAATGAGCACAACTGGTTTTACTGTAACTAAACTACTTAGTACGGAAGCCCTAGAACAAATTTTTTTGTGATTACTAACAAGCTAATTTTTTGTGAGTAGCTACATTTTGATAAAACAAACAACATTTTCATTTTCGAAAATTTCGAAAGTAGTAGCTAACAGAGATAGAAAGAATTTCATACTTTGACTTGATGGTCCTAAAATATGGATTGTTTTATTTATAGGACAAGGTTACTCTTAAATAATATAAATATTATGGCCTGTTTCACCGCTTCCTGATAAGGTGCCGGATAGGCTTATTTGACAGATTCTCCATACTCCATCTGTCAAATTAAGTGGTGGATAGCCTTATCAGGAAGTGGTGAAACAGGCCCTTAACCTACAAAATATATACAAAAAATCAGCTGGTTAGGGTTCCGTTTTAGGGTTCAGTAGTCAACCAAGTTTTGTTGATTACTATCAATAGTCTAATTAATAAGAATTAAAATATGTGACTATAGATAGTCACATATTTAATGCTTATTAATTTAATTAAGTACAAGATAACGCCCGCAACTTCGTTGCGCCAAAACTTGATTTGGGAATGAAGAGGTAAAAGACAGACATACAGACAGCTTAATATTAGTATGGATAATTGAATATAACAACAAAAGAAATTCAGGTAACAAAGTTGAAGGCTGACCCACCTTGAACTGAGAACTTTCTTCATAACTTTAATATTTAACTTGGAGTTTAACTGGATAGTTAAACAATTCGATTTCTCAAGGAGTCCATTCATGATCAGCTGATCGGACCTCTCGCTCGCAACCGTGGTGTGGCCTATCTCTGTCACGCTCTGGCGTTGTGGTGACGTCATAACGAGGTCGTCTCTCAGATTCACTCATTAAATAAACAAGGAATAAAATGTGCGTCGCGACGGCAGGACACTTGGAGAGAATTTTTTTCTTAAAAAAGCGCGACTGCATCGACAATTTTTTCGTGCTTTTAATAAGGTACATTTTTCTACTGTGGTGATTGAACCCTGAGTGTGATTCTATACCAAGAAGATTCTTATGCTATGATTTTCATGGTTTATATAGCAAAATATAATGTCCATATTTAATTGTACAAATTATTATAGATTACTTATTGTTTGTATTATCAAAACTTATTGTGCACATAGGCACATCTATACTTATTAAAAAACAAAGTCGCTTTTTTCCCTCATGTCCCTTTGTTCCCTTTAATCTTAAAAACTACACAACGGATTTTGATGATTCTTTCAGTGTTAGATAGCCCATTTATCGAGGAAGGTTATAGGTTATATAGGCGCTAAGACTAATAGGAGCAAAGAATTAGAGGAAAATGTGGAAAAAACGGGGGAAATTATTTGAAAGAGCTTATCTCGCGAACTACTGGAGCAATTTTTATGTTATTTGGCACAGATAAGAAGTAGACCACGTAAAGGATCATAGGCTATCGATTTTAATCATTTTTTCAGTGGCTATATATTTTATACCCGTGAGACGCCGGGCCGGGTCGCTAGTAGTAAATAAATGAAAACATTATATACCTTACAATTTTTCTGTGAAAAGGTGGCCAGACTGCGATATAGTGGATGAAGAAGAATTTTCAATACCGAAAATACCTCACCATAACTATACAATAGCATACATAGGCAGAAAAAGCCCTCTTTAATACAATACAAATTAAAATATTGACATCATCATCTCAATATTTTATTCCTCTAAAAATCTAAATATAAAAATAGATTTTGTACAGACAGTCCCGCAGTCGCGTCGCACGTAGCGCCTGTTTTAATTCGTACCCCGACGCTGTTCTTCATTATCTTATTACTTAGCGAACTTCAAAAACCGCGACCAACACCTCTTGATACTTGTCAATTTATTTAAATTTAATATAAAAATATTATGCATATGCTGGATTATCCAGTTTTTAATATCCAGCCTGGATATTAAAAACTGTAGACGATAATCAAAATAGGTTTTTTGGCGTGATAATTATTTCTCACTAATTTGATTTACAAAACTGATAGTTATTACGGTTCTACCTTGGACACAATTAACTTATGATATTGAAGTTAAGAAGTTTTGTACGCCTCACATTGTTTGTTTGGGTAGCAATAAAAGTATCGAGTACAGACTAATGAGTGGTAATAAGCTAGGTCATAGATGAGACGAATGCAGCTGATTGCTGATTTAATCAAAACGAATATTTGAAATTTTACTAAATATATTGTGTTATTGTATTTAATACCCACATAATATTTAGTTAGGTTACGTCTGTGACTAGACGAGCTTAGTTAATTTGCACGATTGTTAGATGTCGGATCATTTGATCCGTGTCTTCACCTTCACATCATCACCAACAAATTATCATAATAATTAGGGTGTTTGAAATTCTATTTGCCATGGTGCCACTTTATAGCCTTAGGGTCTATCGTGTTAAATAGTTTATAACTGTTATATCAGCTTGACATATGACAGCAGTTTGACACGATAGACCCTAAGGCTAAATAGCGGCACCTGGTAGCAAATAGAATTCAAACACCCTAATTAATACCCAACTATCAAGACCCTCTAGTCGCACTCAAATCTTAAGATGGCGGCGGAGTTGTTCTAAGTGAGACGTTAATGCCTTCACCTTGACCAGAACTTCCCCCGACTGGGTCAGGGTGGTTCGATGACATCCGACGTCACACTATCTACGTCACGTCTCCTTCTTCTCATTTCGTGAGACAGTGGGTTTTACCAGTTTTTTTTATTTCATATTATCTTAGGTCATCTTCTTCTTACCAAAGTAAGATATTTGTAGACAAAATAAGTAACTAGTGGCCGGTTCCTTGGGTTGTGACAGGAGTTTATCTTTTCTGGCTGTTTTGATTGACTTATATGAAATAGTTAACCGATCAAAAACGCTATTTAAAAGATAAACTTCAGTCAAAATAAAATACTCTGAAACTGGGTGTTAGTAGTAAGTTTAATTTTCTACAAGAGAGACTATGTAGCTTTTTTTTCATAGTTTTAAAAGCCTTTGATATAAATCGCACAAAATCAATCAGTTATTACTTATTAATATATTTTGAGTAACAATTAAGCTCCATCTTCAATTTATCCAGACTAACTATGCAACCGCGTAGGTATACTTACCAATTAGATGCAATTTGACAGCTACACATTTTGCGAGCATAAGAAGCACACTTTCCTCCGATAAAATAGCCATGTCCTCTCTCACTTCATACTGTTATGAATATGTGTATGACTAATTTGTGTATATATCTGTATATTTATTTGTGTATACCTGTGCAATAAATAATCGCGCTAAACACGGCAGTAGCCAGTAAGTGGGTCAGAAAATCGCGATGTTCATCCGTTAACATCAAACATGCCGACGGAGGCCAGCCGTCGGCGTAGTTTGTTTTACTTTTTTTTTTCATGTCCCGATCACTGTTTTTTTTTTATTTCCGAATCAGCAACGAGATGGAAATCAATACGTACTCCATTGAAGAACTTTTATAATGAGCGTGCGTTTTCAATAATATTATTTTTACATGGAATTGATATCATTATTTTATTTATACTTTCTGCGTTTATATTTTACAATCATTATTGTGTATTCATCTCTACATATTATAAAACAAAGTCGCTTTTTTCCCTCATGTCCCTTTGTTCCCTTTAATCTTTAAAACTACGCAACGGATTTTGATGATTCTTTCAGTGTTAGATAACCCATTTATCGAGGAAGGCTATAGGCTATATTTTATTACGCTTAGACTAATAGGAGCGAAGAAATAGAGGAAAATGTGGAAAAAACGGGAAAAATTATTTGAAAGGGCTAACTTGAACGCGCTAATCTCAGGAACTACTGGTCTGATTTGAAAAATTCTTTGTGTTAGATAGCCCATTTATTGAGGAAGGCTATAGGCTATATTTTATTACGCTAAGACTAATAGAACGTGAAAAAAACGGGGGAAATCGTTTGAAAGGGCTTATCTCGCGAACTACTGGAGCAATTTTTATGTTATTTGGCACAGATAAGAAGTAGACCACGTGAAGGATCATAGGCTATCGATTTTAATCATTTTTTCAGTGGCTATATATTTTATACCCGTGCGACGCTCGGGCGGGTCGCTAGTTATATCTGTAGTAATATCTGCCATTAATTAATATTTTCTATTGTCATTAAAGTCATAATGGGTGACCTAAAATAAAAATGTTTAAAACTTTTATATCATTATTTTTCATCATCATCATCATCATCATCATATCAGCCTATATTTGTCCACTGCTGGACATAGGCCTCTCTCAATGAACGCCAAGATGACCGATCTCCTGCTACTCGCATGCAACATGGACCCGCAACTAAACGGAGATTGTCGTCCCACCTAGTTATTACTATAAATTATTCATCATTATTTTTTTCGTTCGTTCGTTAGTTCGAACACACGCCTTATTAATTTCAATAATTTTGTTAGAATTTAAAAAACTGTGGAATATGATCTTGCCGTTCTAACGCACATTTTTTGCTCTTCTAACGCCCACTTTCACGGATCTGGCTTAAAGTTAACCCCGGATTAAACGTTATCTCTTTCGTAAAATATATGAAGAATGTAAGATATAGTACACTATTTATCCCGGTATTAACTTTAACCTGGATCTGCGCAAGTGGACCTTAGTATTAGATCCTCGATTTTGCATAAATCTGCTAATAAGGGACCGGCAATAAGACATCATGCAGCATCGGCAGAGGAGTTGCAAGTGCGTTAACCCTTCATTGTAGCCCAAGCCCTTAGAGGTAGTTTAGATCCTTGGGGCTAAACTATTCTGACTAAACTAACCTTACAAATGAAAAATTAGCACTTGGGTGGTAAGTGCTAATTTTCGAAACATTAAAAGTATTTCCATACTTAAAGGTATAACAAGCAGACTTCTGTCACATATTATTTTATAATGGCATCATCAATATATATCTCTTATAATATATTTTACGAATGGGCCGGCTCGACCGGAGAAATACCACGTTCTCACAGAAAACCGGCGTGAAACAGCGCTTGCGCTGTGTTTCGCCGAGTGACTGAGTTTACCGGTGGCCCAATCCCCTACCCTATTCCCTTCCCTTCCCATCCCTACCCTCCCCTATTACCCCATTCCCTCTTAAAAGGCCGGCAACGCACCTGCAGCTCTTCTGATGCTGCGAGTGTCCATGGGCGACGGAAGTTGCTTTCCATCGGGTGACCCGTTTGCTCGTTTGCCCCTTATTTCATTTAAAAAAAAAAAATAATATCATCGATATATTATCTTATACGCCTATTCGAGCAGCATCCTTCGGATTACTTTCAAATGCATTTGAATTCTCTACAATATCTATCTGAGATTTAAGAAAAAAGTAAAACATGTCTGCGCTCGGTATCCGCTGTACCCGGCGTCCGTGTGTGCGTTGTCTTCGACAAAGGACGGGGAAAACATTTTCTAGCTCGCCCTGTGACACAGTATGAGCGCAAAGATATAGGTACATATTTCTTGATCGATACTTGCTAATATTTTAAATGCGAAAGTGTATCTGTCCGTTTATCTGTCTGTTAGAGATCAACTACGATAACATGGCGCGCCCCTCCAAAATTCAAAACGTTTGAAGTGCGTTGTCAAAACGTTTGAAGTGCGGTGTCTTGCGCGGTAAGCTATTTATGATTAGTTGATCAACAAAATATCTTGGTAATAAGTGACATTAAGTGAAATATTACGAGTGCTGGTTGATTGGTTGAATACTTACTACATACAAACTCTTTCATAAGGATGTGACTACACACATTGAAACAGTCATTTGGAGGGGCACGCCATATTATCGTAGTTGATCTCTACCTCTTCACGCCCAAACCACCGAACTGATTTTGCTGAAATTCGGTATGAAGATACTATGAGTCCCGGGTAAGGATACTCTTTATGGCGGATAGAATGAACGAATTTTGGCGCAACTAGGTTGCGGGCGTCATCTTGTAAAAATATTTTTTCCATAAGACATTGCCTGTTACCTCATTGCACTGAAATCTGTTTTATGTAGGAAATGTTGATGTTTTCGCGATAAGAAATATCCTGTTCTGGGACTCGAAATATAACTAAAAAGTAAAATCGGTATAGCTGTATAAATTAACAGACAGACTGAGTACTAATACTAATATACTAGACTAAGTACTAATTATTATTGCAAATTATTAACAACTAGATGATGCCCTCAACTTCGTTGCGCCAAAATTCGTTTATCGCGCGGGAACCGTACATTTTTCCGGGATAAAAACTATACTATGTCCTTTTCGGGACTCAAAGAATCTTAACAGACAGACTGAGTACTAATACTAATATACTAGACTAAGTACTAATTATTATTGCAAATTATTAACAACTAGATGATGCCCTCAACTTCGTTGCGCCAAAATTCGTTTATCGCGCGGGAACCGTACATTTTTCCGGGATAAAAACTATACTATGTCCTTTTCGGGACTCAAAGAATCTCCATGCCAAATTTGAGCAAAATCGGTTCAGCGGTTCGAGCGTGAAGAGGTAACAGACAGACAGACAAACAAATTTCGCATTTATAATATTAGTATGGATAGTATGGAAGTATGTATGTGAATTTTTATTCAATGCATCGCGTATTTTTAGTTTTTAAATGCTTTTCGAATTTTATTACTTGTCATAAAGGTGAAATTAGATGAGGTCACTAATTTATTCACCGTGCTAAGAAAACATTATTTCACCCTTCATTTGTTTATCTATGAAAGCACCTGGTCTGGGAGACCGGTCGTGATTTTTCTCGCGCTCATTTGCATGAAGGGTTAAGTTAAGTCTTTCGCATATTTTTAATTATTCAAGGGTCGATAATCTTTATTTCGAATGCAGTTACATTTTGATGCAGATGCTGTTATTTTTTGTTATTCAAAGTCGCTATATCTGTTTTTGAACATCTTACCTTTGCAGCGTGTAGTTTTTTTTTTTTGGGGTCTCATCAATATTGATATTTAATATTTAGCCCAGCCTAGTTAAGAGCATAGATGTTTTTTTATGTTTTAGATCATAAATAATCTGAATCTGATTAGCCTGTTGGGACATAGAGGTGTACAACGAATGAACTCTTCAAGTCAGCCTCTTGTTGTTGCAGCGAACTTTTGTTTCCTACCTTTCGCTTCCTTGTTTACCATGTTTTTTTTTTTATTAAAAAGCTTCATCTCTTATCGCTATCGCACACTACTGTGTCACAAACCTTACCAAATCTATACTTATGCTCCCTATCTTACCCTCTTCGTGTTGCATTCAAGTTCTCAACTACATCCGATCCGCTCTTATTCTTTGAGGGCGTCTCAAATATTCCACATTCAGCATTAATCTCATCACCACTGAGATGAAAACTCAAAGACATTGTTCGCTATCGGAAATGTAATTAAATTTTAATACTGGATTTTCTCGACATTTTTGAAAAAATATGTTTATTAATTATGCTTGCTTTGATATAATTGAAGATGTAAGTGCAAGAGCACGATAACTAACATTTTGTAACATACGAATTATGGACATTTACTCAGTTTTTACTTATAATTTGAACACAATATATTGTAACTTATCTACTTCATTACTGGCTTATATAGATATACAAGCCAGTAATGTAATGTAAAAACTGTGCATTTTGTGTATAGTCAGATGACTATACACAAAATGCACAGTTTTTTAATTTCAAATAATTTTTCTGGTCCTAAAGTTTTCCATTCTCCATTTATGCAAAAAAAACGCCAATTTTTGTACTGTTAGTTATTGTGTTCTTCCACTCACGTCTTCAATTACCGTTGACTTGCATAAGAAGGAATATGTCTGTTATATTGCTGGGTATAAAATTGACTTTATATTTTCTAATGATCTGCAGGCTGCAGCTCAATGTACGGATAGCCTAAACTGCCTAAACCAGACAAAAAGATAAGAATATGATCAAAATATACTCTAAGCTCAGTGAGGAGGTTTTTAACTATGGTCCAAGACTGGTTTATATTATAGATACAAATATAGCTGTTAACGAATCAAAAGCACCGGTAAATATATAAAATTCTGCCAAAAAAACCTTAGGATAACATAAGTCAACGTACTTAGGATTCCTTGCGTTAGACGTAACTTAAATCAGGCGTCCGCCGCTCGTTTGCAAAATATTAAGACGTCCAACAAGACAATGTTTCTTGCGTAGGGGAGTCCCCCCGTCATTTTGTCGTCGTCGTAAATTCACCAAATGTGAGCCATAAATTCGCTCGCAGTAATGTACCGTGATGGTAGAAAGTATTATTTATGTACATATTTCGTGGTCATTAACTGTGGCTGGGAAATTGTTTGTTTATCTGTGTGTCATCTGACGTAGACGTATTGTCCAAGCGTAGAGGCTAGGCACAAATTTCGTGACTTATCATTCTGATTTAGACCATATACTTAAACGTTTTTTAAGAAACAATATTAACAAAACCACTCATTTCTACCACTACTACTACTTGTAATATAAACTACTCATATCAAAGAGTTTTTCGTGGTTTGTTACCATAATATAATATAGACATACGCACCGTGACTAGGCTCGTATTCAAAACTATATAAACGTTTTTAAGAGACAATATTGGCCATACCACTTATTCCCACCGAGAAGTGAGTTTAGGACATAGTATAATATTTAAATCTTATGTATCGTTTGTCTTAGTAACTTAACTTTGTCTAACTTAACAGCCTATACCTATATAGACGCTGTTAAGAATTCGTGTACTTAGAACAAAACTGCATTCAAAATTTAACAAAGACGCAAAATATGCGACCATAATATTGTCTTGCCTTAATTTAAACTAAGGGTTTAATCAAATCAAAACAAACAATCAGTGTTATATATTTATTAGTGAAGTAGAATCCACAAACGTCGGAAGCGCGGTACGGAAGGGCGGAGGCGGGCGGAACTTCCCGCCCAACTGACAACCTGAAAATAAGAAAAAATGGTTAACTTCATAATGATAAAACATAGGAATTTTGGTCAAACGTTTCTGCCGAAATCATCTGAACATAAGAAAAAATGTTAGACCCAAATATTACATACTTTTTGGTCAAATGTTTCTGTCGAAATCATGCGGGAACCTTTCAGTGATTCTATTCTGATTTCTTAGCCCGCCCTTAGACGACCAATTGTATTATGCGCAATATCACGCTTCATTTTTACTGAACAATATTTGACAATTAGATTGAAGGCGCGCGATGTTCAATATCAACCCTAGACGGTCAATAACGCAATACGTGATGAATTTTGAAAATTGCTCGTCTAGGGGCCCGCTTAAATGATTGCGCGGATATTCGTTTATGACGCGGTAACTGTACATTTTAATGTGATAAAAACTATTTTTTGTCCTTTCCCGGCACTCAAAGTCTCGACTATACGAAAATGAAAAACCTTACAGTATAAAGGCATGAAAAGAAAATAGCTGGACACAAAAACTGACAAGCATACATCCTTATTATAATACATATTATGTCCCGCGATTTGTCTATGCCAAATTTCATAACAACCTTATGTTTTTAAAGCTTTTTCGATGCCAATAAATAGACAAACAAATCCTCTTTTTAATCATAGATTTGTGTGGATTTTACAGTGAAGAAACAATTTTTTCCGCATAATCTTGAGGGGTCGAAACTGTAAACACTCGAGTTAATTGTTACAAATGGTTGTGCCACAACCACTGTTCGTCCATTAGACGATCAAAACAACCACTAATTACTGGGGGAGAGGTTGTAAAAAAATAAAAATAGAAATTTAAGGAAAATCAAGAAAGTAACTTTGTACGATTTTGCTTTGTAGGGTGATAATATTACTTACTTCTAAGTGTAATTTTAGGTACTAATACTGTTAATGCAATAATTTTTAAATCCATAATAATATTATAAGTATATGCGAAAGTGTGCCTGTCTGTCCGTCTGTTTGTTACCTCTTCACGGCTCATGCCCAAAGCGTTGAACCGATTTTGCTGAAATTTGGTATGTAGATAACTTGAGTCTAGGGAAAGGACATAGGATACTTTTATCCCGCAAAAAATTTACAGTTTCCGCGTGATAAACTAACCCACCAAAAACATAAAATATGTAAAAATTTAAAGCCAAGTTCCATACAAACATTATTCTTGTCTATGGACTTAGCCGTAAAAAGGATGGAGATCTAAATGAGTGCCAAGTTCCATGGAAAATCGAAATATGTATGTATAGGAACCAAATAACATTATGAACAAATAATAGAGTCTATTTCTTTGCTTTATTGAATATCTATAACAATTAATGTTATTTAAATAATGTGAGATCATAAACTAGTTTAGATCTAACTTGGCCAGTTTTCATTACATCAGTCATTTCATAAAGTTATTGAACATTTTAATTCTGATGAAAACTAGCTGAAACTTAACTGACAGATGCTTCATCTGTCAGATAAGTTGTGGATAGCCTATCTGAAACTAATCAGGAAGTGGGGAAATAGCCCCCAAGCCTTGTTGAGTATCAGACGAATAAAACAAAGAAAATTCAAGCGAATGGAAAAAGCAGCTACCATCAGGAGGCATTGAAATAATACGGTATAACACAAGTGTATTTCCAACCATTAACTATAGGGTACAGCTTATTGTGCGGAAATAAAGAAGCTATTATTATAGCTGTCTAACAGACAGACAGACGGACGGACGGACGGACGGACGGACAGACGGACGGACAGACGAACGGACAGACGAACAAGAATTCTATGTCTATTCCCGGGACTCAAACTATATCTCCATACCAAATTTAAGAACAATCGGTACAAGCAATTTGAGCTTGAAGAGGTAACAGACAGACAGACATACTTCATAAACCTTCTATTAATTTCCTAAAGTTTTTTCACTTCACAAATAAATATTTACGGAGAGCTCCCATACAATAAATGTGATTTTTTTTGGCCTTTTTTGCTCAAAATCAATAATGGCAGCCAGTAGATACTTGAAAATTTCAAAAAATCTTTAATTATATTTTTATTTTCATAATTTATAATAAAAGTTAAATAAAATAAATATGTAAGGGGGGTCTCCATACAAAAAACACAATTTTTGCCTAGTTTGGCTCTGTCCGACTCGCACTTGACCGATTTTTTTTGTTTTCTGATTTTTCCTCACGCTTTCACACAATTGCCTAGCTCGATTCCAAATTTCAGCCTTCTAGGTCATCTGGAAGTGGGCTAGAATTTGGTCAGTCAGTCAGTCAGTGATAAAAATGTAGATTTTCGGACGTTAATATCTTAATAACCGTTTGAGCTGTGCTTATGAAATTTAGAGCATGTGGCATCTCGCAAGTCTCATTATAAGAGCCAAATTTGAAACGCTTATGTCAAATAGTTTCGGAATTATGAGAGGGTCAAAAGTATCTGCAAATGGTTCGTGTAATATTACACACGGTGCTGTTCGCCATTCTGTTATGCTGGAACTTGGCTTGACACGCTGCCGCGTGTCTAGATTTTGGCGCAAGCGCAACGGAGTTATCTAGTGTAAGCATAATAATTAATATCAGAACGTTTGTTTTATCAATTTGTAGTAGCAACTAACACAACATTTCTACAAGTCTGATTTTCCTACTCTCTATATTTCCAAAAAAAATATAAAATCAAGATAATTCAGAAGAAAAATTGAGAAAACTTTACATAGCAACAAACAAAACATCAGTTGATTTCGACGAAGAAAATTCTCTAAAATTACCCACAAGACAAACGGAACTGCAGGTCGTCAAGCTTAAACAGCTGCTGATTGGCTCGTTAATTCAACCACCTTCGATTAGGGTTCCCTATGCAAGGCTTCACACCAAAAACTTCCTATACAAATTATTACTGAACGTGACGTGACGCCGAGGATGGAAGTGATTGAGAATAAGTATACTATTTTAGATCTTTTGGGATGTTGTTTCTACTATGTTATACCTATCATATAATATTTATTGACGAAAATGTGTTGAATTTGAGTAAAAGGTAAAATAATAGGTTTTCTTATGCTTTTAAGGGCTATAACTGGCATTTCTGATAGTAGGTAGCCCTACCCAGTAGCCCTTTCAGACAGGCCGCTCGCGCTATGAATTTCAAGTTTGAATGCAGTAGACATTAAAAAATAACTACAGGACCAATTGAATTTATCCGTCTCGCCCTTGCCACTTTTCTCGTAGACGCCGTGACTGATTTGATTAGGGTCCTCTTTTTGTGCTAACCCATTATGTCTTGTGTCTACAGGATGTCGTGCAACGCAAAAAGTACACATTTCTGTAGACGTTTTATTTAACAGTCCTACTGATAAACGATTTTATGAGATTAAAAGGTAATGCCTCTTAGCTTTAGAAACGAGATATTTAAGGACAAAAGTGGCTTCATATTACGAGGATGTTTATTTTAAAGGACCAAAAAGAAAACTTTAGATCGAGAGGACAAGGGATGCGACAAATTCAAATCAAACTTTATTTACCTAGTACTCAAAAGATACGATTTTCATTGCTAGAGTTAGATGTTTGGCTGCACAGAGCTGCAGCGGCCTGTGCTAGCCCACTTATTACCACATCTACTATTATTTTCCTGTGATACAGCGTATATGTATTTGCTTACCATCATAACACCTCCATCGTGGGTATCACAGACACGATAGATTTTCAATTGCTATGCGGCAGCCGGCTGCCGCTTGTGGATTGATGACTGATTTTCACGATCTAGCCTCAAGTCCTACCGTGATTACTGATTGCCTACCGCGTATTTTTTTCTTTTTTAAACAATAAATTAACGGATACAGCTCTATAAAACAATGAAATAGATTAACCGTCAGTAAAGTCGATTCCGGTGCAATAAATACATCATTTGTAATTAATAGTCGAGGAGAAAAGTTATTTAGTTCCACCTCGCCGCGTATCCGCTTACACCTGCTCCGTAATCTAATGTTCTATTGTTTACTAGTAGGTGACGCCGCGTTAAAGTAAAAAAACCGTGTTGGATATGTTTTAGATTGCTTGTTTTCTATGAGAGGCCGGCCCGGCCTCTCATAGAAATCAAGCAAGGGAACAGCAAAAAATGGAAAGGGCGTAAGCGACAAAATGGTTTTTGTCGCGTAATTTAAAAACCATAAATACATTTCATGAAAGCTATGGGTAAATTAAAGTGTATGCTTGAATCAATCTATATACAAATTTTGGAAGCTTAAATCACTCTCCTCTGTTGGAAAAATAGGAATCCCTTTTATACAGAGGTATTTTTGATTGATTATTCTGTGTTATAAAAGTTGACCAATCGTGTTATGCTATGGACAATTCAAAGACAAAGACATGATGAATACTGACAATGAACTTTAATTTCTTAGCTTTAGTCATTGCTGAGAAAAATCGATATCGCTACAGCCAAATTATCAAGGCTTCGCCTTAACTCATGCCGTACATAGGGAACCTGACATGGTTTGGATAGACATAGGACTTAAGAGTAGATATACTGTTGCAGGGTAGCTACTCAGTTAAAACCTAGTATATAAACGGTATTAACCCTAGAAGCCTTATCTACGTCTGCGAGGCGTACACGAAATCGAATATCGTTTGTATTTTTCTAATGGTTCAAGCTAGCGCGTCGTGCTCTTACGCCAACTTAGTGGAAGCCAGGAGCCAGCATACGATGTCCTTATCGTGAAAATAAGTTCCGCCATTTTTGATTTATCGAAGGATTGCACGCCTCCAAGACGTATGTTTAGGCTTTATGTTAGTTTTAAGTAGATTAATGAGAGTTTACTTTTGCTTGTTTTTTATACTTTTTATGTTTTTTTTTTTGGCGTTGTTTCAAACATAAAATGTCACAGTCTCAAAATTTAAACGAATACTATATTTTAGCAATCCTAAACGGGGAAGATAATCCTTCATTGTAATATTCGGGTACTGAAGTTGAGAATGACCAAATTATCGACGAATTTCAAAGGGAAGAAAAAAATAGTTATGTGACTGAATATGTTTCGTCTTTACGTTAATATTGCACCTTTTATTCCTATAAAAAAAAGAAAAATATCCAATTTGGTCTCATATAAATGTTGAAAAATCTGTGTGTATCGAGCGCAAGGTTTAGGTATATGTATGGAGACGGTTCTTAAGGCTTACCTAGTCTTTTGAAATCTAATCAGCTTATATGTTTACTCTATGAATAACTAATTAGAATACAAAAACGAAAACTTCTTCAGAAAAATAATATGTTCCTGTTAATTTTCGAGGAAGCTGAGTTTTTGTTCCAATTTTTGCACATATTTTTATTGTTGTGATAAATAACTATCACCATAGTAATTATTCATAAAATGTCGTTTTATTGTTAGCTTATATTCCAAATTTAAATTTTCAGTCCAAAAAAGAACAAAATAATGCTATTTTTACATCAAAATTGTGAATTATATGTATACGCCTCTGAGACGTATATTAAGGCTTTGTGTACTCCTGAGATAGATTAGGCTTCTAGGGTTAACCAGAGCAGTTGACCATATTATGACATAGTACTTTTAGGCTGGTATAAATAGTCAGTACTCAAGATATTGCATCTCGGCTGTCAAAATTTGGACCAATCACAGAGCCGAATCGCGTCTTGAGAACGGGTTGCATCTTAAGTACTGACTATTTATACCGGCCTTAGCACCTGCTACGGATTGGGTCAGTCTACTCAGTCTGTTTGTCACAATAATTTTGATCATCTCTATATACACAGTCTGTGAGGTTTTTTTTAATATAAAATAAGGAGGCAAACGAGCAAACGGGTCACTGATGGAAAGCAACTACCATCGCCCATGGACACTCGCAACATTAGAAGAGCTGCAGGTGCGTTGCCGCTCTCTTCTTGAAGGTTTACAGGTCGTATTGGTCCGGGAATACTGCCGGTAACAGTTCGTTCCAAATTCGAATATGCCTAAGACCTCTCACTAGCTGAATGCAGCACTGGGTTAATTTATGTACAGCTCGACAAGGCTTTAGATCAGAGGTTCCCAACCTTTTTAGAGCTGTTACCCCTATGGCCTGCTAGAGAAACTGATTTTACCATCTCTGTCTGCAATTATAGGGTATTCTGTAGCTGTTTTTGTCCAAAATGTACAGAGTTTATAAAAAAAATCTGCCAATTCATCTATTTTAAGTACCCCGTACCACCTCTGTTACCGCCCTTAGGTCTAAACTACTTTGTTTACTGTTATTTTACAATATTAGTTTCTATTAGTGCTCGCTAATTATACTATAATTTTCTTAAAAAATAATAAATGTGAATTTCACTGATTTTCACTATATCCAGGAGATTATAATCTTATTTTCCTAAGATGCCACGGTGCGTAAAGTATGCTAATGCTGCCACGGTTGTAAGTCAATTAGTTTGGAGTTTTTGTTGCTCGACTACGACTGAAAAAGGGGTTATGTTATCCGAGAGTATGTATGTACCATTTAAGTATGTCATAATAAGGAAAATTGGTTAGGACTTAGGACGCTCTGCAATGTTAATGGATTTCAGCTTGACAGTTGGGATGTCTTTAATTACTATTAAAGACATCCCAACTGTCAATCTATACCACTAGCCACGGAGGCGTACGTACTGGTACGCCTCCGTGGCTAGTGGTATAGATCGGGGCTCTTGACTCGGAGGCCGTGGGTTCGATTCCCGCGTTGGGAACATGTTATTTCCAAGTTTGGTTATGTCATTATGACAATGCAGGCTGATCACCTGATTGTCTGACAAGTAAGATGATCCATGCGTCGGATGGGTATGTAAAAGTCGGTCCTGCGCCTGATCTCTCGCCGGTCGTGTCGGTCTTCGTTGATTATTGTGGGTTATGAAAGTAAAGGAATAGAGTCTAGAGAGTGCTCTTGTGTACTGCGCACACACTTGCGCACTATAAAATTACTCCTGCGTAGCTGGCTTAGTTTCAATGAAACCGGCCACCGTCACCGAAACCGGTGTGGGAGCTATAATTATAATAGTATAACTTCTGGTCTTTGTCTCATAAAGTTAATATAAGGTATGTTTATTTATTTATTTATTTATTTATTTATTTATTACCTTTATGGTTTATCTCTACTGTGAGATTGTCATAATTATCAGAATGCAATAACCTTTTAGTTTAAAAATTTACCCTTATACTTGTTTTTACTGTGGATTTATTTATTGTAAGTTTATCATACTATGAATCACACATGTCCAATGCTTAAAGACAATTATCGGCCATCAAGAAATTAAGCAACCGAAAATATGAAGCCCACAACCCAGGTGATTAAACACCCGTTGTCCAAAATGTCTGGGCTAATATGTGCAGGTGTACCATTAAAGACTCTTTATGCTATCACCGCCATCTTGGGCGCCATATTGTTTTTGAATTTATCGCAATAATTACGACATGTTACGACAGCGGACAAATGAAAGCAAAAAATTTAAATTTCAAATAACGCAGTCATGTTTATAAAATATTTTTCCATGACACGATTCTGATATCGTTTATTTAAATGTGAACTTTAAATATGGCTTCATTTTATTTGAACGATAAGGCTTTGGTTTTGTGTAGATACGTTAGACAATAATAACTATGCTTGATAATATTAGTGCAGTAGCACAATATAATATTAATATACCATATTATACAGTTTTAGTATTTACTACCTTTAACTTGGCCGCTAAATCAGGCAGTCACACATTACATGCTCACTCATTACCACAATATTTTCAGTGTAATTACATGAAGTGGCAAAGCGGCTGTGTTATATGAGTTTAAATACTGTGCAAATGGTATGACAATGTATCATACGTATGACAACACAATATTAGGGTAAACTACCCTATCGTTCGCAGTGATCCTATCATACATATTTTTTGTTAAAAAATACAAGAAATGCCAATAAAGACCATCTGTTGTATGAAATCTTAAAGTGACCGTGGTTGGGTGTTTTACCCTACATATTACCAAGATTATATCTATTTAAAAAATCACTCACGCGTGCGCACACGTTAAGCCTGAGGCACCGAAATACCACGTTCTCACAGAAAACCGGCGTGAAACAGCGCTTGCGCTGTGTTTCGCCGAGTGAATGAGTTTACCGGACCCCAATCCCTTACCCTATTCCCTTCCCTTCCCATCCCTACCTTCCCCTAATACTCTATTCCCTCTCAAAACCTGCAGTTCCTCTGAGGCTGCGAGTGTCCATGGGCGACGGAAGTTGCTTTCCATCAGGTGACCCGTTTGCTCGTTTGCCCCCTTATTTCATAAAAAAAAAACGGAGCATTAGATAAACCATTAGACCCGCGTATCCCCCAATTTGAATATCACACCATCTAAAACTACTATAACTCAGTGTGGTCTAGCACGACGTAATTAAAAACATTATCTATGAAGATCGGATACGTGCGTAGTTCCCAACGATTCCCGAATCGTGTTAACTACTATTCATTAGGGGAGAGTGGGGTTATTTCATTCCTTACAACAAAAAACTTTAAAACTGAACCACTGTACGAATAATTTTGGTAGATAAAAAGTTGTAGTACTTATTGAGCAATATATTGTTCTCTTTAGGATTTGGTTTGGTAGTTAATAGTTATAAAATTTGCAATATTTTCTTTGCTTTTGCAAAGTTACATATTATCTAGTTTTATGTTAATTCATTTGCACAAAAGTACACACACACCTGTAAGGTTTGAGGTGCACTTAAAAATGTGCTTTTTAAACCTCCTGACCAGTAATTTGAAAAACTATTATAATGAAAAAAAAATAGTGAAAATTATAAAAAATTATAGTAAACGCTCGAATAAAAATATATTAAGTATATGATAAAGTTTTCTTCGTGTTATTATACCTTAATCTTACCAACCTTTTTAATCTCAGTGCCCCATTCTACCCCCGTCTCTCCTGCATTATGCAGGTAAACGAAAATTATTATGTTAATATATGCGGAGTGAAAGCGTTAACTCTGTCCAGTTAACTTTGTTTCGATCACGATAATACACGAAATTGTTAAGTAACAATTTTTAGGGGTATTGGTATTTATGTGGTCGAGTATTTTATTATTCATATAGATAAAGTCTTGTTTGACACACCGCTGCACACATAAAATATGATTTTATTAATAAGCTTTGGTTAGTGGGCGTCCACAAATTACGTGAGGTGTTTAGGGGGTCCGGGGATCGAGTCAAATCTCATCTAATCTCACGTTGGGGAGAGGCCCTCCCCCCTCTCCCCAACGTGAGATTAGATGAGATCTCGGCAAATTTCACGTATTTTTTTCTCAACAAAATAATACCTACTATTTTGGTCCATTTCATCCAGATTGTACGTATGCTTAAGATTTAATCATAAGACCATTCACAAATTCGTTCGAAAGAAAATCTACTTACAGTTAAACCAAACGTTTACGTAAGAAACCCACATTTTTTAAAATCTCACGTGAGATTTGGGGGGGGGGGGATAGCAAGGAATAGACAAAAAAAGGCGTTGAATAAAATCTCACGAAATCTCACCAGCGGGGAGGGGGTCAGTCAAATAATTTAAAAAAACACCTCAAGTAATTTATGGCTATATTTTTGGCACTTTTGATTTCAGTTTGAAGTGGTTTTTAAAGAAGTGAAAATCATGGGCGTAGTCAGGGGTCGTAGGCTTATATTTAAGACATATGAAAATAATATGAAAGCCTCAGATTATATATTTAAGTAAGTACTTATGTAATTTTAACTTGGTTGTAAATAATTCTGTATTTCCAAATAAAGCCTGGAAAATATTGCAATCAACATTGTTCCAATTGATTTTTTATTTTAATATATTTTTAGTCTATTCCTTGTTATTTATTGTAACTTAAAAACTTTTACTTGGTATCTGTAACCTGACCACAATTTTATCTTAGATGATGATGAATCACTCAACCTTACCAAATAAATCCTTTTTTTGTTCTAAAATATTCATTTTAAAGACATCACGATTAAAAATGGAACTTTATAATTATTCCTGATATTATCTGCGCGTATAAATTTGGTGTTAATAAGTTTATTATCACCAATCCCATCACCGGTGGTGTCAATACCCTCGCATTTACGGTCTAATGCCTATGCATTTTGACCAAACGAGCATTCGATGCAACTACTGGTATCTAATAAATAATAATTAATAAATAATAAATATAGTTACATAAAAAGTGGGTATTTACAAACTTGATTTTGTCCAAACTTCGTTACATTAATTCATTAATTATGTCAGCGGCTACACGGTCAATTTTTCATCAATCTGATCCATCAATCTGGTACTGATTGACGAAAATTTGATCGTGTACGACTCGGATTGATGGATTGATCGTATTTTTAATATGAACTTTTTATAACCATCAATATTCCGTCAATCAGATTGATGGATCAGATTGATGAGAATTTGACCGTGTAGCCTGTGACTATCACGCAGAAATACATTATTCCGAGATGAAAATTATTTTATTTGACATAATATTATTATTAAGTAAATGTGCACCATGTGTGTGTGTAGTTGCAAATAAACTTATTACTTATTATTTTAATTATTTGGCATAATTAGATTTGGCATATATATTATGATTTTAGTATGTATATCAACTTGTTAATGTTAATTTTGCTTGAAAAAAGAGAGATAAAAAAAGAGAGAAAACAAACATTCTCGTTGCACGTGTTAAATTAAAATTTAAAAAAAAAATATGACTTAAGCTACAGCTATCAATTTTATAGTAAGCCAGTACCCAGTAGTTACTTTCGTCATATCATCTAATAAAACTTAAATATAAGTATATATGCGTTCTAGTAAAAACAGGTGCCTTAAAAATTTTAGCTCAGGCAGTAATTTGAATATTATAAAATTTGTTGCGATGAGTAAGATAACAGAATAATTTAACTAAAAATTAATTTTATAAATTGTTAATTACATAAACTACTGTTAAATAATTGATTATTATCTACTAAATTTAGGAGCTACGCGTTGGAATTTTGAATAAAACTGTGCGATTAAATCGCAAAAAATAGTTTTACTTAAAGTCATGATTTTTGACTTATTTAGTTCTTTTATAATATTATCCTTGTTAGTGTAGTTGTTAGTATTATCATTTAGGTACGTACGTCATTTAAATACTAACTGTTATTGATGATGCACGAAACATAATAAGAGTAAAATGTAAAAATATTTAAGCAAAATATGTATAAAGGGGCACAAATCACAATCTACTTAAATACCTAAACACAACGACACACAAATAAGTACATTGTAAAATATTATTTTAGTATAAAAAATCGTTACATACTGTCTACAAATTCTACTTACTTTTCACTCAATATTTCTACTCAACTAAGTAGACGTATTAGTAATTTAGTATTTACCAAATCAAAAAGATTTTTTCCCACTTTTATAAATATTTGACTTATTCAAAATCTAACAAATTTAAGATTAGAAAGTTTATTATTTGGTATTTATTCTCTATATTTTATAAAAGTGAGTCTTTACTCTACATTGTAACGCATTTAACGAGTAAAAAAACTATGTTTTATGTTAATTTGAGGTTAATTTTATGAGTGAAAACTATGGCCTTAGCTGTCACGAACTATATTAATTACTGTGGGGTAGATATAAGTATAACAATGTATAACGCCTGGCTATCTAAACAATCTAACGATTTTGTCAAATATTGGACGATAAATTAGATGCTAAGTCCACATAAAACCCGTACAGCGTTTCCAACAACGATGTAACAGAAGTATAGATCCATGACGGTTAAAAGAAAAAAAAAATTATGCAACTTTTTAACCAAAAGAATCATAATATTTTTTTGTTCAAAAAACTATAAGTACCACTTTTTTAACCAAAAAATCTTTTTTAATAAGAGCAAGTTCTAAATTCCGCATTAAGAAATTTGAATTAATAGATGCTACGTTCGAAATTATGCTTTGATAGTTGAAGGAAATCTAGCGTAGGTAATGAAACTCAATAACATTCAAAATCTAGCTTTAATTTCTAAAGTTTATTGAAAATTGCTATCAATGAGTACCTATGGATAAATGATCCCATTTTCGGTAAGCTCTACACTATTGCCAGAATGTTTTTGTTATCTAAAAATATATTATTTAAAAAAAATTGAGCGAAGAACTTGGTACTGCTATTAGAGGATCTATTTCTTAGTCATCGTTGTTTTTCGTTCAATTTGCATTACTTATCTGACGATCGGTAGTTAATGTTTAATTGTGACGATGGTTAACCGTCAGTTACACGCAACCAGAATGGAGGTTACGATGCGGAAAGCGTTTTTATCTCTGAAATAGGTTGTTATTGTCCATATCACGGGCCTAACGCTTGGGAGTTGGATTCGTTACGCAAGACAAACGTTTGAAACGCATATGGATATTAGGTATAATAATTGTTAATTAAATACATACTAATATTGTTAATTAAAGTGTGTATGCCTGTTACCTCTTCACGCCCAAATCGCTGAACCGATTTTGCTGGAAAATAATTTGAATAATAGGAATGGACAAAGGATACTACCATCTTGGGAAAATTATACGTTTTCCCCGCGATAAACGAATTTTGGCTTAACTCAGCTGCAGCAGGCATCAGCTAGTAGTAGCAGTAACAAAATATTTTATAGGAATTTCAAAAACCATAAATTTTCGCTCGAACAAAATAAAAAGCAGGTGGAAAAAACTATGCCACTAACCATTAACTTTTCAACTTGACTTTCACAATAAAAGGGTCGTCACTTGACAGGAATCGTCCTAACAATGGGTTTTATATCAGAATGACTTAATAACGCAGTTAATTTTTACCACCAACAATTAATGTAGCGTCGGAAAGTTAATTATTGTATGAAAAATGTTCAAAAAGCGCCAAGTAATTATACCACAGTTTACTAAATACTTAGTAGGTATACTGTTTTTTGTATAAAGTAGCAATATTTTATCATTTAATTTAAAAAACCGGCCAAGTGCGAGTCGGACTCGCGCACCGAGGGTTCCGTACAAACCTGCAAGGTTTACAAAGTTCGTCATAGAAGTTTGATTTTGTTACAGCTTAAAGGTATTATAGACCTGAGTATTTGGTATGAATTTCAATTTAATACCTCTACGCGTTTATGAGGAAATGGGTAGTAAGTTTAAAATTATTAAAAAAATATATATTATGTGATGTAACTAAAAATTTATGGTTTTCGTAATTTTTTCTTTATCTATGCTATAAGACGTTGCTTCGTACCAAATTTCAAGATTCTGAGTTCACGGGAAGCACCCTGTAGGTTTTGATTCCCTTGCAAGTGTCGAAAATTTCGGCATAAACGGCTGTATCTTTTGATTGCGTTGGCTTAGAAGTTTGATTTTTTCACAGCTTCAAGGGACAGTAGACCTGAGTAATTGATATAAATTTCAGCTTCATACCTCCACGCGTTCCTGAGAAAAAGGGTCTTGACAGACGGACAACAAAGTGATCCTATAAGGGTTCCGTTTTTTCCTTTTGAGGTACGGAACCCTAAAAATATGTTGTATATGGTATAGAAAATTATTGTAGGTACCTACTAAAATAAAAGGACTCGAAAGTTGAAACGGAGGCGCTATCTAGCCAATTTTGAATATAGATACATAATAGTTTATTATAGTAGATTTAAATTATATAAAACTCTAGGTGTAAAACAAACAAGAATGATTAGTGTGACAAAAGAAAAAATTAAATCCAGAAAGTATTTTATCGAGCAGTATAACAATTAAAACATGATTGGGAATTGGTACTCTACCAGTGTAGCGATTGTCATTTTGTCATGAATTTCCATCAAACGATACGTTTGCTCAATTATTGTCCCTTATTTTTATAAAAAAAATGTTTAAAAGTCCACCGTTTATAATGAAACTTGAAAGTTATAAACAAATCTAAAAACGTTAGACTATTTTGCTGTTCGTACACAAGGCATGGGTTTATGTGGGTATAATTAAGTAGCCATATTACCCATCCAAGGTGTCATAATCATAGCGATGGCCGAACTGATGTAGATGATGAGTGATAAGATCGTAAAAATATTAGTGTCTTAAATTGGTTAGTTTCTAGATTCAGATCTTTAGTGGCCCTAACTTCTGTACAATACTGTAACGAGCTTGTAAAATGTTTAATTAGATTTAATTAAAAAATATTAAAAAGTCAAATTGCATATAAGATGAAAGATCAAATTTCATATCATCATTTAAATTCATGTCCCAGGAACTACATTTATAACTTAAAAGAGTGCAGTGGTATTACTTGGCTTGGCTCGGAAAATATTGTACTTACTTATTAATTATCCACAATGGAAGCAGAGCTCTAACTTTAAAAAGATAAAACCGACTTCAAAGTTGTACGTAATTGAGAATTAAAAACTACTGAACCGATTTTGATGAAACTTGCAGTATTCTCTAAGTTGAACCATACCTAGTACCTATAACAAAAAAAATAACCATTCAAATCAGACTTTTAGTTCCGCAAATATGCGAACACAAACATAAAAACATACATGTACAATGTACATATTTTACATACGTATAAACTTTTGAAATTTGGCCGCTGATGTAGATTACCATATTCGAAAACTGGGTAGTTCTGTAAATATTACATACATATGCGTCGAATTGATAACCTCCCTTTTTTAAAGTCAGTTAAAAAACATACCTAAAACAACTTATATTCATATAATTTCACAAAACCGCTTAAGAGACTCATAAAAATGGCTACACACTTCAGGAAAAAAATCAATTTGGGCCCCCCAAAATGAACGTATCATATTTTCTGCCACCCCTTATTTTGGCGCGATAGCGCAAGGGAGACAGCCTGTGTTTGGTACGAGAGGGAAAGAGAGGGGCGACAAACAAAAATTGTTGGAAAAAACATGGACGCGAGTAGGGAATAGGGTACTGAAGTGGCATATTAGTGATTGTCATAAAGCGTGCTAGCGCTGATATGGATCTTATTGATTTCTTATTAGATTCTAACTGAAATTATGATGATAAATTTAAATATATAGTCTAATATAAGATTCAAATATCGTTTTCTAATAGATAAACGCATAGAAAGAGCTAGAAAGATGTATATTATTCCACATACGTGTTGCTAAACAAAGATTTTGCTTCCTTCCTAAGGTGTCCCTAAAAGGGGTAGAAACTACTATTTGCAAGCAACGAAATATGTAAATTGAAAATGTGGCTACTTATACTATATTATATTTGCCACGTAAATAGTATTATAGTCACAGAATATTTATTAAGTATTATAAATTATAATATTTAGTATTTGGTAGGTATAATATTGAAATTTGGATCTACTAAAACACCTTAATACGACAAGAAGTAGGTACATAATATTATACCAACAAATAAGCATTATTTACAACATAATATTATTACTGAAATAACACTATCAGTAGGTACAAATAAGAGGTAAGTAAATAAAATAAAAAATATTGCAGTATACTTATTCAAAATCACAGAACTTGTCTTCAACTGAAAAGAAAACTAAACTTTTTCTTAGCTTGACCAAGTTCATTCTAAAGTATCGATTGATTTTCCAAAGCCTAACTGGGCCACGGTGTTAAACGTTTAATTAGGGGCCAGGGTGCAGGGGCGAGCCCCTAATTCAAGGCCACGATTCATTAGCTAATAAGGCTGAGCAATCAACGATGGAACTCTTTCATGGTTGTGATTGGAAGTTGTTTAGAGAGGGATAGTTAAATTAATTTGAAGCTATTAACTTTACAAACTACTCTTTTGATATAATGACTTAATAGTTAATTAAAAATAATAATTATAATACTAACTTAATTGAAATGAATTGTAAAGGTCGTGTCGTATAAAACTCGTACATAATATCATAAGACCTAATAATAACGATAATATAGATTATAGAGGTATTAAAAGTGCAGAATAATGTAGTTTAAACTACTTAAACTAAGTTTTTTCATAATTATTAATTAAAATGTTATTATTAAGAAATAAGTCACCAAAATGCAGGCCGAGAATTTCTAGCCCATTTGCTGAATTTTAAAATTTTCTTTTTTTTTCTTCAATTTATCAAAAACATACGGTCTATTTTTACGTGATAGATCTTCAATACTCTACCAATACGTAAACAGCAATTTCAACAGGTAAAAAACCTATTTTCCTTTCATAATATCACGGGAACGTATTGAAAAATAAAAAGAAGATGCCGAAAAAAACTCAATTTAAAATATCTACGATTCAATCTAATTCTAAGGCCGAACAAATACGCATAAACCTATCAACATCCTACACATAGGGCCTTAAATTCACATAAAATACCTCCACAAAGAAGGAAAAAGTAACACGAAGGAATCACAACTACTATCACAAAATTGATCTTAAACTTCGCAACGTGAATTCAACTTTAAACCATGTAAATAAAATTCAAAATCGCTTATCAAACGGATTCGTAATTTGGTTTTTCAGTGGACTATAATTTGGACTTTATTTCGATGGAGTAGAGTTAGTTTTTGAGTGTTTTAGGGTAGCAAGTTTGTAATACGGGTGACGATGCGAAGTTAGTGGAAAGAAAAGGGAGTTAAGGGTGGTTCCCCCTGTTTCGGGTTTTCAATAGATGTTTGAGTTGCGCGATTTAAAAGGCAGACAGGTGTAGTTAAGCAAATGTGGTTATTATTTAAGATACGCCTAAGAGATCCCAGAGTTCTTTCATGAAGTATAAAAGTGTAGTGAATCGGTTAAGAAACTTACAGAAAAGAGTTTTCATGAAATATTATGCTCTAAATAACGCTGGAAACCCGTTGCGCAGAAATTCATTTCACGCGCGGGAACCGTACATTTTCCGGTATAAAAGTATCCTGTACTTTCCCGGGACTCAAAGCACCGAATACATATTAGTTTCACAACTCAAAGTACGTCCGTGCCATATTTCAGCTAAATCGGTTCAACGGCAACGGCATGAAGAGGTATGAGACAGACAGACAAGCAGACAAACACACTTTCGCATTTATAATATTAGTATGGATTGAGAAGATCCAAGAGTTCTTTCATGAAGTAATTAAATGTGTAGTAAATCGGTTAAGAAACATAAATAAAACGTTTTGTATGTAAATCAAAGTTATGTATTCAGATAACATGGAATAATCTACAGCTAGGACTGATTTCATATGATTTTCAAAGTTAACGGCTGCCTACGTACTGGCATTGAATATGTTTTTTTTTAATGGCAAAAAATTATATCAAAGCAAATCATTAATGCCCAGTTTTGTTTTATTCTATTAATGGTAGTGGTTTGTTAAGGTTTTGGAAAGCCTTAACAAACCTTAACTTTCACACTAGGTATAAGTTATCACAGGAAAAAGAACGTACTTACTTAAATGAATTTTTGAAAAATGGTAATGAAATCCACTGAAATCTCCAATGAAAAAACCACAGAACGTTCACAAATAGTTACATTATTCAAAAATGTATTAGTAACTAGAATTCAACGGTATTTCCTTACCTAAAAGTTAAAACAGATATAAAATTCTGTATAAAATACATCCATAATAATTAGCGACATTATAATAAAGCTGCATATAATGAACTTCTTTGAAATTGTTTAAGGGTCAATTAGACGCGTGTAATTTGACGGAGGAATGTAAATGAGGTTTAAGTGAGCTGTCAGCATTGTAAGGGAATAACTCTTAAATGAACCCGCATTTTGAGTACTGCTTAAAGACTACAGTTAAAATTAAAAAGCGGTTAGACAGTAAAATTAAGTTTTTGTGAACAAGAGATTTTTTTTTTCTTTATGAATAAGGAGAGAAGAAAGGGACATACTGGTATGATACTAACGGCTCTTTTGTCTACTAATTTTGTCTATGGCTAATTCAAGTATTTTTAATAGCTTTAATATTTTAATCCATACTTCCATACTTACTTACTTACTAATGTTATAAATGCGAAAGTGTGTCTGTTTGTCTGTATGTCTGTTACCTCTTCACGCCCAAACCGCTGAACCGATTTGGCTGGAATTTGGCATGGAGATACTTTGAGTCCCGGGAAAAGATATATGATACTTTGAGATACCGGGAAAAGATATATGATGATGATGAGTCATCTAGTAATATTATAATTGCGAAATTGTGTCTGTCTATCTGTTACCTCTTCACGTCCAAACTGCTAAACCAATTTTGCTGAAATTTAGTATGGAGATACTTTGAGTCCCGGAAAAGGACATAGGATACTTTTTATCCCTGAAAAATGTAGAGTTCCCGCGCGATAAGCTAGCGCAATTGAAATGCGAGCGTCATCTAGTACACCTAGATACATAAGCCTATCTAAAACATGCTTACCACTACACAATATTAATCAAAGTCAAAACCAGTAGTTAATAAGTAATAACCAATGGTTCTCTCTAGGGTATAAGTAGTAAGATGAAAAAATCCCTATAGATCACAGAGATCCCTGGATCATTATGATCTACGAGCCTCAGGCCTAATAAGGCGATGCAGTCGAAATGACAACCAATTAGTGGACTTGACAAATATTTATAAATATTAAAGACATAAATTAGAATTTTATACTAATCAAAATAGCACCTTATTTCGTTGAGATACAGTTGAGTTTTGGCGGAGTGGTGTAAAGTATTAAAAGACAATGCAGCGAAGAAAAGATGTTTCATAATGACATCATTAAGTCGTAGTCTGGTCGAGGATTATCTTGCTCTGAATGGCTCTTCAATTCTTTAGAATTTATTAATAAATAATAACTGGCACATAATATAAAATATTGAATGTGCTCTACAATCTATGAAAGATTTCTTAGTGATTGGCGACAGTTTAAATTTTACCCGACTTCCAAAAAAGTGGAGGTTATTCTTCCTATGAATAAAATGTTGTCTTCTTGTGAGCGATTGTTCCAAAAGTAGAGTAGGTAAAGATACAAGGTAAAGTATGACTACCTAGATTCCTAGATTCTGACCAGATTCTGGATAAACCATAATATCTTCTTTGGTGACTTAAAATTTAATAATTAATCCTTCGATCGGGGATTCTTGGAAATGCTATTGTATTCTATTGTTGTGGCGGTCACCGGTGTCTTTACGGGGCTTGCTGGGTTAATATAAAGATAGGTATATCTAAAACAGATTTTAAAAATTTGAACCTGTTATCTGGTGGTAGCCGTGCGTGCAGTGGTACTAACTTGTCGCTTGAAACGATTTCTAAATTCAAGAATATAATTTTTTTTAATTTACTGAAACAGTAGGTACTGAAATAAGGATAATATTTTAGTTATATATGTTACGCTCAAAGACCGAAATCGTTTAGTGAGTGAAAAATTAGCTCACAACGCGTTCACGACGCGTTCTGGCAATCACAAAAAGGCTCAAAATCACGTCGTGACTGTTTCACTGTGACCACAACGCGTTGTGAACTATTTTTTCGCTCACTGGGCGATTTCGGTTTTTGAGCGTAACATATACATACACTTATACTGTTATAAAAAGCTATTTAACATAGTCGCTGATATAACTCAAAATATTTTCATACAGAATTTTCGTAACAAACATCCAACTGATGAAATCGAATAACAAACATCTATTACATCCAATTTGTTTTATTACTATACTTAGATGTATAATATAGCTGCGTTCTTCATATTCAGCGCTACGGAGCATTTTTCAGGGCAAAACTCACCCTCGTATAACACGACAAACTTAAACCTCACAAGTCATAAGCTGAAGCGAGATTTTTTTTATGCGCAATGTTATTTTCATATTCATAATTTACAAGTACAGTATAGTATAGTAAATACATAATTTACGAGACGTATAAATGGGAAATTATATCTTTCTCAGTGTAGCAACTGATTTTGATGGAAGTACCTTGAGTACCGTGAAAAATAAGAAAGTCATATACAAAAATGTGGAGATACAAAATGCAAAGAACTATTTTGTGCATATTTAAAATCCCAGGAAAGGTCTAGAAGTGTTTATTTTTAATACATTCAGGTATTGTTTTATTAGAATTTACATTTTGCAGTCCTTTGCTATTAATAAGCAAGTAGGTATAGATAGGTAACATAATTAAAGTGCAAACGGCGAATTGAGGCACAAAACATCATGTAAAATATCAAAATTATTATTAAATTCTCTGCCTTGTTGTTTCGATCATGGTTCTGGATGAACATTAAAATGTTATATAAAATCGAAGCCGATCGAAATAAAGCTATCACGACCCAAGCCACTGTCACTTAACACTTTATTCCCAAACCGCTTTCTCCCCTGCTTTGCGCCACATTAGACTCGGTTCGTTTTCCACCCACTTTTCTTGGCAGTTTTGATGCATCGTAATATTTTCGTGTCAGCCACATGCGCCCCGCTGACGTAGCTTGATATATTGGCTTCGAGAAAGAAATCTCGTAGGGAGTCTTATGTAGATGCGATTATGTTATATACGGAAGTTTATCCGACGAAGTCAAAAAGTGGCGTTTTATGTGTCTATGTGCTAGTCAGATTCGGCTGGTTGTTTAAGCGTCTCCCAGACAGACGCGGCCTGCGGTGGCGGTGGCGGTGGCGGTCAGTTGGATGACTTGAGAGTTCTAGGAACGACACAGACACACGCGGCCACGCGGCCAAGCCATCCGACTGACCGCCACCGCCACCGCCACCGCCACCGCAGGCCGCGTCTGTCTGGGAGACGCTTACAAAACAACTAATGATACTGTAAATGAAGTGAAGTAAATTCGTTGGGAAGAACTAGAATATTACGCTAATGACGAGTTCTTTCCATGTTCTTTCTCTTCTTCCTAAGAAGATATTAGATATTCTTGTTTCTTAGTCTACGCTATTTCTTATATATTTATTTCTAGATAATACTTCCCGGATGGTGATTTCAATAATACTTATTTTCAGAAAACCTCAAAAACATATAACTAACGCTTCCTTTCCCCAGTTAAATTACACAATAAGTATGGCTGATTTACTTCAAATATCTTACTTACACTCGATAAAAAAAGAAAAAAATATATTATAAACAATTTAACTATTGTGCGTGTAATCCCCAGTGTGGGGGCTCCCCACCCCCACCCCCACAACCAGCCCCCACCCCCCGGAATTGAGTCGTAAGGAGATTATGGTGATGTATTACGTGATGGTGTTACCTTATATTTGTTTTTCTAACGAATTTTAACGTAACACCTACGTTTCGATATTTTTACGTAAAATTTTCGAATTTTGAAAACATTGTGAAAAAATCGGACAAGTGCGAGTCGGACTCGCGCACGAAGGGTTCCGTACCCATACAGAGCAAAAATAGGCTAAAAACTGTGTTTTTTGTATGGAGCCCCCCTTAAATCTTAATTTTATTTTAATATTATTATTAAATATTAAAGTACATATACAACAAAAGAATGTGTGAAAAATTCAAGTACCTACCTACCTCTTACGAAAAAATCACGTTTGTTGTATGGGAGCCCCCCTTAAATATCAATTTTATTTTGTTTTCAGTATTTGTTGTTATAGCAGCAACAGATATACACAATCTGTGAAGATTTCAGAAGTCTAGCTATAGTGGTTCCTGAGATACAGCCTGGAGACAGACAGACGGACAGACAGCGAAGTCTTAGTAATAGGGTTCCGCTTTTACCCTTTGGGTACAGAATCCTAAAAACTATATTTTCAGAGTACATTTTCTGCCTTACAATACGAAGAAACTAGAATACTAACTAATATTATAATATTATGCTCTATCTTCGTCTTAAATCTTAATACGTTGTTAAGTGCAACTTAAGTCGCAGTGACAGCGACATTTAAAATTAGTTACTGTCAATCTCCGTTTGTCTATACTAATATTATTAAGCGGAAGAGTTTGTTTGTTTGTTCGTTTGAACGCGCTAATCTCAGGAATTACTGGTCCGATTTGAAAAATTCTTTCAATGTTAGATAGTCCATTTATCGAGGAAAGCTTATAGGCTATATTTTTTTGGTTATATATTATAGGCTATATTTTATCACGCTAAGACTAATAGGAGCGAAAAAATAGAGGAAAATGTGGAAAAACCTAGGGAAATTATTTGGGCTTATCTCACGAACTACTAGAGCAATTTTTCTGTTATTTGGGTCAGATAAGAAGTAGACTACGTGAAGGATCATAGGCTATTTTTTGTGGACTAATTTGTCTGTGAAATATCTAATTTACGCGGGCGAATAAAAGAGTTATCTAAACCAATTTTAAATCCATACTAATATTTTAAATGCAAAAGTGTGTCTGTCTGTCTCTTTGAGTCAATAACAGTACTACTGTTATTGATACTCAAAGGTATATCTGTTACCTGTTCATGTCCAAAGCGCTGAACCGATTTTACTGAGACATGGAGATACTTTGAATCTTGGGATACGACATAAGATACGTTTTATCCAGAAAAAATGTACGCTTTCCGTGCGATAAACGAATTTAGCGCAACGGAGCTGCGGGCATCGTCTATTTTAAAATAAATCCAGCCAAACTTCAACATATCGAGGAAATTTCTCCACACGCAAGTTTTTCCGATTTGATTCCCAAGTTGTCCCATGTATCTTCGTTTCCCCGACGTAAATAAAGGCGGGGCCACAAATCTCCGGCAATATCTTGGAGAAAAATTCCTAAACCCAACTTTGAGCGCACCTGAAGTATATTTATACGTTGATACGGTGTTAGGACGCGTGCACAGTGAATTTTTTATTCGTGCTTTCTGCATAGTTTTTTTTTTTTTTTTTTTTGCGAGAGTGCGAAAGATTTTTCTTGTATATTCCAATTACAACACTAAATGGCATTATGATGTTTAAAATTACTGCAACGCTTCGCACAATCAAAGATACTAAGGCGACAAACTCAGAAACGTAGGTAAAAATTAAAATAAGACATAATATAATATTACGGTATAATAAATAGTAGAGTGCTATACTAGGTAGTATAGTAGCTCTACTGTATCAGCTGTATTATACCTGCTATTATAAATTAAAAATAAACAATTTTAGATTATGGATCTAGATTGTCACTAGATTGATTGATTTCAGAAAAACTATATATCAGTTAAGCTTAGATTACCTGCATGGAATTAAATATTAAATTGCATTATTTTCTCAGAAAATTACGATAAACTAACCAACCAATTTTAAATCACTTCAACAACCTCTTGAACCAATCTTCTGCTTTTTTTCAACCGAAACAAAAAAATCCCATTATGACCGCGTCTCATCCCGTCGCGGGCTAAGTCCTTATTTCCATACATATGAGGTAGACACCGTGAGAGCCCAAAACGCCCCCCTTTGTATCCCCTCCCACCTCCTTCGCCCATCCTCTTACAGTTTTGTTATTTTCACGGCATTTCCTCGAAGACGGTGTACAATTTTTAACTGAAGCTTGGCGAAAGCAAAAGGCTTTGGCTAAGAAATTCCTTTTTAATTGATTAAATTGACAGGTATTACACTTAAAACTCGAATGTTTGGAGAATTGAAATACAAGAATATGAGGTAGATAAATTATGTACTCTACTCTAGGTACTAGGTAGAAATGAAATGATATGAAACTCAAATTATTTTGTCATCATCATTTTATTGTTATTTATAAAGTAGAAGCTTAAAATTTTTCAATTATTTTTAGACTAATTTTTCGATAATAAATACGACATTTAAAAACTTTGCCACTCAAGGGTGTAAAAAATATAAAGTACAAATTTTTACAATGATTAGGTACTCGAAACGATTCAGGTACTGATACGCATTATTTTTAAATATTACTTAGCTTAGTAATTTATCTTTTCACCATGTTTTCACCCATTTAATTTAGTGATTTAATATGTACTAGGTTTAATGTTCTGTGCCGAATCACAATAAACACATTCTTTCATCAATCGTTTACCGATTTTTCTAATCTAATTATTATTAATGACGTCTATCACGTATGTATGTTATAAAATGGTGGTATTTTATAATAGTTAGTTTGCGATAAGTGATATTACTATTAATATTATTATCTTTACGACTTCATATATAAAAGCGAAAATATGCCTACTTAGAGAAAACGTTAGATTTTATGACTAATTAAAGATACACGAGTAAGATAATATTGATAATATACTATCTTTATATCAACCAATAAAATAATTATTATTGGCATATTCTATCTAAGGGAACATACAGATTTCAGATTTGGTATCATTATATAATATATTTTTAAGCTGTGAGTGTATTAAAAAGTTCCAATATAACAAAAAAGGATGTAATTTTTAAACAGCAGTAAAATATTTTGTTGCACTGTATAACTTTTATCCGCCGAAACACGATTATCATGCGGGGTCTTTAGATTTTTTCGGTTTAAAAAAATTCCGCCTACTTTTCAGGGACTCAAAGAATCGCCGTTACTTCTTCAAAATCGGTTAACTGATAAGCACAGGGTAGACGTCTTTAAGTATACGTTTGATTTTTAACGTATCTTATGCCCAAATTCTTATAGAATATTATCTATTCGCTAGCGCTTTTTACGTTGATCGGGCTAAAGTCAAACTTAAACCAATTAACGACACCATAGCAAAGATAAACTCCTGTCAAAAAACGTAGAAATCAGGAATTATTTTAACGTACTAGTTGATGCCCGCAACTCCGTTGCGCCTTGTTTATCGCGCGGGAACCGTACATTTTTCGGGATAAAAATTATCCTTTGGCCTTTCCCGGGACTCAAAGTATCTTCATACTAAATTTCAGCAAGATCGGTTCAGCGGTTTGGGCGTGAAGAGGTAAGGCAGACAGACAGTTTCACATTTATAATTATAACGATAAAAATAAGTATTCCCAAAATTTCAGCTTCATAACTTTGTTAGTTTTTTAATTATTTATAGTGAGGGAGGGAGCCCTAGAACTAATTTTTTGCTTAGAGTTCCGTTTTAGGGTTCTGTAATCAACGAAACTTGGTTGACTACTGTACCCTAAAACGGAACCCTAACCAGCTGATTTTTTGTATACTTATTGGTAGGTTAAAAGTTATATAATTTAAGAGTAACCTTGTCTTTAAATAAAACAATCGATATTTTAGGACCAGCAATTCAAAGTATGCTGTCTCTGTTAGCTACCACTTTCGAGATTTGAGGTTGAGGTTGAGAGGTTGTTCGTCTTATTAAAAATGTAGCTACTCACAAAAAGTTAGCTTGTTTGCAAAAAAAATAGTTCTAGGGCTCCCAACAAGAAAAAAAAGGTCGTCATGCCTATTATTGTAGTTATAAAGACCAGTGAAAGTCAAAAATTTAACGTATATCCCTAATCAGCCAAACACACGAACAAAGCATAATTCACCGCGCAACCATCCAAGACATTACTAACAAGACACAAAGACGCCTCCCTAGCGAATTGACCAATTTACCCTGACCCCCGTCTCCCTCCAAAAATAGGGGTGAATGGGAAAAATAAGAAAAGCGGGGGACCAAGTTAGAGTGGCGGATACGAGTGATGGATGATGGGCGGAGCGATCCAACCATTATCGGTACAGCACTAGCTAATAAATACAGTAGTGTAACTTCTTGAAATTCCAACACAAGTTATACAAATGTGATACTACACGCATTATTTTGGTATTTTAAAGCTGACTTCTTAAAATTTTTGCAACACAGGGTCAATTTCAGAATGTGAGACTAGAATGCATTTTTAAGCTTATTCACTATTCAGGTTATTTGAAACTAGATGTTGAATGAAAGATGATGATGAAAATGTTGATGAAACCATTGCGCTGAAATTCTATAATTTCAACGTATTTTTTCCGGCATAAAAACTATTAAAAGCACCTCCATACAAACTTCATTAAAATCAGTTCAGAGATTTAGCGAGCTGAGAGAAGTTTAACAGATAGACACTTTTGCATCTACAACACAGAAAGATGGTTGATGGTTTACTGTTTATTATTTGTATTGTGACACTAGCTTTTTAATTTTATACAAAAAAAATCTTTTGATGGCTTAGGCTGTAAAGTTATGTAGGATTTTCTTTCCTTCAAAAGATCTACTTGTTACGTTTTGTGTGTAACGCTTTGCCTACTCTACATTTAAAAAAAATATTATAATACAATAGTGTACTTTCATAAAGTACATATTAGAAATCTGTACCTACCAATTTATATAAAACACAGTTATAGAGGAGACCGTGAAGATAGACATGGGTTACTTTTTAATACGAAAATATGTTCGGTTCCCACGAGAATCGCGGAAAACATCTAATATCTAGTACACAAAATAATGTTACGTTAAGTATTTCTTACCTTTTGTAATCATAGGCGTAAAAAGTTTCTATGTCAAAACAAAATTCAAATTTCGAACTCTACTTTTTTTAAATAAAAGTGTGACACATAATTAACTTATTTTCTCGTCTAACGATGCACTCTCAACGGAATTCAAATAGAGACTGACTCTGGCAAAAAATAAACATCGGCATCTGCATAATAAATAATACATTATCAACCCTTGAATAATTAAAAATATGCGCGAACGACGATCGCAAGAATTAACCCTTTGCATGCAAATGAGCGCGAGAAAAAATCACGACCGGTCTCCCGGACCAGGTGCTTGAATAGATACAAATTTAAAAAAAACTTAGACACGCTTTGCAACATTCTAAATAGGTTTTAAAGAATAATTGTGTCTGAAATCTAGATAGATATTGGGTATTTAGAGCAGAATTAAAGACGTGAGTGGAAGAATTAGATAACTAACATTTTATAACTTATAGGACAATTACTATTTCTGTCCCTTATAATTTAAACAAACCTTGTAAGTTACTTTATCATCTGGCTAGTACAAAATCCACATTCTTTATTTCAAATCATTTTCCCGGCCCTAAATCCTCCATTTATGGAAAAAAAAACGGAAATCTTTAATTACTGTCTTAATCAACACTAAATTTTGCGGCAGTTGTTTAGTAGGTAAAGTAAACGATGTTGGGTAAGTAATATTTTAAAAAAAGACGGGTTGCACTCCGGGAGTGCCGGCAGAAGTGAAAACTTGATTATTAACGTTGTGCATTATTTTTTAACCCATTTTTTATGAAAATCGATTAAAAAAAATAAAAAAACGATCGCTTTAATTAATTAATCGAAACCCTTACAATCGATTAAAAAATATCGACAATCGAAAAAAAAAGCTGCTGTCAGACAGACTGTCAGACACTTCTCGCGACAGTTGTCTTGCAGGTGGAAACGCGGCCTTAATCAGCGCGTCTGCTAAAGAACTCATTTCCCCGACTGTACATTTCTGCTTAGCACAATTTTCCCCGACTGTACATTTCTGCTAAACAACTCATTTCCCCGACTGTACATTTTTGTTAAACAACTCATTTCCCCGACTGTACATTTCTGTTAAACAACTCATTTCCCCGACTGTACATTTCTGCTTAACAACTAATTTCCCCGACTGTACATTTCTGCTAAACAACTCATTTCCCCGACTGTACATTTCTGCTTAGCACAATTTTCCCCGACTGTACATTTCTGCTAAACAACTCATTTCCCCGACTGTACATTTCGTTCAAGTTCGAGTTCGACACAAAACACTACTCTCCAACCGTCTTACGCGTTTTCTATGGTTTTTCGATCAACACGAAAATCTGACGCGAGTTTCACAGTTTTTACCCATCCCACAAGTGCTCAACGCCGCTAAAGAAGTTTTCACTTCAAAAATACAAACAAATACGAACTCTACAATCTAAAACACTCAAAATATGAATGTTCGTTTACTTTTCTAAACATAATAATTAAACCTTTAACAACGCTGGCTGAATGCTAAAAACTAAAACCTTTGTCTATTTGAATTTGGAGCTAAAAAACGAAAATTACAGACAGTGAACGGAAATTCTTTCAAGATCTACCCACCTGCTAGCTAGGGGACATTTGAATCTCAATGGAGCACGGAAGGGTTAAGACTTTTGTAATGAACTTTAAACTTTAAAGCCCTTATCAAATAGATGTTCTGGTACATTTGACATCCTTTAAAGTCTTTTTGTCTTTGGTTTTTAATTGAGGATAATGTTAAATTTCGTACTTTTCATAATTTTATATTTATACATTTGGAATTTCTATTATTTCTGGTACAACTCTCTCTGGTACAAATATCAAGTTTATCCATTGGTATTCTTATTTTTTAGTAACTACAGCTGATATTTTTTGAATAGACAGTATCCAAGAAAAAGCGCAAGGGCAAAATCTTGTATTGATTATTAATATCGATTATTGAATATAATTAGCATATCATTAGCGTTGTTGACACAGCTTCATAGACCATAGACAACCCCATCGATTACGCCACAAAGACGCTTCTCACGTACATCTACGTCCGTTCTCACGAATTCCGTGAATACATTAACACGAAAAAAGTCTATTATCTATGCCATTCGGAATTTGAATAAAAAAGTAAAGGGTACCATTCTGCCAAGTGTCAAAATTGCTCTTCCTGCATTTGAATATGGAATTTGCATATCTTTCGTGAACGATGTAACTTCTCACACTGCACACAAAGCCGTATTGATCTCCTATCCTGAATATTTATCTGTAATGAGATTAAATGTTTTCCTTGAGCTGTCATATTTGTAACCCATAAATTCTAAACATGACCTATGGGTTTTGGAACGGTTTAAAAGAATTTGAATGAAATTTTGGGACTATTTTGATATGCTAAAAGAACATTTTGAAAATCGATAAAGAGGACTTTGAGTTTCTTATCACTTGCCAATTAAGGAAAAAATAACAGAAATGACTCAGAAATTGAAGGCATACAATTTAGCTGCTGCACTACACGGTAATAAATTACGCTAGTAAGTTAAAAATGAATTACCTACCTCAGCGATACTGCATCAAAACACAAGATTAATTGTTCGAATTACAATAACAATTCCATATTCAAAAATTATGAACAATAAAAATAGTTGGCAGATAATAAAAAGTAATAAAAATAAGTTTGAATAAATTAATTCTTTATTCATAATCGATTGTTTGATTTGATTTCTAGTGTTGTAACTTGTAATTTATTGTTCTGTTTATTGACTATTGAAAAAGTTAATCTCACAAAGTCACAACAGATTGTGTATAATTTTAAAATAATGAAGAATATAAAATTTAAGACGTGTCCTATCTATTACCTATTTTTTCTTTTACTAATGAAGATTTTTTTGTGTCTGTATTTAGTGCCATATTCTGAATTTCAAAATATTTAGGCCTAGGATTCTTAGAAGCGATTATAAGTAAGATCGTTATTATTAATTAGTCGCTTTTAGACAATGAAAATTTATTTACTAATAGTTGGCAAAAATAGATGGGCTTTGCATTATACCTAAGCCACATATTGTAATACGAACCTAACAGAAAACATAATAATATTGTAACATTAGTAACAGTTGACAGTCTTAAAACCGGAAGCAAATCAAAAGGTGTCTATGCTATAATTAAAGCCGTTGTTCAAAAAAATTTGCATAATATGCTAAACAGCAACCGTCATAGTTTCGATATTTAATTTTTAATACGAGTACCGGTTCTTTTTGTCTATTGTCACATTTGTAAAATATTTAAATTGAAAACAAAATGGCCAGGTCGAAACAATGTGTTTTGTCCCTGCTCGTGTTTGTGCGAAAAGCGCGCGAAATTGTCCCAATGGAAAGTTAACTTTAGTGTGAGATTCTAAGGTTGGAATTCCAGTGGCAGGTTGGGAAGGAAACCGTAAAATTAGTAATAACAGCATGAAAATTATGGAACATTATTTAGAGTGGCATCGTAATGTTGCATACGCACCTTGGCTAAATTATGTTTTGAAGATGTTTTTTTTTTTGTTTATGTTTATTGTGAAAAGTGAAGTAGGTAGGTACTTCTTTTTATGCATTAAGTATAATTCTTCTTATAATATAATTTAAATGCGTTACTTAACTTCTTTAAGAAGAAGTTAAGTAAAGGTCATAAAAACACATTCCAACCATAAAGTTGATTTTGAATGAAGTAAACTTACAGTGCATTAAAAATAATAGGTAACTTATAATTTGTCGTCTTTACCGATTTACTATCTACTTACCACAATAATATTATGTTGTACGGTGTAGAGTTGCCTTTTTCTGACAGTACTAATTGACTCTAGTTTTCAGACTCTACCTCTAGTAACCTAGTCGGTATTACGGTCTAATTTCTATTATTTACCTTATCAGGCAACATTTACTATCTATTAAAACTATTTTGAATTTGAACTCACGTCCCTATTTTGTAAGTCTATCTATTTACAAACAAAATGCAAAATATATTTTTGTTTATTAAAATCTCTAAAGTGTCAATTATTGGCCATTGGCCGAAAATAAAAAGTGTTATCGCTACAAAAAAGTATAATCTTATCAACATTTTATTGTAATAAGGCAACTTACACACTTTTATCAAGTCATAAAAGTTTTATTGTTCAACACATCACCTTCTGTCAAATTGACCCAATACTGAAGAAAGCTGATAATTATTTAAATTACCCTCATAAAATGACCATTTTACGTTCCTCGATGTTATCTATAGCCAGATGGCTACTGAAACACAATGACAATTAATTATTTTATGCCATAAAACGAGCCGAGTACACCTGATCGTAAGTACCTACCGCCTACGAACTATATCTAAAGGCCTCTATCCACGTTGGGCTTGATGGATAAACATGATTGCTACCATGATTGCGGGGTTCTCTTTAGTATGCGCCATCAAAGTCAATAATTATTATCATCAAAAACTGCAGTAAGACAACGATTTGAATGATTTCTGCAATCGTCGGTTTTTATGCGTTACTGTTATTTCTTGAATGATTTTCTGCAATCGCCGCTTTTTATACATCAGCCTTTGCCCGCGGCTTCGCTCGCGTTAAGAAGTATTATTATATACAAACTTTCACCCCCTATTTTAACCCCTTTGGAATTTATCAAAATTTCAGCCCGATCCGTCCAGTGGTTTGGGCTGTGCGTTGATAGATCACCATGTCAGTCAGTCACCTTTGAGATTTATATATATATAGATTTCTGTCAAATAATAATTATTGTTGATTAGTCCGCGGCAGTCTTCTTTTTAATGAGTTTTTAGGAGCTACATTAAAGTTTGAACTAAGTACCTTTTTTACAAACGAGACAACGCGACAAAAATCAGCCAGCAACAACAGCAAGTATTAATTTTATCAGGAAAGTATATTTTTTGGAAATGAAAAATCGTTCTTTTTGCGTACTATATCTCTTGGAAAACCTCACATTTTTTAGTTGATACTTACCTTCATTTTTTAAATAAGTATTTAAAAAATGATAGGTTTCCTATACACTTAGGTATTAGATGTTATGTAATTATTTATATGAATTTTAAAAATTCGACCCTCGATTCGATTCGACAGAGAGTTTTTATCTATGTTAAACTATAATTAAACAAAATATAAGTGTTAGTTTTATTAGCCTAATTAAGACATTACACAAGTAATGAAATTAAGTTAGTATTTTAAGTTTATTTTAAAAGTCTGTTTAATTTTAATTATCTTTTTAATATTGGAGGTAATTAAGCCCTTATTAGTACCACTAAATGAGCACTTAATTCATCTAAGTAAGTACTTTAAATATTATTAATATTAGTTATCTATTAGAAATAGCTTTCTTTTTTATTACACAAAGTACCTATTTACCTGAATTTGCCAGATTCACACGACAAAAAAAATACTTTTTTATTTATTAAAGGAAATTAATAAATTCATTAGCGCTATGTATGAAGCGTAAAGAAATTAGATTTTGTAATATTTTTTTATATAGTTTCTTGCCATACCGCCAAAAATATCTAAAAACTAATTTTTTATCGAGAAAGTGTGGGAACTGATCAGTTATTTTATTAAAAAATAAATTAAAAACACTTTCACAATAAGCCTAATGGAAATAATTAAAAAACCGTTTAAACAATCTCTAACGTAACACTTTTTATGCAAATCTTTGCCTATAAAACGGTGTGAAAAAAAAAACAAAAAATAAAGGCACGGTCACACCGGTCCGGAGCGAATCGCGCGCAAACAGAATCACGGAGATATGCTAATCTTCAACACCTTTGTCATTTGCATAATATTTGTGATCAGCTTAAAAGCGAAACGGTTTTTTGCTATCAATATTTTATCATCATCATCAGTTGTGATCTCACCGGGAATAGAATTTGAGATTTATTTTGACTATTTCCAAAGAATTTTAGGTTATACTACGGGCTACGGCGCATTGAATTTAAAATCTTCATACAAGAAAATGTCAAAATGGCTCCAAAACGTGGCATAATTTGGGCACGCTTTTTGTTCAATTTGTCTATTATGTAAATTTATAAATTTAAATTTCTGCAGGAAAAACATCCATACGTCTTATCCTCGGTAAAAACTATTTAAGTATTATTATTTCTCTATAATTAATATACTTATTTAGTAAATTATATACTTACTTTAACTTTATACTATTTAGTCTTTAGTTTTTTTTACGTTCCTTTTATTCTCGATTTTCGAAGAATAAAGGAACGCAAACCTAAGAATCTAGACGCAAAAAATATTCCGCTAGGAGATATTTTGCTGCATTGCTTCAAATCGTCTTATTCACAAAATATCACGTATTTACTAAACTTCGATTTTGGAATACGTGTTCTTAATTCGAATGTGACTCGCGCCAACTCAAATAAAGGCATGACGTCAAATCATAAGAAGTCATTAGACATTCGAACAGGGACCCCTAAATACGCATACCCCCATACCACATTTGCACAAGCATTTTAGAGGACACATCGCAAGGGAAATTTAACTTTAAGTACATGAAAAGAGAGTTCAAAGCCCAACTGTGTATATCCAAGACAATTGCTTACATGTGGGTAATGAGATTTGCGATTTTAGACTGTGTTTTGTGGGAAATAAGGTTGATTTTGCAACACAGATGAGCTGAAATGGGAAAAAACCGGCATCTTTTTACGTCATTTCTCCCCTTATGGGGGTGGGGGAAGAAAAATTGGGGGTGGGCTGTAGTAGTTTTTCGTAGCACGACATGCTATTGATTTTTCACATGCTCGGCAGGTGCCATGCGTTTGTTTGGATGTTTGTTACTCTCGCGCGATTCCGGGATTTTGGGAGACATTTTTGATGTCAACGTGAAAGTATAATGCTACCAATTTAAATGTCAGTTATTAGCTGTGAGCTGCACAATATGGAAATACTATGAAATAATACTTTGGTAGAGTACCAATGCTGTTTACATTTTATCAAAATAAATGTTACTTGCGTTACTTTATTTTGCACTAGATGACGCCCGCAACCTAGTTGCGCCAAAATGCGTTTATCTCACGGGAACCGTACATTTTTCAGAATAAAATGTATCTTATGTCCTTTCCTGGTACTTAAAGTACATACCCATTATAATTAGTTCAACGGTTTGAGCGTTAAGAGGTAATAATATATATATATATATATATATATATATATATATATATATATATATATATTAATAGATAATAGTACCAGGAAAGGACATAAGATATGTCCTTTCCTGGTACTCAAAGTACATACCCATAATAATTAGTTCAACGGTTTCAGCGTTAAGAGGTAATAATATATAAACATACCTTCGCATTTACAATATTATTATTATGGATTTACATAAGGACCCTGAGCCATATAAGGCCATGTTCCTTTGAAGGCCAACTATCAAAAAGTCGCAGTCATGTAAAGACATTTTCCTTCTACTACACACTAAGATCCATCAAACTTATGGCCACAAACGGCGGCGAGTCGATCGCGCCACTATTATGGCAGTGAGATCTCACTGTTTGTAGACTTTGGTTGTCGAGGCTACAATTGTAATGTCCGCACCCTGAAAAACTTTAGTTTTTAGTTACATAACCTATATCTATCTCAAATTTTTTGCAGGGCAATATCGTATAGGGATATATGTATGGTACTAATAAAAGAAAATCTACTTATGCCTCGATTTACGTTAAAATATTGGTAATGTTCCTAGGAAGGTCGGTGGTTCCATAAAAGGCCCAACCAAAGATTTGATAGTTGGCCTTGCTAGGGAACATAAACTTTACAAGGAACATCTAAACATCATTAACATATAAACAGTTATTTTTTGTTATAAATGCGTACCGTAACAATTAAAATAATGTTGTTTTTTAAAACACCTTTACTTATTAGGATTATTAAACTTATACACGCACATTGAACATTTTGGCCTTATACAAAACGGGCCCATAAGAAGGCCATTTTAGATTTAAAATTTTTTTGATTGCATTATAAAACGCATTGTCAATTAGTAGTGATGTGATACTCATTGCTACTATTTTTAAAGAATTTCCATTTAAATATTCTTAGTTATAAGATGATGTTCAAGCAATGTTCGCTATAGTTTTTTTAGATGATATAAATATATTGAGCATTTAATGTGTTGCTTAATTGAAAGAAATTATAATGTCGTTTTAGTAAAAACAAATAAATAAATAATTGTAACTCTATTTTCAAGTTAAACGACTGATGTATAACATTGGCCTTGTTTGGAGCTGTGTTCCTTGCAAGGCCATTTGGAAGAGCTTAGCAAAACTTAAGTTTATTGAATGGCTATTGAAGCTAGGTTAAAAAGAGATTTATAATATGATACCTTATGAAACAGAGCATTACTTGATAATTTGTTTTCTTAATTTATTTAGTTAATAAACGAATAACAAGCATTTTCCCGTTAGATTGGCCTTACATGGCTCACCCTTCTTACTGCAAAATAAAATAACAAAATTATCACCCTTTCACAGTTGGTTAAAATGATGTAGGTATAATATAATCGTGATATTTTGTCCATCTTGACCAATTACGTGGGCACAGAGTATGCAGCCATAATAGAGACAACATCAGTTTATCTACATCGGTACGTGGATCATACCATAGACTCCATAGAGTAACATAATAAGAGAGTGGCTATGTAATGTACTTATGAAAACAAATTTCTCACTAAATTTAAACTATAATAAAAACTATTGCAATAAAAAGTAGAGAAAAAACAGTTTAAATATTTAAAATAGGTTCTCATCCAGACTGCTGCCTTTAGGGAGAGTGCCTAGAATACTAGCGGCATTGCCCCGCTGTAATGCCAGCCTCAATCGCTGGCCAAAATACGCTCCAGCCCTAGACCGGGCTAGCACGGCCACCAGTAGAAATGCGAAAGTATAGACAAACTGTGGAAATAAACTTAAGGTGAAGTTCCGATCTTTTTTCGTTCCGAAAAATTCAATTAAAATGCCATTTTATGACAGATTATAGTCCTAAAAATTCAAATAATATCCTACTTTATGACAAATATTATAGTCTGTCATAAAGTGGCATTTTAATTGAATTTTTGTCGGTCGCGATTAGCCGCGGTAAAGATCGGAACGGCACCTTAAGTTTATGTCCACAGTTTGTCCATACTTTCGCATTTCTACTAGTGGCCGTGCTAGCCCGGGGTCACCTGTGCGCTCTATAAGGCGAGATGATATAAAATTGAAAATTGATTTTTCTCATAATATTAATATCCACACTAACAATATAAATGCGAAAATCTGTCTTTTTGGTACCTCTTGCACACTTCAATATTTGGATTTAGATCAGTACCTACCTATGGATATACTGTGTAAGACGGAAAGGGCATAGGTTTTTTGAGGAAAAATGTAAGGTCCACGCGTGATAAACGAAACTGCGCAACGCGACAGAGTTGCGGGCGTCATCTAGTATTTTTATAAACACGTAACTTGTCTGTTACATTCTATAAGGTTAAAATAGTGAACCAATTTTGTTGAAATTTGGTCTTAATTGATTCCCGTGAAAGGAAATTAAGGCAAGATATTACAATAATATCATTGTAGCTCTATGCTCTATGTTTTATATAATAAATATAGCTACTATCTCATTAAGTTTTATGTAGGTAGTGTACGTAGTTGAGTAATTGAAGTAAGCATAAAGTTAGTAGATTAAAGTACATGCAGTAGAAATTTCTAAAGTGCTTACCAAAGAAATCTACTTTAGATTTCTTTGGCTAGTTTGCAAGAAGAGGTCTATTGACAGGGACATAATGTTTTTCCGCGTATGCGAGTATCCCACGTAAACCGTACCTACATTTGCTAAAAAAATACAGTGTGTAACAAAACTAAGTGATAATACTTTAGGGTGTGTACGTGTTCCTTGTAAAGAGTTCACTATGAAATGAAAGATCTTTTTTTTTTTCAATTTTTTATGGGCAAGAGCCCGAGCGTCACGAGTTTCCCATGCAAATGTGAAAAAAAATTGGTCTTTCAGCTCTGCTACTTTTACAGTGAACTCTCCACGAGGAACATAATATACACCCTAAACTCTAAAGTATTATCATTTAGTTTTGTTACACCCTGACCCCTGTATATACGTTCAACACAGAGCGTCTAATATATCTTTAGGTACATCAAAATCTATCCAGTAGTTTCGGGACTTATGCGATACAAAGAAACTAATTTTTATTATTTATGGGCGATGGTAGTTGCTTTTCATCAGGTGACCCGTTTGCTCATTTGTCCCCTTATTTTACAAAAAAAACTTAGTAATATATTGATAGTAATTAGCAAGAGTTTGTATTAACTATTAAGTATGTTAGGTGTATATACTTCGTCTTATTTTATGTCGATCTAAATATCATTAAAAATTTAAACTCTACTAAACTAAAGCGCCGTTGTACTTTTTTTTATGAAATAAGGGGGCAACCGAGCAAACGGGTCACCTGATGGAAAGCAACTTCCGTCGCCCATGGACACTCACAGCATCAGAAGAGCTGCAGGTGCGTTGCCGGCCTTTTAAGAGGGAATAGGGTAATAGGGGGAGTAAGGATGGGAAGGGAAGGGAATAGCAGAGGGAAGGGAAGGGAATAGGGTAGGGGATTAGGCTTCCGGTAAACTCACTCACTCGGCGAAACACTTTTTCTGTGAGAACGTGGTATTTCTCCGGTCGAGCCGGCCCATTCGTGCCGAAGCATGGCTCTCCCACGTATGAATACCAATTTAAATTGGTGGCATACAACTTACACCCTATACTGAGCTTTGCTAATTTATATCAAAATTAGTTAAAACAGTAATATTATTGGACATAGCTTCTTTGAAAGTTCTAACATTACTTATAGTTTCTTGAAATTATTTCTTGGTTATTTGGTATACCACTGTAAAGAAATCTGATGATTTTCTGATTTCTTTTGATTTCTTTAATCAGAGACTTCTATGCGTATTCGAAGATAAAATCTTTAACTTGATTGAACATCTTTAAGACTCAAAGATCTGATTTATCTAGTCAGCTCTGTGCTCTAAGTTCTATGGATTATTATAATGTCGACAAAATTTAAATGCATTATATTTAGGTAGTAGTTATTTTGTTTCATTTCAATTATATTGTTATAATTTATTACAATTACATAAAGTAAAGTTTTATAGCTATGAAAAAATTTATGCTTTTTCGGCATCCATGTAAATTTTGGTAACTACCAGCAAACGTACATTTTCCTGCGATAATAACAAGCCTAATACCAAGTAGTATTATGTAAATAATATGGTAGTGGTATATAGTATATATGGTAGTGGTATGTAGTGGTATATAATATGGTGTAAATAATATGGCAATGGCAGGCATCGTAGTTTCAAGTTTCAACGTTCAAAAAGTGTAATCAATGTACTTAATCATAATACCTATTTTGGATCAAAAGAAATTTTATATTGTTTTATTTATTCTATTTTTGCAACATTAATTTACTATGTCTTTGTCTATGTCACTTTCGGAGTCTATTTACTGAAAAAACAAAGAAACCCTTTATAATAATTAGTTTAAATAATGTGGCTCACAATAATAATACCTAGGTTTTACGTTTAAATCTATCGTTTTATTATACAGCATAAAGATTTTAGTATCGCTTATCTAAACCTAGGTTTAAGACCTAGATGCCCTTAGATATCCTCACTATCAGATCTGACCCTAGTAATATTATTTTATATTGCCATGAAATTTCAAATTACGGTTATTCATGTAACAGTTTTAACTGTGCTTATAAATTATTAATGATGACTTTCAAAATTATTATCGACTAGAAGTACATACTCCAGCAATGAAAAGTATCTTAGTATGTCATTCTAAGTCGATTATTACATAAAATGCCAAATTTAATAAAATCGGCGGCAGTAGTTTTGTAGGCCGTAGATTGTAGAATATTCGATATGAATAAAAAATCCACTTCATAATTCGATGCAAAATGAAACAAATTTTTCACTGTATAAAAAAATATTTTAATTGGCTAGGAACTATATCATGACTTTTTACAGATATTGTAATTAATTCACTTTAGTTCCCTTGATTATTATAGTTAAATATAACATAAGCTGTGAGTTTTCCATGCTATAAAAGTAATATTATGAGTAGACCCAAGATTTAACATTTCATCAAAATCTATTGTAGTTAATTAATTAATTTATTTTACATCAGTTTTACTAACAACTTTCGGCGGAAGAAAAATTATTTTATACAATTTGAAAGCGTTGTGTTGTTAATTGTTATAGGTCTACCAGAACGTGATGGCAAAAAGTGAGAAAATAAATTGACTCTAGCAATACCGGGGTAATTGGAATAAAACTTTTGATCCGTTTTTTTCTTATAGCGGCTGATTCTGTGTGTTAAACATGCAAATATTATATGTATAAAAATTATCCAATAATCAAGGATATTTTTGAAAATTTGCCGTCAAAAATTGCCATCAGATTCTGGTAGACCTATAGTCTATGTACTTTCATCTACTACTGACTACATTGTTCTATCGACAAAGCTGGCTCAACCAGGTATAGAATTGTTGGAATAAGAAAAATAATTTTTATTCAAAGCTATCTTGAATAAACTTTTGACCGTCGAGTCTACAATAATCCCTTTAGGAAGTAGCCCTATACTATATAAAAACATTTTACCAACGTTAAGATTACGCACATACAAATACTTACGAGTAAATACTACTCTGCAGTTGCCGCGGTCACTTATGTTGAAATATGAGGCGTTTTGCACTGCACTGTTAAGTGCAGTGCAAAACGCCTCAACAAAAAATATAGTAAGTACATAGATGTTTCTAAAATACATCTATGTACTTACTATATTTTTTGTTTAAAGTTTGTCTGTCTGTTAGCTCTTCACGAATCACGCCAAACTGAACTGATTTTGCTAAAATTTGATACGGACATACTTTGAGTCCCAGGAAATTAAGGATACTCTCATCCCGGAAAATGTACGGTTCCTACGCGATAAATGGCGTTGCGGGCGTCATCTAGTAATATTTTACTTACGTGTTTAAATAATATGTCTGCAGTTGTTGCGGTCACTTTTGTTGAAATATCTGGCATTTCAAACAAGAACTGCACTTGTCATCTATAATGCATTTTCTACAAAATACTTGGCAAATAGCATCTCCTTCTCCGAAGCACATCTTAATTCTAACCCCATGTACTCTTGCGCACACAAAACTGATCGATAAAGGGTGTGGCTTTAGTGAGGGAGACAGATATATTGCAAAATACTGCTGTCTCTATCATAAAGGACCCTGTACATTTGTTTTTATTTAAGTATGCTTGTGGCATTTATTTGCTTAAAAACTTAACGTGATGAAACTAAGTAATGGTTAAAAACACGGAGCTAAATAGCTCCGTACTTAAAAACCACCGACCTAATCACATACACACATTTAAGACAAGTTTAGAAATTGTAAATTGAAGCATGTAGAGAGTAGAGACTAGAGAAATACTAATCATTACATATTATTTTGTTATTTTGCACTAATTATAAGTATTTTTGTAGTACTAAAAATAATACTTAATAATTAAAACTTTTGTTTTGAGAAATCTGTTAAACTATAGAATAAGTAAGCCTACTAAGTACAATATTATTATGATAATACTTATTAGGTATGAAACCCCAATTTATTATACTACTTTAGAAGACTCTGAACCGAAATGTAAAAGTACAATCACAAACTTTATAGAAGGTCTTAAATTCTATAATTTATTCGGCTTAGGTGAGGCTTATAAGAATTGTAAATGCATTCTCATAAGACGTCCAAATGAATACAAACGCGTAAAGGCCCGAATAAGATGTGAGGAAGCAATTTCAATGGAAAATGAGACAGTTTATCGCCTCAGTCACGTACGAGAGGCGTTAGGCTCAAATTGTTATTCGCTATAACAGCTAGGCATTGCTATTTTCGCCACGCCGTACTTTGCGAGTTTTGCGACTGCTAGCGCTATCTAGTTTGAAAATATGGTACTAAGAAAATATTACGATTTTATTGGAAATTACATTCGTGTTTACGTAATCTTTATAATTTTAATGTTATCAAAAATAAATTGGGCATTATAAAGTATATGTTTTGTAACTTTTGTTGAATTCCAATAGGAATTTTCGATATACCATAAAGCGCCATCTAGTGGCGAGTAGATAAAGATAATCCGCAGACTGTTTTACCCGCAGTGCATCGCACGCACGCAAAGATGAGCCTTCTATGTGTGAGTAATGAAATGCCGCTAAAAATTTAAAAAAACCGCCCTCGCTCCGGTTGAAAGGCATTCGAACTAACATCAAAGAAACTCTCAGCTCAAGATCAAAATGGCCGAGCCAAATTGCGGTTGCTAGGGGAAGTTGCGAGAACAATAAATTGCTGGAATTTTTCTGTACGTTTAAAAATAATAACAGGTGTATTATAACTTTTCAAATATTTTTCATTGTTTGTACTTAATTTTAAGTTTAGAACCAATAGTCTTCTTCTTCTTATCTTCTTATATATAAAATTCTCGTGTCACAATGTTAGTCCACGAACTCCTTCGAAACGGCTTTACTGATTTTTACCAAATTTTATATGCATATTCAGTAGGTCTGAGAATCGGCTACTTGGTACTTTATATATTGATAAGTGCATTTGTTGAATAAATAATAGTAAATTATTACAATCTGAGACTGACGGCGACCATTGTTTGTGCGACGGGATAGCGATCGACGTTGCCATGGCCACATACTTATTTAGTCATTTCAATAAATTAATATGGCAAATATATTATGGCAAAGCAACGTTTGCCGGGACAGCTAGTCTTATATATAAAATTCTCGTGTCACAATGTTAGTCCACGAACTCCTTCGAAACGGCTTTACTGATTTTTACCAAATTTTAAATGCATATTCAGTAGGTCTGAGAATCGGCTACTCGGTACTTTATATATTGATAAGTGCATTTGTTGAATAAATAATAGAAAATTATTACAACCTAAGACTGACGGCGACCATTAAGTTTGTGCGACGGAATAGCGATCGATTTTGCCATACTGACATACTTATTTTGTCACTTCAATAAAATAATATGGCAAATATATCATGGCAAAGCAACGTTTGCCGGGACAGCTAGTATATTAATCCTTCAGGCCCCGCGCGAGCACCGGTGATCGCGACAACAATAGAATACAATAGCAATTCCTGGAAATTCCGACTGAAGTATTATTCTATAATTCTGTACCAAATTTAATCAAGTTCAATCAAACCATAAGCATTAATTATTATTATAAACTAGCTTTTGCTCGCGGCTTCGCTCGCGTTAAGAAATATTATTAAATACAATCTTTTATCCCCTATTTTATCCCCTTGGTGGAATTTATCAAAATACCTTCTTAGGGAATGTCTACGTCATAGAAGCTTTATGTATGCAAAGTTTTAGCCCAATCGGTTTAAAATTTTCAAAGTTTCATACAAAATTTCATCCCCTATTTTAACCCCTAATTGATCAAAATCCTTTCTTAGCGGATGCCTACGTCATAATATCTACCTGCATGCCAAATTTAATCCCGATCCGTCTTGTGGTTTAGGCTGTGTCTTGATAGATCACTATGTCAGTCAGGCAGTCAGTCAGTCAGTCAGTCACCTTTGGGTTATATATATTTAGAAGTTAGGTACATGAATGTAGAGTAAGCCCTCTATAAAAATCGATGCGGTAGGTCTTAGACCTAAGCTGTATATTCTAAGCCTGTTTATTAGCCATGCATCTAGGATAAGGTTTCAAGCTTCTCAACGCATTGTATCAAGCTACTTAAAAGACCATTTGTCTACTTGAAAGACCAGACATGAAAGACCGTCCGTCTATTTAAGGACCACAATGATGGTACATTGTAAGTGGCCTTTACTTGCTTCAATGACTAGCATGCCTTTCTTTAGTTTTGTTTGAGAAGTATTGTTTTTAACCGACTTCAAAAAGGAGGTTATCAATTCGACGCGTATGTATGTAATATTCCCAGAACTGTCCAGTTTTTGGATATGTTAATCTATAACAGCTTCTGAACAATTGTGCCAAATTTCGAAAGTGTATGTATGTATGTATGTTTTTATGTTTGTGCACGCATATCTCCGGAACTACAAGTCCGATTTAAATGATTCTTTTTTTGTTGTACTAGGTATTGTTCAACTTAGGGAATGCTGCAAGTTTCAACAAAATCGGTTCAGTAGTTTTTGAGATAGGAAATTTTAATGCTTAATTACGTCGGTTACCTGAAGTCGGTATTATCTTTTTAAAAAATACTATTATTTTTTCTTGCCACGAAATGGTTGTCGAGTATATTTTGTTTTAATTAAAATGTTTTATATGATTAGTTTTTTTTTTTGTTTAAGGTAAGGACTGAAGTAGATATGTTTTGTTATAGAAACTTAAAGTATACTTTAATAAAATCTAAATAGGAAAAAAATACAGCCAGACATAATTAGATAACATGATAAAAAGAAAATAAACAAGAAAAAGAAAAAAAGAAAAGAAGATAAAAAAGGGATTTTTTTGAAGTCAGTTAAAATGTAAAGGCAATCGAGCACACAGATCACCTGATGGAAAGTAGTTACCGTCGCTCATGGACACGCGCAACACAGAGAGGTAGCAAGTGCGCTGTCTTCCTTGTGGGTGCTGGAAATATATTATACTCTTTTTTGGTGGTCCCGAAATTCTTCTTGTCTGAAATTTTGAAGGAGATTCTATGTTCAGCTGCATTTTTTTTTTTTAAATAAAAATGTTCGAAATATTTTTATTAAAATACGAATTAATTAAAAGTATAACTGGTAGTCCTAAGTGGCAAGTGCAAGTAATGTTGTTATTTTCCAGGGTTTCTTGAGTTCACCTCATGCTTACTACTGACTAGTCACTACGTGTAAGAAAGAAATAATGCTTATAGCTTAAGAGGGCGACTAATGCAAAAAATCAAACATCGTCCTCTCTTCACACTCACGCCCGTCTTTCATATGCCAGGCGAAAAAGGACGACGCGGATTCATCGCCAAATTATTTTTTCTCAGTAACGCGATAAATATACAACATTTTAAAAAATCCGCTAAGTCGATCTCTCAATGATAGAATGTTATACAATGTGTTAAAATATTAACTTAGTTCAATGCACGGTTATGGCAATAAATGAAAAATTCGTGAAAATTAGATGCATCTTTGCGATTATGTTTGATGTTTTTGCTCAGATTGAACTCTTGGAAATACAATGTAATATCTAATTTTAGAAAATGAAACAATTTGGGGCTTATTTTCAAGTGTAAAAATGAATTATAAAATCGACAATTTTGGGTTAGTCGCCCACTTAAGGCCCAGTAGTCCCTGAAATTAGCAGGTCGATGTCTGTCAGTACGAATATCGACGTAAAGGACATTAAAATAACATTCATATAAGCGCGCCTTGTTCAGTGGCGGTTACGCACTCGCCGCGTGCCTTGATAATAGGAAATAGGAGAAAAAACCTTTTGTTTTTAGTATTACACAAATCAAATATATCAAATCGTTTAGGTTAGGTTATGACAAATGTACTAATTTTTTTGTTTTTTCTAGAATGTGTGTAATTTAGCCATAAAATGAGTTAATTATGAAAAACAGCGTTATAATAGTCATCTTAGAAATTTTTTTTGTCGAGCAGAATTTTTCAAATTGTGTACTGATATACCTTTGCGTATAGGAAATTTTCTCAATTTCAAAACTGTACTTTTTTATACTTAAATAATGACATTTCCTTTACAAAAAACATTATTTAAAAAACCCATTTTACGTAGTTGCAACAACCACTGCACCTTAAGTACTTATATCTTATATCTTTAAACGAGCAATTCTTGTATATACAGGATGTAACAAAAATAAGTGATAATACTTTAGGGTACACACCCTATAGGAACTCTCTATAAGGAACACGTACACACGTGTTCCTTATAGAGAGTTCACTGTGAAAGTAGCAGCGCTGAAAGACCAAAACTTTTTTCACTTTTGTATGGGGAAACTCGTGATGCTCGGGCTCTTGCCCATATAAAAGTGAAAAAAATAATTTGTCTTTCAGAGCTGCTACTTTCACAGTAAATTCTCTACAAGGAACACGTACACACCCTAAAGTATTATCACTTATTTTTGTTACACACTGTATAATCCATGTATAATCTATATTAATAATTTCGTTCAGGGGTACGATAGACTCGATCGAAACCTTATGTGAATAATAGAAAATAAAAAAATATTGATTTCGAGTCGACAACTTATATCCGCAAAATTCGGATTTTGGAGTATTTCGTTAAAATGTAATAGCACTGACACTGAATTCTAAACAAACTTCACGCGCCATCTTGCTGTAAACTGACACATGCCACGTGTCACGTGTGTCATTGACGTAAAGACAGAGTTGCCAACTTAAAAAAGCAGTGAGTTCTGATTTTCTACCTGCCAGCAGGAGCGCACCCTTTTTTTATATAGTTCCCAGTAACACTATGAGTATTGAGTGTTCTTACGCTGTAGTTGAGGACGATTATAATGATGTTTTAAATTATTATCCTGTAGAGTTCCTAAATTCTATAACGCCTGCAGGACTACCACCACACAGTTAAAAGTTGGTTTTATACAGTATAGTAATGCTTTTAAGAAATTTAAACCCGACTGTCGGGTTGTGCAACGGGGTTCGAATTGAATAACCTCATTTTTTTTAAGTCGTTTAAAAATACTATACTATTTGCAATTTGCATAGATCTTCGCGCGCGGCGCTACGGCGTCGAGCGCGCGCGCGAGACCAAGCTATTTGTTTTAATAAAAATTAATAAGTACATACTTACCTACCTGCCAATGTAGAGAAAAAGACTGAATGCAAGAGAAATTATAACCATAGATAATGTTGATTTGAAATAAAAATGTTTTAAATGTAAAAAATAAAACTTTTGCAGTTTTATTTACCTAAAATTTTTAAATAATATTATAATAATTAATAATGAACTAAGCCAGGGGTCACCAAATGACGGACCGCGATCCGCATCCGGACCGCCGCGTGACCGCGCCGACCCATTGTGTGCGGACCAAGCATTATCGAAGATGAACTTCGTTAAAAATAAATTTCGGTCTCGACTTACTGATGGTCATCTCCAGGATTTAATGTCAATAGCTTGCACCAATATTTCACTCCAAACTTCAGATATATTATAATAATAATTAGAGCCTACAAAAATAAAAAAATACACTTTTCTCATTGATAAGCCTTTGTAAATTCCGTAATAATTATCCTTGCTTGATTTTTTTTAATGCGTGGACCGCGAAGATCATTGCATTTCTTTTAATATGGACCCCGAGCGAAACTAATTGGTGACCCCTGAACTAAGCTATACCTAATAAACCTATTTATGTCTTGCTTACTTTAATATTTCTTGAGAAAAGATGACTACACAAAATATATTTAACTACATTTTGTACCTAGATGTGTTGACTTATTGAGTTACAATTTTACCCGAGCGAAGCCGGGTTTTCATCTAGTATATTATATAATTGGAATCTCGGAATCGGCTCCAACGATTTTCATGAAATTTAGTATATAGGGGTTTCGGGGGCGATAAATCGATCTACCTAGGAATCATTTTCATAAGATGACATTTTATGTGTGTTTTTTTAATTTTTTGAATACCGAGCGAAGCTCGGTCATATAGCTAGTTATACATAATCTATACATATTATACTACATATTATAAAACAAAGTCGCCTTTTTCCCTCATGTCCCTTTGTTCCCTTTAATCTTTAAAACTACGCAACAGATTTTCATGATTCTTTCAGTGTTAGATAGCCCATTTATCGAGGAAGGCTATAGGCTATATTTTATCACGCTAAGACTAATAGGAGCGAAAAAATAGAGGAAAATGTGGAAAAAACGGGGAAAATTATTTCAAAGGGCTAACTTGAACGCGCTAATCTCAGGAACTGCTGGTCTGATTTGAAAAAATATTTCAGTGTTAAATAGTCCATTTATTGAGGAAGGCTATAGGCTATATTTTATCACGCTAAACTAATAGGAGAATGTGGAAAAAACGGGGGAAATTATTTGAAAGGGCTTATCTCGCGAACTACTAAAGCCATTTTTATGTTATTTGACACAGATAAGAAGTTAACCATGTGAAGGATCATAGGCTATCGATTTTATTCATTTTTTCAGTGGCTATATATTTTATACCCGTGCGACGCTGGGGCGGGTCGTATTTTAATAAACACTTCTTTTCAAATTTTTCCTTACTTAACAGATATGTAGATTTCTGACGTCGAAATAGTTTTAGTATAATTAAGTAATAAAACGTAATTAATAGTTACAATGTAGTGCAATAATTTTTTTTGTATTCCGGTAGTTGTTAAAAAAGCTACGGTAACATGGAACTCTACACTGTTCAAACGCATTCAAAAACTACATGGTACCTACCTACTTCGAGATAAAATATACTGAAATTCCATTTAAAAAAACTCTCGTAAATCTAATCCAAATCAGATCCGCATCTCAGAAAAAGTAATAATGTCACACGGCTTTATGCCAAACCCTTTGCATAAATTAGAAAAAAAAAACAAAACTGACAGGTAAATCAGATATCAAGCGATGCATGAAAAATGACTCCGTACTCCTAATTAAAAAAAAACATATCAACAATGGTGTAAAAATAAAAAAAGTCCCCTCATTGAAACAATAGTGTGAAATTCGACTAAATCTTTTGATACATTTTGATTTAGAGTTGACGTATAAAAGCGCGCGCATTTTTGGCACAATGACTTTTTTTATAATTACAGACGAAGTCCCGATTTTAATCAGGATGCCGGATGACAATTATTTCGAAACGCCATTTAAAATTTATTTATTGCAACTACTTACATAAAAACTTTGTAAATGATTAAAAATAATTTAGTACTTACTCGACTCTACCAGTTTTACCGTTAAATTTTGACATTGCTGCTTTTCTGAGTGAGTGCGCTTATATTTTAACTTTTAAGTATGATGTTTTATAATAATTTTAAAATTTGAACTTTAATTAGGATAAAAATTAAAACACTCAAACCGCATACAATTCAACCAAAATTCAGGCTATTTTTAACTTCAACTATAGGCTCACAATTTTTTTTAAATAAAAATTTTAATCAAGACAATTAATAATATTTTAGGTACCTACCAATTACTATTAGGTACTTAGTATTTTCTTGAAAATATAGGATTATTATTTAAAACATATTTTATACAAGGTGTAACAAAACTAAGTGATCATACTTTAGGTTGTGCACTGTGCATGAGAATTGAGACCGCGGCTGCGAAAGTAGGAGCGGTGGAAGAGTAACTTTTTTAGCTTTTGTATGGGCAAACTCATGTCGCTGAGGCCCTTGCCCATACAAATTCCAAAAAAAATGTTCCTTCAGTGCTGCTACTTTCACAGTAAACTTGTTTTGTTACACTCTGTATGATAGATTTATTAGAAAACCTTTACTTATATGCCCAAGATACCTACTTAACCTATCAAGCCCAACAATAGAATAACAATAGATTTTCAAGAATCCATGATTGAAGGATTAAGGCACAAAACATTAAAATATTACTAGACTAGATGACGCCCGCAACTCCGTTGCGCCAAAACTCGTTTATCGCGTGGGAACCGTACATTTTGCCGGGACTCAAAGTATCTCCATGCCAAATTTCAGCAAAATCGGTTCAGCGGTTAGGGCGTGAAGGGGTAACAGACAGACAGACAGACACACTTTTGCATTTATAATATTAGTATGGATGTAATGGTTTTTCCATTTCTCTCAAGGAAATTTTCCTTTTAGACAGACACGCTTAGCTTTTTTAATAATCTAAAGTGGTATTACACATAAGTAATAATATAATATATTATAATTTGCAAGCTATTTAACTTATCTCTACATCACATAAAATTAACAATATTATTACTATCTTAATTAGTTTCATGTGTTTAACTAGGCGTTACTATGACTTTGACTGTTAAGAAATAAAACCTAGAACCAGAGAAATCCTATATAAAGTAATTATTGCAGTGGAAACTAGAATCTACTATTTTCACGTAGCGTTAAGGCTGCGTTTCCTCCAGAGCTGAGCGGAGCTGTGTTGCAACTTGCAAGGAATGTGTATTTGTCATGGCAAAGTCATTTTTTTTTAATCAAATAAGGGCGCAAACGAGCAAACGGGTCACCTGATGGAAAGCAACTTCCGTCGCCCATGGACACTCGCAGCATCAGAAGAGCTGCAGGTGCGTTGCCGGCCTTTTAAGAGGGAATAGGGTAATAGGGGAGGGTAGGGAAGGGAATAGGGTAGGGGATGGGATCTCCAGTAAACTCACTCACTCGGCGAAACACAGCGCAAGCGCTGTTTCACGCCAGTTTTCTGTGAGAACGTGGCATTTCTCCGGTCGAGCCGGCCCATTTGTGCCGAAGCATGGCTCTCCCACGTACGATGTAGTCATGTCAATAAAGCGATTCTATTGGTTTTCAAAAACACATTCCTCGCAACTCCGCTCCGCTCAGCTCTGGTGGTAAGGCAGACTTGGTGTTATATTGTTATATCACGTCAAGTTTATTTCAAAAAGTAGACTTATTAAAATTCGTTGCTCATCATCCTTTCCCGGGACTTACAGCTCTCTCGTTCACCATATTAAATTTCAGAAAAATTGGTTCAGCAGTTTGGACGTGAAGAGGTAACGGACAGTCAGACACTTATTTACTGATTACACAACAGTATGGATAAGTGTAATAGCCAGTCCACACGGCGCGTTGCATCAGCGTTGCGTCGACGCAGCACTGCCGTTGCGTTGTTTTACATACAGATAACCAAGGTGTTCGCACGGCGCGCTGCGTCGTCGCAACGCACACATGAAGGACAGCAGCCCCCGTGACGAAGCGGGGGGTGTTGACGTTAAGGGTCAATTCAGACCGAAACACGACGAGGCGAGGTGCGGCGCGGCATGTATGGATTGGACAGATTTCAATTGCGTGAGACGTCTTGCGAATCTGTCAAATTCATATAAATTTAGAAATGCGTCTACGCGTCGCGCTGCTCTCTGAATCAACCTTCAAAACGCCTCCGTGGTCAAGTTTGGTTAGGACAATGCAGGCGGTCGTGTATCACGCGTTTCCCGTAGTCGCACCTTCAGGAGCAGGAACACCGTTGAGGTTTTAGTGGGTAGTCCCGGGTGCGTCTTCCGTCCGCCCCGGGGAGTCCCACATACCCTGGTGGTCCTCCCCAGGCCCCGGGGATGCGTAAACGCATTCCCCCAACGTAAAAAAAAGAAAAAAGGCTGCGATCCATGCGTCGGATGGGCATGTAAAAAGTCGGTCCTGCGCCTGATCTCTCGCCGGTCGTGTCGGTCTTCCGTCCCACTGGGTTATGAGAGTAAAGGAATAGAGAGTGCTCTTGTGTACTGCGCACATACTTGGGCACTATAAAATTACCCCTGCGTAGCTGGCCTGGTTTCAATGAAACCGGCCACCGTCACCGAAACCGGTGTGGGAGCTATTGAATCAACCAGACTGCTTCGTAATAACGCTGCGATGGCGCAGCGCTCGTGTGGCCGGCTATGCGTCAAAATAAATTTGAGTTGTGACGACGCAGCGCAACGCAACGCGCCGTGTTGACTGGCTATTAGTCTATACAAGTAAAACAAGAAGTTTTTAAAAATACCTTCTATTAATAATTATTACTAGTGCTTGCAGCCAAATACGGCAAATAACACGTCCATTAATTGTTAATATTAATGGTTACTATTTAGGTCTTCGTGACTCGAGCTATGAGCGGTTTATGACCTAAAACTAGACACACCTAGTGCTCAAAATAATTACTAATTCTAAAATTTCATTTGCCTTTTACTAAATAAAATGCTTTTTGTTTGGGAAATGAAATTAATTGTGATACCGCTATGAAATTGTACAGTCGCTCACAAAAATGTTGATTGAAATAATAATATTATGTATATTACATTAATTAAACGTACCTACTTATACGAAAGACTTTATGGAAATCGAGTTCCTTTAAATAATTTTATAGTTATTATTTAAAACTTTCTTCTAATGAGTTTCTTACCTCTTAAGTGTCTCTTCATATTTTTCCTATCAAAAATAAAAGCTCGTTATTGTAATTTTCTCGTGCAAATTTTTTGGATTTACATTTAACAGTGCCTCATAGGCCATAGCACAACTTATTATTGAAATGCTCGTGTCATTTACTAACTTTTTTACGAAAAACGTTACCTACCACGAGGATTTTTAATCCTAGAATTTGTCCATGGAGCAATATTTGAAGAATATGAAAAGTAACAATGTTTATTTGCAAAAATATCGTAGACCATACAATAAGATAATTCAATAGGCAAAAGCACCCATATTACGTCAGATCTCACTTCTGATTTTTTTCTTTTTATTTACAAGACACTTTTCTATCCAACGATACTTTTGAAGAAGTTACGTAAATCGCGTGTTAAAAACTAATTTTCAATAGCCGTCGGACCCGCGGTGCTTTAGATAAATTCGTCTAGCCACGCCACATCAACTTTATACTGATAATATTCAAATTATAATCGTTATCATTAATTTGGCAAAAGCATAATATAGTTTTTTAATAAAACAAAAAGCGTGATACATATACAAATGGCTATAACGCTGGGGTTGTGGAATTTCCCGATTTTATAAACTTAAAGGTCAGTACACATTTGAACGTGACAAATGACGATGCTGATCGAGTAGGTTCTCCAACCTACTCGACAAGCAAACAACATTTCAGCAAAATCGGTGTAGCCGTTTCGGAGGAATTTAGCAACCTTGTCCTTTCCCGGGACTCAAAGTATCTCCATATCAAATTTCAACGAAATCAGTTCAGCGGTTTGGGCGTGAAGAGGTAACAGACAGACACACTATTGCATTTATAATATTAGTATGGATGAGACAAAAAAGCTAATTCTTAGACTAATAAACAACTTAAGCGTTAATTAAAACATCAGTAGCTGAAATCAAAATGGACTCCCATTTAAAAAAATACACAAAATATTCCTTCTATAATACCTGTTTAATATTTATGGCAGAATTTTATCTATTTTAGATATCTTTATTCAAATTAGTTGATAATTAATTACATTTTAAGAACCCACGATTGCCGATTTAATAAAGCCTCGGTGGTCCAGTGGCTTAGTCGGTAATTGGTTCGATTCTTGAACATCAAAAATGATATTGAATGTACTGTCACTTCTTGGTGGAAATTCATGTTTAATTAAATAATTATTAATTATACATTTTCCTTGCACTTATTCCACTTTATTTTAGTATATTTCTTACAAAATTGTTATTGTATACACGACCGGTTTCGAATAAATCATCGATCAATCAATCGGATTCGTGTATATAACAATTTTGTAATAAATATATTAAAATAAAGTGGAATAAGTGCAAGGAAAGTGTATAGGTAATTAATTAATTGAACATCAAAAATGTTTCCAAGTTTGGTGAAACAATGCAGGCTGATCAAAAGGTTTTCTGACAAGAACGATAATAATTACAAAGAACACCTAGTCGTATCGGTCATTCTTTCCACTAGGTAAAGAATTAAAAAAGAGAGAGCAGGTACTGCGTACACCCACAAGAACTATTTCTTATTCCAAAAGCAGGCATGGACAATCTGGACATACTGACAGATTTTAGTGACAACATGGCAGATTTCCTTTGTCTAACTGTCTATTCCTTCCTTAGAAAGAAATGGCTTCTAAGTTCTATGGTGACCATGCTTAGACTGCAGGACGATTGTGGATAATACATTATAATCCTATATTTAAAAAACACTTTCATCAGGAACGGCCTTAATTAGAGAACTGAAATAAAATTCATTTTAATGAAAATTGTGATACAATTTATACACATTTTCTGTTTTATTTCAATAAATTATATTTAAAAGTAGTCATTAAAATTTTCTGAGTGCGACCGTAAGTAACAGTTAATATCAAGATTTACCTTCAAAAAAGATCGCTCTGAATATCTTAAGGCCTAAATGGCTGACAAACAAACGAACATCCGTCCCCACATAATAAACTATATAATATATAATGTAGTATGCTAATCTCTGACTTTTCCTGTAGGATATCATAAATAAAACGTCCGTTATAAAGGCTGACACGAAAACGATTGTCATTTGAAAAACTACAGAAGCTATAGGTGGAACGAGCAAAAACATCCGACCCATCTGGTACTATCTAACGGTCTTCTAAACATAGAACAGTAGCTTGCATAGATTATGTGTACAGAAGCGCAACACGATACAAGCTTTGAATAATGTTATTATACCTATTAGAGGCAGTTTTTATACTTCTTATTACAACTATATAAAGACGGGTTGCTTGTCTGTTGCCGCTTACCGAAGCCGTGGATTTTAATACCTTTAGGCTTTAGTTATAACTATTAACTATGCACGTTATCCTCAATAAGATTTGAACATAAGCGTTTTCTATCGTGTTTCTATGTAAGCAAAGTTACAAGCAACGCCTAGTCTTAATGTATTCATAAGTTCAATTTAATATAGGTAAGTACATATATTAAAAGTTATAATTTGTAAGATAACATAAATTACAGCTATTTGCAAATTAGTTGTGTAAATACGATCTCTGATTGAATGATTCTGGTCATTTCGAAGTAGTCATTGTCAATCAAGCAAACTGTGAATGTTGCAGATTAATCTGCAGATGAAAAATAAAGAAAATGGCTTTTACTTAAACTAAATGGGGGCGTTGTGTAGAGGCTTGGGGGGTGTTTTTTTGTTTCATCAGGATACATTTTAAATTGAAACAATGGGGGCGCTAAAATATAATTTGTTCTTAAAGTGGGCGGTAGACAAAATAAGTTTGGGAGCCTTTGGTATACACGATATCCTTTCTGTGTATTAGTTAATCTTTGATTCATACACACGTAATAAAATTAAAATCCAATATGTTATTAGCATACTATCTGTTGTTTATGGTAGGATAACTCCTCCGATAATATTATGTTAGCATAATTATATGTTATCTAAACATATATCGAGAGAATCTTCACAATTATACCAACTTAATTGTTATTGAGGAATATTTATTATAATTTTATGTTCCTGTATATTTTCTAAGGTTATTTACCTCTAGAGTTTATTTCGCCGATTTTTACATAAGGGAATTACTACATACTACCCACAGGGAAGAAAGAAACTATATTCTAATTATTCATTAGTTTTTTCCACATTCTCCTATTAGTCTTAGCGTGATAAAATATAGCCTATATCCTTTCTCAATAAATGGGCTATCTAACACTGTAATAATTTTTCAAATCGGACCAGTAGTTCCCGAGATTAGCGCGTTCAAGTTAGCCCTTTCAAATAATTTTCCCGTTTTTTCCACATTTTCCTCTATTTCTTCGCTCCTATTAGTCTTAGCGTGATAAAATATAGCCTATAACCTTCCTCGATAAATGGGCTATCTAACACTGAAAGAATCACCAAAATCCGTTGCGTAGTTTTAAAGATTAAAGGAAACAAAGGGACATGAGGGAAAAAAACGACTTTGTTTTATAATAAGTATAGATATAGATGACGCCCGCAACTTTTATTTGCCTTTTCTCAAAATATAATCTCTATAGTTACTAGATTTCATGAAAATTGCTTCAGCCGTGGCCGTAGTCGCGGTAGCCGCTAAAGAGGTAACTGACAGACAGAGGGACATATTTTCAGGAAAAATGTACGCTTCAGAGTTTAACTTCCATAGTAATAATAGCGGCCTGCTTGTGCCGACACTGGAATACAGCGCTGGTCAGCTATACAGCTTTATTGGAGAATATTCTAAGACATTATTTACATTAATACAGGATTGGTCCAGCTCGGTGGAAATTCGATCTCTTATGAGGTAGACCTGCTCGTGGAAGGAGTCCAGTGCTAGACATGGATCTGTCTACATCCCTCCGTATACGGCTGAAGGCAAACCGCAGGTGGTTTTAGTGGGTAAGCTCGACGCTTCTCGCCGGCAGTCCCTCATACCCCTTCCTGCTTGGGTGCTTTAGCTTAACTGAGGCTCAATCCCAACCTACAAATGGTTTGCGCACAAAAAGAGGATTGGTCCAGCTCTGTAATCCAATATGGCGGTCTGATATAAGCGCCTCTGTAGTCCAGTGGTTTTGAGTGAAGTGGTAAGTCGACGTGGGTTCGATTCCCGCTTTGGTAACATAATATTATTGTTATTTCCAAATTTGGTTAATAAAGGCTGATCATCTGATTGTCTGACAAGTAAGACAATCCATGCGTCGGATGGGCATGTAAAAAGTCAGCCCTGTATCTGCAGGCTTAGCATAAAACATTAGAAACGGGAAAGAATCCACATACTGACAGATTTTAGTGATGGAAAGACGGATAACCTTTGTCAATCTGTCACTTTGTCTATTCTTTCGAAGAAAAGTAACCGCTTATAATATGGTGACCATGCTATGCTTAAAGATACAGATCTCTCGCCAGCCGTGTCGGTCATACGTCCCAATGGTTTGTAAGAGTAAAGAATAGATGTGCTTATGTACTGCACATAATAATTATAATTGAGCACTATAAAATTACTCCTACGTAGCGTGACGTCGTTGAAGGCAGCCAGTAGCCACCGTCACCAAAACCGGTGTAGAGAAATAAGAGAAACAAATATTATAAAGCCAACTTACTTTCAAGACTGTAATTAGCCATAATTCTTAGGGCTAATAAACAAACTTACATAGTGAGAAAACATAAGTTAACACACACGCCATGTTTTATAATATAGCCTGCCATATTTTATATAGCCTGTATCCTATCTTATTCTTTAGAAGTAATAGTTTTACATTTTACATTTTATATTATAACAATAAAATGCCCATGGACATAGCCGCTGTAGGTAATTAGTTACAATTCAAATAGAGTAGGACCCCTAGGCTTAGAAATAAGGGTCTTCACACTGCATGCGGCTCTGCGGATTCTCTTAGTGCGGATTAGATTAGATTCCGCCATTGTATCAGGCGGAATATATAACTGAATTGGTACTGGATTAACTATCTAGAACAGTATCCTGGCAATAATAATAATAATGATCTGATAATAAGGTTGACTGAAATGCAACTTCATAAATTGATGCAAAGCCTTAACCCAAAAAAGGCTTGTAACGCTCCACATAATTCCAATAACTAGTTTTAAAAATGTTGAATTCAGGAAGAAATAGTACGTTATGCTTCGACGTACAAAATTAGTTCCGTAGCTTATTTTGCTTAATTATGCAAAAGTAACACAAAAAAACTTAAAATTTATGCATTGTCACTTGTCGTACACTCAAAATATGCCTTGACTTGAGTAATAATTATAGTACTAATAGATTTGAAAATTCGTTTATCGCGCTGGATTGGTTAAGCGTTTTGGGCATGAAGATGTAACATACTGACACATTTTCGCATTTATAATATTAGTATGGATCATGGATGTATTTTTTTCTGTACAAGGTAACGCGCGTTAGCGACACCGTATGACGGTACATTAGGCTAGACAGATGGTGCCTATGTTTAGATCTATCAGCTTAGCAGCTGGCCACGTCACCTGGTTATCGGGGCTCGTTAGCTGACGATACTAGATATAGTGACGTAATAACGAGTCATTTACTCCATTAACAAATGTAAAAACTTCTAATGATTCTCTTTGATAAGTAAAAAAGAGTTCTCTAGTAGCTGCTTAATTGAGATAAGACTTAGAAAATTGTTTGAGTTTATTATGTTAGTACTTACGTTCCACTAAAATTAAATATAAGACTCGAGAGGAAGAAAATTGCTGAATACATTATACAGGCTGTAACAAAACTAAATGATAATACTTTAGGGTGTGTATGGGCCCCTATACAGAGTTAGCTGTGAAAGTAGCAGCGCCAAAAGGCTAAATTTTTTTATGTTTTGCAAGGTCAAGAAGCGCCCTAGCGCGATGTGTTTTCACTTTTCCCAAACAAAAGTTCACAGTGAACTCTATAATAATATAATTCTAACCCTAAAGACGTATTATGACTCTTCTAGTTTTGTTACTCGTTGTATAAGGTAGCACAATCAGTCGAATCTGCATTCATATTTTTTTAAGAAACCATCCACTGTCTTTAATTACATTTTATTGTATAATTCGGGAATCGGGATACTTTACTTTAATCCTTCAGGCCCCGCGCGAGCACCGGTGATCGCGACAACAATAGAATACAATAGCAATTCCTGGAAATTCCGACTGAAGTATTATCGATTAAAATATTTAAATGATAATATTTTAGTTTCATTTTGTTATTATTAAAGTACCTACTTAAGTACCTACTTATACTGAAAGTTTTAAGACTGATACGATTTTATTCATGAATTTAGTTTTTAATATAGTACCTAACATAACTAATTTAAAAACTTTTAACAGCATTACGAGTATATATTATTATCTGATAGAACATTTATTTTAAGTATTCCATGCTTAAACCCTCAAAAAAAGAAATTGCATTCAAAATAATATTTTATTATTGCGAAATTATAATCTCAACAATATTCGTAGCTCGAAAAAAAACAAAACTCGTGTGAACGCAGTGACAATATTTTTTTTAAAGAACGGGATAAAATATTATTGTCTATGCTTTTAATTTTTTTTAATTTGCATGTGTGTCCCGTTTGAAATAATTTCTGATGAATTGCATGAATAAATTAGCGGGCACAATATCTTCAAGAAGCAAGGGGATGATGAGAAAGGTGTAATTAAAATGCAACTCCTTAGGGCTGTCACAGATGCATTTTTTTAAATAAATAAGAGTTTTTAAGTTTCACATAATAACTAATAAAATATCCTTAATATCGTGTAACAAAGATTGGTAAAATTTTATTTTATGTACGAGAATATACAAAGTAGTTAATATTAACTTAGATTTCTGTGAAATCCACACCCAAATTACAATAATTGTCGCTGCCTATTATTTTTGAGTCGATCAAGAAAAGTGTTGACGATGAAATCATGAACGTGCGTCCTAAACCTTGCTTCGGAAATGTCAACTCCATTCTGGCATAAACTAGTGACATGCATCTCGAAACGAGAGATTCATGTCATGACCAACACTTTCGGCATGAGAAACCTGTCATTTGGCGTCGTCGTTTGGCAATCGAACCGGAATTTCCACTGAACATCAGTGGAAATTCGTTATCTGAAAAGACATAAAAAATAGTTGTCATACGAAAAGTTTACAAAAATGCATTTTTAACCCCGCGTAAAATAGGAGCGAAGGAGGTATATTTTGAGCGTTTTGATCGTTTTTAACGCTTAATGGAACGCTTAAAAACTCTCAATTTTTAATGTAACGTCTTCAAGACGTTTTTGCCAACCCTAACACTCCGGTTCACATCTCACTTTACCCTTTCTAATGATAATGAAAACCTGTTTCTAACAACTTTTTTTGTTTTAAGTTTCGGGGGGCAAAAGTAATTGTGTCAACGCGTTCTTGCCATAAACAAAAGCAAGAAAGCAGATGTCTATGGACAAGGTGCGATATGCAGATCGCTGGGAATTTTGACCCCTTTTTACCCATTGTTTTTTTGCGTCTACCGGTTGCGTTAGTTCTGGTTTGTTACAATAGAGTTTTAGCCGTTTGTTTCATTATTAGAATGGGGTCATATTCAAAATTATTAATTTAAATTCGATTTAAACAAAGCAGTCGACCGTTGTAATTTCGAAATTATAATTTGCAACTGAAAGTCCCAAATGAAGTATGAAGTCAAAATATACATGGCGTCATACATGGCGTTAATTTAAGATTACAGATCCGTCACATAAAAACTATTTAAGTTTCTTGACGCACTAAAATTTGTATGTATATCTATATCCTGATAATAATAATTTTATTATGTGATTGCTGCTTATTATGATGTTGGGTGCGCCAGTTTGTTTTGAGCTTATGAAAAAAAAATATTTTGGTCAGTTGTCACAGAGACAATAATAATTATTATAAAAAAGTACGACGGTTCTATGACGGTTCTTCAGGAAAAACCTGCGGAAAACGCTTCCATATTAAGTGAGTTACTTGCTGTCAGGGAAAACCAAAGATTAACCTATCAAGCCCCATAAGGACACCGATGACCGCGACAACAATAGAATAACAATAGATTTCCAAGAATCCGCGATCGAAGGATTAAATTGTTTTAGGAATCGGGAAATTCAAACTTTACTGCACGCTTAGCATAATATAGCCACCAGAGAATGGGCAAGTGACTGACAAAATATAATTATAATCTGTTTTGTCTACGAAAGAAGTTAGTATTTCTATTTGCATTTATACTATAGCCTTGTTAAACCTACTATCACATGATTATCCACCATCGTTTTATAAAGAACTGCACAAACTGGATTATTAGTTCTGATTAATTAATCATTGTGCAATGAGCGATAAAACGCACATAAACCAGTATACAACGCACATGCAGTTCAGGGTGGTATATAGCCGCTAACAAACCCGGTACCTAAGGGTGTGCATCTGATTTGAGAGGAAAAAACACAGCCGCGGGGCGGTTTATAAGGAGGTACACTCCGCTAAATATTTGGAGGATTTATTGTACATTTAAGCATGGGCGCCGGCAGAAATAATTTCCAAGGGGTGCAGATTTTAGTTTTCTTTCTTTTCTTTTCTTTTATCTTTTACTAACAACAGTGACTGTCTATTTACGTCAACAGAATACATTTAGTGCCGAAGCATTACGAACTTTGTACGGCATGGTAATAGAGTTGCAGACGGCTTTTTATTTCAATAATTCCTGTTGATCCCGAGATTCCCAAGGGGTGCAAGTGCACCACCTGGCACCCCCCTGCCGGCGCCTATTTTAGGTACGATAAAAATGCGAAAGTTTGTCCATGTAGCTTTCTTTCTGTGTAAGTTTCTGCTGGACAATCTATCTGTCTTTTTGTATAGTCTATTTGTATATGTTCTTTCTATATGCCTGTATATCCGTGTATGAGTTTTTAAAGCTCAAACTGATGAATCTACTTGGATACAATGTTAAATTATTCTTTGAGCTCCGGCAAAGAACGTAGCATAGTTTTTATCATGGCAAAATTAAAAACAGTTAACCAGTGTCTAGTCGGTGTTACGAGTTTCCGTGGGTTTCGCTTATTGCGACACAAAAATTCGGAGTCTTGGCTGGCTTCATTACTAACGAAAACTTAAGGCCCTAAAAACCTTTGAAATGCTTAGAATTAACTATTTAACGTTAATTAATAGCGATTCGCTACCTGAATTACAATGGATCTATCCACCAAAATAATCCAAAAGAAAAACAATTTTGTTTTTTCCATCCGACTGTACCTTGTAAAGACCCCACTTGCCTTGGATGAAAAGTTCATTTTCTTTAACGAATCCCTTCTCTTTGAAATCGTAGACAGCCTCTGAGCTCTGATACATTTTTAATATGTATTTAGGGGGAGTTGTATTATGGGGGGATATATTTTTAGGGTCTCCGCGGACCCCGGTGCACCGGCGATTGAATTTGAATATAGATAACGATTTTTACATGTTATTAGAGATTAAAAAGAAAAGTTTACGATTTTCTCGAGGCGGAAGAAAACGCGTGGGGTGCTTTATATAACGACGAAAGAGAATATTATGTCGATAAATTATAACACGGGAACGGTATACTGTACATAATATAGTTAGGTAATTGCCTGGTTTTATTTGCTTAGCATCAACATAATAGAAAAACTGTCACACTTTTAATAATATTAGAACAGAATGGAATAGAATAGAAAATGTTTACTTGCGCAAGAAAACATAGATGGCTTAGTTACAATACATCATAAAGTGTTTTCGAGCACAAGCGGACGCAGCTCAGCATAATAATCTTATGCTGACTGCAAGCAATTGCAGCGCTGATCTTCCGCTGGGCCGACAGGTGACGTCACGGACATCAATCAGGGTTCTCACTTTCTCAGATATTATACAAGTTAATAATAATAACACAATAACATGGAAGTTAGCAAATTACTCTCATAGTTTCTATTGACACGTCTAACCGAATGTATTTCTTTACAATTTTGTGGAAATCATGAGCTACCACTTAGCATTAGAAAAAAATATATTCTAAGTAATATAAATAACTAACTAATTTACTTATTTCTTTAACTGAAATCGAGAAAAAAAGAAAATGTACTTAGGTTTTTTTTCACAATAAAAGAACATTTCCAAAGCACGCTAATTTTATGTAAATATTGATTTCCCGCCATGTTTGGACAGCTTATGTAGTTTTGTGGTGTGCCGTGTGGGGTGTAGGGAGGACCCCACCAAATCTTATATTAATTGCTTTATCACATACAGTTCGGCCTGAAGCTAAAAACTATAATGTTATGGGAGAGTCCACGAAAATGAAATAGTTATAAAAATTAAAATGTTAACTGTGTAGCCGCTGAATCAATTTGGGTTGCTATAAAGTTACTTTGAGTCTGGAGAAAAAACATCTCAGTTTGGTTGTTGCAAAAACAGTGCGGCTTAAATCTTATTATACCTACTCTAAAAACGAATAACGATATTTTTTAAGGTTTCGGAGTTTGAGAATTGAGACATACTTATATTTTTCACACATAATATGAAATACGTCATGAAAATAAAAAAAAATGCCAATACACTACCAATACACCTATATCTTTATAAATTATTGTCAGTTGGTATTTATAATTTATTAATTATGTAACAAGCAATTACAAATTATATTTGGCTCTCAAAATATCTGTGACGTCAGTTCTTTACGAACAAACCTACGCAATTCCTAAAGGCCTATCCGAACGCGAAAATTGGCATCACAACAACTTGAAGCACTATAAAAGTATAACTTTTTTATATTAAACTAGCGACCCGTCTCGGCGTCGCGCGTCGCACGGGTATAAAATAAACAGCCACTGAAAAAATGATTAAAATCGATAGCCTATGATTCTTCACGTGGTCTACTTCTTATCTGTGTCAAATAACATAAAAATTGCTGCAGTAGTTCGCGAGATAAGCCTTTCAAATAATATTCCCCGTTTTTCCCACATTTTTCTATTAGTCTTAGCGTGATAAAATATAGCCTATAGCCTTCCTCAATAGATGGACTATCTAACACTGAAAGAATTTTTCAAATCGGACCAGTAGTTCCTGAGATTAGCGCGTTCAAGTTCGCCCTTTCAAATAATTTTCCCCGTTTTGTCCACATTTTCCTCTATTTCTTCGCTACTATTAGTCTTAACGTGATAAAATATAGCCTATAGCCTTCCTCGATAAATGGGCTATCTAACACTGAAAGAATCATCAAAATCCGTTGCGTAGTTTTAAAGATTAAAGGGAACAAGGGACATGAGGGAAAAAAGCGACTTTGTTTTGTAATATGTATAGATTAACTAGAAAACAAGAAGAGCCATCACCTGATGCAAGCGGTAGCCAATAGACATTTACAATACCTGATAACGAGAAACAAATCTGCATCATCCTTTGGTCCTTACAGTAGGTACCTACTCCTTAGGTTACTTCAGTTGATTCCTAGGCAGATGGCGCGCGGACCTAAGTAATTTGGTCAAACCCATCCGACCGATCACAGCTAACATTGAATTGACATAAACCGACCAAATGACGTAGGTCAACTGCCTAGGAATTAATTTCCTCGATGGTACGTTCAATATCATATAAATTGTATAAAAAAATCGCCCAAAGTTCTGTTTCCACTTTACGGATTCCGAAATATTTCTCGAAGTTTCCTAAAATGATAAAAATGGCTCCCTTTATTTGCGAGGGCTGAGGTTTATGTTCGTAGATTGTTTTTAATGCTCTCCCGACTGCCGTCTTTATTATCTGATAATTTATCATCACTTTTATTAAAGGCCATTCTTTGACTTTGAAATAGGGGGATTTTTAGGATCTAGGTTATCTGCGGAAACCTTAGCATCTATAGGTTTGTGACATTGCATTGTGTGTAGACTGTAGAGGAATATCTTATGCCAGGTGTTGGGTTTTTTACAGGAGTTTATTTATTCGCTAACGCTATTTAACCGATTTCAAACAAGAAGGTTATCAATTCAACTCGTATGTATTTTTTTCATATTTTCGGAAAACTTACAGCTATTATTATAAGTTAGGTAAGTGAATTGTAACTATGAGCCATTTAAGTTTTCGCAAATAGAATGTACTTATGTAATATTTTTATATCTATCATCAATATAATAATATAGGTATATTAGCCAATCAATAACACCATTGAAAATTTTAAAAAAACCTGACAAAGAAACTAAGAAAATGAGGACTTAATAATACCGACCGACCTTTAAATATATAAACACAGAAGAAGTAATCGCAACCATTGTAGACGTACCTAACTGATCTACCTCTATATAATATTATAATTTACACACAAGTATAAGTAGATATTATGTGTGAGCAAAATCAACGGAGCTGGTAAGCCATTTCCATCGCCTGATCTTGCAGCAACTTTAATCATAATAATCATAATCATAATTTCATTTGCTTGAATATGGTAACAAATTGATCTTAGCATTAAATATTAGAGAACACATATTCTGCTAAAAGCATGCAAATTTTTATATCTTAAGTGCTAATTAATTACAAAATTTAAAAATGAGTAAATAATTAATACCACAACTCCATCAGTCAAATCCAATAAATGAAATAAAATAAAATAAAAACAATAAAATTTAAAAGTAAGTCAATAAATAATATTACAAATATATCAGTCAAATCCATTAAAATAAAAAATACATACAATCAAAACAATAAAATTTAAAAATAATACCAACAGCTATCAGAGAAAATAGATTTCAAGTCTCGACTTTACATCGAAACACACTTCCCATGGGACTGTTCGAGGAAAAAATATAGCAACCCCTCAAACCTCGCAAAGACAAAAGTACTTCTAATCAGTCGCCTAGTCAATTCAAACAGAGGGACTGCTGCTTCAATAACTCAAATAATGATTTTTATTTACCCCCAAAGTGCGTCGACCTCTGAGTGTCACTGCTATTCTCTTTGACTCTACGACAAAATTACAAAGAGAATTATATAGAAAAATTATATTGACTAACCGCTAAGAATTTAAACTAATGTAGATTCAAAGAGGTAAAATATAATTTAAGACGCTCAATAGATGTATATATCGGATCGTCGAGCGGTATATTAGAAACTGATTCAATGGCCATGGAATAACATTGCACTCATCCTCCAAGATTGTGGGATTATATTAGTTATCTACACTGAACGTGATTAATCAGAAAGCGTTTGATTTGGAGCCGATGCGCAGTAAACCTTTTAAAATTCTTCTCTATGCAAGACCTTACGAAATGAAAGACACTAAATCATTACCTTTCTATAAATACTGACTCTTACTCCAAATCTTACTTCCAAAAGGCAAATCTTATAATATATAAAATTCTTGTGTACAATGTTAGTAAGCGAACTCCTCCGAAACGGCTTTACTGATTTTTACTAAATTTTATATGCATATTCAGTAGGTCTGAGAATTGGCTAGTGGGTACTTTATATATTGATAAGTGCATTTTGTTAAATAAATAATAGTAAATTATTACAACCTGAGACTGACGGTGACCATTGTTTGTGCGACGGGATAGCGATCGACGTTGCCATGGCGACATACTTATTTAGTCACTTCAATAAAATAATAATATGGGCGAAATACTTTATAATATGGCAAAGAAACGTTTGCCGGGGCAGCTAGTATCATATATTATAGTATATGATACTAGCTGCCCCGTACTAGTAGTCTAGACACCTCAAAAGTCTGACAGAAGACTCAGCCCAAAAAATCGCTGACTGAGGGCTCCTTAAGTTGCACATTATGCATAATTATGTACCAAGTGGCATAATCCACTGACATGAGTACATGCCTCCCTCCACCCTCAAAGGGAGCCACCCCTTGTTAAAAAACTTCTACCTATCTGCATTTTTATTTAAGTTTCTACAAAATTTTCCACCCCTAATTCAATTTTTTCCCTTAAAAATTAATTAGGGATACGTTCTTTGGTGCATTTAATTTCGGAACAAGTAGGGCTTTGATTCTGTCGATAATTAAGAAATTCAATATTTCACAAACGAGGTTTTATTTTTTTTCCTGCTGTGTTGTTAATTTGAAGTAGGTATCTGTGTAGGCGTTTTCATAAACTGATAATAATATTACATTTACCATCAATAATAAACGCTCCTATGTACTTAGCTAATATAATTATGAGAGATTTTGATGAACACACAATAATTATTAATCACAGTGTAAAGTTGCCAATGAGGAATGACATTACCAGGAAAATGTACGGTTCCGGATGTTTTTGCTGTTGTTGGCAATATCGGGTGAACTAACACAGCTTTATTTAATTTCTTATATTTTTGTTACTCATATTTAAAAAAATAGATTTAAGGTGACGCTGCGTTAAAGTAAGAAATCATGTTGGATTTGTTTTAGATTGCTTGTTTTCTATGAGAGGCCGCGCCGGTCTCTCATAGAAAACAAGCAATGGAACAGCAAAAAATGGAAAGGGCGTAAGTTACAAAATGGTTTTTGTCGCGTAATTTAAAAACCATAAATACATTTCATATAAGCTATGCACATATTAAAGTGTATGCTTCAACCAATTTATGTACAAATTTTGGAACCTTAAATCACTCTCCACTGTTGGAAAAATAGGAATCCCCTTTTTTACAGAGGTCTTTTCGATTGATAATTCTGTGTTATAAAAGTTGTCCAATCGTGTTATGCTATGGGCAATTCAAAGACAAAGACATGATGAATACTGACAATGAACTTTAATTTCTTAGTTTTAGTCATTGCTGAGAAAAATCGGCATCGCTACAGCCAAATTATCAAGGCGTCGCCTTAAATAGAGAGCTATAAGATATTAGGCTCTACATAATGTCTACATAAGTGACTGAGTTAACCCACAGAAGTAATTGACTAAACCCACAAAAAATTTGAGCATAATATTAATGTCTTCAAAATAAAATTAAAAATTAAAAATATTTTGCATTTGTATAATTTTAAAGATATTATTCTTTTTCTTTCTCCATTCCCACAAAATGTTATAAAAAAAAAATGATCTTGTTTAAACAAAAACAAAAAATCTCCCAACATTTATTGCTTTTTTCAAAGTTTGCTCTCACACGTTTTTGTTGTTAAAAAATCATCCAATTGAGTCTTAACTCAAAAAATGACTCTATCACAACATCAATTCAAAATCCTCTACCGTAAGGGAGTTAAGTGGCCCAATTTTTTTTTAATTTGCATTCCGTTCACACGTCGGATTAACAAAAAAAAACGTATCATAGTGCAAGCTCGGTGTCGAATTTTTTACCTGCGTTTTTTTACCTGCAACTTTTTTACCTGTATAGCCAATTGATCGACACGCGTCTATTGATTTGTTGTTATTGTGTTGTTGTTATTGGCTCGTGTCCATATTTATTGACTTATAGACCACATGGTGTCAATCAATTCTTTCACAATAGCTTATAGAAATATTTAGTGGTTTTTTATGAATTTTTATTTATTGGTTTTTAATTCAGGGACATTGTTGATATCGTATTTAGGATTATCATTTATCAAGCTATTTTTCTGTGTTTCATAACTTGAGGTTACTTTATTATCTTAGACATTACACAGGTATACCATTTGCAATATAATTTTAAATATTTCAAGGAATTTCTCATTAAAAGTTAAAATTTCACTCTTTAAAATGTGTTCTCTATAGAAATGCAACATTTTATTAGTCTAAACTGTAAGCCGAGTTAGACAGCGGGGAATATTTTAATTAAAATCAGACCGAGACTTTATTTATTAAAAACATCTCGGCAAATAAAAATATTTAACCGGTCGCTAAGGCGGGCTCATTCAAAAATCAAGTTTCATTCATCTTAAGAAATCCTCGCATAGCTGAGTTTGAAGCTAGGATAGCCTACACTTAAATTTGAGCTCTACATCTTAGCATTAAGGTGGGTTTTAGAGTGGCAGTATTTTCGCAATGCTGCCCGGAAATAAAACGAGAATTTGAGTTCAAGTTCAGACTGGTTTATACCGGTTTTAACTGGATATAGCTCGTTAAGAGTTTTGCAATAATTGAAGCGAAATACTTGGAAAAAAGTGGCTTCACAACCGAATATTCTGCCGTAGGAGTTTTCTTACACAAAGATGAGGAAACAATGGACAAAAGACTGGAAAGTTTTTGTGAAACAAGAACGCATTTCACATACGATAGAAGTAAAAACTTCAACTTTAATCATCCTTTTATTACATAGATCTTTCTAGTTTTAAAACGCTCACTTTTAGGCTATTTCTTTTGATTCCTTTTAAATATGTTTAACCATTAACATATTATATACAAGTATATTAGTAGTTCCACATGATGCCTACCATAATATGTCTACCACCAATTCGAGAACTATATCTAGCCCTTACGTAGTAATTATTTAGTAATATGTGACCCGACGGAAAGATCTTGCGATTCGTAGAATACTCTCTCGGGGCTATCTTTTACCAAGAAGTAAGAACATAAAACAATTTGAAAAATGACTATATTACTATTAGGTAAAACTAAACACCAAGTTCAAGTACAATCCATACTAATATTAAAGTGTGTCTGTCAGTCTGTCTGTTTGTTACCACTTCACTCCTAAACCGCTGAACCGATTTTGCTAAAATTTGGTACTTGGAGTCCCGGGAAAGGACATAGAATACTTTTTATCCCGGAAAAGTGTACGGTTCCCGCGCGATAAACTTTAAGCGCAACAGAGTCGTGAGCATCAACTATTAAGGGTCAATACAGACCGCAACGCGACCCGTAGATGCATTTCAAAATTTGTATGGATTTGACAGATTTGCAAGACGTCTCACGTAATTGAAATCTGTCAATTCAGTACAAATTTAGAAATGCATGATCTACGCGTTGCGTTGCGGTCAGAACTCTGAATTAATGATAATAATAATGTCTATGGACGCTTTAAACCACGTCAATCTAGCCCCGTGCTAAGTAGGTACCTAAAGGACTTGTGTTACGGGTACCAGATAACGGAAATATATTTAATACTTTTATAATATACATATATTTAAGATTTTTATTATATAATACACATATTTAATAGACATCCATGACCCAGGAACATTGAAAAACTTTTTGTTCCGTCGGCGGGATTCGAACCCGCGACCCCCGCTTGAGCTGAGTTGAGCACACTCTACCCATTGAGCCACAGAGGTCGTCAAATTGACCCTATGTTATAACTTATAAGACACAGAATTAGCGCTGCAGTACAGAATACATATTAGTACAAGCACAGAATATAATACAATACCCGGCAATAAATATTGCACATCGACCTTTGGAAAGAGACATTCGGCTAATTTCGGTTTCATAGAGCGTTATCTTTGTAGCACACACCTATTTGACATTATGTCAGTCGTTGTTCAATTCAATAGAGTTCAGTCGCGTCCAGTTCAAAATATATATCTAGAGTTGTTAACACCCCTAAATTTGCTACAGCTGTAATTTTCCAAAAGAATTTTAAATACGTAAACATAATTTGAACACCCTTTTTTATTTTATTTTACCCGAATATAAAGCCATAACTTATAGAAAATTTGGTGTATTTTATACAAAGAATAATAAAATTGTCAAAAGAAGCAAACCTTAATTGTTTTAACAGCTCCTAATATATACCGGACTTTTTGTATTTCGTGCGTAAGAGATAACGCTCTACAAAACCGAAATTAGCCGACTGTCACTTTCCAAAGGTCGATGTGCAATATTTATTGCCGGGTACTGTATATTAGTTGGTACAAGCACAGGTACAAGTAACTGCAGGCTATCAGAGCTCTTCTATTAAATCAAGTTTCTTGCCTATTACCGCCCACGAAGCTCAAGAGAAACCTATCCGCCATTACAGTAACAATGATGGGCGTGGCTGCGTGTTGATTAGTACATAATTGGTCGGTTGCACGTCACGCTAGAACGCTCAACCTTTTTCATACACAATGCCTGTTACAATGCCTACTGCGTAACTATGTTGCTAACAGTTGGGCAACCTTTTAAGGAAATGACATTATGAATCTACATATTCGGTTTTATTGATGGTTGCCTGGTTACTTAGGTGGTTGAAGTGGGAGCCTAAACCCAAGGTACTAAAACTTTTACACTACAAAAGTGTATGCGCAGTACTCTCTCGGAGTTTTCCTGTTCTTTTCTTTCGTATTATTCAGTAGGACGGATGAAGGATTCCCAAATAATATGCATTAGGTACTTTAACATGGTCGTGAATTGTAAAATGTTTTTATTTTTAGCTATAATTGCGACTTACAAAAAAAAACAATTTGATTATTGTTATAACTGTATTTTTTTTATTTAATTTAAAAGATAAAACCGACTTCAAAATTGTACGTACCTAATTGAGATTAAAATTCCCTATCTCAAAACTACTAAACCGATTTTGATGAAACTTACAGTATTCCCTAAGTTGAACAATAAAAAAAGAATCATTTAGATCGGACTTGTAGTTCCGGAGATATACGTGCACAAACATAAAAACATACATAGATACATACCTACACTTTTGAAATTTGGCACATTTGTTCAGAAGCTGTTATAGATTAACATAATATACAAAAACTGGGCAGTTCTGGAAATATTACATACATACACGTCGAATTGATAACCTCCTTATTTTTAATCGGTTAAAAAATACTACAAGGTACTATAGATATGCTTAAAGGTAGGTATTTTAAATAATAAGTTATGAGTTATAGTTACTTGCTTCGCATGGCTATTAACTTTATGAATTAAGATGTACCTAGTTGTAGCTTGAATTCGTGTAATTTCAACTTTTTTCATTCCAAAGGTACTAGGAGTAGGTGGGCACTGAGCAGAGTAACACTGCCTACGCTCTTGGCTCTAGTCTCTGTTGATATTTTACAATTTACAATATAGTTATGTCATATTAACACAATCTATGAAAATGATTTTGTAGAATTAATTAAATTATTATAAACAGGGTGTACTTAACTAAACTAAATGACATTTATAATTTAAGGTGTGTACGAGTCCCCTGTGAAAGCAGCAGCTTTGAAAAAGTTTTTTTTTAAATTTTGTTTGGGCAAAGTCACGACGCTGGGGCGCTTACCCATACAAATGACAAAAATTTTTGCTCTGTCAGCGCTGCTACTTTCATAGTAAACTCCATATTATTAGTTTGTTTTGGTACAGTCTGTGTAGATTTCTTACAAAATATTTACTTATATGCCCAAGATACTTACATAATTGAAACAAAATATTATATTTTACTAATGGTTTTTCCGTTTCCCTCAAGGGAATTTTCCTTACTTTGAAAATTTGCTCTGTCAACGCTGTGGGCTGCCTCTTTGAACTAAGGGAACTCCATACACGGGACAAAATATACAGACCTTGAAGTAGTTTTGTTACAACCTGTATAATCTTATCTTATATATATAATTCTCGTGTCACAATGTTAGTCCACGAACTCCTCCGAAACGGCTTTACTGATTTTTACCAAATTTTATATGCATATTCAGTAGGTCTGAGAATCGGCTACTGGGTACTTTATATATTGATAAGTGCATTTGTTAAAGAAATAATAGTAAATTATTACAACTCGAGACCATTGTTTGTGCGACTTGATAGCAATAGACGTTGCTATGGTAACATATTTATTTAGTCACTTCAAAAAAGTAATATGGGCGAAATAGGTACTTTATATTATGGCAAAGCAACGTTTGCCGGGACAGCTAGTATACATATAATTTTATTATATACGTAGATAATATTATTATCGTCACGATTATTCTCGAACTTTAGGTACTACATTACCATCCAGTTAAGTCTACATCTTCATTTCCACCCTCGCATAAATAAGTACATAACATCCCCTACATAAAAAGTGGCGCAAAAAATGAGGGTAGCGGCCGCACCCTCAGGTTTTTTGTGCATCCATCACCCCACATTTAATTCGGCTGTTATTGGTACATAATAAGTATTGATTTTTGGGGGCCGACGATATGTATTCAAGATTATGTAAAAAACTATTATGTAATGCTTTGTTGAACAGATATGTATCGCGCAGAAATCGTGCATCTTAATGTGAATGACAGAATTTTGTCTCTTTGCACGTTCACTACTTTAGAACTGCAACAGAATGGTGTATGATCACAACAAATTTCACTTTAGGCGAATTCACTTTTTATTGCTGGTCAAGATATAAATTATACTATATTTTGCTACCTACTATGGATTCAAACTCGATGGCTCTACCTACATTTTTTCAATGTTTTGTAGATAGAGAGAATTACGATAATTAATTACGTAACATAATGAACATCACAAAAAATATAAATCCTCTTTGGTCCTCTAATTAATTAATTACAAATTTTACCATAAAAAAACATCAATTACAATATTATTGATGTAAAAGTCCTTTTATCACGGGATAAGTGACTTCGATAATTAATTTCAACGACCTCCTTGCCCGTCAATACCGAAAATTAAAAAGATAATCTGTCAAATCATTATTTCAATCTGTCAAACATCTCATTACCGCGGGTAAAATATGAAGCGCGCGTTTTTCATCGACGGGGCAAACCAAGATGGCGGCAAGCTCTTAGCACCCTATTTTTCTGTTCTTGCCACCCCCGCCCTCTATTTATGCACCCCCTGTCGCTATGCGAGTGCACCAAGTTTTATTTCGGTTTAAAATAAAATTATTTCGTACTTTTTTGATGCTAATACTTTTAATTGGTAGAGTTTTAGTATTAAAACCAAGATGAGTTAGAAAATGTAGGCTAATTATGGTTTTGTTAAAGGTAGTTGCAGAATATTTTAATGTTTGAAATTTTTAATAATTATTTTGTAATAAGCTCCGTAGTATTTTATTTTTAATTAGAAGTTCAGTATGCTTATACTCTATCTCTCTGCTATAATGCTATCAATTTAAATTCTTTTGGTCAAATGAAAAATTTTGTTTAAGTACATCTAGATTCTAGATCAACAAGATGAATTTAAACGAAGTATAGTTTTTTACATAATATTTTGAAATTTTTAATTTTAGTAAGTACCTACATTATATAGTAACTCTATAAAATTTGTTCTGTAATGGAAAGATTATGATAACTAATTGTATTGGAATTGTTTTAAAACGACTTAAATTACTAATATCAAGACTTAGGTAGGTATCATATTAAAAATATCTAGCAATTAGGTATGTAAGTCTATTATAATATGTCATAATGTTTTTAAGACTTTCATTAAAAACTTTTGAGTAGATAGATAAAAATAACTACTTTGAAAGCTGTTTGAAAGATTAATTTGAGTTCTAAATGTTTTCTGAGACTACAGTAATAGAAACGTAAAACGCCAGCTTACGCACAAATTATAAAAATTTATTGTGCGGGAACCGTACATTTTCCGGGACAAAAAGTATCCCTTGTCCTTTCCCGAGACTCAAAGTATCTCCATACTAAAATTCATCAAAATCGATTGAATAGTTTACGCGCAAATCATAAAAGTATATTATGCAGTAACCGTACATTTTTCCGTGACAAAATGTATCCTATGTCCTTTTTTGGGACTCAAAGTATCTCTATACCAAATTTCAGCAAAATTAGTCCAGCCGTTTACGCGTGATATCGTGAACTCGTGACCACGGGATAATACAATGTACAAAACCTACTAGGTCTCCATGACGCTCGAGTGACTACAAAAATAGCAACCCCCCCCCCCCCCCTCCTCTACTACTATGGACGGAGTTTCTCCGAAACTAGACTGATATTATAGAATTCGGCACAAGAAATAATTGTAAGGTTCCTGCGTTATTTGCAGCACGAAGTCCTAACTGTGGATCCCTAAACAATAACCATCAATTCCAAAGTACTTACTATTGAAGAAATTGATTGACTGAGCTAGGTAACTTGGTCGCGTTATGTTAAGGGCCCTCTCTCCCTAAATTAGCAGGTCGATTGTCTGTCAGTGCGAATATCGACGTAAATGACATTAAAATAACATTCATAACAGCGCGCCTTGTACGGTGGCGGTTACGACGCTCGCCGCGTCCATGATAGGGCGAAATAGGAGAAAAAACCTTTTTGAGGCTTAATATAATACATATTTCAAAAAAGTAAAAAAACCAAATTATTAACTTATGTATTGCAAAGCAGTAGATATTTTTTATATATTCTTTTGATAAATAATGAAGGAGTGAAGTGGTTTCATTCAACGATTTGGAGGTGATTTGGTTTTTTATTTCTTCATTATGTGATACCGATAGAAAAAATATGGCAAAACCAAATTACGTATCATATCATGTAGATTACTAATTATTTTTTTCAGGTATAATTTCTCTGTTTATGCTGATGAAAAGTTGTTTCATCTGCACGCTTTTTTCGAAAGAGCAGCCTTAAACCCAGCCGGCAGCCGACAGTTCACAACCATGGACGTATAAAGACGGACGGAGTCCCACCATACACAAAACTGTGTCCTTCAGAGTCAGCCAGCTGACTGCATGTACACGGTCCGCACGCACACATTCTTACGCTAGTCCATACCATTTGACAGGCGTGTGTGCGTGGCCGACTTTGAAGACACAGTTCTGTGTATAATAAGACTCCGTTCGCCTTTTTTTCTACGTTCATGTTCACAACATTGAATTGACATAGCCCGACCAAAAGACAAAGGTGCTCCATCTGCCTAGGAATCAGCTTCTCTGATAGTACTTAGCTTTGACGGTGACTTTTACCAAACATTATGCACGGGATTTCCCACAAGTGACTTTTTATAAGCATTTGCGATGTCAGTCTTAATTTTTTTTCTAGCTTCGTTGTCTAAACTATCGAAAACATGTTGACTAAGTACTGTGTGTACCTTACGAGTCAATATTACTTGTCGCCGGTTAGACGGTCAAATTATCATCAATCTGATCCATCAATCCGGTTACCGGTATGGATTGACGTAAATTTGATCGTCTAACGCACGGATTGATGGATTGATCATATTTTTAATATGAACTTTTTATAACCATCAATATTTCATCAATCAGACTGACACAAGATTGATGGATCAGATTGATGAAAATTTGACCGTGCAACCGGCGACATTAATTAAATAATCTTCGTTGTCAAGAATGATTTGTATGACAATTTTGACAGCCCACATATTATTTGACATGACATAATATTCGATAACTCTATGTAGGTAGGTTAGCATAGGCTATAGGCAAAAATAACAGGTCATGGAATTCCATACTTTTGCATTTTGTATGCAGTTTTTGTTAATTTAGCTGACTACAGGAAACCATCCTGTAGTTAATAAAATTAATATTTAAAAGAACTCGTATAAAGCTTCAAAGACTTTTATTAATTAATATAATTAAAAGAAAATAAAGCGAGGTTTCTTTTCGTCTCAATATGTGCTTCTTTTTGATGTCGCGCGTATTTACAGATACTAACGACCCCTGCCGCGTTTTCACGCCGAGTCTACTTGACAGAAAAAAATGGCCTAATGCTAAATTTATAGTATTTTCAATATAAAAAAACATTTTTTTTTTACAAGTTCGTAGATAAATAAGATTCATAAAAGTGTGGGATTTGAGACATAGGTATTGTATCAACGCGCAACGTTATACTGCATCATGTGTTTTGACATTATAACGTAGAATTTAAGTCGTAGATATACGTATAGCCTGGTATGGAGCCTATGTCAATTAACGATGATTTTTATCAAAACCTACTCAAATACTTTATAGTCATGGGCGCCGGCAGGGGGGTGCCAGGGGATGCACTTGCACCCCTTGGGAATCTCGGGATCAACAGGAATTATTGAAATAAAAAGCCGTCTGTAGCCCTATTACCATGCCGTACAAAGATAGTTCGTAATGTTTAAATAAATAATTGTATCAAAATAAGAACCTGCCACTGGTGTTATTAAAATCGAAAAAGTTACAAGTTATTATGAATATCGATTTAAATATTTCAATAATCGTAAAAAAAAACACATTTTCTTTTGTTACCAATCACCTGTATCCTTCAGTTCACCTGACGTTAAAAGCAATCACCCATTATTGTGCAATTTAAATATTAAAATGGCCACATTAAAATAAAATTACTCTAAAATTATAACCTATTTGGAATTCATATTTTAATAGGCAGGTACGCTATGTATATCTATTATTATATTAATAACTCGGGTAGCCTTGGTATGTAAAATAATTAAAATTGAAATGGACATAAAAAAATCTAAATGTTGCCAGCACTTTCGTGTGCCAGTTTGGTGCGACAACTGGCCACAATATATACATATAAAACTCAAAGGTGATTGATTGACATGTTGATCTATCAACGCACAGCCCAAACCACTGGACGGATCGGGCTGAAATCTTGCATGCAGGTAGATGTTATGGCGTAGGCATCCGCTAAGAAAGTTTGTATATAATAATACTTCTTAACGCGAGCGAAGCCGCGGGCAAATGCTCGTAAAAAATAAAGACTTCTTTCTAAGGACTCAAAGTATGCCTTTATGAAACTTAATCCAAATCGGTTCAGAGCTTTAAACGCATGATGGCATAATACCTATTGACACTCGACAGACTCACATCTAATAAATTATTAAGTATGGATTTTAAATATTCAGTAGTATGAATATTAAAAGTAAATAAATTACCAATCGTTAATAAATAATAAGCAGCAACTTATGCGACATACTTAATGAATAATGATTATTAAAAAAATATCATAATAATATTATTGAGTTAAGGAAGGACATGTGCAATATACGCAACATACATTATACATAGGTACCTAATAATAATTGTGGACGCCACATTGTATTTTTGTGATTCTGCAAATTATGTTTAGTGCAGCTGAAATAAGAAAATATCTACGAATAATGAAACCTAAGGAAGAGTAACTCCGTCAAAAAATATGCTCCAAAATACTTGTCAAAAAAGTGTACCTTAGGTTCACTTTTCATACATTTGCAATATTTGTGACCTTGAGCGGTATAAAGGCTGACGTTACATGACAGTTCGAATGGAACCAAATTTTAAACTGTATTAGTATGGGAGTTACGTTTCCTTAGGTTTCATTATTCGTAGGGAAATATATAAGTAGCTGTTTAAAAAATTATTAAAAAAATATTTATGAACAATTTTCCTTCTGACTTAATGGTAGTGTCATTTTGAGTGGTACTTTGTACTTACTATACCCACGCCATTGAAAACGTCATCCAAGAGCCACATAATCCTCGTAAGGATTTTACGTTTTATTTTCACTTTTGTTTTAACAACATGAAAAAATCGTATACTTAATACTATGAGAAATATACAGCATTATTGGTTCTAATTCTATCTCTAACAGTCTTACATTATATAAATATTAGTACCTATCTACCTAATCATTCTAAATGTAGAATGCCTTCATGAATATAATATGCGAAAAAATATCTGTCTACTAGATGACGCCCGCAACTCCGTTGCGCCAAAATTCGTTCATGGCGCGAGAATCGTACATTTTTTCGGGATAAAAAGTATCCTATGTCCTTCCTCGGGACTTAAAGTATCTCCATACCGAATTTCAGCTAAATCGGTTCAGCGGTTTGGGCGTGAAGAGGTAACAGACAAACAGACAGACGGACAGACAGACAGACACACTTTCGCATATTTTATAATATTAGTACATTTATAATCTATTAGTATGGATTTGTATACCTGTCTGTTACCTCTTCACGCCCAAACCGCTTAACCGACATTGCTGAAATTTGGTGTGGAGATACTTTGAGTCCCGGGAAAGGACATAGGATACTTTTTATCCCGGAAAATGTACGGTTCCCACACCATAAACGAATTTTGGTGCTACGGAGCTGCAGGTGTCATCTTGTATTGAATATCTTTATTCTTAACGTATTCAGTAAGCTATTGTAATAGAACTAATAAAGTAACGAAAACTAGGAGCATAATATAGCGTGACTAAGTTGCATTATTTCTTTTACAACACGTAGGTAACTGCGGCAAAAAGTGCGTTGTTTTACTTTGTTGGCTTGATTAACTCACGATTCGCCTGCTTAATTATTTATTCTAGTTCCTATTTAGTCTAAAAAAAGTAAAATGTACGATGAAAAAATAAACTATACCTAGTTACCTTTAATGGCAGGGGGAATTTACAATTTTTACAAAGTAATAGCATATTTAGCTAAAAATCTAGAATTTATTTCAACATAATAATTAGATACATTAATTATTATGAAAATGAACAGTGCCCTGAATTAACTTTGAGTAAAGTTTTGATTTGGCATAATAGTTTATCCTCCTTTATCAAAATAACTATAGTACATTATATAATTATAATTATTGTGTAAAAATTAGACGAATCTACATCTCTAAAACTCTATAAATTGTGTAAAGCGAAAAATAGATAAAGCATTTCGAGAGTTGAAATTTATTTTAACTTACAAACGTAGTAAAATAGTAAAATGTACTGGCGCCAGCAACCCCTTATTGTAAAGGCAGCACGAGGCGAAGTAACGTAGGGGCACGTCACCCCCCCGGGGGCGCGACGAGGGAAGACACACCCCTAGCCGCCATCACATAATATTAAACTTATTATCACAACTTATAAGCACAAGTTTATACTTAAAAATATATTTTAAATTATATTTTTGTCTGTTTTGAGTTTAATAATAATGAAAAGTATTTTATGGCTATAATTAATTATTAACTTTTAATAAATTACTTGTACAATTAGATACTTTAATTTTAGGTACTTAATTGAAAATACTTTAGAACAACAAACTTTTGCGTCATGATTCAAAAATTAAAAAAAAAAAACTTTTTCAAAAATCGAACGTCAAAATGTCTGTCTTTGCTTTCTCGAGGATTCTTTTTTGCGCCTCCCTCCTTACGGGCCACCCCCGGCTTCTTTCTCTTATTTCCCGGGTTTTTTCGGTGGCCATTTTTTTCGCGCGTGCGCAGTCGCGGCTCAGCCGTCGAACGGCATCGATTTGTTCGGGTTATACATAAACCGAGGAGGCACGGTGCGCGCTTGCTGCTTTACCGACGGTGGAAAGACGGGTAATGATATTATGTATGGCTGTCAAAAACATCACTGTGTAATCGAGTGTTTCAGAAAGAAATTGTAAGAGAGCTTGGGTTCTGTTCATGTGGCCTCACAAAAAAAGATAATGAAATTAAAAACATTCTATTTTATTTTGCTAAGTTAGGAATTTAGACATAATATCATTATAGTAAGTATCTCCTTTAAGGGGCCGGGCTACCCTCGAAATTCTCATACATACGTAATACCAAAATCATTTTGTCATACGAAAATATTTAACATGTTTGAGTTATTTTTCAGCTTAAAATAGTAATTACTTAGGTTCCTGAACAAAAATTAACTTCAAAATATTTAAACACTAAAAAATACAGTAAAACACTAAAAAATATATAAATAAATAGTAAATTTACTACAAAATATTTAAATACTAAAAAATATTTTGTAGAGTTGAAATATTTTGTAGTAAATTTAATATTTATTTATATATTTTTAGTGTTTTATTCTATTTTTTAGTGTTTAAATATTTAGTAGTAAATTTAGTAAAAAAAAATTAAACACAAAAAAAAAAATCACTGTTTAAATATTTTGAAGTTAATTTTTATACAGGAACCTAGGTAATTACTATTTTAAGCTGAAAAATAACTCAAACATGTTAAATATTTCCGTATGAGAAAATGATTTTGGTATTACGTATGTATGAGAATTTCGAGGGTAGCCCGGGCTCTTAATAGTCTATCAAGTATCAACGCAAATGAAAAAATTCTAGTGTTGCAGGTTCTCTAACGATTTACCTACATTATAATTTATAGATAATTAATATTACTAATAATTAATATTATACCTAAATATTATGTTTAATAATAATATGGTTCCCATTTCACGCCTACACCGCTTAAAATATTTTGAAGATCTTTAGAAATAAATTAAGATGCGAAAAGATTTCAACCTGGGAAATTGGAAAAATGTTCGGTTCGCCGGGACAAACAAAATTTCGCCGTAACGAGGTTCCGAGGCATACAAATTATATATAACTATAGTTCTACCAGAATCTAATGGCAAATTTTGACTGCAGATTAAAAAAATATCCTTGATGATTGGATAAAATATATATTTGCATGTTTCACACACAGAATCAGCCGCTATAAGGAAAAAAAAGATCAAAATATTTTATTCCAATTACCTCGGTATTGCTAAAGTCAATTTATTTTCTCACTTTTTGCCATCACGTTCTGCTAGACCTATAAGATTATTATATAAAGTATATAACAATCAAAAAAAGTTATAACTTATAAGTTATAACTAATGTCATTATTCAGTACCTACCTAATTGTAGCGAGGGTAGATGAAAAACCGCGATTCCGTCAGTCGCCGACAGAGGCGCAGCGATTTCCGGTTTGGCCGGAAGTGGGCCCGGCACTTCCGCCCGTAATGTCATTCACCCCGGGGTAATGGAGTGGTAGATTATTTAATAGGCAAAGGGCAAAGGTTTTTAGGTATGATTACAGTATGATTAAATATGGAAAATTCAAACAATAATAATTGTCGGAATTTTAGAACATGTTTCAAACTCATGCTTTGATGAGCGTAACTATGTCAGTCAGTCTTTCGGTTGCCTACGGAGATTCCGTAATTTACCGTATTTAGGGGCTTATAAACTAAATTTGAAAGCTACAAAGTTATGATAAAAATACAGCAATAATCTTCAGCATATCAACATTCCTTTCCACGTTTTAAATTTTCTGTTTTTGTTTATTATACTAATGATATCAGCTTCCAAAGTAAAATCGATTTATTAAAATTCAAGCATACATTCAGCATCTCTTTAGTATTGTCACATGTCCATTGTCCACATGTAATCCATATTATGATGCCTTAAGGCCATCCCCCGAGCAAACGACCTTGACCATACATTTGCCGCGTCGCGTCGCCAAGATCGCACCAAAACCCTATTTTTTTTACTTAAACTAAGATAAGTAAAAAGATTGGGTTTTGGTGCGATCTCCGCGACGCGGCAAATGTATGGTCAAGGTCGTTTGCTCGGGGGATGGCCTTAATGCATCATAATATGGATTACATGTGGTTGAACTTAATAATATTCATGATTGTCTTGTAAACGCTATAGCTACTACATTTTACGTAGTTATACCTAAAAAACAAACTTTAGATAAGTAAGGTAGTTTTCTGTCATTTTTAGATTGCATCAATATGACTCTACTTAATATTTTAAGAAAATATTTATTTAGTACCATACTTGATAAGTAAAACAAGGAAAAATGTTTTCACCTGTTTTTTAACTGATTATTTTTTATGATTCTTCTTAGTTATCTATAAAATTGTAAATATATTTGATATTATGACAATTCAATAGATAACTGAGGGCCGGGACACAAAAACACGGCACGACGTCGTACGGTGCCGTACGGCACCGTGTCGTGGGAATCCAACACGCGTGTCGTAAAAAACCACGGTAAGGCGTCGCACGGCGTCGCACGGCGCCGTACGGCGACGTACGACTCGCGTCGTAGAAACTCACGTTCATTCAAGATGAGGCGACGTCGTACGACGCCGTGCCGTGGTTTTTTACGACGCGCGTCGTGGATTCCCACGACACGGTGCCGTACGGCACCGTACGACGTCGTACGACGTCGTGCCGTGTTTTGGTGTACCGGCTCTAAAAAGATCGTATTTCAAAATGCATAACTAGCTGTTGCCCGCGACTCCGTCCGCGTGGACTTCGGTTTATAGTGCACAGTCGTTCCCGTGTCCGTGAGAATGCCGGGATAAAATGTATCCTACATTATTACACAGTCTCAAAATTTCAAAGCTTCGTAACCTTTGGCACTTTTGGCATCCTTCCTCAGGCTCTAGACTCTAGACTGCAATGGTCCCCAACCTTTTTTTCATGCGGGCCACAAACATGTGTTGGTCTTGGTGTCGCGGGCCGCAACAAAAATTTTTTTGGGTAAAAAAATAACTTTCTTTAAAATTAACGATTTAAAAGTGGAAAAGATTTCACGACTATCACGACGACTTTACATTATTTTGTCGATGGCCGTGAATTTCAAAATGGTTTAACATCATGCGGGCCAAAAATAAAGCCCCGGCGGACCGCGGGTTGGGGATAGCGGCTCTAGAGTGATAAAATCTCTCTAAACTATATTCTGTGTACTTTCATTAATATACAATCGGTTCAGTAGTTTTGCCGTGAAAGCGAGACAAATAGACATACTTCCGCATTTTTACAATAATAGTACCTATGGATTGTGTTTACTTAGTGTTTAATAAAATTCTACCAATCAATTTCGACTCGCTTTTGAGGCATAAATAGTAAATTTTGAGCCTCTGACGAAAAGAGGACAAAGACAACGAGAGACAAAGAGGTTTTGTAAGTTTAAGGTGTCTACTGTCTGTGTGTGTGTCTGTCTATACCAGGGGTCACCAATTAGTTTCGCTCGGGGTCCGTTTTAAGAAATAAAATGACCGTCGCGGTCCGCACATTTAAAATAATCGGCCAAGTGCGAGTCGGACACGGAGAGTTCCGTACCGTTATCGAACAAAAATAGGCCAAAAATGGTGTTATTTGTATGGAAGCCCCCCTTAATGTTTATTTTATTTAAATTATTTTATTTAAAAGTTTACATATAGGTGAGGCCTTTGTAAAAATTTCAAGTGCCTACCTGTCGTCATTATTGATATGGAGCAAAAAAGACGCGCGTTTGTTGTATGGGAGCCTCCCTTAAATAGTAATATTATTTTGTTTTTAGTATTTGTTGTTTATAGTGGCAATAGATATACATAATCTGTGAAAAATTCAGAAGTCTAGCTATAGCGGTTCTTGATATACAGCCTGGAGACAGGCAGACGGACGGACGGACGGACGGACAGACGGACAGACAACGAAGTCTTAGTAATAGGGTCTCGTTTTTACCCTTTGGGTACGGAACCCTAAAAATAAATAAACAAATATAGTTACGGAAATTACAAAGGTATTTGTATCAATGAGAAAAGTGTCAATTTTTGTTGCTAACATGTTCATCAGTATTCAGTATGTCGAGACCGAAATTAATTTTTAACGAAGTTCATCTTCGAACTTGCTCGGTCCGCACACAATGTGTCGGCGGTCCGGATGCGGACCGCGGTCCGCCATTTGGTGACCCCTGGTCTATACTCTATATCTACTTTATAATAGCATCGTGGCTTTCAAACGGGTAGGCCGATTTTGTTACATTTTTTTGTTTGCAAGTTGTTATGATCGAGATTCGAGAGTGTTTTTGATACATAACCTCTATCGAAATAACTAATTTTATTAAAGCTTATAGACCGTATACTGTATCGTCGTATGTCGCCGTACGACGCCGTGCGACGCCTTACCGTGGTTTTTTTACGACGCGCGTCGTGGATTCCCACGACACGGTGCCGTACGGCACCGTACGACGTCGTACGACGTCGTGCTGTGTTTTTGTGTCCCGGCTCTAAAAATATCGTATTTCAAAATGTTATGATCTACTAGAGGACGCCCGCAACTCCGTTGCGAAAAAATTGGTTTATCACGACGGAAAAGTACATTTTTCCGGGATTAAAACTATTCTATGTCCTTTCCCGGGACTCCATGTCAAATTTCAGCAAAATCGGTCCAGCGTTTTAATCGTGAAGAGGTAACAGACAGACACACTTTCGCATTTATAATATTAGTATGGATTGATCTAATAACACAAAAATGTAAACAAATCCTGCTAGCAGTGACGGCTAACTCCGTGTAGAGCTGACTCTATTACACTCGAGTCTCGACACTCGGTAGTTTTTAACCGACTTCCAAAAAGGAGAAGGTTATAATACCTATATGTTAGGTGTGGTTTTTTTGCGTTATAAATCCAATCAATTATTATGATACAGCTACAGTAACAAATTACAGCCAAAAATATCTATTTATATGTCATTGTTATTAAAAACGAATAAACATAGCTTTACTTTGACAATGATGCCCGAAACTTAGTTTATCGGGCGAAAACTTTATTTTACTTGCATTTTCCGAAACAAAGACTAAAATAATTATGTCCTTTCTCAGGACTTTACATTTGCATAATTTAGAATATCAGTATACTGATATTCTATCTAGGTGGAAACTTCTGTAAAATGGTAGACACCTAAAGCTGTCAGCAAGCTATGTATACAGTATACGGTATATAAGCTTTAATAAAACTAGTTATTTCGATAGAGGTTATGTATCAAAAACACTCTCGAATCTCGATCATAACAACTTGCAAACAAAAAAATGTATTAAAATCGGCCTACCCGTTTGAAAGCCACGATGCTATTATAAAGTAGATATAGAGTATAGACAGACACATACACAGACAGCAGACACCTTAAACTTACAAAACCTCTTTGTCTCTCGTTGTCTTTGTCCTCTTTTCGTCAGAGGCTCAAAATTTACTATTTATGCCTCAAAAGCGAGTCGAAATTGATTGGTAGAATTTTATTAAAAACTAAGTAAACACAATCCATAGGTACTATTATTGTAAAAATGCGGAAGTATGTCTATTTGTCTCGCTTTCACGGCAAAACTACTGAACCGATTGTATATTATTGAAAGTATACAGAATATAGTTTAGAGAGACTCTATCACTCTAGCGCCGCTATCCCCAACCCGCGGCCCGCCGGGGCTTTATTTTTGGCCCGCATGATGTTAAACCATTTTCAAATTCACGGCCATCGACAAAATAATGTAAAGTCGTCGTGATAGTCGTGAAATTTTTTACACTTTTAAATCGTTAATTTTAAAGAAAGTTATTTTTTTACCCAAAAAAATTTTTTGTTGCGGCCCGCGACACCAAGACCAAAACATGTTTGTGGCCCGCATGAAAAAAAGGTTGGGGACCATTGCAGTCTAGAGTCTAGTGCCTGAGGAAGGATGCCAAAAGTGCCAAAGGTTACGAAGCTTTGAAATTTTGAGACTGTGTAATAATGTAGGATACATTTTATCCCGGCATTCTCACGGACACGGGAACGACTGTGCACTATAAACCGAAGTCCACGCGGACGGAGTCGCGGGCAACAGCTAGTTATACAGTATAAACTTGCACTTTTCCACTATATTTTGTATTTTTTAACAAAAATTACTAAAACAGTTTTAATTTATTACCATTCAAACAATAATGATCAATTTGCAACATACGGCACTGGCGCCACCTTTTCGGTAATGTCCTTCAGGTGCGGCCACACCTGTCCGCTTTCTCCCGCGTGAAAATAATTAAATTGTTGCCATAACATGCGGCGATTAATGTGGCAACAGGAAATACTGCGAATTGCATTTTAGCAATAATTTAATGGCGATATAAATAAGGCTTAATTGTTTAATTGGTCGTTAATTGTTAACTGGTTGATTAATGATTAAAGTTATCAAAGTTTTCGTAGGAAGGTATTTAACACATAAATCAAAATTGACTGCATTAAGTTACTGCGTAAACAATAAACATAGGTCTGTGGTAAATTGAGATCGATTAGATCTATCAATCATTAAAAACATTTTTATTTGCAATAAATATAATTGTAGGTACAAGAAGGTTAAATCTTGTTATGCATGTACCATACTTATTCCTTTTTTAAATAAAAATGTTTTTATTGAATGACTATAATAATATAGTCATTCAATAAAAACATTCCTATAAAATATTTCTATAAAATAAAATTCTATTATTATATAAAAATAATAGATAATTTTAAAAATAAAATTAAAATTACTTTAAAAGGCAAACTTACCACAAATGAAAAAGCCGTCACCACTACCACACTTGGTCCCGTATCGGGCGACGAGATAACTGAGTCCATGCAAATGAGGCCCAAAGTCCAGGTGGCCTCCAACAAAGGGATAAAGCACATATTTAGGACAATTCCTTTGCTGACCCTAAAATCCCTTAATATTGGATTTGGTATGTGGGAACATACCAAATCCAACCTTACCTCTCTAGTTTTAGGCTTCAAATTCCAATGTACTCGAAAGGGTTAATTTATTAATCATTATTTGCCCAGCGTCCATTGTGATGACCCCAAATCTTTGCCAAACAAAAACCTTAGACAAAGCGCTCAGGTAGGCAGCTGCATTTCGCAATTTTACTAACTGACCTACGAGCAAAAAGTGTCTAAAATCCTAATGGTCTTTAATCTCTATAATTCTCTATTGTCTATTTAAGTTCCGGGACGTGCGCTTAATTTTATAAGTAGGACCTAAATTTAAAAAAGCAATGATATGAAAATAATTTTTGACACAGCTGTTCTTAAAGTAAGTAAAAGTCAGATAGTTTTTGACGGTTTCTGCAACGATATCAAAATACGTTCTACGTTCTAGTTCTATGGGTTTCTGTAGACTGCAGTTAATAGATTAAGTATACCGTGTATAATGTAGTATATAATTATTTCGTTTCAAGTCATTACTCTAAACTTGTGTTGAACACGTTAGATATTAATACCAGTAAAACATAATAATATGTAAAACAGTATTCTGAATAAAGTATAAGTAATTAATTGTAGATTATAATTATTGTCGTCGTGCAATTTAAAAGCTCAAATGACTAGTTGTAGCGCCACCTAGTGCGTTTCACTGCAACTAATTAAAAAATACATTTACATTCCGCTATGCAACAACAGATGGCGCTTTTGAAGGTTTGAGTCTTGAGTACGGTTATGAGAAAGAGTGGATTATGAATATTTTTTATTTTAAAACAACAAATTCAACGTTCTCCTTATCTTCTTCCCTCCTTCTGTCTTCTTTATCGTCTAAATATACGTTCATCATCTGACAAGAACACAACGCTGTGCAGTTTTTGCACTTTTTATCTTCTTTTTCGTCTGTCTTCTGTTCTTTGACGGGTGGGCTGCAGCAGAAGTCTGTGTCTAGGCCCATTTTCTCTCCATCCTCCAGGGTTTGCGGTAGATGATGGTTCAGGGTTTCCGGGAGAAGTAGACTAGCAATGCCACCAGCGACTAGCAGCGCACCCATGATGATGAGAGGTAGTACCATTATGTCGGAGCCCTGTAATTAAAAAATGAAATTCAGAGTTAAATACGTAGACGTACGTAGAGTACTTACTTAATGCAAAATGTGCCTTCTTTTCTTCTTAATATTATTTAACTACTTAATATAATAGTGAGGGAGCCCTAGAACTTTTTTTTTTATTACTAACAAGCAAATTTTTGTGAGTAGCTCCATTTTAATAAGACAAACAACTTTTTTATTTGCGAAAAATCTTGAAAGTGGTAGCTAACAGAGATACTTAGAAAGAATTTCATACTTTGATTTGATGGTCCTAAAATATGATTGTTCTATTTGTAGGACAATATTACTCTTAAATTATGTAACTATTAACCTACCAATATACAAAAAACCGGCCAAGTGCGAGTTGGACTCGCCCATGAAGTGTTCCGCAGCAGCAATAAGGTTTATTTTTATAAAATTAAAAGGTTTTGATTTATTTTTATATTTTAGTTGATTTAATTAAAGTTAAATTGGTTTACCATTTATGACGTATAAAAAAACTACTTGTTAGATCTCGTTCAAACCAATTTTCGTTGGTAGTTTTTATAATAATGTGCATTATATATATTTTTTATAGAATTATCATACCCCTACTTTAGAAGTTAGAGGGGGGGACACACATTTTATCACTTTGGAAGAGTCTCTCTCGCAAACTATTCAGATTAGAAAAAAAATTATATTAGAAACCTCAATATGATTTTTGAAGACCTATTCATAGATACCCCACACGCATAGGTTAGACGAAAAAAAATTTTTTTTGTTTCAGTTGTACCTATGGGGACCCCTAAAATTTTTAATATTTTTTCCATTTTTGTATAAAAATCTTAATGCGGTTCACAGACTACATCTACTTACCAAGTTTCAATAGTATAGCTCTTATGGTTTCGGAGAAAAGTGGCTGTGACATACGGACGGACTGACAGACAGACAGACAGACATGACGAATCTATAAGGGTTCCGTTTTTTGTCATTTTGGCTACGGAACCCTAAAATCAGGTCACGGAACCCTAACCCCGTTTTAGGGTACCGTAGTCAACAAAGTTTTGTTGATTACAGAACCCTAAATGGAACCCTAACCAGCAGATTTTTTGTATTTTGGTAGGTTAATTAGAACACTTTTTTGACGTATTCTATTTTATTTTATTTTAATTATAGTTATATAATTTAAGAGTAACATTGTCCTACAAATAGAACAATCCATATTTTAGGACCATCAAATCAAATTAAGAAATCTTTTCTATATCTGTTAGCTACCACTTTCAAGATTTTTCACAGATAAAAATATAGTTGTTTGTCTTATTAAAATGAAGCTACTCACAAAAATTTGCTTGTCAGTAAAAAAAAAATGTTCTAGGGATCCCTCACTAGAATGCAATGCACACGGGCGCCATCCTCTAGGAGCGCTATATTCAGTGGCATTTTTTGTCTACTAAAAATGTAAAATTACCTGCAGTACACCTGATGATGATTTATTCGAAACCGGTCGTGTATATAACAATGTTGTAATAAATATATTATTAAATAATGTGGAATAAGTGCAAGGAAAGTGTATAATTATTTAATCTTTAGGGGTGCAAAAACCAAGGTCCCAAAAAATTTGCCTAAAGGGGCGCCAAAATCCTTTTTTTGCACACAGGCGCCAGTAGACCTCACGGGGGCCCTGGAATCAACTTCCCCGATAGTACTTATGTAGTCAATTTTTGCGGAGAATAACCTTCTTTTAATTGTAAATTTTTCCTCACCAAATAATTAACCAGCGGTATGAATATAGGTCCCAGCATGCCCAGCACTGAGCTGAGACTCATGCCGAGCCCTCGCACCACCGTGGGGTACAGCTCAGACGCCATGAGCGGCAGGACAACGAAGGCGGAGGAGATGCCCATCTTACCCACGCAGTAGAGGCCTAGGGTTACGTTGGTCTCTGAAAAGTAGATTAAATTAAATATTTATTCGGTCAATACTAAAATATTACGCAATACGTTATATTGCACAATAAAATTGCTCGTCTAGGGGACCGCTAAGATATAACTTTAATCTGCTTTAATGCATCTTTGAAACGAAAAATATATTTCTCTTGTTGTATTTATTACGTCATGTTAAATCTTTGTTCAAATCTTTCGGCAAAGTTTTTGGATGCGACTAGACTGTCTGAATAAAATAACGCTTGTGAAAAACACCATCCACTGTCACATTGCACTTTCATACAATATTTCATACAAAAACAATACTTTCGAAAACTATAACACTCACCATGCTGCACCAAGAACGTAGTCAAGCAGGCGACTCCTCCAACCACCATGCTCATGCACAGCGTCCACCTCCGCCCGAGCCGCTCCATGGACGGCCACAGGAACAGATACGTCGGCAGCTCCACAATACCAGCAAGGAAGAAGTTGAGAAACTCGTCACCACCCAACACAGGAGCATAATACGACAGACCGACATACACGCTGGTGTTGGTGAACCAGATGAATGTGATGATGATAGTCTTCTTCCTCAAGTTTGGGGTTCTAAAGAGGTCTAGTATGCCGTACTTTCTCGCTTTCTCCATCTCAAGGTCCTGTTTCAGTTTGTCCGATTCGTATTTCCGTTTGAGATGCACCATGTAGTTTGCGGGAAGGGATTTCCCGTTTATCCTGGAAATTTAATATTTTAGTCTTTTAATAGGCGTGCATTATTATTGATGAGAAGATCCATGCTCTCTATACAGACGTTAAGGTTATAAGGACGAGGATAAAAATTGTATACGTCTACATAATATTTCGACTCATATTGTAAAGCTTTGTTACTGACTCTTCTTGAGGTTTGAATACCAACGAATTAATAAAAATAAACCCGGCTGACATAGGCTAGAATCTATGTTAGCCGCGTTTATATTTGCGTTGAATATTGGTACTGAATCTTGCATTTTCAAGCTTGCATTATCAAATAAGCAACAAACACTTTTTGCTTGGAACTATCCTTAAAATAGATACTTTTACACTTTATCTCCACTCACCTCGCCATACGTTTCAGTATATGCTCAGCCTTCTCAAACTGTCCTCTCGCCAGCAACCACCTTGGACTTTCCGGCATGGGCCAGATGCAGAGGAAGAAGGCCACAAACGGCAGAGTACTAGCCAGGGCCAGGTATCTCCAGTCTCTCACCAGGTAGACCACACCAGCCAGAAGGATCAGACCCATGGAGTAGGCTATGTTAGAGAGAATCGTGCAGAGCGTCCTGCATTTTGGACCGACGAGTTCTATGGCTGAAAATGTTTTTAACAATTTGATAAAGTCTTAGTAAATTCGGAATTGTAAATAATATGAGCGAAACTCCTGATAATAATGAGTTAAGGGGTTGTGCGTAATCGACCGAACGATAATATGAAGTAGGTAAAGACATCAACAGCTGTAATGTTGAAACTTAATATTAATTATTAGTATCCATGAATCTATCCATTTTTTCCATGAAAAAATTTACTGACACCGCCGCGGCACTGGTCTTATGAAATTTGGTATGAAAGTACTTTTAGTCTCTGCGGAAATTCGCCACGACTTAGTATAATAGAATTTCTGAGTGAACGAACAAAATGTGAAAGGGCTACTTCTAGTGAAGGCTGTTAAATGCTTACCCAAAACATACGGTGTGGCCATAATAGCAGGAACCGTGAACCCAACTCCGATCCTGTATATGATCCATATGTAGTAGTTCTGGGCGAACGCAGTGGCCACACCGAAGACGCACTCGATAAACAGATAGATGAAGAAGGAGGGCTTCCGGCCGAAGGTATCTTGGAGGTAGCCAAAGATGTAGTTCCCTATGATGCCTCCAACAGCCAGCAATACTAGGCCAAGCGTTGGCAAGAAATCTTTGGTGCAGACTAGACTCCACTGGAAAACATAATAGACCTTGTTTGTAAACATTATGACATGATATTGTGATGCTAGTTAAATGCTGTAGGCTTTAAAATATATTGCTTTCTTTCTCAAAGTTTGCTCTTGTCTCATAATTTACCAAATCTTCCCTATAAGGTGCAGGCGCAGTGTATTTGGTAATTCAAAATTCACGAATGCAGGAACTACTTACCTCAGTAACAATAGTGCTCTTATACACATCCCTATCGAAAGTCCATCCATTGTTACAGGGTATGACTTCCGGATCCCTGTCTATCAGGACATCGTCGATGCTGGTGTAGTTGGCCAGAATCACCGTATAGTTCAAGTTGTACATCGTACATTGTGAGTATTCTAATTTTCCGTTACGTAGTTCTTGTGGTATGCTGCAATCAGAAAGAGAACTCCTTAGAACAAGCTAGAATGCAGAAGAATGTTCACAGTTTCAAATAATTAATGATATGTTCAGATAGGTTGATAAAAGAGAAGATGAGAAATAATGCAGAATGAACACGAAAAATATGCCTTAATATCTACGTCTACATTTAAATATTAAGTATATCTGTTATGCTATTGACGCAAAAGACAAAGAATATAGACATTAGACAACAAAACAAATAAGACGTAAGACAGTTATAAGAATAAAGATAGATAGAGAGCAGATAGTGAAACAAGTAATTCTTATAACTGTCTGATTGCGGCCATAATCATGGAACGCTTAACATTAAAGAGGTATCTTCGCAAGTAAGACGAAGAAACCCTACCTCAAATTCTTCGCAAGTTCCAAGTCCACACCATCCAGCTCAGGCACACGGCACCAATGCTTCACATCAGCTGCCATAAACAGCTGCGCGTACGCATGAAAACCGCACGGTATCACAGCAGGTAGCAGGATGAAGTAGATCACCAGTTTCTGGTATTTACCAAATTCTCCCACGTCTTCCAAGATAGCGTCGAAATCCATAATCTCACCTGGAAGTTTCGAGCTTTGTAAGTATATTAGTAGAGGATTCTGGAGGTTTGGAGTTTTGTAAGTAGTTATATAATAAGTTATAGATGAAATGATTTATGGTACATGGTAGATCCACGTAATTTGGTCAGGGCATGTCAAGCAGTTCAAGACCAGCTAAGTCACGACTTAACTGAACATAACCTGACTAAATAATGTAGGGTAGGTCTGCCTGATGGCACATAGATAGACCTAGGAATAAATTTATTTGATGGTAGAGCCTACTGGTGGCTTGAATACGGCTACGCTAGTTTCTAATCAAGTAAATACCTAATGCGTTCGTTTTACAACGTTACTTTTGCGATCACCACTAAGGTGTTTTCCAGTATACCTAAGTATTTACAAGTGTTATACAAAAAAAAATGTAAATTGACAAACAAAATATTAATTAAGTAACTTGATCATTATAATTAAAGATTTTTTCAAGTTCGTTTTAGGTTAGTTTTGACGTGGGAGAGCCATGCTTCGGCACGAATAGGCCGGCTCGACCGGAGAAATACCACGTCCTCACAGAAAACCGGCGTGAAACAGCGCTTGCGCTGTGTTTCGCCGAGTGAGTGAGTTTACCGGAGGCCCAATCCCCTACCCTTTTCCCTTCCCCACCCTTCCCCATTTCCTTCCCTACCCTTCCCTATTTCCTTCCCTACCCTCCCCTATAATAGGTAATAATTACCCCTTAAAAGGCCGGCAACGCACCTGCAGCTCTTCTGATGCTGCGAGTGTCCATGGGCGACGGAAGTTGCTTTCCATCAGGTGACCCGTTTGCTCGTTTGCCCCCTTATTGCATAAAAAAGGTACATCTAAAGTAGCACATCTGATCATGTCTAGCATTTAAAAAAATAGAATCGTCGCCAGCATAATTTATCATAATCTTACGTCTTCTAGCAGACTAGCAATAAACATAAGACATCAAATTTAGTAGGCACTAGGCATCCAATATCCATACTATCTACAAGCGATTCTATCAACTATCTCTACGTCGATTCTATCGACGATCACGGTCGTAACTCGTATATATGCGTATAGCGTTATGCGCAGCAAATGAATATTAAAATATGAAACTTTACGCAGATTTAAAGATGAGTATATAATAAATAATAATAATAATTGTCATATGTGCAATTGGAGACAGATCGTGTGTACGATACGATTTGTCATTTACGACGTACGATTTCTGATTTCTTCCTTATTATTGCTTTGGGTTTCCAGATTTATTAATGGACTTACCTTTTCTAATGAAGGTACGCCTGTGTCCAGCCTATGTCCACCAGTGAACTGTACATAAGTAGCGCAGTACTAGGGACCCTAAGCGCTACCGGTGAGATATACAGGGTGTAGGAAAAGATCTTTAGAAAAGGGGACAGATTTTTCCACATGGGATATTTTTTTAGGAATAGCTAAGAGGTTTCAGCTGTAACACTACTACTGTTACCTTTTGTCGATTGGTAATACTTTTTAAACTTGTAATAATTTTTAGACTTACCTAAGGTTTTCAAGGCAATTAAATAAAACGTTTTTTTTATTGTTTAAATGCGTAAATTATTAAAGAGTTACACAGTATCTAAATGATTATAATAATAAAAATCAAGAATAACATCCGTTTTTGGGTCCACCTGGATAACCAGTATTTAAAGCTTTTCTTCTATTATATCGTCCAATAATGCCAATAGATTTCCAAACTAGCGTCCCACCATCTACCAATCACCCTGTACCTCCAATGGGATGAGGAGCACAATTATTCCATTTGTCGGCCGCAGTCAGTCAATTCGATTAGTCTGATAATTGCTGTCCTGGTCCCTGGTCCCTGGGCCGGTCATCAAGGTCAATCAGCTAAGCGGGGCAAGGCTTAGGGGCCTTTCACTGGCTTCAGGAAGTAGGGATTTTGAGATTAAAGTAGGTCCTTAAGTACTTTAGGCAAATTGGTCCATAGGCAGGAGCTTCATAGTTTGGTCGAGTTATGACGTAGGCAGTGAATGCTGACTAAATAATTTGGCCCGATTATATCAAGCCGAACTGGGCTTGATATAATCGGGCCAAATTATTTGTAATCAATGTATCCAATAACTTTAAGTTAAGATAACTCGACGATTAGTGCTGCAACATGAGTTTTGGCCTCTGAAGAGCACGAACTCAGATAACTGAGTTCATGCTTATGTGTGCGTGCGCCGCATCTTGTCTAATTTGTAATTTGATACTAGATGACGCCCGCAACTCCGTTGCATCAAAATCCAGGGCCGGATCTACCATATGGCTATTTTGGCTTAAGCCCAGGGCTCCATGATTTCAAGGGCCTCCGCCGCCCAGCTAAGTCAAGTCAAAAATAGTAATGAGAAATAATTCTTAATTTTATTAATTTTTTGTTGGTATCCCTGAGATTCCTACGATCAAGGTTTTGGCACTACGAACTGACAGTTAAAATGTTGCAGCCCTAAATAGTTTTAGCCCAGGGCCCCGTAAGCTCACGGTCCGGCCCTGTCAAAATCCCTTTATCGCGCGGGAACCGTACATTTTCCCGGGATAAAACATATTCCTTGTCCTTTACTAGGGCTCGAAGTATACACTATAGACTTATCAAAATCGGTTCAGCGGGTTGGTTTGGTGAGGTTATGCAATTTTTTATTGAAACACAAGCGTACAAACAAATAAAAAATGGGAAATAAATAATTTATTCATAATCAAGCTATAACAAGCTCTACGACTCAGATCTTATGGCACATCTTCCTGTACCACTCCGGGTCATTATTCGCAGCGCTCTCTGGTCTTCCGTCCGTGTGCCGATAGTGGAACTCATTGACTCCCCTCCCTGGTACACCGTTGACTATGAATTTGCAGAAGCGTTCCACCATACGAGCCTCCCATTCGTCTGATACGTAGTGGATGGACTCGTATTCTACTAGAACCTGGAGAAAAAAAAAACAATTAAATGACTAAATTAATAAATAATTGGCAACACAATTATAAGACCGATTGGCGAAAATGAAGGAAGCAATCGCAACATGTGGCTCAGTGGTGAGCGCGTTGGTAGCTCAAGCCGGGGGTCGCGGGTTCGAATCCCGCCGACGTAACAAAAAGTTTTCAATGTTCCCGGGTCTGGATGTGTATTAAATATGTGTATGATATAATAAAAATCTTAAATATATGTATAGTATAATAAAAGTATTAAATATATTTACGTTGTCTGGTACCTGTAACACAAGTCCTTTAGGTACTTAACACGGGGCCAGACTGACGTGGTGTGAAGCGTCCATACATATTATTATTATTATTATGTTTCAAGAAATTGATTCATAAGCAGAACCATGTCATTTGGTCCGGATATGTTAATACAATGTCATCTAACGACTTGGCTAGCTACATATTACTTATCTGTGGGCCGAATAAATGACGTAGGGCCACTGTACCTATGCCTAGAATCAGCTTTTTCGATGGTACAATATCTACCTAAAACGTACTATAGGTAGCTATCATTAACCTATCATCGTCTATTAATAATCTTCCAGCAATGACCCATCTGATCACTGATCTAGTACTTTAACTACTTTAACTCAAGAAGACCCAAATCAAGAACCCTGCCCAATATCATTTCAGAGGTCTTAAGGTTATGCGTGGCCTCTACATTTCATTACCCAGACAAAGTTGTGGAGTAAAGTTTTAAATATTTTAACCTACGATAGTCTACAATGTAAGTTACAAACCAAAACTTCTAAACCTACCTGTACAGTATAAACCTCATCTCCAGCTTTCATCCTGAACGCGTAGTCTTTAGGTGGGGTTCCACCTTCTCCGTGCTGGTACAGCTCCATCTCCAGCCATTCTACAGGCACCATCTCACCGCTTGGCAGGTTCACTACTCCTGCTTCCATTCTGTATAATAGACAATATAAGGGTGTAAGTTGTAACAATACTAAGTGATAAAATATTGTGTGTGTGTGTGTGTGTCCCCTATAATTATAGAGTTTTGTGAAAGTAGCAGCGCAAATTGTTGCTTTTTTAAAATTATTTTAAGGGCAAATTCATGAAGTTTAGGCATTTCTCATAATACTAACATAGCAGTCAAAAATAAACCATTCAGCGCTGCTCTATGCGCTGCTACTTTTACAATGAACTCTATCCCACCAAAACATGAAAATATGTAAAAGGAGCCAAGCAAAATATTGCATAGCTATTCAATACTTCTATCGTAAAAAGTTTTCAGATCATATTCAAGCCAAGCCTTCAACTTATTTTGTAATTTAAATCAACATTCAGTAAATGTATCAATAGATTTCTTTATTTTATAATTATTATAGTGGCTTGGCAATAAGCACTAGAGAAATAATCAGCTACTAATTGGATTTATTGGGTACCATCGGCCACATACGCCGTTACATATTAAAACACTTTACGCTTGCCGTCTGTGTAAGTATGAACTCCTCCCAATATGCAGTTTTATATTTGTTTCTATTGTGCTTATTGCCAAGCCACTATAATAATTATAAAACAAAGAAATCTATTGATACATTTACTGAATGTTGATTTAAATTACAAAATAAGTTGGCTTGGCTTGAATATGATCTGAAAACTTTTTACGACAGAAGTATTGAATAGCTATTAAATATTTGCTTGGCTCCTTTTACATATTTTCATGTTTTGGTGGGATTTCATTTCTTTTTTGAAGGTTTTTTTTTCTTTTCTTTTCGTCGTGTCCTACGTTATAACTTTTCTGTACTTAGCTTAGCACCCATTCCCTATCTCCTTTATATTTTTTCTTCGAGGCTTCGTTAGTTCTATAGGTGGACAACATAACGTAAATACTTCTGAGTTCTGAGTCGATTATTATATTCATATTATATAAATGAATCTTAAGCTAATACTTGAATGTGGTCATTTTTATCTTTACCGTTGAATACATAGTAGCACTGGCCACTGTTGTAAGCGTCTCGACGTTCCTCGCAGGAAAGGAGCACACCTTATTTCATGTGATAACTTAAAACTCCCCTAATAATTGTATCGAGCATGTAAGGAGTGTATATCTTAGTACTGTTAGTGATTACATTTATATTTAAATGGAATTCAATTATTTTTTCATTATTAACGTTGTTAATATTATTTTTTATTTAATTAATACCATTTCATTAAGTTCATAACTAACTTAAAGCCTTTTGTACGTCAAACAAATATTATGCAGTCGAAACTCATACTGTTCTTGCAAAGTTACAAACATAAAACCTTTTATTTTATTCAATAAATTATTATATTAAATTACCTATTAAGTATATTATTTTTCAATTTCAGTTTTTAGGTTTCCCTGCCCAGAGGCTGAAAACGGGGCCCTGTTCATATCCATACTAATTTATAAATGCGAAAGTGTGTCTGTCTGTCTGTCTGTCTATTACCTCTTCACGCTCGAACCGCTGAACCAATTTTGCTGAAATTTGGCATGGAGATTTTTTGAGTCCCGAGAAAGGACATAGGATAGTTTTTAACCTAGAAAAATGTACGGTTCCCGCGCGATAAACGAATTTTGGCGCAACGAAGTTGTGGGCATCATCTAGTTATTAATAAGTATTCGCTGTCTGTCCGTCGTACATCCGTATGTCACCACTCACCAGGCTGGATCTCGAGAACCGCAATAGCGAGATAGTTGCGATTTTCACAAATTATGTATTTCTGGTCTCGTTATAAAAGCTAATAGTCCAATCAAAATAAAATAAATTATTAAAGGGGGGCCTCACACAATAAACACGTTTTTTTCCCATTTTTTGCTCTATATCCATAATGGTAACACTAAGGTTTTTGAAAATTTCAGAAAACGCTCATTTGTATGTTAACTTTAATAATTAATAATAAAATTAAATAAACTTATTATTTAAGTGGGGCTCCCATACAAATTTACGGTACGGAACCCTATGTACGCCAGTCCGACTCGCACTTGGCCGGTTTCATAATTTTTCCTTTCATTGTGAATAAAGACCTATCCGAGTACCAAATTTCGAGGTTCTAAGTCTGCTAGAAGTACCTTAGAAATTGATGATCTATATGTCAGTGAGTGACAAAATGTAGTAACTTTGACCATCCGTAACTCCTAAGCTATTTATTGAAATTTCATGTATAGTCGGGACATTTTAATAGGCCACATTTGACAGTTCATCAAAATTGTACCAGGTAACTTTATAGCGACGTACATAAAAAATAAATATTTTCGTTTTGTTATAACTGCACAATTGACTAACTTTTTTCAATGACGATTACATATTTATTGTAAATATGACCGATACGAATTATTTAACGATTTGCTTTTACTGATAAACAATTCTAAACGTAATAAATAAATTCTGATCTTAATAATTGCACGTCGTTACAATGTTACGTTAGCTGACCTTTTTTCTTTTTAAACTATAGGGAAGTTACCCTAAAAATCGGAAGCGAATAAATAGTATCGATGCATTAATTGCTTGTAACGAAATATCCCCATAAATTAATAACCACGTTGTGAAAAGTAACACATATTTATGTGAAATGAATAATGATAATACTACATTTAACAGTTTTTATAATTCAAGCGAATAAATGCATATTTTTTTTGTAAATCATGTACTTGTCTTATTTTGCTCCTTGAATTTGCAAAAGAAAAAGTAATAATGGGACAGGAGTTTGTTTAAAACGTATAAAATTCAAATATTTTATTTCAAGTCCGTATCGATTTATTCGTTTTGGTCGATGTTTTTACGCAGCTCACCTCACTATGGAGATTAATCTGACAGATGTCAAATGTGGCCTATTAAAATGTCCCGACTGTAATTTGGAGGTTAAGCTAGTTTTAATACATGCTCCTAGTGACCGAAATTTTAAATCCCTAGCTTTGTTAACATCGAAGATAAAGGGAGTGAAATAGCCGCGTACCGCTTCGAGAAAAGTATGGTACGGCCGTGCCTTTGCTAAAAAGCTTGGCTCGGGCACTGCCGTGCCCCCAGATACAGAGTGGAATACTTAAGAGTAAACTGTGTGCCTTGTTTATAGTTCGCTGTATTTTATTACACCTGTATAAGGGATACCTACGCAGTACATACCCTAATATACAGGGTGCAATTAAACCTTCCTGACATTTTTTTCCAGGGCTTAGGTATCATAAGGAGAGTCTATATAACCAAAAAAAAATTGAGTATTATTTTTTTATTCAATGACATATTTTGTCCCATTTAAAATCGTTGCAGAACGGTCACTCGCGGCGCGGGGGAATCAGAGGGGGTGACGCGGGATGAGGCGCGCGCGGGGAGGCACGTCACGTGCGGCCGACGCATCGTGTCCATTAATTATTGTAGTGTTTTTTAGGATAACTTTCGGAAGCAATTTCTCAACATTTTAGTACTGAGTGACTATAAAAGAAAAAATACGTGTATTTTTATTTTAAACAAGGATCAATATATAAAAATTTGGCAGGAAGGTTTAATTGCACCCTGTATAATCAACTAGATGACGCCCGCAACTCCGTTGTGCCAAAATTCGTATATCGCGCGGGAACCGTACATTTTTCGGGGATAAAAACTATCCTGTGTCCTTTCTTGGGACTCAAAGTATCTCCATGCCAAATTTCAGCAAAATCGGTTCAGCGGTTCGAGCGTGAAGACTTGAAGAGGTAACAGATTGACAGCCAGACACACTTTCGCATTTATAATATTATTATGGAAGTATGGATTAGCTGTTGTATAACAATAAATTCCATAAGCGGCATTCCTTGTTACCTAGAAGCAGTAGACGGTTGGCAGATAAGTCCGACGCTGATATTGACGCCGTTCTGCAGGAAGATGTGGTGGAAGATGTACCGGTGCATCAGGCTCCAGTCGCGACGGTTACCTGTAATCGATTGTGGAGGATAGTGTATTGCGCACACATCGGGGCAGACGTAAAACGACCCCTAAAAGCTTGGTTTCAATAACAGCCACCGAAAGCAGAAATAATGGTGTTGAAGAATTATTATGAACTAGCTGTTGCCCGCGACTTCGTCCGCGTGGACTTCAACTTATACCGCGCGGTGTCAACAAAATTGGTGTCTAAAACCCTGGTACCCCTTAAATCAAAATACCGAAAACAGCTGTGCAGTGTGCACAATATAATATTTCATTTTTTAAATTATGTAAACTTTATGAATACCAAATTTAAAGCTTATTTAGCCCCCCATTATACAACTTTAGCTTTACCCATAAACTATTTATCATTGGTAGGTTTAAGATTACGACTTACGTCACTGCATAGATAAAGTACTGAGTAGTGAGTTACTTAATAACGTGAATAACAATCGAAAGAATCGAAAAGCCTAACTTAATATGGTGCCACATCTTATAGAAAGACTTATGAGCAAGCGATAGCGAGATGTAGGCGACTCTTAGCGCCATCAGTTATGAATTTTTGGAACTAACTTAATTTGAACAAATTACGCATTTTCACCCCCTTACAACCCCTTTTTCCAGTTAAAAAGTAGCCTATGTCCTTTCTCAGGCTTTAGACTATCTGTGTACCAAATTTCACTACAATCGGTTCAGTAGTTTTGGCGTGAAAGCGAGACAGAAAGACAGACAGACAGACAGAGATACTTTCGCATTTATAATATTAGTATAGATGTTAAAATTACAACTTCAAGCATTAGACTTTGCGTCTACAATGTGGCGTCGGCTCAAAACTCAGTTGTAAAGAATAGTGAAAACGACAATACTAAGCCAAAAATAAATATTGCGGCTGCAAGATTAAGAGAAAATTACACCAATAAAACTGTTACTTAATGATTATGATGATCTGAATGTAGCTTAAAATTGAAGCGAGATTTTAAATAATAATTATGATTTAAACCTTAAATCACAATCATTATCTTTAATCAAGTCAAAATCTTACCGAAACTATGGTCTCTAAACGCAGGTAGAGTCAGCTGAAACTCTTCGTTGTCTATGGTGAATCTGCACTTCATTTTGCCGAACTGTTCGTAGTGGGATTGATGAGCTCTGAAAACAAGAAAGTTTTATTTAAGCAGTCCAAAAGAAAGATGGCCAATCTAAGTAAAATACCGTAAAATAGGGTGAAAAGAAATCGCGGGGTGAATGGAAACAAATCTGAGAATTTGATTATGGTCGTTCTAGTTGATATATAGTCTGTTAAAGTATCTTTATTTCTAATATTAACAACACTGCAACATTTTTCCTTTATTCTGGCAACCCTAAGATTTACGTCAAGTCTAATGACTTATAGAAAAAAGCTGTTGAAGTGAACGTCTGCGTACCAGTGTTTATTGACTGTGTAAAACTTTAAAAAAACATCAAGTTCGTCACTGATATCTCTTTGTCAATTTGCATACTTGGATAGCTAAGTTTCTCATCTATTAGGAATAAAAAGGTTAGTGTCAATATTCCATCATTTTGTTCTTATTTTTTAGTAAAATCGAGACTTAGTATTTTTTTACTGATTTTGAGGTGAATAGAAACGAGTGGGGGGTGATTAGAAACGCCTTTAGGGTCAATAGGCACGAAGAAAGAGGTGAATAGATACGAGTGAGGGGTTAATAGCAACGAGAAAGGGGTTAATAGAAACATGATTTTTAGGGTTGTCAATCGAGTATTTTTTCATCATGACAGTTTTCATATAAATTTTTTTGTTAAAATGTTTTCCTGTGACACTTTAACGATATTTTACTTAGATGATTATAATTACAAAAATAAACTCTTCGATTATTTTTGATAGTTGTTTACTGAAAAACGAATTACCTACTTACATAGACGTACAATAAAAGTTGATTTTGACAACCCTAACGTTATTTCTCTATTCACCCCTCTCTCGTATCTTTTGACCCCAGTTTCAAGGTAAATAGAAACCGCCTACTTTTTCCTATTTTACAAATAATTTTCAAATTTATGCATAGTTAAAGAATAACTATTTGGTAAATTAAAACGAGACTCGCAAATCGACAATTCTTTAATAACAGCTTTCATACAAAATATGTAAGAAAATCAGTGTAGAGGTTGAAAGTTGTGTCTATTCGCCCCATTTTACGGCATAAAAAAGAAGTGAACATAGTTAAACGATGTCAGGGCTCATATTCAAAACTATTTGGTTATTATCCTTTTGATTTTTGTTATGCCTTCATAGTGGCCCTTGTTACCGAGAAAAATATAACAGTGGTCCCTGACCAAGAAAATATTGAGAACACCTGATCTATACAGATGAATCACCACTTATTTACATAGTGTAATTAAGTAGTTGATTCAAACGAGATGTCACGATATTTAACCAAGGAATAACTCACGTCTTCAGCCCCTCAAAGTACTTCCTAGTCCAGGGTTCCCTGGCGATGGACCTGATGATGGCCGGCGGGTGGAGGTCGGTGTCGTAGTCGAAGTAGTTCCCTGATGCGGTCCACTCGCCGGTGAACTCCACGTCTACCAGTTTGTCGGGGTTGTTCTGGTACCTATGATTTGAAGATTGATTTAAGTATGCTATTAGTATTAAAATGTCATTTTTGGATCTGCGGAGGTCGTGAGCTAAATTTCTGAGTTGGAAAAATGTTATATAAATTACATGTTTAGTTATGTTAATGCAGGCTGATCACCGGATAGCCTGACAATAAATATTATGTGGTTCAAGCCGACGCTTTGTCCACACTGTGCCTTTTTCTGTTCGTCAAGGGCATGCGTTATAGCGCAGTCAACAGTGAACGTGAGGCATGCCCACGACGCATGCCATCTGACCGTCCAAAACTTTCGCTTTGTTATTAAAAATGACAGTCGGCGTTGCGTTCTTTGACGCATTCAATTATTGAATGCGCCAAAACGAAAGTTGAATGAAAGAAGGTGACGAAAATTGAAGACGAAAGAGCATAATGTGGACATAGCTAAAGACGTGTAAAATGTTTGTCCTACCACATTTGTAGCATTCAATGAAAGCCGAGCGAACTAAAAGCTTGAATTGTCTGTCTGAGTATGTAAAGCCCCCAAACGGTTGAACCCATTTTGATCTAAGTAGTTCCACCGAGTTACAACAATTCAGGAAGGAGCTCATAATCACAGACTTAAAAAAAATACGGACGTAACCTTGTCTAATCCCGAGTGAAGCATAGTAATGGCCGCCCGTGTAGGATGTGTGCGTGTCATTGGCGCCGTCACTCAATATACACTCGAGGAAGTTGATTGCTATGCATGTCGCGGGTCATCTTATACTGGTCAGTGGTCAGTGTTGGTCGGGAAAAAGAATAGGACAGAATCGTATTTCTATCATAAACTTATAATGCTAAAGACCAACAAAAAAGTGCGATAGAGAAGAAAATCCTTTATGGAATTATAACAAGATGAAAAGAGAGCGGCAGTCTAATGTAAATTGTAACCACTTTTATTTGACAGATCGTCAAAAGTCGTCAATCGTTTTTATGCCCTTTCGGTATTTGCAATTTATTGTTTAAATCCTTTATTATTTTCATCAAATACTATTACATATTATTATTTTTAACAAAAAATTAAAACCGACTTCCAAGGTAAAAACAATAATAACATCCTTTTAATATGAACTTACAGAAATAGTTGAGTTTTAGCCAAATTCGGAAAAAGGCGCCATGAGATAGGAAACATTATTTAATACTTTTTAGTTCATATTATAAGGATGTTATAATTGTTTTTACCTTGGAAGTCGGTTTTAATTTTTTGTTAAAAATAATAATTTCACTCTTTTTAGTTACCTAGTAAAATTATCGCGTACTAAACGTAGATTAGGGCCGATTCACACCGAATGGCAGAGGCGAGGCGAGCAGTTTCAGTGTCATATGACTTTAAACTTTATCTTCATTATTGTAATACATAGTATCGCTTGAGAAACGACGCCGCTGGCGGCCGCAAGAGGCCACAAGCGTCCACGGGCGGCCGTAGATTTCTCAAGCGATACTATCTATTACAACAATGAAGATAAAGTTTAAAATCATATGACACTGAAACCGCTCGCCTCGCCTCTGCCATTCGGCGTGAATCGGCCCTAATACACCTGTATACTATTCTACGTATCTTATTACAATTTGTTAACAGTCACACTTACAAAATATAATATCAACTGCAGATAATTTTAAACAATACATTAAAAAAAATCGAAGTGGACACGTGCTAGGGCCAAGCCAAACCGGAATTTTAGTAGCGGCGAGGCTTTCAGTGTCGTATGATTTTAAACTTTATCTTTATTATTGTAATACATAGTATCACTTGAGAAGTCTACGGCCGCCCGTGGCCGCGATTGGTAAGTGTGACAGCTGTGCACTCTAGCATGTTACTTGTTTTCGATTATCGAAGCGACTTACTTCTCAGAAGTAATGTCAAATGTGTGCCTTACGCTCTGGAGATAAGGTTGAATATTTTGTTATGTTCAATTTTGGTGACATTGGTGACCCTGACGTGGTAATGATAATGATGATGAATGTAATTTGTATAGTAGCATATGCTTTCAGTTCTTAAAACAGCGCCTAAACCCCCAAACTTGTATCTATAAGGAATCCGGAGTTCTCTTAGTATCTTAGGAACCTTGGTGCAGAATCTTGTGTTTTGGTAGCATATGCTTAGGATGCTTCTCATAAAACCAAAATCATCATATGTTTCCATATAAATTTCGAGGAGTTCCCTCGATTACTCATGGATCCCATCATCAGGTCACCACTTTTGTGAACATGGTACCAAATTGGAGTGAAACCTAATACAACAAAACAAAAATTTCGAAAATCGGTTCACAAACGGCGGAGTAATCGTTGAACATACAAAAAAAATATATATATATATCCACAGCCGAACATATAACCTCCTCGTTTTTTGGAAGTCGGTTAGTAAAAATAGTAACTTGTTCTGTGAGTGATTGCAGTGTAAATCATAAGAATAATCCTGAAAAATTTACATTTCACAGGTAATTAATCATCATGTCCTAATTGCTACGATGTGTTTATTTTTGCTATATTCTGTCTTTAGTTCTCTATTTCAAATAAAATATTGTGAATCCTCCCTTTTACTTTCATATTTTGCATAACTAAAGGTTTTAACAGGGATGAGGGAATACGCTCTTTTCTTGAAGGTTTGCAGGTCGTGTAGGTCCGCAAATACTGCTGGTGACAGTTTGTACCAGAGTTTTACAGTGCACGGCAGAAAGTTATGCGAAAAACGCACGGTGGAAGACTGCCACTCATCAAGGTGATGAGGATGGTATATTTTTCGCATGGGACGATGGCGAAAAGTTGCAGGTGGTGTGATTCCTAACAATTCCTCAGACTCCTCCCTCCACTCCCCGTGATACAACCGATAGAGGATGCAGAGTGAAGCTACATCTCGGCGTAATTCCAAGGGGTTGAAGCTGTTCGAAACACTATGGCAGTCAAGAATTCGAGCGGCTCTTCGTTGGATACGATCCAGAGGGAGCAGTTGGTATTTTGGCGCCCCTGCCCAGAGATGAGTACAATATTCCATATGAGGCCGAACCTGCACTTTGTAGAGTTGTAGGCGCTGGTACGGACTGAAGAACTGTCTCGCTCTGTTCAGAACACCAAGCTTCTTCGAGGGTAACTTGGCCTTACCCTCGAGATGGTATCGAAACTGGACTTCGCTCGATATGTTAACGCCAAGTATTTCAATGCTAGGGGAAATGGTTAAAGATGTGCCCTCAAAACGAGGATATACGACCATTGGTGACTTTTTAGTGGTGAACGCGCAGACTTGTGTCTTGGGGGGTTGAATTGGACCAAGTTACGTCTACCCCATTCATAGACCTTCTCCAGTGAATTCTCCACCTTAGAGTTTAGACACAAGTTCGTTTATATAATTAAAGATACAAGTATGGGGGTTGGAGCGCTGTTTTAAGAACTGAAATCATTTATACTACATACTATGCAAATTACATCCATCATCATGATCACTACGCAGAACACAGTATTTATACAGAAAGCCTTTTAAATTATAAGGCTTTAAAAAGAGTGAAAGTCGGTACCAGTCCCAAAAATTAAAAATATTTTGTCATAGAATTCACGATTCTGAGCTGGTACGCTGGTTCATGATCAGCTGACTATGTTTTTCTTTCAAAATACTACATAAACTTTACTCTGATGAATTTTCAAATGAGAGGAAATGACTGAAAAAAAATTATTTTTTCTTCATCTTTGGGCGGCTGCCACTGCCCAACCCACCAACGGAGTCGCAGATGACGGTCGCTAGTATTTATAGTATAAGTCCCTTATTCATTTTACGAAGTTTCGGTTGGGAGGGACTTGGTCATGAAAATATGTCACTGGCCCCAGGTCTAACTGCAAAATAATGAAGTACTGTTTTATATTTCTCTATGTAATGAAGAGTGTATACAGAAATAGTTGACGTTTAGGCAAATTCTGAAAGAGGCACTACTAAAGAGTAAGAATTATTTAATATACTATATTTTATTTGAATAAGTGATGTTATTGTTTTCACTTGGAAGTCGGTTTTAATTAGAATTCGAAGTTTAGGATGTTCTTAGTTTGTCCTCCTATATAAAATACTGGCTACGCCCGGCCCATACGAATCTATAAATATGTTACAATACACGCAAACGCTCCCAGTGAGGGAGCACCTTTACACGTTGAATCGAGACTATCCGTACTTGCAATAAATTATTATTGTTGCAAAAAATTCGGGAGCAGCGCGCTGTTGCCTCTCCTCACGGTACATGTGACGTTCCTTTGTAAATCTGGCAACGTCGCGTTGCAGAACAGGCGTAATGATACATTTTGATTATAGACAGAATTATAATATTGTCTATTTTGTCAACTTACATGGTATAGGTATTATTGAAGTAAGGAAAGGTGTTATCTACTTATTTTAAATATATTTACGTGATTGCCCCGATGTAACGACTCTATCAGCAGTCTAATGCTGACTTCTCTCGGCACGTAATATCAATCATCACGCGCCGCGCCGCGCCAGCTCTAGCCACTCGCCGTGTGTAGGGGGTGGCTCAAGGTGGCGCGGGCTGGCTCGAGCAGGCGCGTCTGTCGATAACTTCAAAGACGTGGCTCGGCGCGGCTCGTGATATTACGCGCCGTGAGAACGGGTAGCGCGAACTCACCTATTGGCTATTACCATTACGCGCCGTGACAAGCCAGCATAAGGTTCACGAGATCTGAAAAATACGTTTATGGCACCTAATAAGCTACACTGCACCCAGTAGTGACAAGACTTTCGGCCGATTCAGAAACTACGCATTTTTATATTATGTATCAGAATACTTCACTTAGAGCTCCGAAACTTTTAGATAGCTTAGATGTTTTCCGAACACTAGAGAGGCCATTAAAACTTAAGTGAAGTTCTAGTAGTCGGCCTAAAATAATATTAGCTTTTAGAATAGACACTCGTTTGTAAATATTTCGAGGGACTCCGGCTTCGTCCTTACATTCAAAATCATTGTTTCTTGTTTGATATTTTTCATTTTAAATTTGAAAAAATTGACACTAAATTAGTAATATCGTGTTCTTGACTCAGTTCGTTGTTCTACCAAATAATGATCCGTAACACGTGGTCATTAGGGTCATACCTTATTCACCTCGTCTTAAAAGATCATTTTCATAGAAACTCCAAGGCAAAAAACACAAAACGAACCGATGCGATTTGAACTGCTCCTGCCTTGCTATAATGAAAAAGACAATTTATACCTAATGTTACTCAAATCGTGACCATCCAAAATAGGACAAAATGAAATCGGTGTTTTTGGCTAAAATTTAATTTAAATTGTCGCAATTTAAGTAATTTAGGTATTTTCATAAATAAGAGACTGTAAAATGCATTCCCTCAAAGCCTATCGGAATCCGTATAGTTATGATATGAAACTAAACCCACAGGCCAAAACTCCCACCCACAGGCCACAATGATTAATCTAAGACTGCTATTATTCCAAAGCAACTTACTACCTACCCATTTTTATCTACTCGCTCTAAAGATCAGCATCTTTCTAATCTACAAGAACATATTTTATCAAAAATCACAACACAAGTAAAAAGTGACAATGTTTTATTTCACAGTAAAACAGTAATTAATAATTTACAATTGTGGTCATTTAAAAAATCTTTGGGATCTTAAAACGATCAGCAACACGAAACGAATTTGAAGACAAAACGTTACGTTAGTGTTACTTCCTTTCGTGGCTTTTTCCGACTCTTACCATGACCATCAACGAAGATTGTAGAATGAGGGTGTGTTGCAGTGGTGTTCCTAACGGCTATATTTTCATAGCGCGCTAGATGAAATACGCTACATTTTTCAAGCGCGCTAGTTTTGACGCTACGTTATAACGAATGAAATCTCGATTCGTTCAAGCGCGCTAGTTTTGACGCTATGTTATAACGAATTTTAAGCGCGCTAGTTTTGACGCTACGTTATAACGAATTTCAAGCACGCTAGTTTTGACGCTACGTTATAATGTATTTCAAGCGCGCTAGTTTTGACGCTACGTTATAACGAATGAAGTCTCGATTCGTTCAAGTGCGCTCGTTTTGACGCTACGTTATAACGAATTTCAAGCGCGCTAGTTTTGACGCTACGTTATAACGAATTTCAAGCGCGCTAGTTTTGACGCTACGTTATAATGAATGATAAGTTATAACGATCGATTGGACACGTTGTAAAGTTACCGACGTTATTGAATTCTTTCGATAATAATTATAACGCCGTGGGTGAGTTAACATAATATAACGTGTTTGTTAAAGATAATTACTTAGAATAATATAGTCGTTTGAAGGCATTATTATTTATTTGGTTAATTTTATTATGTTTGAAATATTTTCATTTTTTATTTTTTGGTAAGTAATATAAGTATTTAAATTATTTTTACATCTTTTTTACAACAGTTTTTTTTACATTTTATTTACATTTAAAAATATAATAACGTATCCAGATTTAGAAAAAATACGTTCACATGGAACGGAAGTTACCATTATATAAGTGTACCATTATAAGTGTACAGTGATCTTCGGAGCAGGGGGTCAATTACTGATGATTAAAAACATTATAAAAACATTATAATTTACCTATGCACGCAACGCAACACGGAAAAAATTATGACAGCCGAATTCACCCGATTTGGACCCGAACGACACGACAACGAACCAACGAAAGTCGCGCGCGGTCGGCAGCGCGAGCGGCGCCGCGCTAGGTCAGTGACCGCGCGATACGTTATAACGTAGCGTCTTATGCATAGTTTTATAGCGCGCGCTATTCGTTGCGAAGAAATAGCGCGCTACTTTTTTCAGCTATACGTTATATTAACCACCACTAGTGTGTTGTTGATATAGACTGGGTTGATCTGCTTAATTATAACCTGCGTATGACCACTGTATGACTTCATTGTTCTTATAATAGCACATTTTGAACAGTTAGGTTAGTTGATGATTTGAAGCACAGAAATAAGCCACGTTTGAAGTGCATAATATTAAGTTCAGATAGGGGAAATAAATATTCACATCAATAATTCAGAACATGTTCAGAACCTATATTACATTATTAAAAAAAAATCAGAACCATATTTGCAAAACTTAAATTAATAATCCTGTCTAAACCTTCAAAACGTAAATACTTTCGTTGCTAAGGCGGTTGCTAAGTAACCGGCGTATGTTTATATTTCTCGGTATACGGTAAAAGTAAACTGACCAATAAAATAAGATTATGTCGTGTCATACGAGTATAACCGACAGATAGCGACCAATAAACTTATCGTCGCTAAGGAGATAGCTGTGTTGATATTTTGGCAAACACAAAACGACGAGGACTGAAGTATAGAAATACGATTTTTTCTTTTTCTTTTTCCCGACCAACATAATCGCGAAATTGGACTGACCCGCTACCTGCATAGCAATCAACTTCCTCGAGTGTACAATGACAGCGGGTTGCAGTACCTAGTTGCGTGTGTGAGTGTCGGTCACGTGTACAATAAACGAAATTGTCGTCTTTATAGTGTAATGCTCCGTCAATATTTTTACGTCCGTGCTCATAATATTATTTAAATCATGTTTTTTTTTATATTTTTTATTTATAAAATAACGGGGCAAACGAGCTGACAGAAAGCAATTACCGACGCCCATGGATACTGGAAGAGCTGCTGTCAGCTGCTGCTGCATTTTTTCGAATGTTAATGATGTGCCTTGTAGATCTAATAATGTTGATAATGAATCTCACCACATCTGCCCCTTGTACGCGACCGTCCAGGTCTTCATGGGTTCCACGGGGGTGATCTTGAGTCCCTCAGCACCGAACTCACCGATCTGTGCCCCAAATAACACTGTGTCAGGGATCTTCTTGCTGCAGAGGAGGCCTTTACCAGGGAGCTGTGAACGGTGTAGATGGTTATTGTAAAAGAAATACTGATGTTGTTGACTCAGTAAATAAAATTTTTCAGGAGTCATGTAATTTTCTGTAAATAACCTTTGTTCTTACCCGGGATGCAATTAAGCATCTCCAATCTCCATGATACCCCACCTACGCGCGACGCCGGAGAGGTTATGCTGTGGTAAGTACTTACCCCGATATAGAACAGTGCATTACACATGCCCATCGCTCGTCTCTCGCAGCCCGCGATCACATAGGCGCCCTTGTCGTCCTGTTGTTCCGTTGCTGAGATGAAGAAAACTGCGTCGAATGCCTGAAAATTAGGCGAACAAAATCGTAAGTAAATAAAATTCACTGCTGGCTATCTGCAGGCTTCTACATTATGTTGTAGGTATCTAAGCAGGATTGATGGCTATTGATAAGAGTTGTCCACAAATTGCGATTTAGGTAGCATTTGTTTGAAAGTAATTGACCGACTTCCAAAAAGGAGGAGGTAATATGTTCGGCTGTATGTATATTTTTTTTTTAATGAGGTTTGCGCCTACATTTTGGCCTAACACACATTCACAGTTTATATATTCTGTGACCAAGATTGTTAAATGTAATTTTTCTACCAAGAAATACCTGAGCTCATATTAATAATATGATCTCACGGCATTCGAGGGACCCGTTAAAGCTAGATCTTGAATTTAAACTTTGGTATCATCGCTCAGTGGCTCTCCGTCCATGTCAGTGGAATCGACCAACGCTTCTTAAAATAGCCCATAATTTAAGTACATACCTTAGGATCATCGCTCAGTGGCTGTGCTCGGTCCATATCAGCAGGGTTAACGATAGCCTTAACTCCCTGGCCGGCGCGGCCATCGGGACCCGCTGCTGAGTTCTTCTTGGAATACTGCAACATCAGATGCGTTGAGTAGCATTTTCATATTTTCAGAAGCTCAACTAATTAGACATTATGTAGGTATGTATTTTTAAGGTTTCACACCCAAATGGTAGAAACGGGACACTAATCACTCTAATGCTTCGCTGTCTGTCCGTCCGTCTATTACCAGGCTGTCTCTCAAGAGCTGTGATAGCTAGGCTAAACCAATGATATTCTATGTTACTGAAACTCATTGGGCTAGACAGTTTAAATTTCTACATACTTATAACCTTTTAGATGTAGATTGTGTAGGCATCTATCTGTATATTGTAATATATTAAGTATCTGATAATCTGAGTTAGCCCAGGGGTCAGAACTCAAAATTAATATTAGGTATTGCATCAAAAGCATGACAACTAGATACCTATTCAAGTATTTATCCTTATCTAAAAACGCGATAAAACGAATTTTAACACCTGTTACAGATTTGCAAATATTTTTAACTTGTTATACTATCAGACAAGTTTTGATAAATTTCTCGAGTGTTGACGGTCAAAGGCCAAAGTCATAGTAAAAAAACAAAAACAAACTTTCTTTCCTTTCTGTAGAACTATATAATAATATTTCTGTAGAACCAATTTGTCAATATCTTTGGGTATTGTTGATCGCTGTCTATATGCTTCTCTCCGTCTGTCTGTCTCCAGGCTGTATCGTTATATATATAAGAACCGTTATAAATAGACTAGACGTTTGATTCACAGATTATGTATTTCTGGTGCCTCTACAAATACTAAATACAAAATAAAATCAATATTTAACGGGGGCTCCCCAATGATGTTATAATATAATATCATAGGGGCTCCCATATAAAACAGACATTATTTTTGGCCCATTTTGCTAGATATATCAATAACGACAATAGTGAAGCACTTGAAATATTAAAATTACGTCTTCAAACTCAAACTCAATTTTTTTTATTCAGAATAAATTTTTGCAAATATTTTCTGAAAGTCTACATGATGCCTACCACCGGTTCCGGAACTAACCCGGCGTAAGAAACTCGCAGGGGGCCCACTTTATTTACCAAAAAAAGTGAGGAAAAAAATCTTAATAATCTTAATAATTATTAAGGGTCCGAAGACTCCCATACTAAAAAGCTTAAATGTTTGCTTACTTTTGCTATATACAGGGTGTCCCAAAACTCAACGATAATCTGGGACCGGATGAATGGCCAAGTTACACCAGTTCCGGGAAAAATAAAATAAAAATTCCATATCACTCAGTTTAGCGATAATAGACAATTTTGTAAAAAAGTCGAAATTCGACACCCTTAGTCGCATTTTCAAGTCCTGTGATCACCAATGTCACAATTTCGCTGTATTTTTTTTAATTTTGAGATCTTCATTAACGATGCTATTAATCGCAACTACGAATTAATGCAAGAAACATCGTTAATTTAATAAAATAAGTTAAGTTTCAGTGAGTCATGGTTCACAAAAATATTGTTAGTGAACTTTGACACTTCATTTTGAAAAAAAAATGTACTACACTACCCTTGGCAAGTTATTTCAAAAGTTGGCGCATTTTATCAAGATTTAAAAATGGTGCAACACTAGCCACTTTTCTTGCCATTAAAATTTTTATTTCTCATTTTTTCCAAATTGAGCTCATTTTGAACAACTCAAGATTAGGAATTTTTGTTACTAAAATTTGTTATTTTTTGTTTCTGGTCTGAAATAAAATGACTATTTTTAGTAAAGAGGTAATTCAGTCAGTTAATAACCAATCTTATACTAAAAAACATAATGATAATTAATAAAATAATGAAAGAACCGTCGTAAAACTTTTTATTTAATTATTCTCCTTAAACTACAATAAATGTTCGAATTGGTCTTTTGTAAGGCGTTGCTTAGCCTGTATTCGTGCCGGAGGCAAACAATTCAAACATTTACTGTAGTTTAAGGTGAATAATTAAATAAATTTTTTACGACGGTTCTTTCATTATTGTATTAATTATTATTATGTTTTTTACAATAAGATTGGTTATTAACTGACTGAATTACATCTTTACTAAAAATAGTAATTTTATTTTAGACCAGAAACAAAAAATAACAAATTTTAATAACAAAAATTCCTTATCTTGAGTTGTTCAAAATGAGCTCAATTTGGAAAAAATGAGAAATAAAAATTTTAATGGCAAGAAAAGTGGCTAGTGTTGCACCATTTTTAAATCTTGATAAAATGCGCCAACTTTTGAAATAACTTGCCAAGGGTAGTGTAGTACATTTTTTTTTCAAAATGAAGTGTCAAAGTTCACTAACAATATTTTTGTGAACCATGACTCACTGATACTTAACTTATTTTATTAAATTAACGATGTTTCTTGCATTAATTCGTAGTTGCGATTAATAGCATCGTTAATGAAGATCTCAAAATTAAAAAAAATACAGCGAAATTGTGACATTGGTGATCACAGGACTTGAAAATGCGACTAAGGGTGTCGAATTTCGACTTTTTTACAAAATTGTCTATTATCGCTAAACTGAGTGATATGGAATTTTTATTTTATTTTTCCCGGAACTGGTGTAACTTGGCCATTCATCCGGTCCAAGATTATCGTTGAGTTTTGGGACATCCTGTATAATGGTACACGGAACCCTTCGTGCGCGAATCCAACTCGCACTTGGCTGATTTTTTCAATCGGTAGCACTAAAGCCATAGTGAGCCAGTTATCATCAATAAACAAGAAAATAAAATAGTTGACTCACCTTTCTATAATAGTAGAGGCAGGCAAACACTGCATATTTCAGGTAATACCATTTGCCTGGTTGAGAGTATACTCCTAGCAACGGTTTAGGATTCTTCTTGACTAGGAACCATATTAATAATATCACAACTATAGATATGAATATAGGAGCCATTAAAACGAGTGTCTTGGACGAGTTTGAGTTAGTAACTGATAAATACCGGGTTGATAACAAGTTATGTAATCAACAAAACTATAATTAAAAAGTAATTTATCTTCGAAGATAACGGAAATCTGTATCGAATATTATTTGGTATATACCTGGCTATATACCTATAGGAAATTCATTTCTTTATTTTACTTGTTCTATGTTATATTATTTTTGTTCCTGTTATTCTTTGTAAATCTCTGTTATTCTATGGTCAATAATTATTATTATTCGTTTTTAAGCAGAGTTTATCTAGCGAGGGGAATAAAAATCCATACTAATATTATAAATGCGAAAGTGTGTCGGTCTGTCTGTCTGTTACCTCTTCACGCCCAAACCGCTGAACCGATTTTGCTGAAATTCGGTATGGAGATATTTTGAGTCCCGAGGATTCCTAGGAAGGACATAGGATACTTTTTATCCCGGAAAAATGTACGGTTCCCGCGCGATAAACGAGTTTTGGCGCAACGGAGTTGAGGGCGTCATCTAGTTATGCATATTCCTTGTTATCATACTAGTGACCAATTTGTTTTTTGGTAAAAAAACAACTTTTTACAGTTTATGCGTTTATTTCTTAAGTTTAACTTAAATCTAATAAGTACCTATAGGCTATAGCTTGTTAAGAAAGAGTGACGCCGAACATATTTTTTAAATCGCATAAAAAGTACAAAAACCTTATAATTGCAAATAAAAACTGCGTCGAAGCGTTAATATTTAATGTATGCACAAACGTTCTCTGTGAAAATACAAGGCACAGAACTACCACAATTTGATCGTGATTATGTTTGGAAAATTTATTTCAGCGTCTACTCTTTCTTGACAGACTATAATAACAAAATAATATATTGTTTTGACATGTTGTACTTACTTAATAATAGCGCAAGTATAGTTATACTAGCGTCCAGTAAGCAATTACAGATAATAGCTTATTTTAGTGTTTAGTGTCTTAAATTTGTTCTTGACAAACTTTTAAGACCTCACTAAGCCAAAACTGTTAAGTACATCCATACTAATATTATAAATGCGAAAGTGTGTCTGTCTGTCTGTCTTTTACCTCTTCACGCCCAAACCCCTAAACCGATTTCGCTGAAATTTAGCATGGCGATACTTTGAGTCCCGGGAAAGGACATAGGATACTTTATGTTCCGGAAAAATGTACGGTTCCCGCGCGATAAACGAGTTTTGGCGTAACGCAGTTGCGCTCGTCATCTAGTAATATTATAATTAAATAACAATAGTGTCATGACCTTGTCTACCTACAAATGCATTAAAAAACAATCTGTCACAGATGTCAATCTGTTCCTAATTTAAAAACGGCGCGTTTTTACTTCGTCGCTCCAATGATAGTGAGGATGTAGATGAAGATGTTGATGATATCAAGGTACAGGTTTAAGGCAGCGAAGATGTACTCTTCTGGCGAGATGCTGTACTTGTGTTTGCCGCCCATCATCAGCTGGGTGTCGTAGACTAGATACATGGAGAATATCAGTACACCAGCCGACGCGTAAACTAGTGTTATTATCCTGTTCGCTGGTAAGAATATCGCGATTAGACCTGAAAGAAAATTAAGCTCATTTAAAATTGCACATTGAAGAAAAAACGCTAATTATGTATTTATTATTATACATAATAGATTTCAAACAGGCATAGGCATAGTTTACTCAGCAATTTTGAAAGAATAATATTATTAATATGCTCAGTGTACACTTTTAGTATTTCTCTTTGGTCTTTTGGTGAAGCAAGTGAATTGGGTGGGTGTGCAGCAAGGACACGTTATTGGGATCTTCGTGATCATAGTACTTAGCTGTTGCGCGTTATTACTTACCTATTAGTTGATATTGTACGCATACGTCGAAGGTCCAGTTTCAGCGAACGAAGTTTTGCGTAAGGCCAGGTTCACACGGCACAATCCTGCACATTTCCTGCACGTTTTTAGCAGTAGAGCCATTCACACGTCGATTGTACTGCAACAAATCGTGTTCCAACAAACCCCCTACGATCGCCAAACGAATACAAAAATACGTGCTGGACAATGCCGTGTGAACCTGGCCTTAGGCCAATAATACAGAATAAAAGCGTCATCTATGATTGTACAACTCAAATCACCAAAAAGCGCCATCTATCGCCAACTTACCGAAAACAAGCAGCACCATGGTAAAAGCAACCAGAGCTCCGCCCATGATGGTGAAATCCCACTTCGTCTGGAAGGCGAACAGGGTGAGACCCAGGCACACCGCTGCCGTGATGCCTACTGCCATCATCACCTGGAAATATATACAAATATTCGTGCTAATATTACTTGTATTAGGTGCAAAACATACAAACATTAATCTTATGAACTTTTATTGTATTAGGACCTAATTTATTGTTGTAGGTGAAAAAGTTGAGTTAATTAGTTTATATTTATTACAAATATTTCCTATTTATAACAGTAGTGTAGATTGTCACATAGGGAACTAGGGTGTTTGAAATTCTATTTGCCAGCTACGTAGCCAGGGTCTATCGCATCAAACTGCTGTCATGTGTCACGAATTCACGATCAAAGAATTAGAACGAATTGTTCACGATATAGATTATAGCTGTCATATGGCCACGATGATATGTCTATTTGACACGATACCCTAAAGCGTCTCCCAGACAGACGCGGCCTGCGGTGGCGGTGGCGGTGGCGGTCAGTTGGATGGCCGCGTGTGTCTGTGTCGATCCTAGAACTCTCAAGCCACAACTGACCGCCACCGCCACCGCCACCGCAGGCCGCGTCTGTCTGGGAGACGCTTTGGACGGTAGGTTTTGCTGTCAGTTTTACCACAGTCATGACTGTGAATGATGGGTAACCTACCGTGTAAGAGCGTGACTGACGGTGATTGACGAAAATCTGGATACATTCGTCAGTCCATCAGTCACCATCAGTCAAACATAATTCACGATTGATGGAATTGACTGACGAGGAACCTAGCGTGTAATGGATGCCGGCTACATAGCGGCACCTGGTGGTAAAAAGAATACCAAACAGCTCATTGCATTAGGTGCAATACATGCTTGAACATTTTTAGCAATCTCACTTGTACCTAAGGTCTGCAAATTGTCTCTTTATCAGTTTGTCGGTTTTTTCAGTTTTCTGGTTTGCCTGTCATACTCTGTCAGCATGGGCGCCGGCAGAAATAATTTCCAAGGGGTGAAGATTTTTGATTTCTTTCTTTCATTTTCTTTTTACTTTTTACGAACAACAACAACAACAGACTGTCTACTTTAGTCAACAGAATACATTTAGTGCCGTCGAAACACTACGAACTATCTTTGTACGGCATGGTAATAGGGTTACAGACGGCTTTTATTTCAATAATTTCTGTTGATCCCGAGATTCCCAAGGGGTGCAAGTGCACCACCTGGCACACCCCTGCCGGCGCCCATGTCTGTCAGTCGATCGGTTTGTCTCTTCGTCTGTCAGTTCGTCTGTCCGTCTGTCTGTCTCACCTCGGCCACGTCGTACACGCTAGTGGCTACTCCCAGCAGGAAGCTCTGCGCGACGGTGAACAGCGCCAGGAAGATGAAGTTCATGGGCGCCGTTCGCCGCACATTAGTACAGCACGCCATTGAGATTAGCGTCACTATCAGCACCGCGAAGGCTATCCAGCTGAAAATAGAGGAAAAAATACTAATTTTAATGGAAACATAATAATTATTATAATTACTATAGTCTTATGCCGAGGGTTAACTAATCGGCATGGCACGGTTTTAGTATGCTGTATGAGACATACTACGTTGCGTGCTTCCGATACCGATAAGTGGACGCTTACCTTTATGGCGTATTTTGAGAGTTCGAGAGCGGGGTAAAATACAGAATAATATATATGTAATATATTATTATTTAAATATACTCAGTTATAGCTGTTTATTTTAATATTCGTTTATTGTATTATCGAAAGATGACAGACAACCGCGATTTATAACTACATTTCTTCACAATCAAATAATTAAAATACTCATTTCTCGATGATAACCATGCCTAATTGCGCAGCTGCTTAGGCACAAACTACGCCGATTATGGACAATTATAGCCGAATATGCCTCAGGTTTATCAAAGATGGTCCAACGTAACGAAGCTGTTTATGACTTGACTTACAATAAATAGGGATTCCTGGCGACGAACAGTTTGGTGGGCTCGTGAAATAGGAAGAGGGCGATGGCTCCCATCGTCACCAACAGCTGACACATCAGGATCGCGTACACCTGAAATATTCACAGTAAAAAATTATCAAAATTCGTAACGGAATTATATAAGGCTGCCTTCACACTAGCGTATGTCCAGCGTAAGCGTTCGATGAACGTATGTGCAGCGCAGACGCCGCGATAACGCGGCGCGTGCGTCGCGTTGTCGCCGCTTCTCTACTGGAATAATCAGTACGCTGGGCTAGCGTCGCGTATACTGATTGTTCCTGAAGAAATTGTGTAACGTCTGCGCAGCGCTAGCGCAGCGTTTAATTAGGAAAGTTACGACAACGCGACGCACACACTTCCCACACTTAGCATGGGATTAGACAACGTGATGTACGCTACCTAGCTTTCACTGTAAGTATAATTCGTCTATGGCACTCTATGGCATAGGATAGTTTTTAGTCCACGTAAAAGTGCGGTTCCCGCCCGATTAACGAATTTTAAGCAACTAAGTTGCAGACAATAATAACAAAAAGTGAGAAATTATTCTAATTTAGCGATGTTAGTGGCGGCCGAAAAGAAAGGTCTTCCGACCGAGAGAGATAGCATGCTCGGTCAGGCCGAAGCCCACGTGGTACATGTCAGCTATCGTATATATACCGACGCGCTTAGAAAATTTCGATAGCGCGATGCAGGAACGTTACGCGAATTGTGGGTACCGCCACAACACTCCCCCCTGAATACCGGAGGTCGAATTTTGAAGTCTTGTCGCTTGAGTCGCCAGTGCCAGAGAGTTCCAGTGAGTCGTAACTGTTGCAGTGAGTCCCAGTGGGTCGGAACTGTAAGCTGCTGCACGGGATCCAGTGAGTCGGATAAGCTGCCGTGCGGGGCGATGCTACGTGCTGACCAGGAGAGATGTGCTCTGCTTGCTGACCGGTCGGTGTAGTGAGAAAGACCGATGATGCCGATGCGGAGTCGCCCAGGCTGCGGTTCATTGCGGCTAGTGGACGAGGTATCCGATGAGGCGATGCTGGCTGGCGCGGTGCGGAGGGGCGGGGAGTGATAATGATGAAGGAGGCGTGTTCTGTCGGGGTCACCAATGTGGGAATAACGCGTGGAGACCTTAACGTGGTGGTCTTCCTTTTCGGCCGAAAAGGAAGATCTTCCGACCGAGAGGCTCGGTCAGGCCGAAGCCCACTGACGTCATTTCAAACGTTGTATAAATCTTGCCGTTCTCCGAAACTTCGATAGCGCGATGTAGGATAGGCGAATTGTGGGTACGAGTACCGCCACACTAAGAAAAAACTTGAGAAGTGTCTTGACTCTAGGGACACCCGGGAACGAAGTTATAAAATAACGCCATCTATTGACGCCCAGGAATACTAACAACGACCCTTTTGTGGAATTGTAATAAAATGTATTTAAACATCCGGTAGATGTCGCTGTTTATTCTCAAAAACGCCATCCAGTTGACGCCCAGGAATACTATCAACGCCCTCTGACCTACTAGGCAGCCGGCAGGTACTATAAAAAGTGTCGAGCCTCGAGGTCAAGTGTCGTTCCGTCTAGCCTCCTTTCGCAACGGCGAACGCGCCATAAGGAACTTCGTTCCAAAAATAAAATTGAGGTTTTAGTCACCTTGCGTATGAAACCTCTTCTGATGCTGGCCTCGGTGAAATCGAAGTTGCGGTCGACGCCATCCTCCGAGAAACCGATGGGGCCACCGTACTGGGTCTGAAAAGTTTAAAAAGTATAATAACAAAACAAAGTGATATACAGAGTACCTACAGCAAAACAAAGTGATTATAGGTATATAGTATAACAAAACAATGTGATATCTATAATAATATTATAAAGCGGAAGAGTTTGTTAGTTTGTTTGTTTGTTTGAACGCGCTAATCTCAGGAACTACTGGTCCGATTTGAACAATTCTTTCAGTGTTAAATAGTCCATTTATCGAGGAAGGCTATAGGCTATATTTTATTACGCTGAGACTAATAGGAGCGAAGAAATAGAGGAAAATGTGGAAGAAACGGGGGAAATTATTTGAAAGGGCTTATTTGAACGCGCTAATCTCAGGAACTACTGGTCGGATTTGGAAAATTCTTTCAGTGTTAGATAGCCCCGTTATCGTGGAAGGCTATAAGTTACATTTTATCACGCTAAGACTAATAAGAGCGAAGGAATAGAGGAAAATGTGGAAAAATGGGGGTAATTATTTGAAAGGTCTTATTTGAAAGCGCTAATCTCAGGAACTACTGGTCCGATTTGAAAAATTATTTCAGTATTAGATAGCCCAGTTATCGAGGGGCTAAGAAATAGAGGAAAATGTGGAAAAAACGGGGGAAATTATTTGAAAGGTCTTATCTTACGAACTACTAGAGTAATTTTTCTGTTATTTGGGTCAGATAGGAAATAGAGCACGTGAAGGATTATAGGCTATTGTTTGTGGACTAATTTGTCTGTGAAATATCTAATTTTCGCGGACGAAGCCGCGCGGAACGTCTATAAATAATAGAAGTGAATCCATATATTTTCTTTGGTTACGACATCACGCCGCACGCGTTTTAAACAGCTGGACCGATTTTGCTGAAATTTGGTATAGATATATGTGCTTTGAGTCCCGGAAAAGAACATAGGAAGCATTTTGTCCCGGAAAATGTACGACCACCGCACAATATACTTTTATGATTTGCGCGTAAACTATTCAATCGATTTCGATGAATTTTGGTATGGAGAATGGAGATACTTTGAGTCTCAGGAAGGACAAGGGATACTTTTTGTCCCAAAAAATGTACGGTTCCCGCACAGTAAACTTTTATGATTTTCGCTTTAACTATTCAATCTATTTTTCTGAAATTTGGTATAGAGATACTTGGAGTCCCGGGAAAGAACATAGGATATATTATGTCGCGGAAAAATGTGCGGTTTCCACAAAATGTATCTTTGTGATTTGCGCGTAAACTATTCAATCGATATACGGGAACAATTACTATAAACTGAAGTCCACGCGGACGAAGTCGCGGGCAACAGCTAGTACATTATACAAGGTCATCAAGGTGTAACAAAACAAAAGTGATACTTAATACTTTAGGGTAAGAGTGAATGAATAGAGTTCACTGAGAAAGTGCTGAAAAAGGATTTTTTTTGTACACTAGGCAAATTTATGACGCTGAGGCGCTTGCCCATTACATTACATATCACAAAAAAAATACTCTCAGCGCTGCTACTTTCACAGTGTACCTACTCTGTTGGGACACATTATAAACGGAACACCAAAGTAAAATAATCGGCCAAGTGCGAGTCGGACTCGCGCACGAAGGGTTCCGTACCGTTATAGAGCAAAAATAGGCCAAAAATTGTGTTTCTTGTATAGGAGCCCCTCTTAATTTTTTATTTTATTTAAATATTATTATTAATTATTAAAGTTTTGAAAAGTTATTATTAAAAATTAATTATTATTAATTAATTAAGGCCTTCGTTAAAGTTTCAAGTGCCTACCTCTTATCATTATTGATTAGGAGCAAAAAAGGCCAAAAAAAACACGTTTGTTATATGGAAACCCCGCTTAAATATTAATTTTATTTTTATTTTAGTATTTGTTGTTAAAGTGGCACCGGAAATACACAATCTGTGAAAATTTCAGAACTCTAGCTATAGCGTTTCTTGAGATACAGCCTGGAGACAGACAGACAGACAGACAGGCGGACAGACAGATGGACAGACAGAGATCGAAGTCTCATGAATAGGGTCCCGTTTTTACCCTTTGGGTACGGAACCCTAAAAAAGTAGCATTAGTAAACTTTAACAGTGGTTATTGAAATAAGTAGAATTTAATAGTTATACTAGCTATATGACCGAGCTTTGCTCGGTATTCAAAAAATTCAAAAAACACACGTAAAATGACATTTTATGAAAATGATTCCTAGCTAGATCGATTTATCGCCCCCGAAACCCCCTATATACTAAATTTCATGAAAATCATTGGAGCCGATTCCGAGATTCCAATTATATATTTATATATATACAAGAATTGCTCGTTTAAAGATATAAGATTATATGTAATTAATTATTATTATTTAAAATATTACAAGTTTAAATAAGAATAATAATTATGTTAAGAAGGTAAATCCTAAACATTCATACTAACATTACAAATCTGTCTGTCTGTTACGTATACACGCTAAAACCGTTAAACCAATTTCGCTGGAATTTCGTATGAAAATACTTTCAAGTCTCAGAAAAGGACATAGCATAACTCTCCCTCCAGTAAAGTGTACGGTTTCTTCACAAACAAATTCGACATAACATGGTAATTTAAGTATAACATTATAATATCAAAATATTTACCTGTGCCATTTTCCGTCCGTCTATCACAAATAAAGCGCGATAACTGATTATCGCGTACGGCGTACTTGATAAGGTCCTGATAATAATTCCAGTAGGGCCAAAATTGCAACATGACTCATGTAACATAACTCTACTGTTTCAGAGAAGTGTTATGATGCTAACGGATGTGATAAAACAAACTGTTATTTGCCTGTTGTACCTCCCAGGTGGATTAATAAATATCTGAAAAGAGTGAATCACGATATTTCATGTTATGGTCTAAAATCGCATTTGAGGTCAGCCCGAAAAAGAACGCTCAAACATGCTGTTACAACATAGTATTATACAGAGTGTAAGTTATAACAAAACTAAGTGTAATACTGTAGGGTGTTCGCGTGTTCCTCGTAGAGAGTTCACTGTGAAAGTAGCAGCGCTGAATAACCATTTTTTTCACTTTTGTGTGGGGAAACTGGGGCGTTTCCCATACAAATGTAAAAAAGACAACAGTTGTCTACAAGAAACACGTACACACCCTAAAGTATTATCACTTAGTTTTGTTACACACTTACATCCTGTATATCTGGAAAACAAAGTCAGTTGGGTGGCGTTTCGTTTACATTGCCTCGACAATTATGGAATAAGCAAAGCCAGGTTACAGAATATGTATTCTTTTTTTTATTTCTGAGTAAGTAGTATCATAGGTAGCATTGTAATTTTTTTCTCGTGGTCTATTTGCCTGTTTTTGTCTAGTGGCTTTTGAAACATATCTGAGAAAGACAACATGGATTAGCCTGGCATATTTTTTAAATAAAATCTATAATAAAATAGACATTTTCATTATGGAAACGGAGTACAGCTTACATAATATTATGTAGGCACTTCACATGGCTATTTGTATTTGCGTATTTGATGTATTCGCCAAACAATCACCATGTGTAGACGGTATGTTTGACAAATATTGGCCTTATTTTCCTATTTGAGTTTGACAAATATGACCAATACCAAATACACGTATCCGTACCTTTGTGGGTTTTTGACGCACATCAAAGGAGTCAAATAGGCAAGTAAAGAAAATCAAGTAAAAGTTTGGTATTTGACGTCCATGTGTGGAAGAACGTATAATTGCCTTTATTTGCTTGTTTGTATATATGTCAATAATTTTGCTAAATGCATCAAATAGCCAATAGCAAATACAAATAGTCATGTAAAGTGCCTACATTACAAATTAGACAAATAAGGAGTATTAGAATGAAACAACCATACATATGTAATTAATATTAGATATTTATTATAAATCAAATTAACATCATTAACAAAAACTACTTCTATATTTAGTGATCTTTGAAAGTAACTTTGTACCTACTGGCGTTTATTGTGAATCACTACGTTTTGTCTATCAGTAATTATAAATAATAATTATTACTACCCACGAAAACTAAATTGAAAAACAGTCAAAATGATAATGTATGATTATAAGTATTGAAATCTATACTTATTATAAAACAAAGTCGCTTTTTTTCCCTTTGTTCCCTTTAATCTTTAAAACTACGCAACAGATTTTGATGATTCTTTCAGTGTTAGATAGCCCATTTATCGAGGATGGTTATAGGCTATATTTTATTACGCTAAGACTAATAGGAGCGAAGAAATAGAGGAAAATGTGGAAAAAACGGGAAAAATTATCTACTGGTCCGATTTGAAAAATTCTTTCAGTGTTCGATAGCCCATTTATTGAGGAAGGCTATAGGCTATATTTTGTCACGCTAAGACTAATAGGTGAATGTGGAAAAAAACGGGGGAAATTAATTGAAAGGGCTTATCTCGCGAACTACTGGAGCAATTTTTATGTTATTTGGCACATATAAAAAGTAGACCACGTGAAGGATCATAGGCTATCGATTTTGATCATTTTTTCAGTGGCTATATATTTTATACCCGCGCGACGCCGGGGCGGGTCGTTAGTAAAGTATAAATAATATACTACGAATTTTAGTATTCATTGAAAAGAAAAAGTCACGGCATTACTTGTAGTCTGTCTTACTCGCACGCCTATCAACGCAATATATGTGCGAGAGAGAACACAAGTACAATATACCTCTCAAAACAAACGTAGCGACTCACACTTTTAGTAATATTTGGTTTTATATTTGTGTATACGACGGGTAACATAAAATGGCGATAATTAGGTAATATTATATTGGTACGATTAGAAAAAATATCTATAGGCATGTGGCACAGCTACTTTATTTAGCCGGGTAATGTTAAGTCTTAAGACTTAAAATATAACTCGACCTAATTACATAAATCAGCCATCTGTCTATCAACAGTTCTTCTAATATAGTATAGTCCGTGCAATCCACGAAGACGCGCCCCACCACTTTTTGGGTGAACATCTTTAACTTTGATCGTGACGTTTTTTCTTAATTGGTCTATTTATTGTAGTCTGAGCGAGTACTGATAGGTAATTAGTGCGTACCGACAACACTCAACATTGGCGAAAGCTTGCACACATATACTATAAACAATTTGGAGGAATAGTGGGGCGCGTCTTCGTAGATTGCACGGACTATACACCTATTCGGTTTCATAAGTCTGTAAACTTTAAGACAGATAATATCTTATCGTTGTTACTATATTAGAAATTTAAATTTAGTTTTTTTTTTTAATCAAATACCGTTGAAAGCCTCAACTTTACGCAAATCGGCAAACTACTAAAGACTGCAAAATTACTTCTTCAACAATAAAAATATTACAGCATTTAATATTGCTTGACAAAAGCTAAACTACTGACATCGATGTTAAAACAGCACAGTTATGAGGTAAAACAGAATTTCTGTCTGTATCTTTCACACAAATCATATCAATAAAGTGTAAGACAGAGACAGAAACCTTTCTAAACTTTTATCAAAGCACAAAAGCGTCTTGCAGTCTGTTGCAATAATCATAAAGACGATTTCAGCTCCATCTATATTTAGGTTTGCACACCGACATAAAACCACAAAAAAGCGGTTAGCGGTAAGAGCTCGATTCTCATACTTTCGAATTTGTCACTCGCGCGAGATAGCACTTCGTAAATCGAACTGATTCGAGGTGTAAGATTCGGGGCCTTTCTCGTAAGTCAAACATCGCTTTTTCGATTGATTTTAGCTTTTTCTTTCTGTTTTTCGCGGTGTGCTAAAATCGGTAAAGCGAAAAATATAAAGATCATACATATTAATTATACAACTATTTACATCCATACTTTAATAAGAATACTTTCATATAATAACCGCCATTTAGGAGCAAAAGTTATAACCCTACAATTAAACGACACTAAAAAAACAAAATGGCTCTAACTATTTGGACGCAAATGTAATATGTTATATTAATTTTTATATAAAAATATAAAATTATGAACTTAGTAAAACACGAATATGTTCTGTTTTAAATAATAATAATATTGCTATGTGTGATATAATTGAGTACATTTTTACAATTGCGTCTTTATGCTAGAGCTATAGACTGGTCACGGAACACTTAGAAAACTAGCCAAAGACCTATCGCTACGTCTCTTTTTTATCTCGTTTCCACGACTCCATTTATTTTATTTACGAGTGAAAGAGACAAATATTGACAAGTCAACGACCGAATTTCCTCGTGTTCTATGAACGGTCTATATGCTATTTCATTGCTGCTTTATACATACTAAATTATCATTTTATAATAAGTTAAAGTGACATTAAGTAGTTATTTCATACTTTAATATAATATGAGTTCTATCGTGAGTTTATGAATATAATTATACTGGATGAAATTCAATGAGGCTGATCACATTAAGTAGAATAATATAGTAATGATGAGTAACGGTAGTTTATTATAGTCAGGTTCATAATAAAGACATAACACTAATACATTTTCAATAGTTGAATATTAAAGTATAAGCCAGAACCTTACAGTTCAGAGAAATATTATAACAGGTAAACACGTCAAAAGCCAACTACAATATTACATGCGTATGTTAAAACTTGAATTGTTATAATATTTGTATAAATAACATTTATATCTGACTATATGGACTATATTTAAAAATTGAAATGAATAATGATGAAAACAGTCGAAATTATTGTCTATTTTTATATTTGTGAATTTTGATACGGAATGTTATGAGCCAAAAGTGTGGCCAAGTCTTATACAGTTTAGAAAAAAACTATAAAGCTAAATATTGTAATTCTTCCGCAAACTTATTTAATCCAATTATTTTGTAAAGACACCTCATAAATAAAACTAAATAGAGCAATCATATATTATTATTAATTATCATGACAATGACTTCTTTAAATTAAATATTTTAAGTCTAAACACCTAAAAAATGAGGACCCCATATAGATTCTCGAATAATATTCGAATTAACGTATTTTACTTAATTTAATTTAAATATGCCAATATGTCTGTCTTATTTTTTATCTGAATTTGTGTACTAATGTATTTCAAGCTCCATATATGTACTTTTTTGGCCTGAAATCAGGCGACTATCAATAAAATACGGGATCCTAGACTATACAAACATCAAATGTGACTTACTCTGAGATGGTGGCTGAACCTGCTGAACTTAAAAAATGGCCAGTGGAAAAACAAAAAAAATAATAATTTTAAAGCCATTACAAAACTAAATTGTGAAGCATAGTACCACCAGAGAAAGTTCGGCAGATTTGTTTGGGTTCCAAATTACGGATAACCATCTGCCTGTCAACTCTGACTCATCACCGTATAAACTTATACAGGGTGAAACAAAACTAAGCAATAATACTCTAGATTCTAGAGTGTGTTACATATTGTGTCCCCTACATAGAGTTCGATGTGAAAGTAGCAGCGCTGAAAGAGTATCTTTTTTCACTTTTGTATGGAAAAGTGCATGGCACTGGCCCATACAAATCACAAAAAGATTTAGCTCTTTCATCGCTGCTACTTTCATAAACTCTTTGCAAAGGACACATACCTGAAAGTACTATCACTTAGTTTTGTTACACCCACACACAATCACAAGAATAAATTAAAAAGTTTTCCCATCAGCAGGCTTAGCATAACAGTAGAAATGGGAAAGAATCGGCATACCGACAGATTTTATCGATAAAATGGTGGATTTCCATTGTCTGTCACTTTGTCTATTCTTCCGTAGAAAGAAACCGTTTCTTTAGTGACTATGCTACGCCTGCAGATTCAGCCACCAAACCGTCCACTTTACTCTCTGGCTACGCCGATAATGGTGAGGATGTAGATGAAGATGTTGATGACGTCGAGATACAGGTTTAAGGCAGCGAAAATGTACTCCTCTGGCGAGATGCTGTACTTGTGTTTGCCGCCCATCATCAGCTGGGTGTCGTAGATCAGGTAGAATGAGAAGAGCAGGGCGCCAAGAGACGCGTAGACAAGTGTCACGATGTTATTCTTCGGGATAAAGATGGCAATGAGACCTGAAAATGAGATTATATTCTCAATCAATCAATCATTTATTTTGCTGTGATTGGGTATGTTATGTGTTAAAAATATAAGCTCTTAGGTATTAACAGGCTGTACCGCCATCCAGCGCTTGCGCCGTGGTCCGCGTAGGAGAAATATTTCTTACTACCCACAGTAAATAGTGGTTGCGAAAGTTGAAATGAAGAGTTTGACAGATAATGTACGGAGCGTATGTCAAAATCTTCAGAACTTCTATCAAATTATTATTAAGATTCAGAAATCTAACAAATTATAATTAAATACTAACAAATAATTAATTTTCGTTTCTGAGTGCGGGAGGAAGTCTGCTTGTCTTTATCTAGTCTTTATTTGTAAGTATTTTTATTGGTACTCTACTAACACTATTTAGATGTAGTTTGGGAGGTATATAATATTGAAGGGGGGTAAAATCTGGATCAGCTGAATCGATTTTAAAAATACTTCCACCAATAGGAAGCCATCGCGATTATAGTCGGGACATTTTAATTAGCCACATTTGACAGTTCATCAAAATTGTACCAGGTAACCCTATAGCGACGTACATAAAAAATAAATATTTTCGTTTTGTTATAACTGCACAATTGATTAACTTTTTTCAATTACGATTACATATTTATTGTAAATATGACCGATACGAATTATTTAACGATTTGCTTTTACTGATAAACAATTCTAAACGTAATAAACAAATTCTGATCTTAATAATTGCACGTCGTCACAATGTTACGTCAGCTGACATTTTTTCTTTTTAAACTCTAGGGAAGTTACCCTAAAAATCGAAAGCGAATAAATAGTATCGATGCATTGATTACTTGTAACTAAATATCCCCATAAATTAATAACCACGTTGTGAAAAGTAACACATATTTATGTGAAATGAATAATGATAATACTACATTTAACAGTTTTTATAATTCAAGCGAATAAATGCATTTTTTTTATATTTGTTTTGCTCCTTAAATGCAAAAGAAAAAGTAATAATGGGACAGGAGGGTGTTTCAAACGTATAAAATTCAAATATTTTATTTCAAGTCCGTATCGATTTGTTCGTTTTGGTCGACCTCACCTCACTATGGAGATTAATCTGACAGATGTCAAATGTGGCATATTAAAATGCCGACTGTAGTCGGTGACGCGTTATTAGTAAATTTTGTACTAATGAATTCATAATTCTGTTTTTAACCCCCGACGAAAAACAGGGGTGTGTTAAATTAGACATGTCTGTCTGTCTGTCTGATTGCCCGTGGCGTTGTAGCATCCTAACAGGTGAACCGATCTAGTTTTTCACATAGCGACTACGGACTCCACTCACCGAACAGCAGCAAAACAACAGTACAGCACAGCAGCACACCGCCCATGGTGGTGAAATCCCATTTCGTCTGCATCGCGAATAGAGTCAGCGTGAGGCAGATCGCCGCCGTTATACCCACCGCCATCATCACCTGAAGACAAACGGTAAATAGTAAGTCAAGTGACAGATTTGCATCTAAAATACGTTTTTAAACTTTGGGAAGAGGACCTTAAGAGACCGTATACGAAATTTTGCCGATTCCGCTCATTTAACAGACGTGATTTAACAGTTAAAATCCAGTATTTCTATAAGTTTTAATGCACAACATGTAAGATCATTTCAATTATAATATAGTGTTGGAGCTAGATTTTTTTTTTTTAAGTATCATTAAATAATCCAACTCAAACCCGCGACAGTTTTGTGATTTTTGCTGTAAAAGGTTTAGAATATCACCTTTTTATGGATTGTATTGACGTCTTAACGGTATGAAAAAAATACAATGTACTGTTGAGAAAGTCGTCTATAAAGTGTTGGAATTACTTTTTACCACTTCAATATAAAAAACCCTTTAAAAACAGAAAACCTCTATCTGCCCGCTAACTTGGCGATCGTCCTTTTTGTGTGTGAAGAGAGCAGTAGAAAAGAAAGGACGGGCTCTTAAAGATCATTGGTCAAATATTATTCAATTCTTACTATAGATACTATTAATGTTTAGTCTGAAATAAAATTTCGACTTTAATTTAATCCACACCTACAGGCTTAGCATAACAACAGTAGAAATAGGAAAGAATCGACATACTGACAGATTTTATCGATAAAATGGTGGATTTCCATTGTCTAAGACCAGGTACATGTGTATGTACGCTTCAATACAATCCGTTCTCAAAACGCGCGTTAGCAAATTTGTACCTGCTCTAACTGTCACTTTGTCTATTCTTCCGTAGAAAAAAAAACATTTCTTTGGTGACCATGCTACGCCTGCTGCACTCCTATAAAACCACAACAGAAAGTGTTTCTTTTCTTTCTACTGTAGAATAGAATAAGTGACAGATTGACAAACGAAAACTGTCTGAAATCCGGCAGAATTTCTATACTTTCGGCTATTATTTAGCCATTAAAGGTAACACCGCACTAGCAGACAGTGGTGAGGGGTGAATATTTTGGGAAGGGAAGCCGGAGTAAAAAATCTACTTACCAAAATATAATTGAATGACATGCTTTTTATTTTCAAAACTAAGTTTGGAAAACAAAGTTTCCTTCGACAGCAAAATATAATCTGTCAGAACTCAGACAACAGTCTTTCTGAATTAATGTCATATTTTCCGAACTACACGATTACGTCAGTACGACTCACAATTCACAAATCACAATATTATAAATTAATTTAATTCACGACACTCTTCTAAGTTCTAACGCTAAAACAAACAAAATTTAAATTCGACAAAACAAAACAAACGACATGTTGTTTACAAACACACTATCCGCCATATTAATATGTCAATCTAAAAACCAGAAAAATAAAAATGTATTACGCGCCTGTCATATTTAGTACCGCTAAAGCACTGATCTCTATTCTCAGACCAATAAAAAAATAAAGACGGAGTATTTACAGGTAATAGCGTGAAGTCGCTGTCGATCAATGTGTGCGTCGCGCCTAGCATAAATACGCTAGGCGTTCGCTTGTGTGCAAAAAAATAATGTTGCCAACTCAGGGTTTCAGATTGTAAAACTCCCATCCTGTTGCAGTCTTATTAAACTACTAAGTAATGACTACAAAAGTTGCTATAAAACTAGATTGTTAATCATCATTCATTAGTAGTTGCTGAAAAAAATAAATACTTAAATATCTATATCTAATAAATTATGTGTTTCAACTAAGAACAGACAGACAGACAGACAGACATACATACAGACAAAAATTGTAAAGAATGTTGTTTGGTGTATGCAGTATGTATCGTATACAGATTAATATGCAAATAGTACAAAAATCTTTCAATGCTACAAACAGACACTCCAATTTTATTTATATTAATAGAGTTTAAATGAATAACGAATTTTAGGTTGAAAATAAACATTTGTCAGGATAATATAGCACGTAATAATATTTTTCCCCTATTATGGGGAAAAATATCTTGCGACCAGCATGTAGCACTGGTTGAGGTTCTGTGTTCCGAGACTCCCGAGACAATTTTTAAAACTAATAAATTAAATTCGTTATTTCGGTGGTAATACATAAATATTCAACTAATTACTTGTGAAACGTAATCCCACAAGGTTTCTTTTGAGCACAAGAATTGTTTTTGCACCATTTAACGATGCAGGACGGCATATTTTGATATTTCTTGACACAGATGAAAACGACATGCGTCGTCACTCGTTGAAACCGGAATGGCGGGCGGCTGGCTTCCTATGGCCGTATCGGCTTCCTATTGCCTGCCTCACCGCGTAGCATGGATGGCTCTGTCTATCTTTTTTTATTGGTCTGAGTCTCTATTATACATGTACTATAATGGAGGTCAGTGCGCTAAAGGCATTCTTAATAGTCGTATTACAAAAAAATCCTACCAAAATAAAATGTATTTACGTAATATTCATTCTTAAATTCGAATCATAAAAATTTTACTTCATGACTTCTATCTCGCTTGCACTTGTGCGTTGCTAATTAACCTTTCTCCGTAATAACTCGCCGGGCATCGAGTTATTTCCAAGTATATATCGCGCGTGCTAGAACGAGACAGAACATGACGACCAGTTCACAGGAATGAAAAGGACAGATGCTTACTATGAAGTTATGAACTGTCGTTGTATGGAGAAATAAGCCGCTAATCCACTTTTACATTGCCTTTTAAAATTTGTAGAAGATAGTTATAATTCAAACTATGTATTTCAAGTGAGAGAAAAATTTATTGCATATAACATTGTGAATTGATAAATATGTCGTTGGCCCATAGATTCGATTTTTCCAAGGGAAGCCGATGGGAATCGGGTTATATGGACTCCTCGCCACTGCTAGCAGACTCGGCTGTAGCGCAATGACTCGACACTTCACGTTTTGTATTGCTTAACGACACCGCCGCGTTGTTAGGCTTCGTCCATTCGATTTTATACAAAAAATATTTGGCCGTGACGTGACGCGACGCTTTGCTGCACTGTAGTTACATCTAGTGCGGTGTTATTTTTATGGCGAGGTTTTGTCAGCTGTCACTATATTATAAACACTCACCGCGTCACTGGAGTACATGCTGGAGGTGACACCTAGCAGGAAGCTCTCGGCGACGGTGAATATGCCCAGGAAGATGAAGTTGAGCGGCGCTTGACGACGCACGCTGCCGCAGCAGGCCATGGCGATGAGGCATATGAAGACTAAAGCGAACGCCACCCAGCTGAAAATACATTGTATTGGTTACAAATTTACAATAATATGCAAGGTGTAACAACACTAAGGGCATGTTTCACCACTTCCTGATAAGTGTATAGGCTATTAACCACTTTTTTTTTTATGGAATAAAGGGGGCAAACGAGCAAACGGGTCACTGATGGAAAGCAACTTCCGTCGCCCATGGACACTCGCAGCATCAGAAGAGCTGCAGGCGCGTTGCCGGCCTTTTAAGAGGGAATAGGGTAATAGGGGAGGGTAGGGATGGGAAGGGATGGGAAGGGAAGGGAAGGGAATAGGGTAGGGGATTGGGCCTCCGGTAAACTCACTCACTCGGCGAAACACAGCGCAAGCGCTGTTTCACGTCGGTTTTCTGTGAGAACGTGGTATTTCTCCGGTCGAGCCGGCCCATTCGTGCCGAAGCATGGCTCTCCCACGTAAAACAAGCCCTAAGTGATGCTTTAGAGCGCGTATGGGCTACCTATATTATAAAGTTGCTGTGAATGTAGCAGCGCTGAAAGAGTAACTTTTTGAACTCTCCATAGAAAAAATTTGGTCCTTCAGTGCTACTACTTTCAGAGTGAAGTTTTGACAGATTCTCCATACTTTATCTGTCAAGTTAAGTGGTGGATAGCCTATTCGGCGCGAAAGTGGTGATACAGACCCTTAGTAATTTTGTTACACTTTGTAAATTGTATGATTAGTTTAGTTTTAGAGAGGGATAAGCCTTCGTGGTCCAGTGATTTAGAACGTGGCTATTGACACGGAGGTCATGCGTGCGAATCCCGCGACGGAAACTTGTCATTTCATAGCTCGGTTACGACAATGCAAGCTGATCACCCGATGGTCTAACCCGGGGATTCCCAATCTTTTTCAGCCTGCGGTGCAGTTACATGTAAAATATTTTATCACGGCGCCCTACTCTACCTAGCTATTAGAAAAAGATACATAAATAAATACATTTAATGATTATAGTTGGGTTAAGCAGGTAAATAGTAATAAACAAATATTTAATCATCTACCTGCTTTATAATTAATATTATAATTTAATTTTATAATATTTATGGTTTTGAATAATGATGGAAGATTGACTCACGGCGCCCCTCTTGCCTTTCCGCGGCGCACAGTTTGGGAACCTCTGGTCTAACCATTAAGATGATCCATGCGTCGGATGACATGTAAAAAATCTGTCAAGTCATTGTAGCCAACTTCTAGTAATTAATATCTATCAGTGACTAAAACTAAACTAAATACCCATTGCGCTTCTTACAGACGAACGGCACTTGTCGACGGCACGCGTCAACGGCAGTCGCTGGATATTTTTTCATTGACTTTTTTGGGGACAGCAGTCGTCGGCTGCCGTCGTCTGCCGTTGACGCATACCGTTGACATGTGCCGTTCGTCTGTAAGCGCTCTTACTCAGAACAAGGAGGATAGTTTACTCACAACATAAACGGATTCTTCTGGACCCATAGTTTGGTGGGCTGGTGGTAGACGAACAGCGTGATGAAAGCCAGGGTCACCAGCAGCTGAGACATCAGGATCGCGTACACCTGGAATTTTCCGTTACATCCACATATTAGTCGATTTGTTACTTTTTATTATTATTATAACATCTAAGGAGAAACTGAAAGACGAACGGCACGCGTCGACGACTGCCGTCGACAAGTGCCGTTCGTCTGTAAGAAGCCTCAATGCTATAAAGTATGAACACTATGACAACCAACAAAATGAAAATAAAAATATTTATTTCTAAATAAGTTAACACTTTTAGAACGTCTTCATGAGGCCTACCACTGCTTCGGGAACCAGCCCGGCGAGACCCGGCAACAACCAAATTGATGTCCATTATTTGGAAAAAGCTTGATACTGCAGGATGTGACAAGACAAATATGTAGATCATATTTGTTTTGTCGACGTTTTGACGACCTCTGTGGCTCAATGGGTAGAGTGTGTGGCAGCTCAAGCCGGGGGTCGCGGGTTCGAATCCCGCCGATGGAACAAAAAGTTTTTCAATGTTCCTGGGTCATGGGTGTGTATTAAATATGTGTATGATATAATAAAAATCTTAAGTATATGTATAGTATAAAACTATTAAATATATTTCCGTTGTCTGGTACCCGTAACACAAGTCCTTCAGGTACTTAGCACGGGGTCAGATTGACATGGTGTGAAGCGTCCATACATACATATTATATTATTATTATATTATATTTTAGGTATGTGTCCCTTGTAAATAGTTATATATTAGTATATGTATAGTATAAAAGTATTAGATATATTTCCGTTGTCTGGTACCCGTAACACAAGTCCTTCAGGTACTTAGCATGGGACCAGATTGACGTGGTGTGAAGCGTCCATGCATAAATATTATATTATTATTATATTATATTTTAGGTATGTGTCCCTTGTAAATAGTTCACTATGAAAATAGCAGCGCTAAAAGCGTTACTTTTTATACAAGTTCATTAGCTAGTTGGGTCATTCATCAAAGAAACATAGAATTCAAAAGTAGCCCTTTCAAAACTGCTACTTTTACGAAGACTTTTACAGTGACCTCCACATACAGGGTGCAACAAAACCTTCCTGCCAAATTTTGATATATTGATCCTTGTTAAAAATAAAAATACACGTATTTTTTCTTTTATAATCACTCAGCACTAAAATGTTGAGAAATAGCTTCCGAAAGTTATCCTAAAAAACACTACAATTAATGGACACGACGCGTCGCCCGCGCGTGACGTGCCCCCGCGCGCGCGACTCCCCCCGCGTTACCCCCGCTCATTCCCCCGCGCCGCGAGTGACCGTTCTGCGACGATTTGAAATGGGATAAAATATGTCAATTAAAAAAATATAACACATAATATTTTTGGTTAAATGGACTCTCCTAATGATACCTAAGCCCTGGAAAAAATTTGGCAGGAAGGTTTAATTGCATCCTGTATATAAGGGTAGGCACATTACACACCATAAAGTATTATAATATTATCACTTTGATTTGTTAAAGTAATAGGCGGAATTCTTGATTTTTTAAATAATTTTTTATAAACATTTTAGTAGCTCTAAATTACCTTTCGTATAAACGATTTCCGGATACTCTGCTCGGTGAAATCAAAGCCTTTGACGTCCGCGTCCTCGCCGAAGTTGGAGCCCTGTCCCGCGGGGTAGCCGGCCGGCTGAAAATGTACAGTATTCGTTAAATAGCGTGTTAAATATAGTGCTGTCTCTCTCCATTCATTTTTGAAGTATTTTCTTTGAAAAGATCTAAATGTGAGTCGAAGAACACGATAAACAACATTTTATAACATCTCATTTTTTCTCGAATAATTTGAACAAACCTTGTAACTTATCTACTTCATCATCTGGCTAATATATCAAGCTACACATAAAATCCTCAATCTTATACCCCCAAATAGATTTAATAATAATTATGAACTGGGCATATCTATATGCTTTAGAAATACATACCAATTTCAGAGTCATAGGTATCATCATACATAGTAAGGTTATTACTATTTACTACTAATGCAATTATAATGCATGACCGACTAGATTGTAAGTCTGACATTTTAGACACAATTTAAAGTAGATTAGCAGAATCGTGCACAGTATTTTTCTAACAATACGTTTTACAGCGACGATAGAAATTGGAAAAATAGAACCTTCAAGAAACCCACCTCGCCATATCCGCCAGCCCCGTAAGCCGGTTGGAAGCCTGGTTGAGGAGGATAGCCTCCGGGGGCTGGGTAGCCCCCTTGAGGTGGGTAGCCCCCCTGAGGTGGATAGCCCCCCTGAGGTGGATAGCCCCCTTGTTGTGGATACCCCCCTTGTGGATACCCGCCTTGCGACTGATCTGTAATGTAAGAAATTGAATGTTAGTTGTTACGTTTTGTCAGATTATTATTTGCATAGACTATAGTTAAGTAGTAAAGAATATGTTAAGGAGATTGAGACATGTAGAGTGTAGGTGCACTGAAGATTGACTCTTAATGATATTTAAATTTGAGAACTTAAAGTATGAAAATCTTGTGCATAAAAGTATAATATGTTAGTATTTAAAAATCATTTATACTTGTATTTTTTAATATTATTTCTTTTTAAAATTGCAGTTTCTTCAGCTTTAAGGCTGGCCTCACACAGCCGGAATGTCTCTCTGAATTAATAATAATTGCAAATTCATAATCTGAATTTCGGCACCTTGCCTCACACTCAGATTGATCACTAGTCTTGTGATTCCCGGCACATATGGAATATACTTTCTTTATGGAAGAAGAATTAATACTATTTGGCTGTATATAATAAAAAAAAAATGCAAACGCAAATACTGGGTTCATCCTTTATCGTCGTTGGTATCGTCAGTATCATTCTTATAGATCGATCTGAGAAATTCATAATCTGAAAAAATCAGAATGTGTGTGGAGCGTACTGATATTGTATGGTATTCCGGACTTTCTGAATTAATAATATGAATTCAGATTATGAATTCAGAGAGACATTCCGGCTGTGTCAGGCCGGCCTAAACTGACGAGCGTTCTGAATTCCGGACCGGAATATTTAAGATTATGATTTCATAACGCACGTATTCCCATACATCTTAATAGAGCGGCACACACATACTGAAATCTTGCAAGCGGCTAACCTCTGGACGTGTTGACCTGTTGGTGTGATGCACAGATTTTAGAACAAAATGCTGAATTGTGCTATTACGTACAAAAATTGCAGCGATACTGTGAATTTCAATTCGAATTCGAATTTATTAATTCGAATTTATTTCACAATTTTAATTAGGTACCAGGAATACGAACAGGCTATGTTATTATTATGACGTTGTGTCTGTCAGGATACTATCGTAATTTTCTCGCCGTAAGTCGCCGTAATTTTCACGATTTTTCTTTTCATATTTAAAGGATGAATTAAGTATTTGCGTTTGTATTTCTTTTTTTATTATGTAGAGCCAAAAGCAATGCGATTAGTATAAAGACGTTTACACGTGCCGGGAGTCACGAGACTACTGATCAATCTGAATTTTTAAGAAAGTGTGAGGCAAGGTGCCGAAATTCAGATTATGAATTTCCGATTATTAATTCAGAGAGACATTCCGGCTGTGTGCGGCCAGCCACATCAATGATAGAAATGAATAAAAAAACATTCCATCATGTTTATTTTAGTAATCATGGGTGACTTGATAATATTTTATAACGTGATAATATTTTTAGCAGAGTACTTTGGTAATTTTGTTTTAGACAGTAAAAAGTTTAAAAACAGTTTAAAGTTTGGCAGTTTTAATTACATACTTTATCACAAACCCAACTAAATTATCTACTGCGGACATACTAAAATAAACCTCGATAAAGTCCGTAAGTGATATTTTTAACGACATAGCTTCTGTTTTTGTAAAACAATGACTAATACGAAGACTAGCGTCGCACCAAAATACATGTTTGCCTTCACCTTGACGTAAAAACAATTTTTTATAAAAGCATGTGGCAAAATAGCAGCTTCTTTGCGGCAAAATTTGTGTATCGGGGAGAAACCGGGATAATTTCATCCAAGTCTTATTTCCAATCCTGGGACTTTCTATCCTCTTTTTATTTGTACCTATCCCCATAAGAAATTACATTAACACCTCCATCGTGGGTATCGCAGACACAACAGATTTTCAGTTATGCGGCAGCCGGCTGCCGCTTGGGCATTGATGGGTTAAATTCGATTCAGTATTTCAGTAGGGCTAGGGACATATTTAACATAGACACGCAATACTTCGACACAAATGGGCCGTCCGAATGTATAAATTAGCCTACGTAAGAGAAAGGCGCCGAAAGTGTGAGGGAAGACTTAAAAGAAAAAAAAATTTTAACCCTGTAAAATGTAAATGGACCAAGACTGGAAATAGTTTATCAAAATAAGTATATTTCTTTATCCAGGACGCGACTAAAAATAGTTGTTTCTAGTGAACGCTAGCCGGCACTTTGACCTACATTCGTTGTTTGTACGGTTTCATTGTAAATACACGTTAAACACACTTTCACACGATGTATGTTAGTATGTAAACTTATGGTTTTATATAATGATCAGCTGATTGATCATTATAATCATGATTGATCTATATGTTATAGGCAAACTCCGAAGCTCCGGCGCTCCTAGGTTGGACTGGTCAATCCTCAGGTCAGACTGAATGACTTAGTCAAAGCCCAAACAAATGTAAATTTTCGGCCTTTGACTAAACAATTTTCGTCAAACCTGGGAGGGACTAATTTGGTCAGGCAAACGTCAAAACACAATTCTATTAAATCGGGGTTTGACGAGTCAAACTCCGATATAGGTATGAAGTGTCTTATCTTCGTATATTTGGAAGCATTTTATCATTTAAGCAGCTTTCAAGTCTTAACCGCTTAACTCTGCCAGTTCTGACACCTGATTGGTCAGCTTACGTGATTTTCACTTTTATATTTGAGATGCTTTGAGAGAATGCCGTGTGGCATTAGGCCCGCCTTTTGTACGATGTGCAATAAAGTATAAAATAAATAAATGCTTTGGAATATACGGAGGTTAGTTTGTAAGATTAGGTATAAAAAAATAACATTTTTAAAATTTTGATGTTTATTGCTCAATGAACGAACATGAAATGACAAAACAATCGGTCGGAACACCGCGAGAGACATTATGAACCTGTTTAAACATGTTCAGATCAACGTTTGACCGAGTTTTGCAGTCGCTTCTAGGATTGACTAGGCCAAAACCGAAACAGAATAATTTACTTTCGACGTTTGACTAAACAGTTAGGAGCTCCTGGGTTTGACTAAAAATACTTCAGGCAAAGGGCGAAATTGAAATGTATTTCGGGGATCGCCTGACGGCTTTGGCCAAACCTAGGATAAACCAGTCCTTCCGCGAAGAGACTGTGTATCGGACTTTGACTATAGCATATATATATCTAGATTTTCACCACTGAGAAAGAGGGAAAATAAAGTTTTGTTGTGGTTATTAATTCATGCTGGTATTTTTCGAGTTGTATTTTTTTGTTTTTTGTGCGGGAACCGTAAAATTTTTCTAGAATAAAAAGTAGATCCTATGTCGTTTACCGGGACTAAGTATTTCCAGCAAAGCCGTTCCGGAGTCTGGGCATGAAGAGGTAACAGTCTGTCTGTCCTCTGAGGACACACTTTCGCATTTATAATGCAGTCCACAAAATGAACAAGTTAACTATTAATGAGAGAACGTCCTGTACCTATTAGTCACAACTTTTACGATTTCGGGAATAAAATGATTAAATGAGGTCTCGACCTTCAGGCTTCACAGACGCGACGCCGAGGAGTCTGACTTCTGACGCATTTTGGGCGCATTTGGCAGTCTAGTCTCTGGGTGATCTGGGTATATAATATTAAACTATTCTAGAAATTTTTTGAAAATATTTTACGCCTTTTGTATGCTAAAATGCTAGTAAACCTAAACAGTAGGAAATTGATATCGCTTGATGGACATAGAGCGTCCTCCTATTTTGAAAGTTGGTTAAAATTGACTCTAAGGAAGTCCAAATTCTAAGGAAGTCCAAAGTTCTGGAATAATATTAATTATTATAACTTAGGTAGTTGTTTAAACATTTTTTTTTATTCAAAATGTTATGTAAGCAGCAAATTTTTAAATTCAAAGTTGATTAATGGCCTATGGCCTATGAGCCATAATAATACTGACAACATTTTTAATACCGGCTTTAATATCAATATTTTAGCACGCGAATTCGCAATTTTAAAGCTCACTTACTATTCATATTTTCACTTTTCACGAAAACACTTCACAGAACATTAACAATATTCGTCCCTTCAAAAAAAATTCCACTATAGTCAACTATAGTTAAAACATTTTAGACACACGCTGTACTACGCGGTCAGACAAAAACTGTTTGCAATTTTTCACACAGCCCAAGGATAATTAAATTAGCGACTTGTTATTTTGAGCTGTAACACAATGGGATAGAGAATAAAATCAATCTTTGTAATAAGTTTGTATGTTCAATGACATTGTTTTATTCACATCTATGTCTATGTGGTAATTAGATTCACAAACTCCTACACATTATGTCGATAGAGTTGGCGTTTGGATGCTTATGGCAAATGTCAGTTTTGCGGTAGGTCAAATATTATTAAATGTCAATTATTATTTATAAGCATGTAGCGGGGAATACAATTTGAATTAAAATATTTATCAATCTTAAGTTTCATGTTAAGCCAGTTTAGCGCTCTATTCGACTCTACATGCCTTTGGATCAAAATTAGACTACTCTTGATGGCAGAAAGTTAGTCTAAGAGTCTAGAGTCTAGTCTAAGTACCTACTTAGGTATAAGAAATTTTGTGACTACTTGATTAGTAACTACGTCGAGGAAAATATTAGGCAACGCGAAAATTCTCGAGTTTTCGCTAGACATTTAAATTATAATGATTTTCGTAAGGCATCTAATCCTTCAGGCCCCGCGCGAGCACCGGTGATCGCGACAACAATAGAATACAATAGCAATTCCTGGAAATTCCGACTAAAGTATTAAAAAACTCCATACCAAACAGCAAAATCGGTTCAGCGGTTTGGGCGTGAAGAGGCAACAAACAGACAGACATACTTTCGAATTTATAATATTAGTATGACTATTATTATTATCATCGCAGTATGTAAATAAAACCAGTAGCCTTGTAACTATCGATTCTCTTGACACTGAGTGAAATTACTTTTTAATTTCAACTTCAGTGTATGAAGGCTTGTTGTTATTACTAAGGCATTGGAAGGAAATTAGATTAATCCATTTAAGGATTCCAGAAATATCTAGAGAACCATGCTCAGGCCTGGTGACCAGTTGACCACAGTAGAAAGGTAACTAAGCAAGGACGTAGTAATGGATATGTACGATGAAGGAAATCCGCATAAGCACTAAAGAGAAAGGGCCTAAAATTTTAGAAAAAGCACACCTAAAAATGCTAAGTAGATAGTCCTATAAACAACCATACCAATGCCCTCTTCACAACTTATTTGCATTTAAAAATAAAAATTGTATAATTAGGGCATTTTATTCTGGAATTCAGATGCTAATCTCGATATATTTAATTACTGCGTGTTCCTGTATCTTTTTAACATTTTTGTTTTGTTATGAGCGGCCTAGGCGTCGAGTAGGCTAGCCAATTCAACTATTGCTACGTAGAAATCGATACAAAAAGTTAGTCACACGTCGATTCACATAATTAATGTCAATACGTCATATGACTCATGCGAGGATGTCCCCTATTCAGCTTATTCTAGAACAGGGGTAGAGCAATAGAAAGTAAAAACTAAAACGATTCTGTATTACTGAATATTGCATCAGAATTTCGTAACTACATAAATTTCAAGCGCACATAATGCAGATTATTTCATACTAAATTAGACAATAAATGAAAATATGACATTAGGTAGAAAAAAAAAAAAGGTAGAGGGGTCCAAAATCAATAATTTTAAAATGGTACTACAATGATATTATAGTTGTAGTTTCATATTCTTAATTGAAATTTCCTCGATTGTCTTCATTAAAGGAAACACTCATTGCCAAACTGTGACGTCATCACGTCAACAGTCAATATACTCAATACAAACAACGCACACCGACATTGCGACTTGTCTATGGGCGGGACTTCCTCTAAAATGATTCAGCTATCACGGCATATTATACGATCGCAATCTTTATGACTTGAAAATACAGTACAGTCTACCCAAAGTTCATACTTAGGCCCGTATTTCTGGTCAGTACTTAAGATGTGACTCGGTCTCAAGTAGGGCCAACCGTACTTTATAATAAAGTATTGTACGTTATTTAAGGTAATGTGAAGGTACTCTGTACTTTATATTAATAATAAAGTACGCGAAAATACTTTATTTCTCACTAGACGTTCCGCGCGGCTTCGCCCGCGTAAATGAGATATTTCACAGACAAATTAGTTCACACAAAATAACCTATGATCCTTTACGTGGTCTACTTCTTATCTGTGCCAAATAACAGAAAAATTGAGATAAGCCCTTTCAAATAATTTCCCCCCGTTTTTTCCACATTTTCCTCTATTTATTCGTTTCTATTAGTTGTAGAATGATAAAATATAGCCTATAGCCTTTCTAGATAAATTGACTATCTAACACTGAAAGAATGTTTCAAATCGGGCCAGTAGTTCTTGAGATTAGCGCGTTCAAATAAGCCCTTTAAAATAATTTCCCCCGTTCTTTCCACATTTTCCTCTATTTCTTCGCTCATATTAGTCTTAGCGTGATAAAATATAGCCTATAGCCTTCCTCGATAAATGGGCTATCCAACAGTAAAATAATTTTTCAAATCGGACCAGTAGTTCCTGAGATTAGCGCGTTCAAACAACCAAACTAACAAACTTCCGCTTTATAATATTAAGTTAATAAAGAAAAATAAAATGTACTTTATTTTTATACTGTGTACTTTACTTTTCATACTTAGAATAACCAATGTACTTTAAATGCAAAAATAAAAGTTGGCAACCCTAGTCTCAAGACGCGGTTCGGCTCTGTGATTGGTCCAAATTTTGACAGCCAACCAATCACAGAGCCTGAACCGTGTCTTGAGACCGAGATGCATCTTGATTCTTGACTACTGACCAAAAATACGGGCCTTAGGTTTGACGTAAATAGCGATGGAGACACTTTGAGAGAAAGAAATAATAAAAATAGTTAGTACGGTTCCCATACGATACCATAGTATCATAATACGACATGCCCTTAGAAGATAATGAAATTTTTTCATAAGTATAAAAAAAATATCTTTTAAAAGCAATTATTTTAATCCAGCAGGATAACCGGTTAAACTGTTCCTATTACCTTAACCTAGTAATCATGTAATTTATCCTGTCAGGCTCGCCCACATAAGCACTAATGTAAAACTAAGCTGTTTAAGATTACCTAAAATACTAGATTTTATACTTCGCTATTTGGATTTGTTGATGTAAAATTGATATATTTAATATTTTACAGTACAAAGACTGACACTCAGAGACGAATAATAATGAACCTGTGTCAAAATCTTCATTTAATTACAGTTAAATAATTAATTTTTGTCTCGTGCGGCAGTAAGTTTTTTAGTTTCGTCAAATTAAGTAGTTACCTATGAAGTAGGTAAAAAAATTAGATATTGAATTCTAGCATTCCTCAAAAATTTTATGTAACATATTTAATTACCTAAACGGAAAACAACAAGCAAATTATCAAAATTAGAATCAGTTATGTAAAGTACTAAGTAGTGAAACCAGTATTCAAATTATGCAAGTATTTTAAAACAGAATTCTCAGATGCTCATTTCAATGTTAAAATACGGTCGAATCAAATATTAACTAAGATATTTAGAAATTGGAATAAAATATTTGAGTATGTTTCCATTTTCAAATCAGTTTAAACCTTAGAAAATCAGACAACTAGTATTTAAATCACGCCCTACACTTATATCGTCAAACACATCAAACAGTTGATAATTTATCAACGACACATAAATATTTACAATCATGCTTCACATGGAACACCACTCTTTGTACTATCAAAGAAATTGCTCCATAGACAGATTGTAGACCACCAAAAGTTGGGGTATTGTCAAGCATAGACAAATCATGTCACTAACTTCACATAGTCCAATCATTAACTTAGGTCCATCATCTGCCTATGGCTTAATGACTCTGATGGTACATTTTCATGCATAATAGAGCAATACAATAGCAACTGTGACTTCCCAGCAGTGACCAAAATCAAACCCTGTTAACTCATATTAAATACATTTATGCAGCATAAAACTAATCCAGATTTTCTGTCTCTGTCTGTCATGATGTTTTTTCAATTTGCACGACAAAGACAGGCTGAACTCTTATTATGTGTTATGACTTAAGAGAAAGGGGGGAAAGATTTTAAAAGATTATTTAGCACAAGTTCATGTCACATGTAAATAAATCAGTGAATAAAGATTTTGCAGCAGGTGTGAGTTGTGACTGTGGTGGAACTTTTGTGCTTTCTTATACTAGCTTAGTGTTGTCACAAATACATGTTAACTTTGATCATTTGTCTAAATGGCATGCTTTCTCTTTCACGCATACCATGAATGAAAGGGACAACTTGCTATTTTAAACAATGAATAAGCTTTATCAGACCATGAACATAGAAAAAAAGGCGGATGGAGTCTTATTATGACACAGAACTGTGTCTTCAGAGTCGGCCACGCACACATTGTTACGCCTGTCAAATGGTATGGACTAGCGTAAGAATGTGTGCGTGCAGACCGTGTACATGCAGTCAGTTGGCGGACTCTGAAGATCGAAGGACACAGTTTTGTATATGGTGGGACTCTGTCCGCCTTTTTTATACGTCCATGTAACAGACATTGACATTACGACTTAATGTGGCAGAAGTGGACAGTGCATGTGCAACATTGAACATTAAGGGACTTTTGGCTATAACGAGTAATTTTAAGTAGTAGATAAACTATGTTTGCATTATTTCGATGTGAGATTTAGTTAGGTATGCCCTAAAAATAATAAATGAGTTATGATTTATAGAGTAAAATATCTCAAAAAAGTGTAATGTGAAAATATGCTGCTTATGATTTTATAGTGTATTAATATCTGCAGATAGTGAAAACTATACTACATTATCAATGGCCTCGAATTTATTGTATTATTAATCACTGATATATCTCATGAGTCACTGTTTACATTACAGACTGTTGTGATAAAAAAATAAAGTTTAAAAAATCAAAACCCGACTACTAAAACACGCTCTAAAAAGTACGAAACAAGAAAACAGTTTATAGTGATATTATGGAAATGTTTAAAGGATAGCCGTGGTTGTATGTATGCCCCTTTAATTTTATTATTATCTAAAATGAATTTGTTTTGCTTGAGGTTTTGCTAAAGTAGGTGGCATACGACCACGGCTTTCCTTTAAACATTTCCATAATATCACTATAAACTGTTTTCTTGTTTCGTACTTTTTAGAGCTTGTTTTAGTAGTAGGGTTTTGATTTTTTAAACTTTATTTTTATTTCAATTATTTTGGGGCTAAGATTTACTCGATACTCAAAAGGTATAATTATTATGTTTAATTTAGGGTATAATAATTTCACTTTCAATTTGATAACTTTGTTCATAAAACAGGAGAACTAAAACTCAACACTAACGACGAGACTAGATTTTCAGGAGGGGGGCGGGTTTGGGCGGTTGCAGACGGTTCGGACCGAGGGTGAAGGTACCACATGGTTATTAAATGATACTCAAAAAGTATATGTTTAGGATACAATAATTTCACTTTCAATTTGATAACTTTGTTCATAAAACAGGAGAATTGAAACTCAACACTAACGACGCGACTACATTTTCTAGAGGTGAGGTTTGGGGGGGTTTGGGTTATAATATGTTTTATGAGTAAATTGGATTGAAGCGAGTTTTATGAATTCTTGCAATTATAAGGTGATTGCTCGCAAACCCGTGAGAAATAGCTAATAATGTTTACATATTTGGTATGTGCTAATGAAGCTCTTTCAAATGATACCAAACACGGCATATTTATCTTAACTTGATTTTTTTACTCTGTATATTTTGTCCGCTAGAGGGCGCCACATAATATTTTGTGAAACCCCATATAGGTAGCCTATAACCAGCGGACAATTAAGACGCTTCTAATGATATGTCATTTGTCGAATTCTGATAAGTAGTTTAAGAGTTACGAGGGAACCGATGAACATACATACATACATACATACATACATAGCCTGTCAAAATCATAGCCCTCCTTTTGCTTTGCCGTAGTCGGGTAAAAACAGATCAAGTATGATAAACAATGCAACTGCAAAGTGTTTCATACATGTTGTTTTAATCCCACATTATTAGTTTGTCCCAGCAAAACAAACCTCTAACAGATTTTTCAAGATTGGACTTTAATTCAACATTTAAATGACAATAACATAATTCTGTAAGTTTAACTGCAATAAGTGTATTTTAATCCTTCAGGCCCCGCGCGAGCACCGGTGATCGCGACAACAATAGAATACAATAGCAATTCCTGGAAATTCCGACTGAAGTATTAAGTAAGAAGTATTACAAAATCAACTTATAGGGTTCAACCATTGACTGATATTTACTTAAAATTACTCATAGCCACGGTCACAACAACTATTTGCATTCAATAATAATTATACAACAGAAATATCTCATAAAAACCTCCAGGGTACCCTCCAGGCGTCTGCCACATTGTTCCTGGCTGCAGAAAAAAAAAAACAAATTAAAAATCAATACATACACATTGTGTTGTAGTTGGGTTGCTCTTTGTCGTTTAACTTATTGGAAGCCGTTTTTACTACCTTTCCGGATAGCACTGGTGGAAACTGTCTCTCCTCGTACAACTGAAAGAGAAAGAATTGGGTTATTATTCAGAGTTGTTTATGTACTTAAATATATATACTGATTTTAAAAAGAAAGGTTTGTTTGTATTAAATAGGCTCGGGAGTTACTAAAGTAAATTTTATAACTTTTAGGCACTGATATACGTTACTTAACCTATCAACTCCCAAGTGGTCAAATTTGACTGCGTAAACAATAGATTTCCAAGAATCCACAATCGAAGAATTAAATAGTTGTCAATTTTTTTTCTTGAGTAATTTTAATGCAGAGTGGAGAGTGAGGGAACGAAATAACGATTTTTGATCAATATATTGTTTTTTTAAGATTAACAGCTATCTACTCTGTATACTAGTAGAATCCTCCAAAATACAACATCAGAAATAATCTCGGCACCTGCTCTCATAGATTCATTAGAACGTGCATAGTAAATTTGTGCGTGTTATACGTGGAATCCTTAGAGAGCAAATGTGATGCAATATGGAATATTGTGCAGTTGGTATCAGAGGAAAATACAATCAAATTTTTGAAAGGAAAAAAATTACCAAATACGTACTGAGTTTTATATTAAATATTGCCTTTGTTTTATAGGCAAAATAAATGTTTGAGAAAAGATAAAATAACAAAAAACAATAAGTAATTGTCTCGATAAGTCTAGAAAGTACCCGACTTCGATGAACATTCGTGGTGTAATATTACGTTTCTTACATATTAATTATGATAAATTTTTTACTTACCCTATTAAAGTTGCTTGCTTAAACAAACAAAGCTTTGGAAATACACAATAAAGTCACAGCTAATTATAGAAATCGCAAAAATACAAGTGGAATGCACAATCGATTCTATTGCTCGCAAGTTTTCAACAATCATAGACAATCAGTGTTGCCAGCACAGATTACTAGTATATATGGTTGCCAGTCTGCCAGATGGTTTCAACCTTTTATTTGTATGGTCAATGGTCATGTGGGTCAAGTGTGCGCAGCGTCCAATGATATTTAAAAAAAAAACTCAAAGCAGATATGGTACTACCGCGCGCGTTGTGAAGCCTCAAATACGGGCCAATTGGCTCGTCTTTTATTTAGTCTGTCTCTTTTATGTAAATGGCATTTCGTATATTTTATTTCACTTACCTGTCAAATTTGACAATTGAATTTGAAAATTGTTCGGAAGCAATTTAAGCCGGAAAATAGTATGAACGTAACAGATCTGTATTTAGTAGAATATCATTGGCAGTGTCTAAGTGTGCGCATTGTAAATATCTCGAAAAATATATGACGCTGAGGAACGGCAACCCCCCTCTTCGATAACCCACAGTGTGCCCTGCGAAGCGCTCGTGTCCCAGGCACTGCGCGCGCGCTGTTTTGGACTGACAGATAAATGAAGATTTTTGCTCAAATATTTACGATATTTTGTAAATTTTGATGCGTAATCTTTTGTAGTCATGTATTTTTTTTTTTAAATCAGCTTTTTGCTATCGGGTGCAACATAATATCAAGTTTGTTATTTGCCAGTGTTTAGGATATTCTGATGATGCAGGAATTAACAATATTCGTATAACCCTATTCCTATGCTTTGGGTTAAGTGTGCGCAGAAGCCTTTTCCCTTATGTGGCCATCGGTATTCTGAACCACCGACTGAAGTTTGGATTGAATGAAGCCTTTGTGGAGTCTGGTGGTAAAAACAGTGCATCAGCTCCGCACACGGCAGTTTTTTTTTGTATTACAATTTACATGTATGAGTCACGGTATGACTAAGTAACTAAATATTTCTAAGTGAAAATGATTGTTCTCTTATTTTGATTTAAGACGATTTTGTTGATTAGTTTATGTAACTATAAGTAGTTATAAATTAAAATTATTAAAGAATATTATTTATGTTCTAAAATATATATAATTTGTTGTTGCGTACACTTACCCGAAGTGTTGCGTACACATACCCCGATACTAGGGTAAAAGTGCGCAAATAGAAGGGTTATTGTTTTCTAAAGTTTCTTAAAATATAAGCTATTGAAAAATACTATTGTTGTATTTAAGTTGGAGACAAATAAACAGTCTTACAAATGAACACAGTTTAGTTTCATTGTACTAATAATATTTGAGTTTTTTAAAGCATCAAAGTTTAAATGCGCACACTTGACCCACATGACTCTGTGTGTGTGTGTGTAGACTGTAGTAGGAATTGTTATGGAACTGCTAAAATATGTAATATAAAATCTGTAGTACGTTTTTTTTATTTTTATTTTTTTAGTCCGTGGTCTTTTAGCTTTGTTTTGGTCTAACCATAAACGTATGATGCTACAGTATATATTAAAAGTCTATTTGTCTAACCAGAATAATTTTATAGTAGTTTTTGTTTATGAATTTTTTTGTGAACCGCGCACGAGTCGAAACACGAAACTTCAAACGCGTTTTACTCAAAATCAAATTATTTACCCTGGTCCCTTTTTGGTCAACCACTCACTTTATTAGGGAAGGAACCATAAAAAAATATTTTTTAAAGAATTCATATACCATGTTGTTGGCATCATTTTAGTATGTGCATTTATGCCAAATTCCAGCTTTGTAGGTCCTATAGTCTCTGAACAAAACCACGGACAGACAGACACACAGACGGACAGACTGACAGACAGACCACGGAACCCTAAAAATGACACCTATCCATAGAAAATTTAGAAATTCTTGGTAAAAAAACTCGCTGTCAAATCAACATTCAACGTCAATGTCATATTTTGAAAATTATTTTTAGGTTGTTTTTTAAGTTTTTGAATTGCATTCGGAACAAATAAACTTACTTAAATTATTTTAAAGATAAGAAGCGGATGCTCTAAGATTACAAATATTGTATTAGTTAACTTCACAATGTCGATCGTCCAAACAACAAATAAATTGTCATTTTTACAAAAAGGTAAGATTCTGTTTTTACAATGTTTGTTCCCTGATAATCACAATATTGCTTCACTAATGGACCTTTTTTGTTATTTACAGTATTCAACAGACACATTAGCTGCAGCCAAGTACTGTTAATAAAACAATGGCGCGTAGAACGAGGCTTACCAATCAACAAAAATGCTGAAGGAATACTTACTGATGGGCCAGATTATACCTTCTTGGATGGCAGACCAACACCTCTACTAGTAAAGTCTTTCGGTCTTACTACAAAAGATTTAAACACCCATTGAACAGTTGATTAGAGAAAAATTTAGTACAAAATGGTCTCAAAACAACTGTTCAACAGATGTTCAATCTTTTGTGGTAAGAGCGTTTACTTTTAATTTTCTTTTAATAACCAAGTGACCGATTTTCAACAATAATTTATCAACTTTTATACCTACAGTATTATTGATTTATAGTACAGTAGAAAGTTTAAAACACTACATTTTTATGGTACATTAATCCTTTGATCACCAATTCCTGGAAATCTTTTCTTATCACGGCCCACTTGGGCCTTACGGGGATTGATAGGTTAAAATTAACCTTATAATTTTGTGCTACCTTTACTTCCGCTCTCTTTCATAAATCTAAGTAATTATAACCAATGTTGATATAAAAATATCCAATCACATAAACATCTTTTAATTTTCAGCAAAAACAGAAGAAAAGAATGTTACAGCACCGTGAGTTTGCTTCCAAAATAGTTGAGCTGTCTGCAGAACTTGACTTTGCTAAGAAGAGATATCAAGACAATTTAAGAGCGGAACAAGAGGAAAGAGAAAGAATCATCCAAAATAGACTGAGGCCAAAGGGGAAGGCATTGAAAGAAAAGAAATAGATTAGAAGTACATAATTTATGATAGAATAGTAATTGAATTAACCAATAAACCATTTACCTAGTTAATATCATTCATTGTTTTATTTAATTTCATAATTGTTTATGTATTTAGGCAATTTAGGAATGATGTCATTACAAAATTACTGTTAAAAAATCAAAAAAACACCGAGATGGAACGAAGTTATAAAAAAGACGCCATCTATGCCCATATGACGCCCAGGAATATTAACAACGACACTAGTGGTAAATTTGTAATAAAATTTATTAAAAACGTCCAGTAGATGTCGCTGCTTATTCTCGAAAACGCCATCTAGTTGACGCACAGCCCTATCAGCGCCCTCTGCCCCTAATAGGTATGGTACTAATAAAAAAAGTGCCAGTGGTCCCCAACCTTTTTTCATGCGGGCCACAAACATGTTTTGGTCTTGGTGTCGCGGGCCGCAACAAAATTTTTTTAGGGTTAATAAATAACATTCTTCAAAATTAACGATTTGAAAGTGGAAAAAATTTACCGACTATCACGTAACTTTGCGTTATATGTTGCCGGTGGGCGTGAATTTAAAAATTGTTTAACATCACGCGGGCCACAAAAAGTCCCGGCGGGCGGCGCGGCGGGCCACAAATAAAGTCCCGGCGGGCCGCATGCGGCCCGAGGGCCGCGGGTTGGGGATAGCGGGTCTGGGCCGTAAGGTACCTACTAATAAATATCAATGACTGAAACAAGATGATTATGTATTCTGTGGTCTAGGTCACGTGTAGTTCCGTCTAGCCTCCTTTCGCAACGCCGAACGCGCCATAAGGAACTTCGTTCCAATAAGGTGCAGCAGAATCCATACTAGTGTTGTAAATGCAAAGGTGCACGTCTTTGGGTCTGTAACATGACGCTCAAAATGCTGAACCGATTTGGATCTAGAGACTTTGTATTTCAAATAGAAATTTTAAGTATGTAGAAAATTTTACGATTCCGTCGCAATTAATTGCTATGCAAGAAAGTTGCAGACAATAGGTACCTAGCTTACAAAAAAATGAAAAACTATAACATTCATAGTATACAGATTAAACCCTACAATCCTCGTATTTGTTTGCTTCTACCTCGCTTCTAAAATATATAGTAGACTGGTATGACTAGGGGCGAAGAAGAATAATGTGACCGGGTGTCCCACACCTGTTTCAATAAAGGTGGACCGGTTTCATTGAAACCTGCGGCCAGCTGTGCAGGAGTGATTATAGTGCACAGTACATAAGAGCCTTTCTATACCTTTACTATCTATCGTAACCCAGTGAGACGGATGACCACAGACCAACACATGCCAACACGATCGGCGAAGGGCACCCAGGTTTGACTTTTTACTTGCCTATCTCTTCCTACTTGATTATCTTTCGTGTCAGATAATGGTACCTAGTCCTAGTCACAGTCAGCTTCAAATAAATCATGCAACGAGGAATTCGAACCAACGACCTTATTTACGACTACGAGTCAAGAGACACTCTGAACCACTGAAGAAGAATCACCAAGAAGTATTAATTAGCTTTAAAATGTGAAGTCGTACCTACTCGTTGCCAGTAGGTAACTACATAAGGCACAGATTACTAAATAGTTATTACGTAACCTAATTAACTAACTCCGCTGGCTCAGCGACCCGAAGTGGATCTTGGCCTACCTCCTGCCAGTTACTGACTTGAAGGTCACGCAGGTCAGCCTCAACAGCATCTTTCCAGCGATACCTGGGGCGCCAAACAGGATGAAGTCCCGTTGGACGGCACATATTATAGGTACGCTCTTTTTACCCCGCGATCCTCTTCCATTCCTTCCACGTGTCCCAGTCAACGGAGTCGGTGAGCCTTTGTTTCTCCGATTATGTTGGGTTGGGCCACCAGTTCTTCAATTTTCTTCTGGATTCATCAACAGCCGTCATATTTTGTTTTGGCCGAGCCCAGGATTTTCTACGTAACCTAAGGGCTTGATTATACCTAGAAGCGTAGCGAGCCTTGGGCCCGTATAAGGTTTGCCTTTCGTGACTTGTCAATTAAAAATAATAACATACCTACTTAAGTGGATTTCCGCAAAGTAACGCCTGATTCTACTAATAAAAAAATTGAAAAGATTTCATTAATTTTTGCTTGCGCAAGTTGGGGGGCCCTGTGGCCCGGGGGCCCCGTATAATTGATACGGCATATACGGCGGTAGCTACGCCCCTGATTATACCTACAGTGGCAAGACGAACTCTCGGCCGAGCACGCGGTATGTTTAGTATCAACAAAACTTGGTTGACTACTGAACCCTAAAACGGAACCCTAACCAGCTGACTTTTTGTATATTGATAGGCTAATAGTTATATAATTTAAGAGTCACATTGTTCTACAAATAGAACAATCCATATTTTAGGACCATCAAATCAAATCGTTGCAAATCAAAGTATAAAAACCTTTCTATCTCTGTTAGTTGCCACTTTCGAGATTTTTCGCAAATAAAAATGTTGTTCCGTGTTCGCCTTATCAAAATGAAGCTACTCACAAAAAATTAGCTTGTTAGTAATAAGAAAAAAAAATGTTCTAGGGAACCCTTATTATAATCAAATCATCTGTTTACACTGTCTCACCCAGTACCGGTTTTAGTACTACCAGCGCCCTGGGCGAGATTTCTTTAGCGCCCAGGGTACTGGTAGTGCTTAAAAAATTGGCACCCCTTTTGTTTGTCTTCAGTGCCCCTTTTTATCCGGCGCCCCCCCCCCCCCCCCCTAACGCCGCTACTGTCCTACTGCTAGGTGTAATCAGCCCTTACTCCAACGACACATGTGTCAAAAGTTTCCATCGTAAAATTAATCCAAGGGTAGGTCGGTTATTTGAGGGTTTATTACCGTTAATTTTGTTGCATTAGATAAGCTAATGTTTCATCAAACTCCCGTGCCTTGGAACCGCAATTTTGTCCGGTAATTCTATTATCCGATGAATCTATTATGAAGTCGTTTAGTAGCTAATATTATTTAGGTTATAATATGGTAGTAAATTAATATTTTGAGCGCACGAGTATTAGCCGTGCGTTATTATATCTATCCTTTTAAAATTCTAACTCCTACTACAGGAAAATATATTTTACGCAGTGTATTATAGTTTATAACTATACGTTAGAGCACTGACATGCCACACAAAGACAAGCAGACCGTATAATGCGTAGTTTTACTAAACATTTTCAATTTCGTTAGTCAGAGCTTAACATTAATCGTATTATTAGTAGGGGGGCGTCCAAAAATTACGTGAGGTGTTTTTTTAAATTTTTTGGCCACCCCTCTCCTCCTGGTGAGATTTCGTGAGATTTATTAAACCCATGTTTTCCCACCTATGCAGATTTTGGGCGCTAATTGGCTTTTATTTGTCTAGACAGGCAGGGAATGCCCAAAACGCCTGAGGTTTTGTGTAATATGTGTATTTTACTTAGGACCACAAATTACGTGAGGTGTTTTTTTTTATTTTTTTGACCCCCCCTCCCCTCTGGTAAGATTTCGTGAGATTTTATTCAATCCCCACAAATCTTACGTGAGATTTTTCAAATTGTGGGTCTCTTACGTAAACGTTTGGTTTGACAGTCAGTAGCTTTTCTTTCGAACGAATTTGTGAATGATCTTAATCGTATATCGATTACGCTTATGATTAAATCTTAAGCATACGTATTACAATCTGGATGAAATGGACCAAAATAGTATTATTTTGTTGAGAAAAAAATTACGTGAGATTTGCCGAGACCCCCTCTCTCACCAACGTGAGATTAGATGAGATTTTACTCGACCTCCTCCCCCCCTAAACACCTCACGTAATTTGTTGACGCCCCCCAGTTATTGTTGGTTATCTACAAGAATATTACTTACAACAGTATACGCAGTATATTTGAGGCACTTAGAATATATTAAAGTTACAATAGGTCACCCCATAATTTACTTAGTTCTTAGTAGGTAAGTACCTACTAGCTTTGAAGTCGCGTTACTTTGTTTACAAGAATGTAACTTATGGTAAAAAGTACCTTGCCTCCTGTGAGGTTTGAACTCACGACCCCTGGTTTACGAGACCAGTGCTCTACCACTGAGCTAAAGAGGCTCTTGATGGGGCGCCCAAATTGATAGTCACTTTATCTTGATACTTAGTTCTAGAGTCTAGAGTTCTAGACTCAAATGCCCGTGGGTAACAAGAATATAATGCCCAAGTAAGTTTAGTAAGTTTCCAAATACATATCAATAAAAAAGTTAAAAGCTTAACTACGAACTTTACAGTACTAAGTAATGTTTTGTCCTTGTCGAGTTTTTTTAATCCCTCAATTATCTGGACTCGCGATTATCCGGACGACCACACGAATATACATATCTCTTAATAAATATTGATTTTCTACATTATTTTCAATTCCCCCACACACACATTGAGTGTCCCCCACATTGAGTTCTGCAATATCAAAGTAGCAGCGCTGATAGATTAAATAAATCCAACTTTTGTATGGGGAATTCCTGACGCTGGGGCAATTGCCTATACCAATCACCAAAAAAAAAAAAAACTTTCAGCGCTGCTACATTCACAATGAACTATATAAAAGTAACATACTAGTACGGGAGCCCTAGAACAATTTTTTTGTCATTACTAACAACCTACTTTTTTATGAGTAGCTTCATTTTGATAAACAACTTTTTTATATGCGAAAAATCTTGAAAGTGGTAGCTAACAGAGATAGAAAGGATTTCATACTTTGATTTGATGATCCTAAATTATGGATTGTTTTATTTGTAGGACAATGTTAGTCTTAAATTATATAACAGCTATTAACCTACAAATATACAAAAAATCAGCTGGTTAGGGTTGCGTTTTAAGGTTCTGTAATCAACAAAACTTGGTTGACTGCGGTACCCTAAAACGGAACCCTAGCCAGCTGATTTTTTGTACATTTGTAGGTTAATAGTTATTTAATTTAAGAGTAACATTGTCCTACAAATAGAACAATCCATATTTTAGGATCATCAAATCAAAGTATGAAATCCTTTCTATCTCTGTTAGCTAGCACTTTCAAGATTTTTCGCAGATAAAAAAGTTGTTTGTCTTATCAAAATGAAGCTACTCACAAAAATGAGCTTGTTAGTAATCACAAAAAAGTTCTAGGGCTCCCCCACTATACTCATTACTCCCCCTAAAGTATTATCATTTATCACTTAGTTTTGTTACACCTTGTATAAAGACCCAATTCCCCTGGTCCCCTTTTTGTGTAATGACTGTAATGAGTATCGCATTTCAAAAGGAGGTATCAATTTTATAGGTGTCCCATAGTATTTGACTTTACGCTTCATAATATATTTTAATTAAAGTACCGAATCATTACAATAAAGGCGGCTTAAATTTAATTTTCACGTGGCGCTGGTTACGCTTTGAATAACAAGTTAATTTTCCTCAGGGTTATTATTTTGCTTGTTTTTTGTTATTAAAATATTGTAGTATCAAATATGTAATGTTATTATTATTGTTCTTATCATAGTACGCACCCCCTTCCAGTGGCGAGGGGTGAATATTTTGAGAAGGGAAGCCGGAGTAAAAAATCTACTTACCAATTTTGGTAATTTATAATTGAATGACATGCTTTTAATTTTCAAAACTAAGTTTGGAAAACAAAGTTTCCTTCGACAGCAAAATATAATCTGTCAGACAACAGTCTTTCTGAATTAATGCCATATTTTCCGAACTACACGATTACGTCGTACGACTCACAATTCACAAGTCACAATATAAATTAATTTAATTCACGACACTCTTCTAAGTTCTAACGCTAAAACAAAATTTAAATTCGACAAAACAAAACAAACGACATGTTGTTTACAAACACACTATCCGCCATATTAATATGTCAATCTAAAAACCAGCAAAATAAAAATGTATTACGCGCCTGTCATATTTAGTACCGCTAAAGGCATTCTTAATAAAGTCGTATTACAAAAAATCCTACCAAAATAAAATGTATTACGCGCCAGCAAAAGTATAATGTCGCTACATTCATTCTTAAATTCGAATCATAACAATTTTACTTCATGACTCATCTATCTCGCTTGCACTTGTGCGTTGCTAATTAACCTTTCTCCGTAATAACTCGTCGGGCATCGAGTTATTTCCAAGTATATATCGCGCGTGCTAGAACGAGACAGAACATGACGACCAGTTCACAGGAATGAAAAGGACAGATGCTTACTATGAACTGTCGTTGTATGGAGAAATAAGCCGCTAATCCTGCGGCTTATTTGATTCTCTGCGCCCGCACATTGCATTGCCTTTTAAAATTTGTAGGCGATAGTTATTAATTCAAACTATGTATTTCAAGTGAGAGAAAAATTTATTGCATATAACATTGTGAATTCAAAGTTTTTTAAGTAGGTATGTAAAATATTTATTAGATAAATATGTCGTTGGCCCATATATTCGATTTTTCTAAGCCCTAAGGGAAGCCGATGGGAATCGGGTTATATGGACGCTTCGCCACTGCCCCCTTCACGATTTCCAGTGATGGACAAAATATGAAGATGCGTAGAGAAACCTATTTGTCAATCGTAGTCACAGTATATAGGCAGCTCTGGATTTATGTATAGGCAGTGTAATAGGCCATAGGCTATGGGCGGCAGCGTCCTGTGGCGTCCTGGGGTGGAGGGAGGGGGGCAGCGTCCTATAGATTGGCGTCCTAGGGGGGACGGCAGCGTCCTAGGATGACGGCAGAGTTCGTACTTAGGGGCGGCAAAATTAGTGCCATACTCAAAAAAAATATAAATCTGGCCCTGCATATGTAGGATAACAATAATTATTTATATAAGTACACGTCTTGTAGTTTGTAGCATACCGTACTCTACGAAGATCTACGAATACGCTACGCCGTAGAGCCCTCTACGACAATTTTAAAGGCCGCGCTTCCACTGACGTGGAGAGGAGCTTAGCGAATAATTGACCAATCGTGCTATTCCAGCGGAATGATAGCAAAGCGGAGCGAAGATTTCGAGCATGGTGATTGGTCAATTCGGCACCGCTAAGCTCCTCTCCGCTCCGCTCCGCGTCAGTGGAAACGCGGCCTAAAGATGATCCCTCGCGGTAGGTAGACCCTTTACTTTGTCACTTGTAATGTAACATTATATTATAGATTTGACTTTAAGCATTACATTACAATACTATCTGCCTGACTGACGAGCATTCGCGTGTAATGTAACATTCCATAGCTAGTTGATGTAACAAGTTGTATCAAGATATTACACACGTTAAAGTATCATTACGAGGTGCGCATTGTAATGCTCGGTTTTGTATCATTACAAGGTGCGCATTGCAATGCTCGACTCTGTAACGTTACATTACAAGTAAATTCTCCCGGCGATCCCGCACTTTAATAAAAATAAGAGCAATTATTTTATTTTTTCATAGATACATATTTTAATGAAGATTTTTGACATTTAACTCCATACATTTTTTGTTGAACTCTACATTCACGTTCGCAGATATTTTTTCATTTTTTATAAAATTGATTTAAAAATTATAGTGAACTCTAAAGTACCCCACAAACGATCAAATTTGTTTGATAAACATGTTTGATGTAATTTACGTTTTCATCAAACAGCAGCGCAGACGATTAAACGTGCATCAAACACGTTTGTCAAACAATTAGCTAGAATCGGTTTGAGATCATGAGATTTTGTTTGACAAACACAGCGGAACACGTTCAAACACGTTTGTCAAACGCTACGCAAATCCAAATTTTCTTCAAACAGGTTAAACACGTAGTTTGTTTGACAAACGCTTCAAACAACACAGTCAAACAGTTTGATAGTGTACAGCTGTACACTATCAAACTGTTTGACAAACACGTAAAATTTGACAAACAATTTGATCGTTTAGCTTCTTTTGCCTGAGCAAAATTAAACAATAACAAATGAAAAATGCAATACACTTTACAGTTTAATATATAAACTTGTAACGGTAGTCGTATCCAATAAAAACCTCAGGAGTGTAATACAAAGTACAAGCTGTCTCAGTAGCGACTCAAAAGTGCTTTCTATGAACGGTGTGTGGTGTAAATAGAGGAGAGAGCGATTTTTGCCTGCAGGCTGTATGACCTCAGTAGAAAAGTTACGCAATAAAAACACTAATATATTTACAGGACTTACTGTCACTTTTTCTTCGTTAATATTCTGTGTCTGTTTTAACGTAGAATAAAACTGTTTTCGCAGCATATATCTCTTGAAATAAAATATAATCAAAGTCAACGTAGCTTAAACCCAACAAACGTAGCTTTTCGAAAATTTCGTAGACAGACAAACAGTATGTACATAAAAACTGCTTAATTGGATCCCGCTAACCCTAAGTACGGTATCTGAGATTTTTATAGGACTTTATCTTTTGAAAAGCGTTTATTATTACGCACCTTTATAGTAAAACCGTTACTTAACGAAATTTTTCATAAATTGAGGTATCAATGCCATCTATCTAAAATAAACGTAAACTACAAGATAAACTTGTTTTTTTGCAAATTGCCGTGTTTTGCGCCATCTAGCGGTAAATCAAAGCGTTACTAAGCCGAATTATGATCGGGTCGATAATTACAATATCGTGTCTATACCAATAAGAACATGATCGTGATAAAGTGATTACGGAAGTTTTAAACAACAGTGTGATTATTTGGATAAACACGGTTTGAAGTCACTAAAAACTAAGTTGTTGTTTTCTTTTTTGAATAGGTAAAGTGTTTCAATTTGTTTAGACACATTTTTCGTGTTATGAAATTACGCAATTTAAATAATTTAATTTCATTGATGGTATGTTACAATTTGTATAGTCACAGTTTGCCTTTATTTTTTTAGAGATTAATCCAATAAGGTTTATCTCTAGAGCGTAAATTTTTTTTAATATTAAAAAATATTATTAATATTATGTCAATAGATTTGACTCATTATTCTAAAATTAAGTGACAGAAGTGAATATTACTTTTGTTAGCTAAAAGTAGGTAAACTACCTCTCATGGAAATATAAATGAGGCTGTGATTGTTACCATGTTTATTGGTTTTTTATTTTTATTTTATTGCTTTTTTCAGTTGATCTGCTTTTAGTCAAAGTGTTTTAAAATGTAAAAGGATAAAATAGTTAAAAGTTAAGACGTTAAGATACTTCTTCTTAACTTTATGTTAAATTATGAACTTTTAATAGTTTTTTTTTTGTTTAGTAACATTAATTGGACTTACAATAATTAACAAAAAATTAGTGGTAAAGTGTTACTATAAAAATATAAATCGAAATAAATAAAGCTGTAAATATTATAATAAACTTTTTTAAATGGCAAGTCATAATATTAACAGAGATCTATCACATAAACTCATTAAATATCTTTAAAAAACCCTGAACTCAGATTTTATTTAGAAAAAACAGTGACTATTTTCTAATATTTGCTCCCCTGTAAAATTTGATAATTTCGTTTTGTCACGGTTTTACTTTAAAGGTGCGATTATTTAGTTTAAAAAAAATCGGCAACTCTGTAAAACTATTGTCTAAAAAGTTAAAACCTCATACCAAACAGTACGTTAATCAATATACTATGATATTGAACACATAAACTCTTGACAGAAGGCTTATAGCGAAAAAGGATTTTCAAACTCTCTACCGCTTATCACTTGCCCCAGGTCCTGTTAGCTGGTCCCAGGTCCTCAGAACTAATCCTATTGGCTTACGTCCTTTATTGTGCACTTAGTCCATCCATTGTGCTCCTGGATCTAGGATTAATTGACAATTTTGACGATGTGAGGCGGAATCGTCAATATTGGATGGTGTCGGATGAACTTTATGCTAAATAATCTTATTTAGCTTAGAGTTTTCTGAGATTTTCGAATGAAGCTTATCTATTTACTAAAGTTCAAACGGCGAATTGGAGTACAAAACTTCATAAAAAAGGTCAAAGTTTGAATAAAAATTTTGAAAGTGCCTTGTTATTTTGGTTAGATATACCTTAACGCTTTTGATTAACTAGCGTGTCAAAATCTAATACATTACGAGTATAAAACAAAGTCGCTTTTTCCCTCATGTCCCTTTGTTCCCTTTAATCTTTAAAACCACGCAACGGATTTTGATGATTCTTTCAGTGTTAGATAGCCCATTTATCGAGGAAGACTATTATAGACTATATTTTATCACGCTAAGACTAATAGAAGCAAAGAAATAGAGGAAAATGTGGAAAAAACCGGACAAATTATTTGAAAGGGCTAACTTGAAAGGGTGGAGAAAACGGGGGAAATTATTTGAAAGGGCTTATCTCGCGAACTACTGGAGCAATTTTTATGTTATTTGGCACAGATAAGAAGTAGACCACGTGAAGGATCATAGACTATCGATTTTAATCATTTTTTCAAAGGCTATATATTTTATACCCGTGCGACGCCGGGCGGGTCGCTAGTATTGTACTAATCAACAACACTAAATTGAAAAACTCAAGGTAAAAAACCTCGGATATATGTACGGTAAGTATATATTTTGGTTAAGTTATAATATTTACACTGTGGTGTCAATCAATAAGTACGAATTAATACTAATAAGTAATAACAAAAATAATTATATACCTACTTTTAACAGTGAAAAGTGTGAACTTTCTAAAATTTTCTTATAAATCGAAATTCAGGCTTTCATTTTCACAAAACCGATAAAAATAGTTTAGTCTTCATTGAAACAGGCTTTTCGTCGTGTCATCTTTTATATTATGATGGACGTTACCCTACCTTTTATGGTCTAAGAGGCAGGGACAGCCAGATTTTTGTCATTTTATTGAAGCAAAAAGTTTTCCGAAAGACCAGCAACTAGGGAGTTTCAGTCACGGTTACTTTATGTCTTAGGAGGAATCCAGTTCTGAAGGTCTACCTCACTTTCCGTAAAGTATTTTTTATCTTATTTTATTAGGGACTAGCTGTCCCGGTGAACTTCGTGTCACTTTAAAATCTTCCCTACAGTTCACGACAAGGCATTGAGTGACTAGGACGTGTCGCATTAATTGCATTGCGCGTTGTTTACGATTCGCGTACCGGTTATTGTAGGCGTGCTCGCGCGCCGCCGCGTGTTATCGTGCCGTTAGGTACTGATCCACGTATGCAAAATGAGTGAGAACGTAGTTCAAGAGGATGAGGAGATAGCGGATAATATTAGCATGGGAGGCGACATTATGAATATAGAAGATATGATAGATGGCGATTTGCACCAATTCAATAATGAGGAAAATATACAGAATTTGGAAGAGAACAGGTCGATTCAAGAGGAAGATTGGACAGAAGTTAGAAGAGGGAAAAAGAGGAAAACTGAGAAGATAAATATTAGTATTTCGAGTAAAGAAAATATATTGCCTAAACAGTTTGCATTGGCTCGATTATTTCTTGCGGAAAATATAGTAGGTATACATCGAGTTAAATATGTTAATGCTTTCAAAGTTATTGTCAGCTTCGATGACGAATACGATGCAGAAAAACTGATTTCATGCCAAAGTTTCCAGGAAAAGGGCTGGAGAATTCAAAATACCTATGAAGTTAATATGTCCTACGGCTTAATAAGAGATATTGACATAGATTTACCCGATTCAGAATTATTGGAATGCATTAAAAGTTGTAATACGGAGTGCCAAGTTTTATCTGTCAAAAGATTAAAGCGCAGAATTCCAGAGTCGGGGTGGCAACAGTGTGAATCTGTTCGTATATGTTTTAAGGGTAGCTCCCTACCACCGGTTATTAAGATTTTTAATTTGAGAGTAGCGGTGGAACCTTATGTTTTTCCCGTAACGCAATGCTCACGGTGTTGGCGTTTTGGACACTCGATAAAGCTTTGCCCCTCACTTAAAATATTTTGTCCCAAATGTGGTCAAAATCACACCAACTGCGAGACCACTACTTTTAAGTGTATAAATTGTAAGGGTAACCATATGTCCCTAATTAGATCGTGCCCGGCTTACTTAAAGGAAAAGAAGATTCGGGAGCTGATGGCAGAATTTAATTGCACATATAAACGCGCCTTATCTATGTATGTGCCACCTTTTTCACCGCGACCAACCGTGGAACCGTCAGCTGAGAGTGGGAATGTGAATAGTAACATAAGCCTACAACAAGATTCACCAATTTTGCAAATCTCATATGCATCAGCTGTTAAAAAGTCACAGCGGTCACCGGAAGTAACACAGAGCTTTCAGCGCGTAGTACAGGATGTACCTACAAAGAGGAAGCAGCGCGATTCACCTGATATTACAGCATACGAAGACGAAGAGTCATCGCTACCGAGATCACGCAGTGCAGCTGACAACGATCGTCCCGCGCATCTCGAGCCGTATATCACTATAATAACTGAGGACATCACGGAGACAGACTGTAACATCGACAACGACCGATCGAGACACCGCGATAACTCCACAATTGCTGATAACACGGGAACGGAGAGGTGTGATAATAATCGAGGTGAATCATCGGACGCTAGGAAAGACAATAAGTCGTTAAGTTATTTAATGGATAAAATTAAGGATAAATTATTTTGTAAGAGGTTGAAGTGTTCGGAAAAGATTAAAAGTGTTATAAGCCTTTTTTTGGAATGGTGTGTATCTGCATTTATCGATACTTTTGCTGAGATGGAAATAATGAGTAAGTTACTGAATTTTAATTTTATTAATTCTTCTAATGGCTAATAATCACAATAAGGTTAATACTACTATAATAAATATATTACAGTGGAACGCCCAAAGTTTGCGACCAAAACGGTTAGCGTTAGAAAATTTATTAATTAGAAACAAAATTCTTATAGCCGTAATTAGCGAAACCTGGTTGGATCCAAATAGTCAATTTAAAATAAGTAATTATAATATATTTAGACAAGATCGTCAGGATGCCTATGGGGGTGTTTGTATTCTTGCGCATAAGTCGGTGAGAGCACAGGCTTACAATTTAATTCATCACAATGAAGATATACAGGTATTACATGTCAAAGTTTTTAATTGCAAACATATTGAAAACGTTCTAGGTATTTACTGTCCTCAGTGGGTACGAACTCGACGGACCGATTGGGACAATATTTTTTCTAAATTCAACAGCAAAACCGTAATTTTGGGAGACTTCAACGCACACCATTTCACGTGGTCTCATAAAACAGATACCAGAGGGTCCCAAATTTATGATTCTATGGTCGATAGCAACTTTTTATCATTAAACGACGGTAGTTCTACACGCTTAAAATTAGTTTCAGGCATTTTGCAGCAAAGTTCCCCGGATATAACCCTATGTACCTCTGATATTTCGTGTTACTTTAATTGGCAAGTAACAAACGAAACTCTCGGAAGTGACCATCTCGTTATCAACGTATCTTCTAGTAATGTATTTAGCCGTAACTCGATATTTAAACGCAACTTTAAGTGTGCCGACTGGGAGGGATATAAATTATACCTCGAGGAATGTTTTTCACGATTTGATTTATCCGGAGATCCGCAATCTTTATATAACAATTTTTTAAGTCATATTAATACAGCTGCTGACATATTTATTCCAAAAATTAAAATAAATTTAAATCCATCTAACAAGTTTTCGCCTAAACCGTATTGGACCCCTACATTGTCGCATTCGGTAGCTAAAAGAAGATTGGCCCTTTCAAAATTTAGAAAAAATCCCTGCCCCTCCAATTTATTAAGTCTTAAAAATTGCATAAGGGAATCACAAAAATTAATTAGAAAAGCGGCAGTTGATTCTTGGAAACAATTTTGTAATTCAGTGGACGAATCTACATCGGCTACTGAAATGTGGAGGAGAATGAAATGGCTTAAGGGCAATAAGGTTCAGAACTTTTTTGTCGACGAACACAAGTGCAAGGAATTGTTAAATAATCTATGCCCCGCGTACGCTTTACCTCCCAAGCCGTTAATTAATTCCGTCAATTTAAAATTAGAATGTGCCATAACCTCACACGAATTAGAATCATGTATTAAATCTAAAGATACCGCCCCCGGCTGCGATAACATTTCTTTTTCGATGATAAAAAAATTACCCATTAGTGGTAAAAACATTTTACTTTATTTGTTTAATATTTTTCTTTCTACGAGCTTTCTTCCTGTTCAATGGCGAGACATTTGTGTCTTTCCGATTCCCAAACCCGGTCGAGATCCATCGCTAGTGTCATCGTTGCGCCCGATAAGTTTAATGTCCTGTGTGTGTAAAATCTTTCATTCTATTATTAATAGAAGATTGGAGTGGTACTTTGAGAGCGAGGGTATGTTTTCAGCTGAGACTGTAGGTTTTAGAAAGTCAAAATCGTGCCTCGACAGTTTGGTCAGATTGGTTTCACGAATACAATCAGGTTTTTCTAAGAATTTAATGACGTTAGCGTGCTTTCTAGATATTGATAACGCCTATAATAATTTAAATATAACTTCACTTATTGAAATCTTAGATAAATCTGGCGTTGGTTTTAAAATTTGTAATTATTTGTGGCATTTTTTAAGTTCTAGAAACTTAAAAATTAGACATGGGGATGGTTTTGTTTGGTTATGTACAGCTCAAGGTCTCGCTCAAGGTGACCCCTTATCTCCGCTACTGTTTAATATTACACTTTTACCTATTTTTAAGGCGGTTAAAAACATATTTATGTCACAATTTGCTGACGATATAACGCTTTATGTAATTAATAAAAACATGGAAACAGCTCGTCGTTTGTTACAATTTGACTTAAATATACTGGTTAAGTTATTAGAAAATTTAGGTTTTACTGTATCTTCTACCAAAAGCAAAGTGTGCACATTTAGAAAGGGCCAAATAAATAATAATGCTACCATTTTTATTCAAGATATGCCTTTACAGGAGGTATCTAGTGTAAGGTATTTAGGTATGGAGCTCGATCGGTCTATGAGATGGACAAAACACATAAATACAGTTTACGAAAAAGCACATAAAATGTTGAATATTTTAAAAGTTTTAGCTGGGTCGGGCTGGGGTGTACATCCAATATATTTAAGAAAAATTTATTTAACTTTGATTCGAAGCCGATTAGATTTTGGTTGTTTTTTATATAGTAATGCAAGTAAATCGAATTTAGTTAAATTAGATAAGTTGCAGAACCAGGCTTTGCGTGTTATAGGTGGTTTTATTAGATCTACCCCTATTCACGTAATGGAATGCGAGCTGTGTGTGCAACCTTTACATATTCGTCGGGTCTTTCTGGCTGGTAAATTTGTTTTAAGATCTATGTCGACAGCGGATAACGACACAATTAAGGTCATAAACGATTTAAGCACACTTATGGCACGCAGATATTGGAGACGCAAACAAGTTCCTATTTTAGTGGATGTGTATTTAGGATTTCAAAACATAAAAATTCATAAGACAATTCACTTGGATATGTATACTCTAAACTATTGGATGAGTTGGTATAATTTAATTGATGTAATAAAAATCAACATTGACGGTGTAGATAGGGCTAAAAGTAAATACGACGCGATTACTCTTCAACAAACATGTACTGAATACCTAGAACAATATTATTCATCACATTACAAAATTTTTACGGACGGTTCTAAGGATACCACATCATCGCAAGGTTCCATGGGTCTGGCTGCTTTCGATCCCCAGTCTGACATATATCTGAAATTTAAAGTCTACGATAGCATATCAATTATGTACCTAGAATTAGTAGCTATTTTAGAAGCGCTCAAATATATAAAATCTGTAGAATATAGTAAATTTGTGATTTTATCTGACTCCCGGAGTTCCCTTCAACACGTGGCTCGGTGCACCTCTTGTTTAAGAGGCACACCGATTGCCTACGAAATTATAAGGTTAATATATGAAATAAAGACCCAATCAAAAGAAGTTATCCTTCAGTGGATCCCGTCTCATATTGGGTTGGAGGGGAACGAGCGGGTAGATGGTTTTGCTAAGGAAGCTTGCGATGATGGAGTAGGTAGGGACATTGTGCCTTTCTTCACTGACTACATTAAACAAGTTAAACAGCAATGTTATCTGATGTGGAAGGTTTATTTCGATGAGAGATCAGTGGAGAAGGGCATATGGTACCGGACACTACAAAATGAACCTTGGAAATCACCGTGGTTTAATACTTTAAATAGAAATTTGTTAACTATAGCGTTTAGAATTCGCTCCGGACATATTCCTCTGAATAAATTTGGACATTTGATGAAGAAAGTACCATCCCCACTTTGTTCAGAATGTGGTATCGTGGAAGACGTTTATCATTTATTACTGGAATGTGTCCGGAATGAAGACATAAGATATCAGCTGCCTGATTCACGATCGTCGGAAAGTTTTCACGTGAAAAGATCTCATATTCTGTCAGTATTACAGCGATTCACAAACTTTCCGCCGCGGAAATGAATCCGAAACCAAAGAGAATAATTGACACTAGTTTTTTTTTGACAATAAGTGCTACGGCATATATAGCTACTCATAAAAAAAATTACAAAACACTACTTACATTCGTGAAATCCAGTTAAAAAAACTTCGAAAAAAGTACACGTTATAGCAACACACACTAAATAACGCACAATAGCCGAAAAAATACTAATCGCCCATAGTCTATATTGTAGTATTTTTCATTCAGAATGTAGCCAATATATCAAGGATCGTACGTCTAATGAAACTTCTTTATTCTCAGTATATAATTATACTGTATTATCTATGTTCTTTATTCCGTCAAGCCCCATAAGGACACAGGTGACCGCGACAACAATAGTATACAATAGCATTTCCAAGAATCCCCGATGGAAGGATTATACAAAAGTAGTCTGTAAGTCAGCGAAATATGTTACATAATTGAATAAAAGAGCGCGGTAACCGGCTGCCGCTTGGGGCTTGAGTCTTGAGTGAATGGCGTACCGCGCAGTACAAACTACAAAGTACAAATAGCGCGGCTGCCGACTGCCGCTTGGGGCTTGAGTGGAATTAAAACAAAAAATATTGTTTATGTGCCGACTGCCGAGTGACAATGACAATCTGTCAAATCTGTAAATCGTGTGTTGAGTTCCGATAAATCACAGAGTACTTTAATAAATTAATAAATCGGTAAATCTTGTTGTGTGAGAATACCTTTTATTTATGTGTAAAACAAACTTATTAATTTACTTTAAATTTTATATAAGTTTCTTTTGTTTTAAATTTGTTTTTCATTTAATATTAGTTTTTATTAGATATACTATGGAAGTTCCAGTGTGGTGAGTATGACCTTGGAATTATAATGATATTATATACTTAAATAACTATTTAAAATTATTGTAAAAGCACAATAATGGTTTAACATAATACATAAGTATTAATCCTTCAAGCCCAATAAGGACACCGGTGACCGCGACAACAATTGAATACAATATCATTTCCAAGAATCCCCGATTGAAGGATTAATACAAAATTTAAAAATTATCATACTTATTTCTAAATCTTTAAGTACCGAATATTAATACATATACCTACTGCATTTATGAATAAAAATATTTATTGTTCAATGAACACTTCCTAAAGATTTAACACATAATTATTACAGTACGACATTTATTTAATATTTTAAACAAGACACGACTAACTAAGTATTAATAATTGCTTTGTTTTATTCTTATCATTAAATAATTTCATCTAACAATATCCGCCATGACACGGTTCTCGAAGTGAAAAGATTTCACGAGTCTCGGAGGTGGCGGGAACATTCCGCGAAAACGACTCCAATCCTCGGATAATTTCCCGCCGTCGGATGTCAAACTCCCATCCGCGGTGAGATCTTTTCGAATCCGTGGCGGAAACTATTTCACTCATACAAAAGAAATGTCACTACTGTCAAAATGACAGCAAAATCGGAAAGTATTCACTTGTCATTTGCTTGAAAGTGAAATAGTTTCCGCCAGCGGGAAGATTCCACGCGGAATCGCTTAGTGCATCACCCCGCTGATTGTAAGGAAAATTGAGGATTTTATGTCTATTGGAACTTGCAACTGCATTCTGGCGTATCCTCTGTCAGAAAAAGCAAAAGAAATATACAAGATGGTTAAGATAGCATTAAATAGACGTGTAATAGATTAATATTAGTTTATACATAAAATGCACTGATCTCTATATATATTGTTGATCTTATGGAGCGACATAGTCAATGTTGACTAAGCTCCTTAAATAAAGAAAAAAAAAAAAAAAAAATCTTCCCTGGACTTCTACGAATATTTTAAGACTAAAATCAGCCCAATCCGTTCAGCCGTTTTCGAGTTGTAGCGCGACTAACACATTTGAAAATCCATTTTTATATAAGTACTAGCTGTCCCGGTGAACTTCGTGTCACTTTAAAGCCTTCCCTGGACTTCTATGAATATTTTAAGACTAAAGTCAGCCCAATCCGTTCAGCCATTTTCGAGTTTTAGCGCGACTAACACATTTGAAAATCCATTTTTATATATAAGACTAGCTGTCTCGGTGAACTTCGTGTCACTTAAAAACCTTCCCTGGACTTCAAGGATTATTTTAAGACTAAAATTAGCTAAATCGGTTCAGCCGTTTTCGAGTTATAGCGTTACTAACACAATTGGTAATGAATTTTTATATATTAGATAATATAACTATAGGAATCTCCCACTGCACTGATACTTATGACAGTTTCCCAATGCCAGACCAACAGCTTAAAGTCGAAGGAAAACTTTCAGCTTTTATAAACATGACGAAAGACTGTCGTTGACTCTTACTCTATTAGTTTGCACGGATAGTGTCAGCTTTTTATAAGATCAGGGGAATTTGAGCCCCGCTACCTTTATTTGGTCACGTTCGGGGCGAGTTTATTTAGTCTTGTTACATGTTTATGGAGGGAAAAGGTAAAATCTTGTAAACACGTCACAAGTTTTTATTACGTCTTAACATCGTGGTTTCTATAAAGTTGTAAGCGTTTTATATTACCCTACATTACTTTAAATACATATGACAGAGGTGTCGCATTTATAATACTAGCTATTTGACCGAGCTTTGCTCGGTTTTCGATAAAACACGAATAAAATGACATTTTCTAAAAATGACTCCTAGCTAGATCGATTTATCGCCCCCGAAACCCCCTCTATACTAAATTTCATGAAAATCATTGGAACCGATTCCGAGATTCCAATTACAAGAATTGCTCGTTTAAAGATATAAGATTTTGCCAAGGCACGGCACGGTACGTTTTTATGATGGTACAAGTTGTATATTTACTAAAAAGATAACACTAATTTCAAAATTGCACTTAAGATTCCCTATCTCAAATACTACTGAATCGATGTTGATGTACCTAGTACAAAAAAAAAGAATCATCTACTATCGGACCTGTAACATAAAAACATATATACTTACATACTAACGTATATTACATACATACACTTTTAAAATTTGACACATTTGTTCAAACGCTAATATAGATTAACATACTTATACAAAATATATAAAACTAGGCAGTTCTGGAAACATACGTACGGGTCGAGTTGGTAACCTCCTTTTTGAAGTCGGTAAGAAGACCGTTGACGTCCACGGCAATATCCTACCGTGTCGCCCTTGAGTCAGAGCTCTGCGCCACTTTACACCACAAAATATAGGTACTAAAAGGGCTTCAGCCACCTAAAGTGTGGCCCATCACTTTAACACGCTATACTTTAATGTGCAAAATATTATGTAAAAAAATTAACAAGTTGGTAGTGTTGCTCTTACTTACCAGGTGGACGAAATTCCCGAACAAAAAAAAATTGGGTTCCAAATTTAAACGTAGCAACTGTACCCAATCAGATAATCTGTGCAAGGTCGACTGTGATTGGCTGATAAAAAAGACCATAGAGAATATAAACTACATGAGAAAAAAGACGAAGAAGGAGTTCAAAATTCAAAGTTCGATTTTCATTTTGTGAAAATTATTTTGTACCAACTCATACAAAAATTGTAAATTAAGTGGATTAATTAATGAAAAACGAAAGGTAAGCCATTGTAAAATGTAAATGTAACCGTAAATTGATAAATTGAAGCAAAACATAACTATGTCATACCATGTTCTAATACAAAGTATGTCGCAGTATTATTTGCATATTTGTACAATAATTTACAACATAAACTATATTAATATGAAAAAGATAGATTATTATTTCATAGAAAATATTATAATGTATATCAGTATGCAGTTAATTTGGAAAATGTTAAAATGTGTATATTGTTTTATTGTAATAATACATAAGGTTGATAAGTTTACTAATAATAATATATATATAATTTATGTAAACTGTATGGAAATGTAGTAAATGAAAAATGTTTCATTAATTTCAGATTTTTAGGTCCCTATACTAGTTTGCAACATTTTAGTCTGCAAGCAATAGCTGGAGAAGGAAGGTCAAGACGTGAGGTGGTATGCAGCTGGCCTGATCCCACGCGATAGATTTCAGCTGTCGTATACAGGGTGTAACAAAACAAAGTAATGATACTTAAGTGTGTTACATGTATAAAGGTGCGCGTCTACTGGATCGGGATCGGAGCATACTGCGTAGGTATGCAGCGGACGGATTTGTTGCTTTGTATGTATGGTACTACTGTGAACTGCACTAGAAGTACTGGAACGTCATTCTGCGCCTAACAAAATATATATGACGACACGACGCGCAGTCCGCACCGTACGCCCCGATTCTGACCTGGTGGACGCGCAGCTTTAATCCCCTCCCTATATAGAGTTTACTGTGTAAGCCAATCAAGTAGTTAGTAGAGTAGCATAGACAGCTATTCTATTATATTTATAAATAAAATAGATAAAACTGTACTGTAATATTATAATATTGAGTAATAGAAATCAACAAAAGCTTGTGGATTCAATCTGTTTTATTGTTTAATTTACCTTATTAGCCTATTTATTTAGCTGTGTGCAATAATTTTTATTGAAATAAAACATTTATTTGAGCTTATTTATTTTTTATTTTATTTTTTTTAATTTTTGGTATGTTTAGAGTGAAAGGTTTTGCACTTAAAAATTTTAACTTCAGTTTCAAATTAAAAAAATAACGGATGTTTATTTTTTTTCTTCTAAGTCCGACCTCTTGTTACGTAGTATACAGTTTACATCCTCTTTGTTACTTACAAGATATTTTACACACCGTATGGCGTATACCTCCTCTTGTTCAGTATATTGAATTTGCCACAAAATGTGCCGTCCAAATTCATTGTACCTCCGAGTTATCTAAATGTGCGCCTTATGTCATTGATATAAAGGCCCTGCCAAAGTTAAAATAAATCTAATCGACTGTATACGTAGCATGTAAATCGGCCGAGTAGGATTCTTTTCACGTTCGGCCCGGCGGCCATGTTTCTTCGCGAAGTTCTAAATTCAAACGCGAACAATCGCGCGGCCACACATCACTGACAATACCTGTAGGGCTGTGATTTTTTCGGTGTTGGTTTTAAACTTTTGATTACGGGAGTGGGAGCAGAACATACATTTTCACACACTCATCTCTTTTCCAAAACTAGGGAGATATGATTTCCTCTACTACGCCACGCCGGAGTACTTTAACTACTTTTTCTTGGTCTTGCAAATTTTTTTAGATCACGTGTCCTAACTCCTAACGTTAGTTTAAAAATTTCGAACTTCATACTTTAAAAACTTAATTCACAATATTTTTTTCCCATTAAAAAAAAAATACAACGTCTTTATACCTACAGCTGCCCCTCTTACGTTCTTCTATATTCTGTCACTATATAATACAAAAATTATTATCTAACTCTGTTAGATAATAATTATCTAACAAAAGTTTAGTACCGTAGCGTACATAATAATATCCAAATAACCGATTATGATTATGAATTTAATATGAATAAAACACAATATTTATGACATACGTGTCAACCCTACCTGTGTGTGGCTTTGTCTCGTTATCTCAGAGAAATATATCGCAGGTGCCTTATCAAAATTGATATTAACCGCCAAACATTTACAAAACTCTTGAGTTAAAGTTAACCCTGGGTTAAATGTCATGTTATCTCTCTCGTTCCTAACTAATTAAGCTTTGATTAACTTTAACCATGATTAGCATTAGTGGGTCTTGTGTTATTTCTGTGTGTGTTATTACATATTAACAATGAAATTCGTGTTATCAATTATTCGCATTCGCACTCGTATTCGTATTTTGAATTCGTTTATGAATTTAGAATTTATTGTATTCTCCTAATTGGTATTGATTTTACGTATTCGTCTTCGTACAAGTAATTTGTGTACAAAATTCATAATATATGTATAACTAGTAAGTACATACATAGTATTATGTATATTATACGACATTAATTTATTATATCTATTATAGTAATTACTATACAAAATTAGTCGCGGGAAAGAGATAGAGCATAAAAAGCTTAATTAGGTTATCCTACACAAACAAAATGCCAAACAGGCACAATATGTTGGCACTTGGCAGCCATATGCCATTATTCGCAAATAAGTCTCATTACCCGCCTAGCGCGAGTGCCAATGCCATATCCGCATCCGTTCCAAATTTGAAATGTCAATACGGAAACCCTATAATAAGTGTTGAAAATATGCACTAGTAATATTTGTGCATGCTTTACACCATTGACATAAGAAATTACTATAGGTCTTTGCTTTACACGAATAAAAAATTGATATTTTTTTTGTAAGGCAAACGAGATGTCGGATCACATAATGAAAAGCAACTTTTGCTTTATCTTCTGCTTCTCTCTTTCAAAATTGTTTCCTTCCGTTCTGGTGGTCCTTATTCTAAAAACATCCGCGACCTAACATAGAACGTTCTTCTCCTTTGGCCGCCAGTTGAAAATATCTATGTTTGCATTGGGTGATAGTTTTGTTAGGATTCCGTACCCAAAGGGTAAAAATGGAACCAGCCATTACTAAGGCCCATATATAAAAAGTCATTACAGATGCATCTCGGTCTCAAGACGCGGTTCAGCTCTGTGATTGGTTGGCTGTCAAAATTAGGACCAATCACAGAGCCGAACCGCGTCTTGAGACCGGGTCGCATCTGGAGTACTGACTATTTATACCGGCTTTAGACTTCGTTGTTTTGTATGTTATATAGCTAGTTTGGATGCGTTGGCTTGGAAATTAGACCATGAATTCGGAGAACATAATACAGTAATACTAATTAACAGAGTCAAGCATATATTCACACAAGGCAGAACTACAGTTAGAGATATTACGCATGACGTCACTATATCATTACTCCTGGACGGACAATGCTACTCAAAGTTTGTCAATAGAGAGTCACACTTGTGTGTATGATTTGAATAGTTTGTAATATTCTAATAACCATCTAAACTAAACAATAAATACATATAGCGTATCGTCAAAATAATACATATGCTGGGCATGGGCGCCGGCAGGGGGGTGCCAGGTGGTGGACTTGCACCCCTTGGGAATATCGGGATCACCAGGTATTATTGAAATAAAAAGCTGTCTGTAACCTTATAAGTTATAACCATACCATACAAAGATAGTTCGTAATGTTTCGGCACTAAATGTATTCTGTTGACATAAATAGACAGTCACTGTTGTTCGTAAAAAGTAAAAAGAAAAGAAAGAAAACTAAAATCTGCACCCCTTGGAAATCATTTCTGCCGGCGCCCATGACGCTGGGTGTCTCTTCAAAAGTAAAAACGATTCAGCAGAGCTGGCATACATTTTCGATGCATGGTAAAAGGAAAGGGCCAATATTCTCTCTTCTCTAATGCCGTGCTGGTGGTGGGGTACTTTTTTTTGTATTTTCGAATTTCCTGGTGCAAGTGTCACATTTTTACCTATTCGCAAAATACAACACCGCTAAATAAGTTTCTCCTCAATAACTTCTACTAAAATTCAGGTAAAAAGTTTTTAATGTGTTTTTAAAATCTACTGGCTAGTATAAGGACACTCGGAGTGCAACGTATTTTTTTATATTCACAAGTGGGTCGTAAAAGTTTGAGAAGCATCAGGGTGCCCCTGATTGTCGAGGCGCTAACTGCGTTAAATGGCAAAATTTCATTACGGCAAATTACCCTCGTCGGGAATATTACGATCGAATACGATTCTTTTACTCACTGATTTATTGAAGGTCTTTAGTCGAGACGGGAGGAGAGGCGATGCGGAAATAAAATTAATATTTAATTTTATTCAAGGCGTAACAATATCTATGCTTTAAATTTATGGTAAGAGGGAACTGATTTTAGTGAGGACCTATATTAGATGGTTCGGCTTTGAATCCTTTTATAAGACATTTAAACCAGTCAGGATCCAGGTGTAGCAGTGCCGACTTTAGCACCACCAGAGCGAGATTACACCACTTATGAAAAGAGGCTCCTGCGGCACTCCTTTGCCTTCGGCGCCCGTTTTTATCAGGCTACCTGGGCGGTGGTCTAACGGCGCCCCGTTAAAGCCGCCACTGAGAGGTAGCATACATTTTCGGTGCACAGTTAAAAAAAGAGGTAGACATTACTTCGCCTCCTACACCGCGCCGCAGCTTACTCTCCGTTTTACGAATTTTCAATCAGTTTGGCCTGACATTGGTTAACATTTTAACTACCCCAACAGACGTTTTTACTTCACAAACTATTCCTGTCTATATTTACGCTATACAAAAGGCAACACACCTAGATATTAATTAATATAGACCAGGGGTCACCAATTAGTTTCGCTCGGGGTCCATTTTAAGAAATGAAATGACCTTCGCGGTCCACACTTTTTATAAAAAAAATGTTTAATAATAATAATAATATCTATGGACGCTTCACACCACGTCAGTCTGGCCCCGTGATAAGTACCTGAAGGACTTGTGTTACTATACAACGGAAATATATTTAATACTTTTATACTTATTTAATAATATCAAATAATATTTAATAATATCAAACAAAGAAATTGCAAAGGTACCTATTTATTTAAATATCAATGAGAATAGTGTCAATTCTTGTAGCTAATTATCTCTCTGATGTTTCAAGTGAAAGTGGTGCAAGCTATCGACATTAAATCCTGGATATGTTCATCTGTATGTCGAGACCGAAATTTATTTTTAACGATGTTCATCCTCGAATATGTTTGGTTCGCACACAATGGGTCGGCGGTCCGGATGCGGCCCTCGGGCCGCCATTTGATGACCCCTGATATAGACAAAGTTGTAAATGAAATACCCAGTTCCAACTCGAGATACGCTTCATACAAAACTTTGTATGAGGCCGCTTGTATGAGCATTTTAATTAAGTTCGTATAATGATGCTCGGTAGTTGTACTGACAGTGACGTCATAATATTGGTGCTTTTGTTTAAATAGCTGGAGCATTACTATGTCTTATAATGTTTAATGTAATTTAAACCTCTTTAAATCTAGACAAGATATTTCTTTTGTGCGTAATCTGGAAGTCTTTACTACGGCACTCAGAGACGAATATGAAATTTTACTTTACTGTAATAAATAATGACATGAAGATTTTGACGTAAGCCCAAGTGAAAGTCTTCATTAATTACGTTAAAGTTTAATCTAATGTCTCTGAATACGGCAGTTAAAGTTCGTGGTAGGTATGGATGCAGTTTGAAGTTGATAATTGACACCCTTCTTTATTTCTTTTGGCCACATATTATCTTTGACCATCGAGTTTCGGATAATATATAATATTATTTAATAGTAATATTTTCAGACTTTGATGGTCACACACAGGGGCTAGGGGGTAACATGGGACTCCCCTCGGACAGTCTTTATAATAATTAAATACTGTTGACAATTTCGTATCCGTGTTTTCATCAACACATTCAATATATTAACACTCAATATTTTATTCATGAACATTCGTCTCATTCTCGCAAACTCGAATGTAAATCAAGCCATAAAATTGATAAGTATTGGCCTACGAATAACAATATACTACAGAAGAGTTACCGAGTCTGAAAATGGTTCCACAATAATATTTGCGACAGGTTGTGGACGGAGTCCTGTGCTTGACAGATCCAGGACATCCGTCCGTATACGGCTGATGGCAAATTACATGTGGTTTTAGGTAGGTTTGTGAGCGTCCGTGGCCTATAATTGGGTAGACATTTGGTTCGCACTCGCAGAGGATGCAGGTTCGATCCCGGGTGGAGGCGTGTACCAACGAGATCTCAAGTACACAATACGGACGCTCGTACGGTGAAGGAAAACATCGTGAGGAAACCCGCACATAGTTGGTCCCAGACGTATTGACTAGTTCTTTCCTCTGGACTAGGCCGACTATGTTGCGAGAATGTCGTATGCGCTTGGGCAACCATACAGGCATTTAAAATCTTGACCCAGGCACTACAGTATTTGAAGAGTGGTTACTTCGCTCTGAAAATGCTATATAAATCATCCACAATGGATGCAAAGGCCTAGTTTTTTTGTAGGTAGGTTTGGCGCCTTTCGCCGGACAGTCCCATATACCCCCGGGGTGCTTCAGCTTAACATGAGGCACACCCCCAATCCGGGGCACCCATAAAGCGGATCCCTTGCGTTATAAAAAAGGCTTGCATTTTATACTTAAGAGCCCGGGTTACCCTCGAAATTCTCATACATACGTAATACCAAAATCATTTTGTCATACGAAAGTATTTAACATGTTTGAGTTATTTTTCAGCCTAAAATAGTAATTACCTAGGTTCCTGAACAAAAATTAACTTCAAAATATTTAAACACTAAAAAAAATTTTTTTGTGTATAAATTTTTTTTACTAAATTTACTACTAAATATTTAAACACTAAAAAATAGAGTAAAACACTAAAAAATATATACATAAATATTAAATTTACTACAAAATATTTCAACTCTAAAAATATTTTTTAGTATTTAAATATTTTGTAGTAAATTTACTATTTATTTATATATTTTTTGGTGTTTTACTCTATTTTTTAGTGTTTAAACATTTAGTAGTAAATTTAGTAAAAAAAAATTATACACAAAAAATTTTTTTTAGTGTTTAAATATTTTGAAGTTAATTTTTGTTCAGGAACCTAGATATTACTATTTTAAGCTGAAAAATAACTCAAACATGTTAAATATTTTCGTATGACAAAATGATTTTGGTATTACGTATGTATGAGAATTTCGAGGGTAACCCGGGCTCTTAATGTTGGTTGTTAAACTCGGGTTGGTCATACTATAATCTCGTTGCCCATTATTTGTTTCATCAGGATCCTTATTTATACCCGTGATGTAAGAACATTTGACTGCTTGTCAAATGTTTTTACATCACGGGTTACATTTCTATGTATTTCGCTGGTTTTATCAATTCACAGCGATTCAGTCGAATTGACAACATTAACAATTCCATTTGGGGCTGAATCTTTAATGGAGAAGTCCGTAGAGGCCTGCCATTTTGTTTACTTTGCTGTGAGTTACACCGCTTAATACTGATATGATATTCATGGCGGTTTATTTAAAAATTTGTTGCACAACTTTATTTTCGCAGATATTTGTTTACCCCGCGAGAACCGTATCAGGAAGCTATCCTAATATCATGTCTTTATTTGGGGGCTTAAGCTTGAAACCGTATGCGAGTACTTAGCATAACATAAACATACTAAGCTTCATGTTAGGTTCAGCGGTATAGCGATAATAGATAAACATATTTTTTTGACCGACTTCCAAAAAGGAGGAGGTAATACGTTCGGCTGTATGTATTTTTTTTAATGTACGTTCACCGATCACTCAGCCGTTTGTCGTCCGATTTTCAAAATTCTTTTTGTGTTGTATAGGGTTCAACTCGAATTTGGTACCATGTTCACAAAAGTGGTGATCTGATGATGGGATCCTTGAGGAATCGAGGGGACTCCTTGGAATTTGATTGGAAACATATAGTGATTTTGATTTTTTTTAAGCATTCGAGGTAAATGCTACCAAAAAGTAAGATTTCGTACCAGGTCATACCCTGGATCCGAAGGTACCGAACAGAACTTTTGAATGCTTATAGGTATTTCGGCGTTGTTTAAACAACTGAAAGCATAAGCTAATACATCAATTTGATTGGTCATCATCGTCACAACCATAATTATACCATGGCTCATCACACTATGACCCAATTATTGGTACTTTTCGTGATATTTTCCATCGAAGCAGATGTTTTTGATGATGATTTCGCTGTTTGAAGACAGATTTTCAAAATTATTTTTGTGTTGTATAGGGTTCAACTCTAATTTAGTACCATGTTCACAAAAGTGGTGATCTGATTGTGGGATGCTTGAGGAATCGAGGGGACTCCTTGAAATTTGTATGGAAACATATAGTGATTTAAATTATTTCTGAAGCATTCAAGGTCAATGCTACCAATAAAGTAAGATTTTGCACCAGGTTATACCCTGGATCCAAAGGTACCAAACAGAACTTTTGAATGCTTATAGGCACAGGTTCGGGGATTTCGGCGTTGTTTAAACAACTAAAAGCATAAGCTAACACATCAATTTGATTGGTCATCATTATCACAACCATAGTCATACCATTGGTCATCACACTATGACCCAATTATTGGTACTTTTCGTGATATTTTGCATCGAAGTAGATGTTTTTGATGATGATTTCGCTGTTTGAGGACAAATTTTCAAATTTCTCGTGTTGTTGTATAGGATATAATCTTAATTTTGTATACTTAACAATTACGAAAGTGGTAAGCTGATGATGGGATCTATGAGCAATCGAGGGAAATCCTTGATATTTATCAAAACACTCATAGTGGTAAAAATGTTGTTTCTAGTAAATTAAACATAATATTATGTTACGAATAAGAGAAATTTCATACAAAGGTGTATCTTGGTCCAAAAGCACTGAACAGAACTCCTGAACCTTTAAAGATAAAAGTTTGGAAATTGCAGCATCGCTTAGATAACTGCAAGCATTTACCACAATTTCGCTTACAGTAACATAATGTGAATAGTTAACATTCGTATTGCTTATTTACGCATAAAGCCTTATTTTGTAGATACTTACCTAAAAAGAGTGAAAATATTATTTTTAACAAAAAAATTAAAACCGACTTCCAAGTTAAAAACAATAGTAATATTATGAACTAAAAAGTATTAATAACTCTTACTCTTTAATAGTGCATACTAGAGTCTTCATTAGTTTGAAGTCGGTACCAGTTCCAAAAGTTTCAGATATTCTGACATTGACTGAACTCACGATTAAATTAGCTGGTACCGACTTCGAAGTAATGAAGACTGTAGTATGTACAGAAATAGTTGAGATTTAGACGAATTCTGAAAAAGGCACTATTAAAGAGTAAGAGTTATTTAATACTTTTTAGTTCATAATATTACTATTGTTTTTACCTTGGAAGTCGGTTTTAATTTTTTTGTTAAAAATAATAATCTTACATGATATTAGTATTTATAATATGTGAAATTACATAACCATTACAATTACTTTTATAGATTCCAATTTAGAGACTATAACTCAAAAAATTACGGATTTGAAAAATAACGAATATGTTCTAAAAAAAATTACTTACTATCCCAAAAACTTATGGTCAAATATGTATTTTCTCTTATGGAAAATTAATTTTCGCTTTAATTATCAGTAATATAAATTCATAACCTTCTAAACTACTCAAATTGATTAGTATTGAGGACTTGAAAATGAACAAAGGACATACAGTAATCAATTTATTGTCAATCTGTTTAATATTTACAAAAAACACAAATAAAATATTATTACAATTATAGTAAATTATGGTAACACGGTACAGTGTTAAAGATGATAGCCGTAACAAAATGACATGGATCTAGTATAACAATACAAGATACAGCCATACATAAGGCTCTTTAGTCTTTTGTGACCTAAATAAGAATTAAAGACTAATGTTTGCATAATTATTTAAAAAAATAATCATGCAAACATTAAAAGATCAAAACAAAAAAAGGTCAAGTAAGATATTTATTTCACACACGTTTCTGTTTATTTAATTCCTCGATTACGAAGGGCTGATATTGAAAGGATAGGAATGTCACTAAAGAGTAAGTTATAGCATTTTCGGCATCTAGAACTGCCCCGAGGCAGGGCAGGCGGGGCGGGCCGAACGGATACAAAAAAAGCCGAAGTTTAAATTGAACATAAACTACGTATACGTCTTGTACTAGGTCTACGTGCTTCGTGCATCATCGGTTTTGTTCGGCTATTTCCGTATCCATTCGGCCTGCCCTGCCTGTCCTGCTCCGGGGCTGTTCCAGATGCCGAAAACGCTACAAGTATGTACATTGTCCAGTTATATTACTTTATAATAATATAGCTCCATATCAAAGAGGTTTTAATAAAGTTATTACAAACAAAAGTAAAGGCAGGGCCTCGTACTAATATAAATAACCCCAGGTATAATTTCAAAATCATTTTCGCTTTACTGAAATGTAATACTTGAAGTAGAAATTATTTGATTAAAATTTATCCGATCTCATTTATTATATTTCGTCAAATGAATTACGAATTAGTATTCGGAGCCAGTGATATTCAGAGAAGAGTTAAATACTCGGCTAATTCTGAATTTCAAAGTAAAAGTCGGGTACGACCAAGTATTAACTAAATGTTGCTTGCTTTGGCGCAGAAATTCGTACTTCGTGCAATAACCATATAATTTTTTGGCAACGAGTAATATGTCCTGTCTCGGGACTTAAAGTACATATACTTTTAGTTCCTAGAAAGGACATAGGATAATTTTGTTTGCGGAAAAACGCAAGAGTTCTACACCGTGAACGAACAACGTAAAAGTTGCGGGCAACATTTTGCGATAAATTAAAAATATATTTCACAAAACAACAAACGGTTAAATAGGTACCGCGTTCCTAACTATAGCTAGAGCCTGGTCGCCGAACACGTGGAATTAGTTTTTCGACCTATTGCTATTCTTCTCTTTCTCTCGCATGTCAATATAGGTGCTATCTCGTTTTCACTAATGATCGCAATTGTACGCGTAAAGGCAAACAGCAACAGGTGAATGACCTGAACTCTACATGTTCGATAGCCAGGATATACAGTAGTATAATACAGTATAGTAAAATGCATATTATACATAGTCTACATATCACTTAGGTTCAGCAGAAGGCTCGATATATCTAAGCATTCCTATGATATGAATTTGCTTATAGTTTTGATATCCATGAGATTATAAAACAAAAACTACAATATAATGTCCCTGATTTATTCCTAAGTATTATAACTGCCTTAATATGCATAGTAAATAGTTCAGCAAGTCCAAAATGGCCATTTGAAGCGAATCATATTAAGAAACATTGACTAAAGTTTTAGACTTGGTGTTTCAAATAATGATTCACATACAATATATTTTAGCCATATAGACCTGTAGGAATAACATAATATAAATTATACTAAGAGGCTCTTAAACTAGTATGAGAGTAATACCACAGTATAAATATAATTAGTAAAGTAACTCTTAACTAGCTCTACGCTAGCAACGGTTCACCCTCGCGCGGAGTGATATAATAATAATTAGGATGCTTTGCTCTCTTAAGGTGGTATAAAGATGATCTACTATATATACTCATACTGTGGCGTCCTGCACTAAAATTATATAGGTACTTATAGAAAAGTTTCAAAGCGACAACATCTAATAAGACAACATTTAACAACAATACAAATAATCCTTAATATAAATTATTAATAGGAATAATTTACATTCTTAAATGTAAATAAAATTCGTACTTAAGTTGGTTTTACATACAATAATTATTAAAGGCACTGGTTAATAAAAATAATATTGGTGTTACAACACTTATAGTTAACATGATATGGAAGAAAGCGGGACTTTTTATAAAAATCTTTGAGAGAGGCTTTTAAGGACTCTATATTTAGGGAGGCCGAATGGTTTTGGGCTTGGAGAGATCAGACCAGACACTGTGCATTCCCATGTGAAAGTGCGTTTCCCGTATAATATGGGGGCCTCAAAAGCCTCTCATTAACTTGGGTTACTATAAAAACGCAAATAACGACAACCCAGGCTTAGACATCACAGGCATTTAGTTGGATGCCGATTTTCAAAATGTAAGAGGTAATAGTAAAGTCGATAAGAATAATGTTAAAAGAAACCAACTTCATTGTTAGTATGTCTAGGTTCCGAAATAAAACTCAGTATACCGGCCAGTGCTCAAGACGTCATAATATTCTCCGACGTCATATTATATTGGTGTGCTACACGTGAGACAAGTGTGACGTATTATAATGGTAACTCAACAAAGTTGTATTGAGTATGCGTCAATGTTACTGGCTATATTATGAGAACGAGTCAATAGTATGGCGAATCCATACGTCATAAGCACTGGCAATGTCGCTGTTGTATTTTTCGGAACATACCCAATATTTTCCTTTCGAGTTAAGTATAACTAAGACGTAAGTAAGAATTTGGCAGTGGCCATAATATTTGGGAAGTTCAAGGTAACACTTATTTTTACATTTGAGTCAAATCCATAGGTGCGTTTGCATGATTTTATGTACATTTATACTAACTTACTTATAAATTACAGGTAACATAAAACCGATTAAAATATGCAGTAAACGTTCATTTAAAAAGCATTCAATGATGATTTTAATTTTAGCAATCGTCGTCGTTGAAATTGTACTGAAATACAAATTTTACAAATAGATTATTAATATGAAATGAACACGTACAGTGACTAGCTTATTATTCTAGTATTAATAATCCATTATAAAATCAACATTTCAGCGCAACATTTTTATGAAGATAAAAGTTAAAATTAAAAAATAAATGGACTTACTGCTGTACACGCCGACTGCTTTTTAACTGCACATTTACTGCCTTAACGAAATAGCTTAAACTACCCTTAGTTCTAATCGTTATAGTGATAGTAGAGTATAATATTTATTTAGGAGTTTTGGATGGAATAAATATAGGACCCTGGTTGGAGGTTTGGATAACATTGGATTATATTTAATTTAATAACTATTACATTAAGTACTAGATATACATGCCAAATAAATAATAATAAAACCCAAAATAATATAATGAGTATCTATTTTAAGCTCTTGCAATCTTCAACATTCGATTATTATAAATTCCAGCTAATGAATACAATATTTTAATTATGTAATTATGCGTTAATTTAAAAAACAATATGAACAAGAAACTAGACATATAAACTTTTTTAAATTGTCGTTTGATTGTATATATTTTGTCTTAACGAATGTATTTTATCAGAAAAAAACGAAAACAAAAAACAAAAGAATTTCTATTTTATTCGTATAATTTGGTCATTGTTGGACTGTCCCAGAAGGATGTTATGAATGTACTACGTATGTATATTTGGCATTCGACAGTTCGAGCTTCAGAGGTATCAAAGTCTTGGTCGTAAGCTAGTAGAGACAAAAATAGGCAATCACGACCGTACTTTAATTACCACCTACCTACCATACCCACGGTCGACGTAGATTGTAACTGCCCAATCATGGTCACAATTCATCCATCATGGTCCAACACGAAAGGCTTTAAAACTGGGTTCATTGTTTTCTTAAGAAATGTTAAGGTAAGAAAGCTTTGGTATATTTGGATACTATCAAAAGTTCTTACGTATTTAGAAATATCTATTAATAATTTCAATCCGTGAATAACAGCGGTTTCGCGCCAAACATAACACCGCCATTTGCAAAACAACTTGACAGCTTTATCTAGGGCTCTCAATCTTGATATTGTATGTGTATGGATGTTTGTTTCTCTATTTAGTTAGTCTTAGAGCTCGTCCACATATCATTTGCGCGATCAGATCTCCGTCGCGATCATCGCGCCGTATCAAGTATGCGTATCATAGTGTGGACGCCTATTAGATCATTCCGCCGATCATGCGCGTATTTGATACGACACGTATGATACGCGATTAATAGCGATCGGGGTGTATCATTATACGCGTATCATTTTGATACGCTTTGATGATACGCGACGGAGATCTGATCGCGGAAATGATACAAATGTGGACGAATCCTTAACGCCCCGATCGCTATTAACCGCGTATCTGATACGTGTCGTATCAAATACGCGCATGATCGACAGAATGATCTAGTAGGCGTCCACACTATGATACGCATACTTGATACGGCGCGATGATCGCGACGGAGATCTAATCGCGCAAATGATACAAATGTGGACAAGCCTTTAGATTTTGTTACTGACGAGGCGCTATGCAATGCTTATTAAAGTTATTAGTTTAAAAGTACTCGAAGCTTGACTCCATGACATCATATAGTCTATTTGAATAAGATGCAAACTAGATAATATTGCTCTTAGATTATCAAGGTCAATCAACGCTGTCGCCTCGAGTAACCGTGTAAACTATAGTTATTTTGTCGTGTACAAAACAATATCAATATCAGTTCATCATTCTGTTATATTATGATCAAGATTGTAATATAAAATATATTTTCAATATGCTATGTATGTAATAATCGACGGCAAAAAAGATAAATAATCGTTAAAAAAAGGCAGTGATAAATGACCAGCCATTTTTTTTGTAAAACGTTCACAAACGACACGAAAATACACAAAAGAATTTCGTTTTTGTAATTTGTAACCGACCTGCGTATATTTCGGCGCGAAACCATCAATTCACAATATCGACTTAACCCTAATATACATTTTGAATGGTCCAAAAACGTTAAGCATTATGTAGTATCTCACTATAAATTAGTATTGCTGTTACATCTTACGCTAGTATAGAGGAAAATACTGTATTTCATACGCCCTAATTAAACCTACGTTATAAAAATTGGCACAAAATCCTAAATATGTGTCAGAAGGTACAATTAATGTTGAATTAATTATAAGGATGACCCATCCATTACCCTTTGGCTTAAGTAGCATTAAAAGTACGACCTGTCAGCTGTCAAAGTGACGTTTGTACGTTTTTAATTACACTAGCGCCCCGCTTGGAATGTCCTACACAAACACGGGGCCTTCGCTCTCCACTCACAGGACATTTAGGTTCTCACAGTTTTTGAATTTGGAATCCTCTTTGCCGAAGATCCAGGTTAGCATTTGGCGCGCTTTCATGCTAGCTCTCACTACGCCTCGGGACTTGTACCAGTGGGCGGGTGACGACTCTCGTCCACCGTCGGCGGAGTACTGCTGCTTTTTTAGACGAATCTGGTTGAGGATTCCGACGAGCAGTTCGTCGACGTTGTGGTTGATGCCCACTGACACCTCGATAAATTTCGCCTTGTAGGTGCACGCCATGCATTTGCCGTCTGTGGACAAAATTAGTTTTTTTTTTATAATGTAATTAGTGATAGGGCACGGTTAACAGAACTGTGTCCGTCGCGTGGCCCAACTTTATATTATTATAGACTCTAACTGCCATACTCAGAGATATTTAATAGACTGAGGATAAACACCATATCATCCTCTTCCAACACATAAAATTAAATTTAAGTAATAATTAAATATAACAGCGTGCGGTAGTTACACGTATAAAGTAAATCAAAGTGCGCTTTAAACGGTTTTGATGCGCCTATTAACTCAGGTTTTTAAAACAATAAAAATCGGAGCCTTAGTATCCATCCTACTCTTATCCCGTTTTGAGGGTACCCTTAATTTGTATCAAAACAAAAAGTTATAATAATAATATTCTAAATTGTAGGCTCAAATGATTTGTCTATCAAACATTTCTCCATTTATCAAGGATGAATGGAAGAAACGAAACGTTGTTTACAAAATAAAACAAGATTTGGGCAGCTCCTGTAATTCTAACGTCATTTTTAAGCAATTTCTTCCATAATAGCGGATAATGAAGTCTCGTACTTGTTTGCGTTTGGGGGGAAAATTGAGCTGTCACTTTTGACGTAACGACTATGTTTTATCTGTGGTGTAGCGGCCATGTTTTATTTATTTACGTTAAGAAACTAAATATTTATTCTTTATTAATAAATGTTATTTATTATAACATTTCTTGGCACAACGTTAAAGACCATTATGAAATATTTAACACCTAAACCGTTCTATTAAAAAATTAAAAATAAATCAAAATTATATTCATGTAATCAAAATTATTATAATTTTGTTGTTGTATTGTTGTTTTAATAATTAAGTAATTCTGGTTCTGTAGCGCTAGCACGGCGACCAGTGGAAATGCGAAAGTATGGACAAACTGCGGAAATAAACCTAAGGTGCCGTTCCGATCTTTTTTCGTTCCGAAAAATTCAATTAAAATGTCATTTTATGATAGACTATTGTCACAAACTATGGAGATAAACTTAAGGTGCCGTTCCGATCTTTTTGGTTCCGAAAAATTCAATTAAAATGCCACTTTATGACAGACTATACTCCTAAAAATTGAAATAATATCCTACATTATGACATATACTATAGTCTGTCATAAAGTGGCATTTTAATTAAATTTTTGTCGGTCGCGATTAGCCGCGGCAAAGATCGGAATGGCACCTTAGGTTTATTTCCACAGTTTGTCCATACTTTCTCATTTCCGCTGGTTGCCGTGCTAGCGCTACTGGTGTGGAGTGATTAAAATAATATTATGGAGTCAAAAATACCATTTCTAACCTTTCCAATGTAAAGGATTTTCCTGTGCGTTGGCTTACCACCAGGCAATTCATTTGGTCATTTGCTTGTCATATTTTTAATATTTAAGACCTCAGATATCATTTTTTCAACATAAAAATTTTTTGCAAAACGCGCGTCGTAGCACGAACGTAGAGGTCTACGGACGTAGAGGGTGCTACGGCGTAGGCGTTGTTTTCATGTAATGATTGTACGGGATTTGGATACCATACTAGTACATTTACGTCATCGTAACTATTTTACGTCCAGGATATGAAATATACTTTCACATTTAGAATGTTAGTATATTTTATCAGAAACTTTCATTAGTAGAACTTAGGGTCTACACAGACGGACCGCATTTGCAACTGCAATCCAACCGCAAATTGCAGTTCAAGTGCAGTTTGAATGCAATTGACACGACTGCAATAGAACTGCAAACCAAACAGTTCACACGACTGCACGCCAACTGCAACTGAACTGCAATCCGACTGCGCGTTTGGTTTGCAGTTCTATTGCAGTCTTGTCAACTGCATTCAAACTGCACTTGAACTGCAATTTGCAGTCGTATTGCAGTTGAAATGTGGTCCGTCTGTGTAGACCCTTACGCGTGGCTTCGTCCGCATAAAAACAATATATCGATGTAATCGTACTCTTGTGATCAAAAATAACCATTAGACTTTCCCGTGTCATATAGTCCTAGTTTCATCTGAATCGCGATAGATTCTAAATGCACCTTTTCGATGCAGACTACTGAAAAAACTTTATAATTAGTAAATAAAAGGACGGAGCCTATATATAATCATCATTACCCTGTGTAGAGACAGCTCTGCTCCTGGCCAGGTCTATCTTGTTCCCCACCAGCAGCGCCGGTCGCGCGCGGAGTAAGTCGGTGTCCAGCAGCCTGATCAACTCCTGTTCCGCTCGCGTGAACGAGGACTTGTCCACCACGGAGTAGATTATCACGAACGCGTCGGGCGGCTCACACCTGTCGATTTCCTCCTGGAGAAAATAAGAACTGTTTTAGGATAAATTGGACCCAATATTGTCAGTCATCGCATTAGTAGCACTTTAGATTTTTGTTTGGAAACGTGGTATTTCCAATATTATGCTAAATTCCTATGTTAAAACTTCTTAAAGCATAAATAAAATTGATGTTTCGCATTATCCATACTTCCATATTTCCATACTAATATTATAAATGCGAAAGTGTGTCTGTCTGTCTGTCTGTTACCTCTTCACGCCCAAACCGCTGAACGGATTTTGCTGAAATTTGGCATGGAGATACCTTGAGTCCCGGGATAGGATACTTTTTATCCCGAAAAAATGTATAGTTCCCGCGCGATAAGCTAATTTTGGCGCTCCAGAGTTGCGGGTATCATCTAGTTTCTGAAAATATTTAAAACAAATGTTTTTAAAACTGTCCTACTGTCTTAGAAGATCAGGTACAGGTTAAATAACCTGTAATCTTCCGATTCCAGTAAATACTGATCCGTCAAAATTATCCTGAGGTGAAAAAAATGAGTCAACGTGTAACACAATAATTGATTTAAAACTACGTCACCTTATGTAAAGGATGTATTCACTTTGATTTGTGATAAGTGCAGGTGATTAGAGATTAGGACAAAGTAAGCGTGGACAGCGACTGATAACTGCAAGTCCTTTACTTTCTCCTAATCACTAATATCCTGGACTAATCACCTGAATTTATCACTAATCACAGTGAATACAGGCCTTAAAAAACGCAGTGGTGTTACAGAATAATCTGACCCTATTATTACCTTAACACTAGTGCAATTAACAAAGTACAGCTCTGACTCCTCGCCATTCAGCATTATCGACACCTTCTGTTCCATTGTGTCCGTCTCTGAAAAGATAAGAGAAGATGAGGAAATGTCTAGAAACACGCTTTAACAGTAAAAGGAAGAGAATATGACGTGTATTATAAATTCATATTGTGAATATAGTGCTGCGTTTTGACTCTAATCTACTGATATAATTTTAAACTCTTAGGGCCTGTTTTATCGCTTCCTGATAAGGCTATCCACCACTTAACTTGACATATAGAGTATGGAGAATCTGTCAAATAAGCCTATCGGACACCTTATCAGGAAGCAGTGAAATAAGCCCTAAATTTTTTTCCCTTACTTTCAAACCGTGATCGGGTATAACGCGTACTAAACGCATTAAAGTTTTAATATCGCTCCGAAAAAATAGGTTTTTATTTTTATTTTAATGACACAATATTGGTAAATCTGTTATTAGACAGGTCATTGTTAGTAGATCACGACTTTAGTAGCTTTTGTAAGATAAATATTTTTATACACATACGACTATTAAAATCCCTGAGACAGCACCTACCTCCTCTCCCACACTGCCTGTACAATTTGTACATTATCGTTGGAGGAGTAAATTAAACACAGAATACTGTATCACTGAACACTCTACTCTCGGCGGCGGCTGGTGAAGAAGTGGACGACAGCTCTCACGTCTGGCGGCCATATCTTCCCAGCCCCTACCATGATTGGTAGTGCGGCCATCTTTATTTATCAATACACTACACTGCCTATGCGTACACTCGCATGTAAGAACCTGCAAATACCACCACCACACAAGCAATAATGTTAGCAAATTCGTGCAAGGCCTCTCACCACCCAAGACGGACGTTGTTCGTAGAGTCAACATTCTGAGGATGCTGCCGCGAAACGTGATCGAGGTTTTCAACTTGCATGGTGGTGAGAGGGAATTGCTGACATTAGTGCTTGTGTGATGGTGGTGTTTGCAAGTTGTTGCATGCGAGTGTACGCACAGGCAGCGTGGGAAAGGAGGGAGGTGCGGTACGCATGTCTATGCGTACACTCACTCATTTACTTATAGGTTGAGGTTTGTTTCGTGGAATATTGCTAAAAATAATAACATAATATTAAAATCCCTTCCCCTATCAAGATGCCAAGCTATCTTCACGTCGAATGCGACCTTTTATAAGTGCTCTATACTTTAATGTTACAGTCATCTTTACAGTTGTATAAACAAAAAACGAACTGTCAGTGACTGTCCGTATTTTCGTCAGTAATAGCCAATCCCCGAGGATCGTGATCGCCCCTCGGCCAGTATTAGTTCCGTCTAATTGAGCATTACGATCCCACGGAACCCTATTTCACCAAACATGACTGAGAGTTTATCATAACAGTCGCGGATATCGTTTATTAAAACTATAGCTTTTGCCCTCCACTTTTGGCCACATAGAAGTAGATGACGGTACTTAATAGGATTTTAATTGGTGTAAACACCATTATCCTCGAAACCATCAAATGAGCCCGTCAAAATGAACAACTTTTTCTATGAGAACAGTGCTGAGAACTAAAAAAAATGGCATCTTCATACCCATACGGATACCCGGATCGGTTCATTCATTCGGAAAGTTGTTCGATTTGACGGGCTCATTTGATGGTTTCAAGGATAACGGTTTTTACATTATCATCTTGTATAATTAATGTTGAGGTCTGTTATTTACATACAAGAAGACACCTGCAATAATTTTGTTTCGCAGCAATTTCTTTTTCTGCCTCAAACGAATTACCGTATCACTGAGACCACTTAAGAGCTAAGAGGTTAAGAGGTTTTACCATGAATAGGTAATAGACAGAAAGATAAACACAGTTTGACCGAAACACAATCTATAGCACATTGCACAGTAAATTATTAAAAGGCATTAAATATGGATTGTCCTACAAATAGAACAATCCATATTTTAGGACCATCAAATCAAAGTATGAAATCCTTTCTATCTCTGTTAGTTTTTTCGAAAATAAGAATGTTGTTTGTATTATCCAAATGAAGATACTCACAAAAATTTGCTTGATAATAATAAAATAAAAAATTGTTCTAGGGCTCCCTGCCTATTATTATGGTTCCTGCTCGATAAACGAATATTCAGGCAACATTTAGTACAGAATTATCAATTCACAAAGAATATCAAAACATGCTCAGCATAAACCTGTAATGGTAGGCCGTAAAGTAGTCGGTCGAGTTCTGGGAATAATTTAATAGCCCGGGGGCACTTGTGCTGGGGTTTGAGCGCAGGTGTTCATTTTAAAATTCAAATTCTTAAGCCTATTACAGTAACTTTGAATAAAGATGATTTTTAAGGGAATTCATTAACTGGAAAAGGGTTCGAAATTAAAGAAAGCATGAAAGTCGTGACTGTAGTCGTTCAGTTGGTAAGCGCGTCGATGCTCAAGCCGTGAGACGTCGGATCCCATAGAGGAAAAAGTTTTGAATGTGTAAATAATTAATGTGTTAACGTATTAAATATAATTCCATCTGCCCAAACGCAGCGCGGGGTCAGACTAACTTGGTGTGAAGCATACATATTTATATTTTACTAGATGACGCCCGCAACTCCGTTGCGTCAAAATTCGTCATTATCGCGCAGGAACCGGACTTTTTTCCGGGATAAGAAGTATCCTATGTCCCAGGACTCAAAGTATATCTATACCAAATTTCAGCGAAATCGGTTCAGCGGATTGGGCGTGAAGGGGTAACAGGCAGACAGACAGACACACTTTCGCTTTATAATATTAGTAATAATATGGATTATTATATTTTGAGATTGCCCATACTAATTTCGACTACATATTACATTAGGAAGTCGTACATGTTTGAGATAAAAACTATCCTATTTCGGGATTATCATCAATCATTATACTTTTATTATCCAAATCGGTTTAGTATTTTAAGAATGAAAAGGTAACAGATAGACATTAGTCTACATTTTTGCATATTTTATGTAAGTAGATATTATTATATTTGGTTGTGTGATTGCGTAATTTTTAAATGAAATCGGATTATGCGGGAACAGATAATTAATATCTAAAACAACACGTAATTTGAACATAATTACCTACTACTGGTTCCAAATAATTATTTTTATTACACAATAATTATAAGTACGATATCCAGTCAACGCTTCAAGCCTTTTTTTGATGAGGATCTCACAAAATTAAAATTAATATTGTCTTATGCAGGGTGTAAGTTGTAACAAAACTAAGTGATAATACTTTAGGGTGTGTATGGGTATTGGGTGCCCTATTATACATAGAGATCACTGTGAAATGGCGCAGGCAAATGGCAAGGCACGCTTGCCCATACAAATGGCAAAAAAATTGCTCTTCCAGAACTGCTACTTTCACACTTTCACAGGGAACTACATATAGGCGACACAGACAAGTATTATTACATCGTTTTTTTTCCAGCAAATTTTCTAAATGTAGTCAGCGGGGAGTAATAACGTGTCTTTTACCTACTACCAATTTCAGCATTGTCCCATCAACCCTAATGAAAAAGGACCAGCCCCCTTAGACAAAGTATCTTTCGTTAAAAACGATGACGAAATTCTTTATCAAAATGTATGCGGTTTGACATAAGTCATCGCTAAATGACATTTCGCTTTCGAAGACTAATGTCAAGTCCCATACATTTTGATAACGAATTTCGTCATCGTTTTTAACGAAAGGGACTTTGGCTACGGATTCAGGTGCTTTAGACAAAGTAACAATTTAAAAACGATAACGAAATTCGAAAAGACAAAAATGTATGGAATTGACATAAGTCGCGTTATGTCACGTGGTCAATCGACATCGTTATCGCAAGTTGGTAGACAATGTTATAATTCGTAGCGAAACCATAAAGTAATGAATCGTTATCGTGTTTGTCGCATACAAATGCGTAGACAAGCAGCGCTTTCAGTGTTCGCCTTCGCCTCGATCGTGATCGCCAAAAAAGATAACGAAACGAATATTAAAACGCTGTAGTTTTCGAAACAAAATGGCCGGATTTCATTCGACAGCTGATTTTTGACATTGTTCTATGTGAGACATATCCCTACGGTATGTAGTTTGTAGTTAGAGACATTACTGCAGATCGTGGACAGAGCAAAAGTGGTACCATATTCTTTGCCGCAGATCAAAAATTAATTATAAAATGCATTCTCTCCATTTATTGTGGGCTGCACATAATGAGAACGCCTGGGAGAGGCGCCAAAAGCGATTCAGACAGCAAAACCGCTGAACCGATTTTGCTGAAATTTGACATAGATATACTTTGAAGTCCCGGGAAAGGACATAGGATATTTTTTATCTCGGAAAAATGTACCTACGGATCCCACGCGATAAACGAATTTTGGCGCAACGGAATTGCGGGCGTCATCTAGTACTTCATTGTTAAGATCGCGTCATTGTTTACATTGCATACTCATGAATAGAACTTGGATTTACTTACGTTTCCATATATTCAAGTAGCGTTAACAACTACTCGGGACTGGCTCGCACTCTTTATTCCATGGTTTTATAACTAAATAAGGAAAAATTAAAACCGTCATCGTTTGAACACCAGTCACTTCTAAAAATGAGTATATTTTGATTATCAATAAGTTTAACGAACGCTTATGTCAATTCCATACATTTTCATCGGCGATTCTATAACGAAGCGAAAACGAAAAAGTTTCAGCTAAATGGCTTCATATAGCGCTCATAGTTATAAAGCTGTTGAAGACAATGACAGAATAGCAGTGTGCAGAAAAACCAGCAATGGTTTATGTTACACTGTATTAGATTGTGCATCATTACATTTTCTTTAGAGTTTTTAATAAAATAAAAACAATGAAGATGATGTCGTTCGAAACAAAAATATCATTGTAGTACGTAGATAGTATCGTTACTGAACAAATCTGACAATCAAAACCTTATGGCTTCGCAATAAGGTCGTTTTGATTGTCAGACTGTATCAATAGCGTTTCCCTCTCGGAGTGAAACTCGATCAACGTTTTAATTGAACTGTTGTGATAGTCTCAATAGGATGACATTCGAATACTTTTTGTGTAACTCTGTTAGTTTAGGAGCCTGTTAGTTGGGTAACTAATCTACAAAGTTGGATATCTCCTACCCGCAAAAAAATTAATCAGAAGAAAGGTAGGAGGAGTTTTAATTTCGTTGCGGGTCCCAAAACAGATCAAGATCGGGCACCCCTGAGATCATATCAAAGGGTTTTCGTGGTTGGTTACCACTGTTGAGCCTGGCGACACAGGAGTTGCAGTGAAGGGTATGTACTATGTGTGGTTAGACAATTGCCTGTTAAAATAATCTACACCTACTTTATTAACTTAACTTAATATTTACGTAGAATTTTAGGATCGAAAACTGACAATGAAGTTCGCTCGTTTCCTAGTTTATTTTATAAAGAGCAAAAATAATATAAAAATAAATAATACTTACAACAAAATCCCAAAAAATATTTTAATCTCACCCCTGTATGTACTGACAAAAGGATACCTATACTATGTTGTGTCTTTGGAAAAAACGCTTGATAGATAAAACCAGAACATCGATAGTCACAGGTTACACGGTCAAATTCTCATCAATCTGATCCAGCAATCTGAAGCATATTCCAGTGAATATGCAATACGATATTCTGGTTTTCTTAAAATTTAAATAACGTAACACTTTACATTATTTAAATTTTAAAAGGTTGAATAAAAAATAGCATGAATACCTAGGTTATAAAGTCATCGGAATTTAAGTACTTAACTTAGCGCTTTTAACTATTTAGGTATTAGGAAGTGTGTAAAAGGTTTTCCGTGATAGGTCACTTAGCACGATTCGGGGACTTAAGTGGGTCATTTATACAGGTTCGATATTCAGAACTAGCTCATTTAAAAAGTAATATAAAACTGAAGGGTTTGTTTGTTTGAATGCGTTAGTATCACAAACTACTGGACTGATTTGAATGTAATTCGGTACAGATATAGAGAAGACCACGGTTTAGGACTCATAGTACTTTTTTTTTGGGAAAATATAAGGTTCAATAATTCTTTATTTACGCGGTATTTCCGCGCGTGACGTCTAGTTTTTGCTAAGAAAATTTAATAAATGCTAGTGAATACAGTTAAGTATCCCACGAAATACTCTACTTTTTCATCATTTTGGGAACACATTCGAGTTAAAAAGCATTTTCATCAAAAAACGACCACACTATCAAACTTCGTTAAAATCTGTTTTAAATCTGTTGTATAAGCTTTTGCTCGTGGAAAGCAAAAATTTGCCGCGTTGGAATATTATATTTTTGCGTGATAAAAACTACTTAATGTCCTTTCCAGGCACTCAAAATCCTTAAAAATTAATCGGTTGAGTGGTTTAAGCGTATACAACAGATAGAGAAAGTAAAAAAGACACATTCGCATTTTGAGTAAAACATTTAAAGCAGAAGACTTATTTTGCTACAGCATTTCTTATTAGTTTAACTGAACTATTATAGACCTAGGTTTTGCGTGTCAGGTTGTTTATTCACGTGAGAACACGGCCTTATCAAGGACATTAACAGCCTAATTTATAATCCGTGTTCTGTTGAAAGCGAGGAAGTGATAAGTAAACAACTGTAGGTTAAATTTTTAAACTTGGCAAGGTAGGCGGAATCCGAAAGAAGAAAGTTTTTCTTTTATATTATCATAAACTTAAATTGCATCACTTTAATAAATAATAATAATAATATATTATCTATGGACGCTTCACACCATGTCAGTCTGGCCCCGTGCTAATAAGTACCTGAAGGACTTGTGTTACGGGTACCAGACAACGGAAATATATTTAAATAAATATAATAAATATACGTTTATTCAGTAATCTGGACATTACACAAAGTTCTGTACATTTAAATTTAAAAACACCACACAATACAAGTAAAATGATAGTAACACAAAAAAAAAAAAACAACAACAATGCAAGACTTTTATATTTATACTATACATATACTATATATTTAATACTTTTATATTTATACTATACATAATATATTTAAGATTTTTATTATATCATACACATAATATTTAATGCACATCCATGACCCAGGAACATTGAAAACTTTTAGTTCCGTCGGCGGGATTCGAACCCGCGACCCCCGGCTTGAGCTGCCACACACTCTACCCATTGAGCCACAGAGGTCATCGATGTTTAAAAAAATATATACAATGTGTCAAGACGCCGGTGTCCGATCCTTTAATGTAATGATCTATGTCATATTTTATCGACAAATTGGCTCTTAAATTTTTTCTCTCTCTCACGGTTGTAAAATGGCAACCATTTTAATTTCTCTCGGGCTTTCACACTAATCTGACCAGTACTTCTCATGTAAATATCCTATTATTAAAATTAAAATAATTTGAAAACCAATTTGTCACTAATGTAAGCCATACATCATGTGTTCAAAATTTTATTCTCCAACTTTTGAAAAAAAAAATTCTCTGGCTTCATACTATTCTGACCACCTCATCATAAGAAAATCGTTATAACTTCTAAACTATCTGACTTAGAGCATTGAAGTAAAAGAATTTAAGAAGATGAAAACTTCCTCTATCTTTTTAAAATAAAAAAGAACCAGTTCAATCTGCTAGATTTTTCACAAAAAGCCATTAATAAAAAATACACAATTTTTTTTCTTAAACTTGGGTTTTTCTTTGTTTAATTCCACGAAATTTATAACATATTGCCTGTGTTAGCGTAGTCCACAAATTTAGCTATCAAATGAGACCTTTTTTATCTTCATAGGATATTTACAAGAGCATTACTGGTCAGATTAGTGTGAAAGCCCGAGAAAAACTAAAATGGCTGCCATTTAACAACCTTGAGAGAGAAAAAAAAATTGAGGGCCAATTTGTCGATAAAATATGCCATGGATCATGACATTAAAGGATCGGACACCGGTGTCGGGACACATTGTATATTATTATTTATTACTAATAAATAATGCCTAATAAATTATTAGGCATATTCAAGGCATATTGCAACCAGAGGTAAATTAATATTGGGGGCCTGAAAGACAGGCTGTGCCTAGCACCCAAAGTAAAAACTAAGTCTGATTATGTAATATGGTATGAAATAAATGAATTATGAACTTCCTTAAGCTAAGAGTAAAACAAACTTTATTATAGGTACGTACTGTGAGAGAAGTTGGTTTATATGCAAATTCAGTAGCCCTTGTCATAACTATTTATATTTAATTTAAATCAGAAATTCAGAAGCTATGATAGAACAAATAACATTCTTTCCTACCGAAATATTCCCTTTTTTTTTGCTTCGTTTAGTGAAGGCAATAATAATATTTTAAAAAGTTAAAACCGACTTCAAATTTTTGTACGTAATTAAGAATTAAAATTCCCTATCTCAAAAACGACTGAACCGATTTTAATGAAACTTGCAGTATTGCCTAAGTTGAACAATACCTAGTACAATAAAAAAAGAATAATTAAAATTGGACTTGTGGTTCCGGAGATATGGGTGCACAAACATAAAAACATACATACATACATACATACACTTTTGAAATTTGGCACATTTGTTCAGAAGTTGTCATAGATTAACATATACAAAAACTGGGCAATTCTGGAAATATTACATACATACGCGTCGAACTGATAACCTCCTTTTTTTGAAGTCGGTTAAAAAGTGTTACAGTAAGCTAAAAACTAATTAACTACAATAGGAATGTATAATATTTCAATAACATGGGTATTATCGATCTCCTATACCGGCACCGGGAGCGCTCTATATAGACCAACTCTATGTAGAGATTATACACTTGATTGAATTTTATACGGGAATTTCAAAGGTTTGCTCAAATGTCAGTTATTATTAAGAAATACCTGAGCTCCTAGACTATTTTAATAGCTCCTTGACTATTTATTAGACGGTCCGTTTTCAATGTCACCGGTTACACGGTCAAATTTTCATTAATCTGATCCATCAATCCGGTAAAGATTGACGAAAATTTGATCGTGTACGCCACGGATTGATGGATTGATCGTATTTTTAATATGAAATTTTTATAACCATCAATATTCCGTCAGTCAGATTGATGAAAATTTTACCGTATAACCTGTGACTAAGCATTGCTTGGTATTGTTGGAATTATTTGGAAGTAACGTGACATCAGTTTATTAGTATCTGGGGTGCTAGCCGGAATTATTTCGCTTTGTTACGAAGAGACTAGTAGATTCTTTATCGCCAATGCGATACAGAACATTTTGCTCTAGCCAACAACCGGCGGCTGACGTTTCGGTGATTCCATAACGATTTTCCTCATAACTTCGTTAGGCCCAAAAATTGACGACAATTGTCTTTGGTTTGACATAAGCTACGGCTATGCTTGTCCATTAAAAAAAAACTGTCAAATATCAATTATCGACTGTCAAATGTCAACTGTCAGTTTGCTGTTTAACTTTAAAGCCGTTATTTTCATAATGATAGCCAGATAACGTTATTTTTGTAACGATATTTAGTAAAATAACGTTATATTTACCGTTATTATTATAACGATATTTTTTCGTTATGTATAAACGAAAAAATATCGTTATAATAATAACGGTAAATATAACGTTATTTTCTGGTATCAAGTATGCGATCGTGCACGGTGCACTAAATCTCACTCGCAGCCCACTTTTTTTTGCGAGATTTGTGTGAAAATACAAAGAAAAATACACCTTATAAGCGTGATTACGTTTAGAAAATTTTCCTGCCTGTCATAACTTTCTTGATGGACTATAACGTTATCAAAGAACATATATTTACCGTTATAAATCCTATATAACGTTATAACATTAACCGTTATTAATATCAATTTTTAACGTTATTTTTAATATCGGGTAAATTTTCATAACGTTATCTATGCCCTTGAAGCAGTAACGTTATGAAAAAATAACGTTATTTGAAGCCCTGGTCTAAAGTTAAAGTAAAAAAAGAGTAGACAGTGTTGCCAACTATGGGATGGGAAAAAAAATACAGTTTGCTTTTAGGGGGTAAAAAGTATGCAGCGAAAGTGATATTTATTTCGTTTTTAATACTTTATGTCACATTACAGTTGCCATGTGAAGTGTTTTGATCTCTGATGTTTACCACATGATGTTTACCACTGATGTTTAGCACATTTGTTCAGACACTGATCTAGATTAACATATTACGCAAAAACTGGGCAGTTCTAGAAATATTACATACATACACGTCGAATTGATTACCTCCTTTTTTTGAAGTCGGTTAGTAAGAAACATTTTGAAAATCGGTACATAAACGGCGGAGTAATCGTTGAACATACAAAAATAAAAAAAACCACAACAGAACGTATAACATCCTCCTTTTTGGAAGTCGGTTAAAAGCAAAATACTTTTAATCCTTCGATCGCGGAATCTTGGAAATGCTATTGTCTAAAAGTAACAATCTGAATCAATTGGTGTTGAAGCCTGAAGGGTCTATTACTGGCAAGATTATAGGAGTAACAAAAATATTAAGTAAGTATGTTGAATATTTTGCTTTGAAACTATACCTACCTACTGGCCAGATTGATCAGTACCTATGTGAAATACATTTTTGTAGCATTGATTTCAATGGGTGTCTTTCAAGTCCCCTTTAAATTCACTCTGCACCCTTTTTAAAAAATATAATATCACGAGCTATTGCCCGCGGCTTCGCTCACGTTAAGATGTATTATTATATACAAAAATGTATCCCCTATTTTAACCCCTTGGGGGTGGAATTGATTAAAATCCTTTCTTAGCGGATGCCTACTTCATATCATCTACCTGCATGCCAAATTAAAGCCCGATCCGTCCAGTTGTTTGGGCTGTGCGTTGATAAATCACCATGTCAGTCAGTCAGTCACCTTTGAGTTTTATATATTTAGATTGCTCAGCAGTCAGCCCACAATCCATACACAAAATTCTCAAAGTGGTTTTGTAAGAAGGATGGAAATATCAAGGCAGAATAAAATATCTACAAATGCCTCCTTTAGCACCTTTAGATGTTTTGCGGTCCATAACAAACGTAACGCGGCATGCATATTCAATTTCAATAACATTTTAACAACAATAAATACCAGCCGCACACGACTAACAACTGATTTATGTCCGCCATTTTGTTCTTCAACGCGATAACACCGCCTTTTTAAAAATCGTTTGTGACGTAAAAGAAACGAACGAAAAACGCTAGTGATTGTCGGCATTTGTGTGTATTGTCTACCACTTTCTATACAAAAAGCTACGGGGCACTACTTTATCGCAATAAAGGAGATGTACAAGTGCTATCGTTTTCGTCCAACTTGTAATTTGGCTTCCAATGGTGTACTCGATTACGACAAGAGACTCATGATAAGGAACGCTTATGTCAGTTTCATACATTTTTGATTAACGATTCCATAAAGAAGCGATCAAGAAGTCATTTTGGCTAGCCCCCCTGGAAGGACTGAGTTTTGCTTGAAGTAAAAGAAAAATACTAACTTAAAAAATAATAAGTAAGCAAAATTTTACGTACCTCTTTTGTTTCTTATTCTGTCAACGTTGGGCAATTTATGGGACCAATACTAGAAATTATTATGGCAATCATTGCCGAATAGGTAAATTATAGCCATTATAATCACGATTAACGTCAATTATTGTGCATAGATAGATAGAATAGTGATAAAAATAATTATGATAAAAATTCTTTTTTTTTTTTAAATAAAAATTTGGAACAAACGTTTTCATACTTTTCCTATTTCTTGGTTACCACTGGTTCGGAAATTAACCTTATGTTATTTATATAATTAACCAAGATTATTACAATCTTGGTTATCCGTCATAGTCTAACGTGGACATAGAAAAAAATGAGAAACTAAGTAAAGTTTTCTATTTAATCAATAACTTTTGGCTTGTTAGATCGGGCGATAGTACTTGATCCCGCTAGTTCTCGATCATCAAGATATAGTGGGTCGGCACACGCTAGCAATATTTATGTTCTGAGGCACGCAAACTGTTCATCATCAGCTCCCGACATTAACGTTTTACTTTTTAGCAAGCTACACTGTGGTACTAGATGACGCCCGCAACTCCGTTGCGCCAAAATTCGTTATCGCGCGGAAACCGTACATTTTCCGGAATAGGTACAAAGTATCTTTATATCCTTTCCCGGGACTCAAAGTATCTCCATGCCAAATTTCTGAAAAATCGGTTGAGCAGTTTCTTTTTATAAAATAAGGGAGCAAACGAGCCAATTAACGGGTCACATGACGGAAAGCAACTACCACCGACCATGGACGACGTTTGGGCGTGAAGAGGTAACAGACAGACAGACAGACACGCTTTCGCATATTTTATAATATTAGTATGGATATGGATATGTACTTATTATGTATCTAATTAATGTGCGCTGTACAAGGGCGGATGACCGACACGACTTTCGAGAGATTGACTGACTGACTGACTTCATGAATCATGCGGCATGCTAATCTGACGCATGGATCGTTTTTTAACCTAAGAAAAACAATTATTATTAGTATCTAGTCTACATCTAGTACTCTTTTGAGTAAAGGTTTTTTTTTTAAATCAAGATGCGTTTGTCGTTGGTTTATACCATGTAACTATTATATTTCACCGAGAATGCATCAAAACCATACAATTTAAAATGTTTAAAGTAATCTGGCCAAAATAAAGGCAAATTGAATTTTCTTTTTTTAAACCAAGGCTTGTTTATAGACGCAGTTACAATGAGCGTAATTTAAGGCCGCAGATAAATCAGGTGTAGCGAGATGAAAATACGTATCTGTGGAAAGTCGTAATTTTCGTTGTTGATGAGAAAAAACTCTCTTTTTTGGTACAATGGTTTCGCGCTATACTTATTTATTTAAATAAATGTTAACTCTTCATTAATTACGAGTCCTTTGTTTAAGCGTTTTTGATTTACGAAAAATATTTTTGAAGGTAAGTAACTGAAATATTGTTTTGGGGTATTTTCTGTTTATTACATGGACAAAAGAACCAAAGGTTTTAGTAAGAGTTTTTCATAGTATATATTTTTTTTATTACAATAAAAAATATATATTTGTTTACATAAATCAAGATCAAGACATGAATTATCTATACTTATAAAATTACATGTCCTGACTGACTGACTAACTGATTCATCATCGCTGAGCAAAAACTGTTAAAGTTACAGCCACGAAATTTGGTGAGAAGGGTTGTTTTATTAAGTAGACACCCACTAAGGAAGGAATTTTGAAAATTTTACCCCGAAGGGGGTGAAATAGGCATTGAAAGTTTGTATGAAAGTCCGTCATTTTTTAAGTTAGGAACATGAAACCCATCTTCGTTATTATACTATGCTAACGCGGACGAAGTCGCGGGCAACAGCTATGGTCTATAAAACTAAACACGATAACACTAAGCAGCGTATGACGATATAATATGGTCTGTCTATGTCTAGCATTTTAGAAAAGATAAGATAGACATAAGTTTTATCAATACAATACAATATACAATAAAATACAATACAATACAACAATACAAGAGTCTAGGAGTTTTCCTATCGAGTATCGTTTATAGACCTTTCTTGTCTACGATTTATGTTACTTCAACATATTGCCTACAACTTCGTAGGTCATGAAATATCTTTTGATATGTCATGGTCTACGGTCCATGGCCGGCTTAAAACATCCTATTCTTTCCCTGTTGGGAGTAAAACTAGTCGACAAAATAAGAAAAACCACACTGCGCTTCCAAACAGGTATCAAGGATGTAGAAGTCAAGACGGCAAAATTAAAATGGCATTGGGCTGGCCACGTTAGCCACATGCATCCCGACCGCTTAGCAAAGCTAACAACTGAATGGGTACCAGAAGACGGACAACGCAACCGTGGCCGGCCAAGAAAGAGATGGGCTGGAGGCGTACCAGCCGGGCTAACCAACGCAGGAGCGAGAAAAATGAAAGACCCTGGGGGAGGCCTTTGCCCAGCAGTGGGACAGTATAGGCTAATTTAAAAAAAATCTTTCCCTGGACGAAATATCTCCGTACCTCATTTAAATCGCTTTAGTAATTGCACGCTGAATAATGTAACAGACGGACACATTTACTCGTATGTATGTATATTGGACTACTATTCATCACCTACATACCAATATGTTACTGTCAGATATATCGACAAAACTACGACTTTGATGTAAAGCCCGTCACAGACGTAGCTATATTGACTCGAAGGTCTGCGGCACCGAAATACAATGACAACAAAATTCTCCTTCAATGCATCTGTCATTGCTATAATAGCAATGACAGATGCATTGAATACCAATTGAAATTGAAAGTGTCGCCAATGTTGTTAATGGACAATAACAATAAATGCTCCAAATAGTGGGCTATAAATTTTTCTTTGTCGTAGGTACTATCAGAGAAGTTGATTCCTAGGCAGATGGGGGACCTACGTAGTTTGGTCGCGTTATGTCAAACCCAGCCGACAGATCACAATTTACATTGAATTGTCATGATCCGACCAAATGACGTTGATCTGCCAACTGCCTAGGAATCAATTTTCTCGATGGTACTTAAAAGTATAAACAAAAACGGATGTCACACATAGACAGCTGATATTATTATGGGATAACTTGATAGCCTTTTAGTGGAACCAGTTTTTGACACAGAACCGTTTCTATAGTATCGTATTTCGATGGTGTGCGGCTATTAATTCGCGGCCGGCTTGAACATTCTCATAAATCTTTTAACGCCAATATAAAGAATACGGGTACAGATGGTGACTGCTTTGTTTAAGATCTTGTGGCGTCGGAATTCATTTCACGTAGGATGTGCAGGATAGCTACGATTCCAAATTCGAAACGACTGAAACGAATTTGAAGAATTTTTTTGTATTTATTTATTTTTATTTTATTATTATAGGAACCGTAAATAATGAACTAATCATGGTCTACATTGTAACAATTTATTTCAAAATATTTCTATTTAAGGTACGTACAATATAGAATTAAAAAAATTACCCAATACCTATTCTATAACCTTTAAAGTCCTACAGTTGATTAAACGAAGGAGCAAGCTGAGGGGTGCAGAGCTGTATGAGTTACGTTAGTCAATAATACAGATACTAAAAAAATTAAAAGTTCATAATGAAAAAAAATTATAACAATAATATTATAATCTTAGGGCCTGTTATACCACTTCCTAATAAGGTGCCGGATAGGCTTATTTGACAGATTCTCCATACTCTCTCTGTCAAGTTAAGTGGTGGATAGCCTTATCAGGAAGTGGTGAAACAGGCCCTTAATCTTATATTTTTTATGTCTGTTTTTTTGCACTTACTAACAAAACATTAATTCCAAGTTTACTAAGTTTTTTTTTCAGCTGGTAAAAAACTCAACAAAGTTATAAGATTGTTTGTCCCGATGGAACAAATAATAGGAGAGCCGTGTCGCGAATTCACTAATATATCTTGTTTACTGAATTCACCAATCCTGTCAATACAAAATGTTCAACTTTGTAACAAGTTTGACATCGTTAATATTTCCCCGTAAATCTAAATGAATTGTTAGCAATTTCAAGTGACTAAAATATTATAGTAAGGGAGCCCTAGAACAAATTTTTTTGTGATTACTAAGAAACTAATTTTTTGCGAGTAGCTACATTTTGATAAGACGAACAAAATTTTTATTTTCGAAAAATCTCGAAAGTGGTAGCTAACAGAGATAGAAAGAAAGGATTTCATACTTTGACTTGATGGTCCTAAAATATGGATTGTTTTATTTGTAGGACAAGGTTACTCTTAAATTATATAACTATTAACCTACATAGATACAAAAAATCAGCTGGTTAGGGTTCCGTTTTAGGGTTCTGTAATCAACAAATTTGGTTGACTTTCTCTTATATTCTACTTCTTCTGCCAGCACTCTTGCAACTAACTCTCCGTTCTTTTCTATTTACCGCATTTAAAGGACAGGATTAATAAAAAATATTGTTCCTTAATGACTAAAGTTTTTATCGCGCAACTGCGAAGGCAAAAAGTAGGAGCGTAGCAAAGTTTGTTTGTTCTACTTCACCATGTAGATAATAATAACATAAGCTATTGTATATAGAAGAAGTTTTTGTTCCTAAAAATGGACAGTCAGTTCAGTGTAAATGCTCCTTCTTACTAGTGATGGCGCTGAAGGCAGTCAAGCTCCGGAACTGTTCCTTGTCTATGGGTCAATAATTGATAAGGCAACGCAACGCGTAGATGCATTTCTAAATTTGTATGGATTTGACATATTTGCAAGGCTTCTCGCCATAGATAAATGTAGACATATCCAGATACTTCTCGCGCAATTGAAATCTGTCAATTCAGTACAAATTTAGAAATGTATCGCGTCGCGTTGTGGTCTGAATTGTCTCTATAGCGAGTCTGAAACGTTCTTCAACAGACTTTATCCCTGTCCATTCTCGGATATTCCTCAGCTAAGATGTTTTGCTGTTGTGTGTAAACGCTGCTTAACACATTAAATGTTAACTCCAGCAATAAAACAGTCATTGCAACCGAAACGATACGATAAATCTACGTGATTGAAACGTTACGTTTACGATGCAGCTGGGATTGAAAGAAATTCGATCACAAAACGTTTTAAAGTTCGTTACGATTTTTACGGTTGAGGCACTGCACCATAGACACAAAATGTCGCCATAGACACAAAAAACAAAAAAAGACTGGTTGCACTCCGGGAGTGGCGGCAGAAGTGAAAACTTGATTATTAACGTTGTGCATTTTTTTAACCCATTTTTTATGAAAATCGATTATTAAAAAATCGATTTTTTTAATTAATCGAAACCCTTACAATCAATAATTCGAGTTCGAGTTCGAGTTCGTGTTCGAGATCGAGTTCGACACAAAACACTACTCTCCAACTGTCTTACGGTTTTTATATGGTTTTTCGATCAGCACGAGAATCTGACGCGAGTTTCACAGTTTTTACCCATCCCACAAAAGTGCTCAACGCCGCTAAAGAAGTTTTCACTTCAAAAATAATAGATAATATAAATATTATGATCATTCTTTAGTAGTCGGGTAAAACATAAGGTTTGGACATCAAAAACATTTTAGAAACCCTATCAATCCCTGGGCCAAGCACAACAATGGTCTTAATATTATGATGAATGCCTTTATTCTCAGTCCCTTTAAATAAGGGCACTATATTATGAAAGCCTGCAAAAGTACGGTAGACTATCTTGTCTACCGTACTTTTGTAGGCTTGATATTTTTAAATGAAATGTATATAATATTATTGCCATCAAATTAAATAATAAATTGCCAAAACATTTTAAAGACCTTAATAACCTAGTCTTCAGAAGAGAAATTACAAAGTGGTTAGCAGAAAAAAGTTTTTATAGTATCCAAGAAATTAATTATAATTGAAAATAACTTTATCAGTTAATTAATTGAATTTATTACTGTAACTTTGACATTTTGTCACAATACTATTTTACTTATTTTTTATGAATTTTACTTATTTTGACTTTAAATGGTTAATAATATGGACTTTGTTTTGTAATAGATTCTGATTTTGTAATTCTATAAATTAAGTTTCAATATATTTTATGTTTATTTTGTCTTTTGCACGCCACCTGGATGGCAGAATGTTTAGAACAATATTTTATAATTTCAAGACCTATGTTATGCACATTCTTGCAATAAATATATAATTTCATTTAATTTCATCTCTATACAACACCGCCTTAATTGCACATATACCATGATTTCAGACAACTTGAGGTACCAAAACAATATTACGATTCGAAACGTATGTAAGTTTACAATATTTTCTGCTGTGTTTTTTTACATTTTAATGTCTACAAGACCTTGAAACCTGAACTGGTGCACTCAATATATAAACGTGAGTTTGGAAAGGCCTATCACGTCACACGTTAATAGAAAATTTGTGTGCAACAAGTTTAAAAGACTTATAAAACCGGCTGTAGTATTGTAATTCGCAAAAAAGTTTTCAATTTCAAGATGACAAAGTTACACTACCTTATGACATTTATACTGTATTAGGCTCTTTATTTATAAGGGTAGTACTTTGCTAAGCAACCCAAATTATCCCGTATGACGCAAGTTATGTTTGCCTTTATAATTTATATGGGTAAGCCATCTCAATGGGGTAAGCCAATTTCGTGTTTGGTAAAAAGGAGTTGTTGTATTCTTTCATCTTGTAATCCCAGGAACGATGTGGAATTTCAGCCTCAGAGCTTTGTTTTTTGAAATCCTTTAAATCCGTGAATCGGTAAAATATGTACCGAAAGAGCTGTAAGTGCGTATATTACGCTTTTGAGGGATAATAGTTATGATAATAGGTAAAGTTTCGGCTATTTCCTTTGTATGATGGAACTTGCCAGCTTGGGCCATATATTTTGCGTACTCATCATGTAATGATATAAGAATTAATGTTTAGTAGAAGTCTGGTTTGATCCTTTTCCGAATTTCAATGGGTTTTGATGTAGGTAGCATTTTTAAGTGTCGAAGGTTCTCAGGAACGAAGTGGTAGTAGGGGGGGGTTTGATGCCATGCCTATTACCGATGGTCCAAAAAATCAAGAGTCGATTCACGCAAACTTGGGTGCAGAATAGATAGCTTTATTCAATGATATTATATAAAAAAATTCAAAGCAGATATTATGTTACTACCGCGCGCGTTGTGGAGCCTTAAATACGGCCAATTGGCCCGTCTTTTATTTAGTCTGTTTCTTTTATATAAATGACATTTCGTACCTTTTGTTTCACTTATCTATCAAATTTGACAATTGAATTTGAAAATTGTTCGGAAGCAATTTAAGCCGGAAAATAGTATGAACGTAACAGATCTGTATTTAGTAGAATATCATTAGGCTTTATTATACACAATATACCCACAGAAAAATATCCATATCATTATACGCCATGGATATTAGAACATATCCACAGACATAGATCAAAATAGATACCGCATGTCGCTCCATTTGTATGAAAACGAACGTGTCACTTTTTTCCTACCACTGTGACGTACCGTTGATAAGAAACGTGTCCATTATTAAGGTCAACGTTTGTATTTGAATTCCTACAGCTCAATACGGCACTTTTAGGCATTTAGGCATTTTTAAAATGTCGATTGACGTCCGATTCCGATAGCAGATTAAAGAACAGACTTTCGAAAGACGAGCATTGCTCGTCGTTCGAGAACGCGATATGGCACGTGAAGTACATATACATGCGGTATCCATCTTGATCTATGTCCTTGATCCGAGCCGTACTTGAAGAATTCCAAGAGCATTTTACAACGAGACAATATTTGAAATTGTAATTAAAATTTCACTTTTGAATAATGAAATGAAAGCAACATCTGGTTCTGGTCAATATCAAAGTCTGGTTAGATGATGGATGTATTAAAAATGTAGTTCACTCGTAAAAAATATCCATTTTTCTACTTTTTACGGCGCGCGCGGAATTCTTCATCAGGTTTTTTTATTACTTTGTGTTTACGGTCGGTTGACTTCGGCTTTATGTAAAAGTACTAGCACAATATAATCACACAGTAGAGTAACTCAGGTGTGTAATTAAAATCAATCTAGCTAGATTGATTTAAACTACACAGTTTAGTTACTCTACTACACACAAATACATCTTATTAATAAATACATGCCTGGGACGTTACTTTGTTGTTTTGCTATATAAAGCTGTCTGAAAACAAGCTAATGTGTGCCTCCGCCTTAATCAGGATGATCCAGAAATATATCTCTCTATAGGTCTACTGTATGTATTTATAACGTGGTGCTGGACCCTATTCTTTATTCCGTTTAGGGTACTACCTTGTAGATTATAGATTAGAAGTTTTGACTTTTGTTCGAATAAACTAAGGGTTATTACTTATTTCGTTGGCGTAACGTAAGTAAAAGCGTACGCCTGTCCCTAGACGATGAATTGTATTGTGCAATATCACGCTTTAATTTAATTGAACAGTTTTTTTGACAATTAGATGTTCGATATCAACCCATAGAAGTCTTTGTATCAACCCTAGACGGTCAATAATGTTACGTAATACGTGATATTGCGCAATAAAATTGCTCGACTAGGGGCCCGCTAAGGTTACTCTTAACTCAATGTATGTTAGAGCCCGCGCACGCTAGGTAAGTTTTTTGGCTTGAGAATCGAGATTATTCATCTTTGTTTGCCATGCAATTTACGTACTGTCATCTACCGTCCTCCTTCTAAACCTCAACTTCAAAGAAAAAAATGATTGTTCTCAAAATTGGCTTCACAAATTACAGCACTCTAATATTTTGTCTTTCAAATTAATTGATTAACTAAATTAATGAAAAGTAAAGGCAGTAAAGTATGGAAAATAGAGTAAAATGTATTGTTTTCATTGAATAAATGTTTTTTTTCGAAAAAGGTTTGATGCCAGGGAAATAACAGCGACCTATAAAAATAATATTGGGTACTTTAAAATTCCACTTGCTATGAAAAAACTCTTGGTTAGGTGAAATACATGCTATTACTTTTGTACTTGGATTTTTTATTCCTAAGGTATTTTACTGTCAAAGCTATTGAATCCAATTTGACTAAGTACCCAGCGAAGGAATAGCGAAGAACTACTGATTGGAGATAAGCCGTCAGCGGATTTACCCAGTCTTGTTTGTAAGACGTGTTGCGAATAATTGATTCCACATTTATTCGTGTTACTATACTGTACTCGGCGAAACATGGTGGTAGCGGTCATTGAATCCCCGTCAAAAACTTGTCATTTTTAACCGACTTCCAAAAAACGAGGAGGTTATAATATGTTCGGCTGTGGATTTTTTTTTTTTTTTTTATTTTTTTATTTTTTTTTGTATGTTCAACGATTACTCCGCTGTTTGTGAACCGATTTTCGAAATTTTTATTTTGTTGTATTAGGTTTCACTCCAATTTGGTACCATGTTCACAAAAGTGGTGACCTGATGATGGGATCCAGGAGTAATCGAGGGAACTCCTCGAAATTTATATGGAAACATATGGTGATTTTGGTTTTATGTGAAGTGTACTAAGAATATGCTACCAAAAAGTTAAATATTGGGTCAAGGTATACCATGGTTTCGAAGATGCTGAGAGAACTCCTGACTCTTTATAGATACACGTTTGGGAGTTTCGGCGTTGTTTTAAGAACAGAAAGCATATGCTACCGTGCAATTCAAATTCATCATCATCATCATCGTCATCATCATCATTACCACGTCGTGTTAAGTTCACCAATGTCTCATGGCACAAAATAGATAATAGTACAAGGCATAGGTATGGATACAATAATAATAATTATGTACATAACAACACCAATTATTATAGGCTGTTTAATATACACGGCGGTCGGCGCCACAGAGACAACGGCGTCGCCGCGCACCGCGCGGCGCGTGCGTAAACATCGTATTCAAGTTCTAACAAGTAGTACAATAAATCAGTATCGACACCAACATTTTCAATATGAAAGTCTGTCTGTAAGTAGAAATCCATACTAATATTAAGCGTTTAACAAAATGGATTCAGATATATCTCAAAAGGAATTGATTATAAAGTACTTCAAAGTTTTAAGCGCACGCAAGATAAGGCTCAATCCATTTAGAGGTGGATTATGTGTCGTCGCCGGACGTCAGTTCAGGTATTTGGGTCGGGAGGGTTTCCCGCCAAATCCCTCGTTTAGGGATGAAAGGGATTGGAAGAAATGAATAAATTACATCCAAATGTTTGGTGGATGTCGCATCCATCATACTGAATGGAGTTGTTGGCATCAACTAGTTGTTAAGATCATTTTTCCGTGGTAATATTAAAATCGTATACGTGGGAGAGCCATGCTTCTGCACGAATGGACCGGCTCGACCGGAGAAATACCACGTTCTCATAGAAAACCGGCGTGAAACAGCGTTTGCGCTGTGTTTCGCCGAGTGAGTGAGTTTACTAGAGATCCCATCCCCTAGCATATTCCCTTCCCTACCCTCCCCTATTCCCTTCCCTTCCCATCCCTACCCTCCCCTATTTACCTTATTCCCTCATAGAAGGTCGGCAACGCACCTGCAGCTCTTCTGATGCTGCGAGTGTCCATGGGCGACGGAAGTTGCTTTCTATTAGGGGTTTGCTCGTTTGCCCCCTTATTTAATTAAAAAAAATACCGAAATGTGACTGCCTGTTTATACCTGCCTAGACCGATTTTCATGGATATTGGAGATGTCATAAGTCTTGGGAAAGGACGTGTAGAGCTTTTCGTATGTGATTTTCCGTCATTGACATCGGTAGTGCATATGCTTCACAATCACGATAATCACGATTATTTATGGTCTATGGCCCAACATGAAGAGGGCAACATAGCTAGACGGAAAAGAAAAGACGACCAAATATACCGGAACAAACGCCGGCAATTCACGCGACAAAATATTAATTACTGCACTTGCTAGCATTCTTGCACGGCGGCGACATGATAAAGTGGACTGTGGGGACTCATTTGTATACATTTGTAATTGTTTATTGTGCGAACAATAAACAGAATTACTAACATTTAACGTTACGAATTAAAATATCCACAATATGCATTATACGTTGTAGGTGCATCATCTTGAGAGAAAGAGACTTAATAATAATATACAGCACTAACAGAGAAGTTGATTCATAGGCAGTTGACGGACCTAGGTCTTTTGGTTGAGTTATAGACTATAGTAGTGGATGTGAGGGTGCTATTTTTGTAGTCACTCGAGTGTCATGGAGACCTAGTAGGTTTTGTAAATTAGGTAAAGCTGGTAAAAAAATAATAAGAGCGTTTTTGAGGTGAAAACTTCTTTAGTGGCGTTGAGCACTTGTGGGATGGGTAAAAACTGTGAAACTCGCGATAGATTTTCGTGTTGATCGAAAAACCATACAAAACGCGTAAGGCGGTTGGAGAGTAGTGTTTTGTGTCGAACTCGAACTCGAACTCAATTTGAAACTTGATCGAAACTTGATCGAAACCTTGATCGAAACTTGATCGAAACTTGATCGAAACTTGATCGAAACGTGATCAAAACTTGATCGAAACTTGATCGAAACTTGATCGAAACTTGATCGAAACTTGATCGAAACTTGATCGAAACCTTGATCGAAACTTAATTGAAACTTGATCAAAACGTTGATCGAAACTTGATCGAAACTTGATCGAAACTTGATCGAAACCTTGATCGAAACCTTGATCGAAACTTGATCGAAACTTGATCGAAACTTGATCGAAACTTGTTTAAAACTTGATCGAAACTTGATCGAAACTTGATCGAAACCTTGATCGAAACCTTGATCGAAACTTGATCGAAACAACTTGATTGGCGATTTTTTTAAAATCGATTTTCATAAGAAATGGGTTAAAAAAATGCACAACGTTAAAAATCAAGTTTTCACTTCTGCCGGCACTCCCGAAGTGCAACCAGTCTTTTTATTTTATTTTAGCGGTGGGTTCAGAAACTGCAGCCATTTTAAAGTTTTGAAAAAGAAAATATATTCAGAAAATTGCTTATTTAGGTAAATTATAATTATATATTTTAGACAATAAGGACTAAATCATTTAGTTTGGAGCAAATCAAAATATCTGCGAAGCTTAGTTAAGAAAATATGAAGCTTTATTTTTTTATATTTCAAAATGTCCCTAAGGGCTTACCTAACCTTTGATCATTGCTTTATATGGAAGCTTCTTTGGGGTATACTAAACATCCCCTATCTTAATCTGACAGATCCCTCCATGACAAAATAAACTAGCAATTCAGACTTGTTGACTGATATATTCGAATGTGAAGAATAGATGATTAACTTAAGGATGTATATAAGGTCAAATTCCGTAGTACATCCAATTAAATTATGAAAGTACTAAATATGTAAAAATTGGACACCCAGACACATATTATTAATTATAATGATTATTTATGATAGATTTTTAAGGAATTTATAGATATTTAATTATTATTGAAAAAAAATGAGATGCAATTTGACCACCGCAGACAATGGTCATCAAAGAGAATATAATCACCACGTATGGTCGTTTTCGTTTCGCATGCGCAAAGTTAAAAATTAGTGTCAGTGTTAGTGTCATGTGCCAAAATCTGACAGAAATTGATGTTAATTTCTATTAATGCACATGCGCGAAAGCTGCACGTCATGCGCATTGAAAATGAGAGAAATATGTTTAATCTAACAGCTGTGAGCTGTATCGCCATTACTTTTTCAACGAAAGTTTTCATAAATTTCAATTTGAAATATCTCCTCAGAATTACCGGTGACCCCACTGTTTTTTGGGCTTAAAAAATCGCAAATCGTACAAAGAAACTGATAGCAGTTTTTTAGCTCTTTCTCTTTGATACAAAGCTCCCAATTTTGACGAATTCTCAAAAATTATAACACTTCCGGCAAAAATTACGTACGATACATAGAAAATTTAAAATGAATTATTTCACATAACTTGTCGATAAGGTATTGATTTTTTTGGTATCAATCGATTCAGGATGTTTTATTCTACTATATATATCTAATTTAGCTCAAAATCTTTGAATTTATAAATGTTATATACATCCTTAAAAATATTGATGATTGTGCACATTTAGACAAATCATGCTTACTTCTCGAGCTCTAATTAAACAAAAAGCTTTAGACCCTGTCAAAAAACATACCTACATACTCGAAAACCATAACTCTCATCGCGCAGTAGGCTAATATTAGGGATATATTATATTGCTATACTGCGGCTAATATTATGACGATCATTGAACCAATGTCGACAATGTAGGGAATGGAATTTTATTTCCATTTGCGCGGGAAGCCATTACAACCCCTTTTGTTGCGAAAGTAATTACATTATTAAGTGTTATTTACACGAGTGTACGCGAATAAATCTTATAGGACATAGCTGGGGCTCTCAAACTTTAGGCATTTCCCAAATCTAAGAGGATAATGTATATTTAGATGTTATGAGACACATAATTTCATACATTTTTGACATTTATATTAAGTTTTGTGCCTTGATTCATCGTTTGAACTTTAGTTATATAATGTTTTATATTTACCTTAAACATAAAAAAAATGTCCTGCCCATGAATACATTTTTCCGATAGTACGTACATATTTTAGGCTAAAAGTTGTGTCGGTCTTTCAGACTTAGATTACAGAAGTAGGCAAAAAAGTTGTTAGATTTTTCCACGATGATTCATGTGTTTGATAGATATTCATTTGGAAAGTTTGATAAAATAACGTTATCAGTGGCCTATATGATAACAAATTTGTTGAGTGTTTACGTTATAAAAATAGGTCATATTTTGCATTTATAATTTCCATCGGTTATGAAACAATGAACCCGAGGCTTAAAGGGGAATGTATTATTATACTAGATGCTCGAAACCACTTTCCGCCAAAATTCGGGATTCAAAGTATTATCTATACCAAATTTCAGTCAAATTAGTTAAGTGGTTTAGGCGACTGTTAAATATGTGCTTGAGGTCAATGAAACACGCTACGCAATTTTTCAGACTGTTTATTCCCGTAGCCTGGCAACATGACATTCTATCATAGACTAAGCACAGACTACGCAATTCCAACATTTCTCCCCCCATAAAAGTAAGGAAAATAAAAGAACACTATAATAGTACAAATAACAGATAATTATAAACATAAATAATAATTAATTACAAATATCTCCTATAATCTACTCGAGGAATGTCTCGTAACAATCGGTTCTGATTCCTCGAAGTTAAAGGGCCGCTGACAGTGTCCGGAGATGACGAAACCTGACCATCATTATCAACATTCTGATGACTCTCGTCTCTCCCCGTCGACTCCTCAGGTTCTGAATTCCGGGCATTGTCTACAAATGCAGGCCATATTCTTTTCGAAAACAACACTAACTGATTCTTATGTTTTTTAACATGAGATGACAATTGATGATCAAAAATTAAATACACAACCTTCCCTATTTTGTCTACGATAGTTCCACGTTCCCACACAAACTTATTACTACTCAAATTTTTTTTGTACAGTACCTCATCACCTGGCTCAAAACTCGCATCTCTTTTATGTCCTTCTTTACTACTTGCAAACAGTTTTTTATTAATAAGGGATGATGACGATGCCGAGGGTGAGCTAGACTTTATTAAATCCAAACGACATTTTAAATTTCGACCGTACACCACACCGTCCATGCCCGCGAGCACGCCCTCCATCGCGCGCTGAAAAATAGACGGCGCTTGTCAGCCCGAATACGCGTATATTTAAATAACCCGCGATGCGTATTTATGCAGGTGAGCTCCTGACTGTCTTCGTCCAGTACGAACTGTTTGTACGCACTCGATAAATCCAGCTTCGTAAACTCCTGCCCTCCGTGCAACAGCGAAAACAACTCGTGCACCGTAGGCAGCGGATAGTGCTCGACGACTGGCAACTTATTTATTGAAACGGAGTAGTCCACGCACAACCGCACCGAGCCGTCCCGTTTCAGCACCGGCACCACGGGCGACGCGAACCTGGGGTGCTCGACGGGCTTCAAAATGCCGAGCCCGACAAGCCGTTCTAGCTCTTCGCCTATTTTGTCGAGTAACGAGAAAGCCAACGGACGGAAGTCTTTAAAAAAACGGGCTTAGCGTCATCCCGGAGCCTCAGTTTAATCTTGTACTTATTAAACGTTCCTAACTTGCTAGAAAAGACCTCCGGATACTGCTTTTCTAAATCCTGTACACTATAACTATTTACACTATTTACAAAATGACAAGTTATCAAATGTAAATTAAAAATCGAAATGAAATCTCGACCTAGGAGCGGCGGCCCTCCGCCCCGCACCACGTACACGTCGAGCTCGCGGGTGTTCCGCTCGTACGTCACCGCCAACCGTACCTTACCTATATAGCCAATCTTAGCCCCGGTGTACGTAAACAAACGCTTATTCGTTTCTAACAACGGCTTTTTGCTAAAATATTGCTGATAAGTAGCCTCAAAAATTACGGTAACAGCCGACCCGCTATCTATTTCAAATTTAATGTTAACGTTATCTACACTTACAAACTCTGCCATAGGTTCGCCACGCTCGGAACGTATGATGAACAACTCACCGTCGTCATCATCGTCGTTCCCGTTTATCTCCTCGGTCCCTATGTAATTTAGTTTCCTACAAATCTTTTGCAAGTGCCCTTGTCTATTACATTTCTTACATTTTAATTTTTTGAAACGACATCGAGATGAGGCGTGGTTCTTCCGGCCGCACACGGAGCACTTCCCCGCGTCGCTGCCACTGAGTCTGTCCTGCTGCACGCTGTTGACCTGATCAGCGTCGCTGATGGGACCAGCGCCGCCGCCGTCCCACTCGCCCTGCCGCACGCTGTACACCTGCTCGGCGCCGCTGACGACTGCGCCCGCCGCCCTCGCGCACCGTCCGCTCTCGGCCAACTCCACCGCCTTCGCCGTGGTTAACGTCGCGATGTCCTGCTCGAACAGCTTCGCTCTCTTAGGACAGGCCAACATGCCCATGACAAAGCGATCCCTCAGCGCTTCTTCGACGTCGCTGAAGCTGCAGTCGGCCGTGAGCCCCCGGAGTCGGGCCGCCCATTGCGCGTGCGTCTCGCCCGGCTGTTGTGTCGCCGCGTAGAATTTGTACCGCTCGCTGAACCCCTGCACCTTCGGGATGAAGTGTTTGTCCAGCAACGATATGATCTCTTCATATTTTACACCGTCGATTTTTTTCGGCAAGGCCAGGTCGCATGTCAGTTTGTACGTGTTTTCGCTCAAAGCACATAATAATACGGCACGTCGCTTGTTCTCTTTTGTATCTTCAAGATCATTTGCAATCACCCATTGTAGGAAGCGACTCTTGAAGTTCCTCCAGTCTTGCGCGAGATGATCAAAAACAGGCAAAACTTCAAACGAACCTGACATTGTGCCGTGCGGGTAGTTGTAATAATTTTATCTAACCGATATTAGTCCGAAATCTCGTCGCCACTGTTAAATATGTGCTGTTATTTTTAAGACTGTTTATTCCCGTAGCCTGGCAACATGATATTCTATCATAGACTAAGCACAGACTACGCATATCCAACAGCGACAAACAAGGCAACATACAGGCAGACACATTTTCGAGTTTTAAATAATATTAGTATGAATGAACCGGCGCGGTGGGTTACAAGGGAATATATTTTGAAGAATATCAAATACAGGGTGTAACAAAAACTAGTGATAATACTTTAGGATGTGTACGTGTTCCCTGTAGAGAGTTCACTGTGAAAGTAGCAGCGCTGAAAGACCAAAAAATTTTTTAACTTTTGTATGGGGAAACTCGTGACGCTCGGGCCCTTGCCCATACAAAAATGAAAAAAAAATTTGGTCTTTCAGCGCTGCTACTTTCACAGTGAACTCTCTACAGGGAACACATAATACATATACAGGATATGGGAGATGCTTAAATTGTTTTAAATGCAAACGATACAATTACGCTTATCTTGTAAACCTACCGAAATGTCATGCTATCCCTTTAAACATTTAAATTAAGAATTAAACTTTCTAAATTATTAATCTTCAAAATTCTTTAGAAAAGACAGTAACTAAGGATCACCGAAATAATATTAATTATGATCCGAAAACAGAGAAGTATTGTTCGAATTTCAATTTGTCCAACCAATTATTTTATAAACACATAAGTCAAAGCGACTATACGTATGTATGCCACACAATAAACGCTATTTCTGCCGAGCACTGAAAAAACATAAAATAGTTTGAGAAACTTTGCAATAAACATACACAACTACAGGAAAATGTACATCCGGATATGAAGATAATAATATGAAGTCTTGTAGACAGAGGAAGGAGCAAAGAAGGATAAGCTTGCCATGTATTGGTTATTAATTCTTGAAAATTATTAAAGTCGTAGCAATAAAAAACATTTATACATACAAAATTATTATTTAATACCTACTGAGTTCTTTAAAACCAGTGCCTCAATTAAGGTATTTCGAATTTCAGCTTAAAACTGAGATCAGAAGCACAATAATCTCCGACTTAAATACAAGCTAAGTAGTATTAAGTAAGTAAAGTAAGTTGCATTATGTACTTAGTATTACGCTAATTATACTACTAACTTAAATATTAGAGGTAGCTTGACGGTTTTTGTGATAGGTATCCATCAAATTATTATATAGCATATATATATACATATATATCATAACTAGCTGACCCAACAAACGTTGTTTCGTCATATAAATTATTTTTAATATCAATAATATGAAAAGTAGTTAAATAGTACATTACGCACCCAGAGCAGGAAAATATCAAATGTCTCAGATCATATGTAATTGTTGGCCGAGGTGAAAACATGTGATCTGAGGCTTTCTTATTTACTGCCCATGGTGCGTATACTATTTTTCTCATCGACGGAGGCGGAAAACGGCAACATCGGCAAGCGCAGCGGGAAGAAAGTTGACGTTTTCCGCCCGGAGGTAAGAAAAACCTATTCTCACGCCTCACGAATGTACCATCGAGGAAATTGATTCCTAGTCATTTGACAGACCTACGTCATATGGTCGGCTTATGTCATTATTCAATGTTAAGATCTCCGATCAGATCTCCATCGCGATCATCGCGCCGTATCAAGTATGCGTATCATAGTGTGGATGCCTATTTTTGTCATCGCGTCGTATCTTGATCGCGTATCATCTCGCCGATCCTCGTATTGATCTATTTATTTTGACGATCGGGGGAAAACCGCCTCGATCACGTGGCATAGCCGTATCATGACACCGTATCAAAATGCGTCCACACTAGATCATTCTGCCGATCATGCGCGTATTTGATACGAAACGTATCAGATACGCGGTTAATTGCGATCGGGGCGCACTAGCGATCATGATCGCTTCGATGCTATGCGACGGAGATCTGATCGCGCAATTGATACAAATGTGGACGAAGCCTTAGCTGTGATCGATCGGATGGGTTTGACTTAACGGTGCGTCCACATTTGTATCATTTGCGCGATCAGATCTCCGTCGCGTATCATCGAAGCTTATCAAAATGATACGCGTATCATGATACGACCGATCGCTATTAACCGCGTATCATACGTGTCGCATCAAATACACGCATGATCGGCAGAATAATCTAATAGGCGTCCACACTATGATACGCATACTTGATACGGCGCGATGATCGCGACGGGGATCTGATCGCGCAAATGATACAAATGTGGACGCACAGTAACGCGACCAAATTACTTAGGTCCGCCATCTGCCTATAGGAATCAATTTCTCTTATAGTACACACGTCATATACATGAAAATTGGTTGAGCCGTTTTGGAGGAGCTCGCGCACAAACACTGTGACACGAGAATTTTATATATTAGAAGTTATAAAAAACTCACGTTGTCTATCATAAGCGTTAATACACTCGCTGGTCTGAAACTGGCTGATGAGGGCGGTCTTGCCGACGCCCGGGGCGCCCACCATGGCGACGCGGTGACATGCCACTGCCCGCCTCTCCGGCTCCGGTGCGGCCGGAGACGGCGCCAAACTGCCGGACCGGGACCGCCGGCGCCGGAAGGAGTCCCCCCGGTTGACGATACCTGGAGACAAAAACATGGTTGAGAACAACTGTTGGTTTGATTATGTAATGAAAAAGAGTCGTAGTGGTTGATGAACCTTATATAAAAAAGTTTGTCACATCTATTTGTCTGATTTTGTAAGCTAAGGAAAAATCGTCATAGTTGACAATCCCTGGAGATAAAATTGATAGAGAACACCTGTGTGATTTCGTATGGAGAAAGAGACGTAGTGATTGATGATCCCTTGAGATAAAAAGGTTTGTCACACCCTGTTTGTCTGATTTTGTAAGCGGAAAATTCGTCATAGTTAATGATCTCTGGTGACAAAAATGGTTTGTTCTAATTTGCTTTGAGTTTGTAATATTTATTATTTTGTATATTATAATATATAAATATGTATTGTATTTGTATTATATAATTATATTATTATCAATTTTAATAGTATGTGTATTATTCTATAGATTTATAAAATTTATCTGTGCACGCCCTATCTGATATTTCCCATCACATTTCTCTCCGTAGGGCTGCTGGAAGAAATTTCTGTTAGAGATAAGCAGTAACTGTTGTGTCGTTTTTCTTCTGTGTATATTTCGAGTTAAAAATGTGTGTGTGCAATAAATAGTAAATAAAAAAATAAATAAGTTTAGTCACCACGGTTAATGTGATTGGAGGCAAAAAAAGTTTGTTACACCTGTCTACTTTCATGCCATTATAGTCCTTATCTTATTAGTTTTAGGGTGGGTTTCCACTGACGCGGAGCGCGGCAGAGAGGAGCTTAGCGGTGCCCGAATTGACCAATCGTGCTGTTCCATTGAAGCGGAGCGGAGATTTCGAGCATGGTGATTGGTCAATTCGGCACCGCTAAGCTTATCTCTGCCCCGCTCCGCGTCAGTGGAAACCCACCCTTAACCCCCGACAAAAACAGAAGGATGTTATGTGTTTGACGTATTGTCCGTGGCAGCGTAGTATCCACACGATTCAAACTTTTTTTGTTAGAACGCTGACATAATCAAGAGTGTCTTATCCCAGTAAAAGGAATGAGAACAAAGAAAAAGAATGAAAAAAAAACTTTATATTTAGGTAAAACAATACATTAAACTGACATTACTGGCGAAGGATAAAAGTCAAACTCACGACCTACTAGTCTAGACCTAAAGCTTGGCCCAAACCACTAGACCAGTATCTTCTTTATAATTATTTGATTCTAATTTTCATGGGGGTGACATAGAAGGTCACCGTCAAACTCCATTACTAAAAAGATTAAATTAAATAATATTATTTTAAAAAGATAAAACTGACTTCAAAATTGTACGTAATTAAGAATTAAAATTCCAAAAATCTCAAAAACTACTGAATCCATTTTGATGGCACTAGCAGTACTCCCTAAGTTCAACAATACGTAGGTATTGTAACACAAAAATAATCACTTAAATCGGACTTGTAGTTCCAGAGATACGCGAACACAAACATAAAAACATACTCGTACATACACTTACATACATTTCCTAATTTCAAGTGTATATTACATATTATACACTTGCAATTAGGCACATTTGTTCAGACGCTGATATAGACTAACATAAAGGAAAACTGGGCAGGCTGGAAATATTACGGGTCAAATTGATAACCTCCTTTTTTTAAGTCGGTTGAAAAGACTCAGCACCTAACTTAGGGTAACCTCTACGGCGTAGAAGACTCGTAGAGCTTCGTAGCACGCGCTACGGGCGGGTGCCGAAATAAATAGACTTGTAGAGATCAACTACGATAACATGGCGCGCCCCTCCAAAATTCAAAACTTTTGAAGTGCGTTGTCGAAACGCTTGAAGTGCGTTGTCTTGCGCGGTAGGCTAGTTATGATTAGTTGACCAACAAATCTTGGTAATAAGTGACACTAACAGAAATATTACGTGTACTGTGATTGGTTGAATACTTACTACATACAAACTCTTTTATAAGGATGTGACTGCACTCACTGCACATATTGAAACAGTCTTTTGGAAGGGCGCACCATGTTATCGTAGTTGATCTCTACAGATTTTTGTTTTGAATTTGTTTGTCATCTGACTTCTCCAATGTGTCAGACAAAGACAATAAAGCAATCCCAGTATGGCCCGGGAGCCAGGTAAATTTTTGGTCAATGATTTCCTCCCGGGCGAAACTTTGTAAAATGCATAAGGGACTTATACTATGAATACTAGTGACCGTCAGCTGCTACTCCGTTGGTGGGGTGGGCAGTGGCAGCCTCCCAAAGATGAAGAAAAAAAATATTTTTTTCAGCCATTTCCTCTAATTTTAAAATTTATCAGAGTATAGTTTATGTAGTATTTTGAAAGAAAAACATAGTCAGCTGACCATAATACGATGGATTATACGTCAGCTGGCTCCTTGAACATGAAAAAAATTTTTTTTTCAATGATTTACTCTCAGCTAAAAAATTACCTGGTGATCGTTTATATGCTATTATGAATGAAAATTAATGTCAGCTTGCTGTATCTCAGTGGAAAGTTTGTCAGCTGGTTCCTTGAAAGTTGTAACGCAACAGCATCTATGATCTACTGAAACTTATCAGCTGACGACTTTTCCCTTGACTTACAGCTATCTGATTTTTTTTTATTGTTTACTAGAATATTTTAACAATTCTCTGATAAATTTTCATCCGGGAGGAAATAACATTTCTTATGTTACTAAGCGGTATGTTTAATTTGAGAGTTTTGATAACAAATATAAAGTTTAATATTGGAGAAAATGTTGGTATACCGTATTAAATTAATTATTGAATAATTTATTGTGACATATTTTTCTTAATTAATAAACTTTTATTTTAATTAATTTATTCAAGAAATAATAAAAAATAAATATTTTCAATCTCTTTTTGGCTTGTGTCGCTTTCATCTTTCTCTGTTTCACTGTCAAAGTCGCTGTCAGAGTTATATAATGCGATCACGTCTTCATCATCATCATCATCATCTATGAAAAATTAAAAGAAAAGTTATTGGGCCGCATGTATAGCAATACATGATCACATGAAAAAAATGTAAAAAAAGAATAATTGATACCTTTGATCGTGAGATCGAGAAGACATGATTACATATATAACTCTGACAGTGACTCTGACAGTGAATCAGAGAGAGATGAAAGCGACACAAGCCAAAAAGAGATTGAATATAATTAATTTTTATTGTTTCTTTAATAAATTAATTGAAATAAAAGTTTATTAATTGAAAAAATATTACAATATTACAATAAATATTACAATAAATTATTCAATGCTTAATTAATTCACTCACACCAACATTTTCTCTAATATTAAACTTTATATTTGTTATCAAAACTGTCAAATTAAACATACCGCTTAGTAACATAAGAAATGTTATTTCCTCCCGGATGAAAATTTATCAGAGAATTGTTAAAATATTCTAGTAAACAATAAAAAAAAATCAGCTAGCTGTAAGTCAAGGGAAAAGTCGTCAGCTGATAAGTTTCAGTAGGTCATAGATGCTGTTGCGTTACAACTTTCAAGGAACCAGCTGACAAACTTTCCACTGAGATACAGCAAGCTGACATTAATTTTCATTCATAGCATATAAACGATCAACAGGTAAATTTTTAGCTGAGAGGAAATCAATGAAAAAGTTTTTTTTTTTCATGTTCAAGGAGCCAACTGACGTATAATCCACCGTGTTATGGTCAGCTGACTATGTTTTTCACTCAAAATACTACATAAACTATACTCTTGATACATTTTTAAATGAGAGGAAATGACTGAAAAAAAATTTTTTTTCTTCATCTTTGGGAGGCTGCCACTGCCCAACCCACCAACGGAGTCGCAGCTGACGGCCGCTAGTATTTATAGTATAAGTCCCTTATTCATATTACGAAGTTTCGGTTGGGAGGGACTTGGTCATGAAAATCTGTCACTGGCCCCAGGTCTAGTATAACTATTCTCTTTGAATATTATTATTATTAGGATCATAATACAAAATTAATGTTCGGTTTAGATTATTTCAATCCAGTGTATTCCAGTGCAATGCAGTGCCTGCTTACATTATTCCAGCGCAATACGGTACGGTACGGTACGGTTTTTTTGAAGTGAAAACTTCTTTAGCGGCGTTGAGCACTTTTGTGGGATGGGTAAAAACTGGTAAAAACTGTGAAACACGCGCCAGATTTTCGTGTTGATCGAAAAACCATACAAAACGCGTAAGACGGTTGGAGAGTAGTGTTTTGTGTCGAACTCGAACTCGAACGAAATGTACAGTCGGGGAAATGAGTTGTTTACCAGAAATGTACAGTCGGGGAAATGAGTTGTTTAGCAGAAATGTACAGTCGGGGAAATGAGTTGTTAAGCAGAAATGTACAGTCGGGGAAATGCGTTGTTTAGCAGAAATGTACAGTCGGGGAAATGAGTTATATAGCAGAAATGTACAGTCGGGGAAATGAGTTGTTTAGCAGAAATGTACAGTCGGGGAAAATTGTGCTAAGCAGAAATGTAGAGTCGGGGAAATGAGTTGCTTAGCAGAAATGTACAGTCGGGGAAATGAGTTGTTTAGCAGAAATATACAGTCGGGGAAATTAGTTGTTTAGCAGAAATGTACAGTCGGGGAAATGAGTTGTTTAGCAGAAATGTACAGTCGGGGAAAATTGTTCTAAGCAGAAATGTACAGTCGTGGAAATGAGTTGTTTAGCAGAAATGTACAGTCTGGGAAATGAGTTGTTTAGCAGAAATGTACAGTCGGGGAAATGAGTTGCTTAGCAGAAATGTACAGTCAGGGAAAGTTGTGCTAAGCAGAAATGTACAGTCGGAGAAAATTGTGCTAAGCAGAAATGTACAGTCGCGGAAATGAGTTGTTTAGCAGAAATGTACAGTCGGGGAAATGAGTTCTTTAGCAGATGCGCTGATTAAGGCCGCGTTTCCACCTGCAAGACAACTGTCGCGAGAAGTGTCTGACAGTCTTTTTTTTTTCGATTGTCGATATTTTTAATCGATTGTAAGGGTTTTGATTAATGATCATTTTTTTTAAATCAATTTTCATAAAAAATGGGTTGAAAAAATAATGCACAACGTTAATTAATCAAGTTTTAACTTCTGCCGGCACTCCCGGAGTGCAACCCATCTTTTTTTTGATGGGCAGGGGAAACCCTTTATGGGTGCCCCGGGTTGGGAATGTGCTTCAGTGAAGCTGAAGCACCCCGGGGGTATGTGGGACTCCCGACTTTGGGATTACTCACTAAAGCCACCTGCGGTTTGCCTTCAGCTGTATACGGAGGGATATCCTGGATCTGTCTAACACAGGACTCCCTCCACGACCGGCCGGTCTATCTCACAAGGGACCGGACTTCCACCAAGTTAGGGAACGTTTAGGCGCAATACAGTACCTGCTTACAATATTCCAGTGCAATGCAGTACCTGCTTACATTATTCCAGCGCAATGCAGTACCTGCTTACATTATTCCAGCGCAATGCAGTACCTGCTTACTTTATTCCAGCGCAATGCAGTACCTGCTTCCATTATTCCAGCGCAATGCAGTACCTGCTTACATTATTCCAGCGCAATGCAGTACCTGCTTACATTATTCCAGTGCAATGCAGTACCTGTTTACATTATTCCAGTGCAATGCAGTACCTGCTTACATTATTCCAGCGCAATGCAGTACCTGCTTACATTATTCCAGCGCAATGCAGTACCTGCTTACATTATTCCAGTGCAATGCAGTACCTGTTTACATTATTCCAGTGCAATGCAGTACCTGCTTACATTATTCCAGCGCAATGCAGTACCTGCTTACATTATTCCAGCAGTAATTCAACTCTGGATTAGAATAATGTTAGCCCGCTATAAAGATACTTGGAGCGCTATGGATACAATAATGAATAATACGTGTAGCACCGGCTAGCACATGTGCAGAGATCATCAATCTTCCTCTTATTCTCAAAGTATTCCACAGGTATCATGCTTGTGTAATTAGGAACATGAACTTTTGTTGAGCATCCACGTTTTTATACAGTGTGTAACAAAAATAAGTGATAATACCTTAGGGTGTGTACGTATTCCTTGTAGAGAGTTCACTGTGAAGGTAGCAGCTCTGATAGACGATTTTTTTTTCACTTTTGTATGGGCAAGGGCCCGAGCGTAACGACTTTCCCCATACAAAAGTTAAAAAAAAATGTTGGTCTTTCTGCGCTGCTACTTTCACAGTGAACTCTCTACAAGGAACACGTACACACCCTAAAGTATTATCACTTATTTTTGTTACACCCTGTATAACACTGAATAGTAACTGTAAAATAAAAATGAAATAACATAAATTATTTTAAAGCGTAGTTTAATACGTGATCTGCTGATCGTAAAATATATTTATAGAGATAATAACGTTGATGCGGATTTCGAATCCGATTTTCTTTTCTGTTGCGATTCCGATTCCGATATCGATTTTTAATTTGGTAGGTTTGATGAATTTTTAAAACTTTGACCACCTTGGTTCAATAGACCATCAAAGTTTGGTGTAGGGGAGAGGGGGGCTAACAAGGCATTACTTAACGGACCTAAGAAAATTAAACAGACTATTAAAATACTTATGTCCCACAGTAAAAATTTAACAGAGGATTAGTAAATGAAATGTTATGTGAACAACGAGTGAACAACTATCAATAAATTTCATTCATTCTTGTTATAAGGCGACGAAATTGCAATGTACAAGTTTAATACGACGTCATGTTTGCTGCAATGTGTCACTTTCTTCCTTATTCGTATAATAGTAGATAATGCGACCAAATTAAAATATCACTGATCGCATACATTTGTTACGCTATAATAGTTCTTCTTAAGAGCCCGGGTTACCCTCGAAATTCTCATACATACGTAATACCAAAATCATTTTCTCATACGAAAATATTGAACATGTTTGAGTTATTTTTCAACTTAAAATAGTAATTACCTAGGTTCCTGTACAAAAATTAACTTCAAAATATTTAAACACAAAAAAAAAAATTGTGTATAATTTTTTTTTTACTAAATTTACTACTAAGTATTTAAACACTAAAAAATAAAGTAAAACACTAAAAAATATATAAATAAATATTAAATTTATTACAAAATATTTCAACTGTAAAAATTTCTTTTTTGTATTTAAATATTTTGTAGTTAATTTACTATTTATTTATATATTTTTTAGTGTTTTACTATATTTTTTAGTGTTTAAATATTTAGTAGTAAATTTTGTAAAAAAAAAAAATATACACAATTTTTTTTTGTGTTTAAATATTTTGAAGTTAATTTTTGTTCAGGAACCTAGGTAATTACTATTTTAAGCTTAAAAATAACTCAAACATGTTAAATATTTTCGTATGACAAAATGATTTTGGTATTCGTATGTATGAGAATTTCGAGACTAGCCCGGCCCCTTCATTTGGTTAGTAATTATTATCTGTCAAAGCTGAAAACATGAATCATAATACAAACTTTTATTTACATATTTCAGTCTGGTAATTTTGATACAAGTTAGTATATTTGAAATGTCAAGGAAAATCCGAGGGCTGAATTTTTGACAAAGTGAAAATAAATAATTATTCAGAACTATGAAAAATAATTAATAATAAGGACGTAGCGGAAACATGGTGGGAACACTCAAAAGTCAAAACAGATTCTTTTATTGATATTGCATATTATTGTCTTTGAAAGTTGTTGTTTTGACTCATATAACAGCCTGTTATATAACGGACCTTCACAGCAGGAATTAAATTTAACACCATGTTAAGTGATTTAACATGACATTAGGGCATGGTGAAACGCTCGAAAGCTCTAACAGACCATTAACTGATTTAACAAGGCATTATTTATTTAAAATTGCTTGATGAAACTAAGTCTATGTTATAAGTTCGGGCAACGTCGGCGAACGATTTGCGACCACTCCGGCAACACCATATCCACTGATGTTCATACATCGAAGGATCAGATTAAATTTTTGTTGCAAGTGGAATCCATAGGGGTTGAAAACAGCTCAGGGTGGATGACATAAAAGGAAATTAATGTTATTTGACAGAAGTTAATATTCTTCTTTAACATTTGTATATTATCAAAAAAAAAAAATTATCGTCGTAATATTGTTATGTTTTTTTTTTTACTTCCATGGTTAAATAAAATTCTAATAAGTATACTACCGTTAATACCCCGTCACTGTTAATATTTGCCCCCGAAACGGGGCAAGTTTTAACCGCTGACTTTTTTTAAAAAGATGCGTCTCCCTTCGAATCCAAGTAATTTAGATGAATTTTTAGCTAAGTATATGCAAGCCATATAAATTTCCGTTACTGAGGTATAAAAATAATAACATAAAGTTTTCGAATTAAGAAGATAAATGACAATATTCAAAATCTGTTAGAACTAGCCCCCCTCTCACCTACCTGGAATACTCTTTTTAGCGAACAAAGCCCAGAGAATAGCTAGTTTTGTGAACTTTCTCTCATAATAATTTTCACTTCACCCGAGGTGACTGACTGAGTGACATAGTTCAATTCAATTCAAAGCCCAAACCACTGGACGAATCAGGCTGGGCATACAGGTAGATGATATTATGATGCAGGCATCCGATAAGAAAGGATTTTGAATTCCACCCCTAAAGGGTTAAAATTGGGGATGAAAGATTGTATATAATAATATTTCTTAACGCGAGCGAAGCCGCGGGCAAAAGCTAGTACATAATAAGTGTAAGCTCTCCGAAGTACATTACAGTATATACATAGTTCATAACTTACTTATTACGATTGTGTTCATTTCCCTAAGGATACTGGAAAAGTCCAAATGTTCACTTACGATGTAATGGCCATCATTTTTACTTGTAGATACAATAATTTGATTACTTGAATGTATTTGTACTATTGTACTGTAGATACAATAAAATTAGATGACGCCCGCAACTCAGTTGCACTAAAATTTGTTTATCGCGCAGAAACTGTACATTTGTCCGGCATAAAAGGTCTATAAAACTATCCTATGTCCTTTCCTGGGATTCAAAGTATCTATATACTAAAATCGGTTCAGTGGTTTGGTGAAGAGGTAACAGGCAGACAGACAGACATAAATACTTTCTCATTTATAATATTAGTTTGGTTTCTGTCTACTTATCGTCTTTAAATCAGTTCAACGACATTTCTTGATGATGTGCGTTTATAAAGACTTCTTTTACAGTCGCACTCAGGGACGAGTAATATTTTACTTACTACGATAACATGGTGCGCCCCTCCAAAATTAAAAACGTTTGAAGTGCGTTGTCAAAACGTTTGAAGTGCATTGTCTTGCGCGGTAGGCTAGTTATGATTAGTTGAGCAACAAATCTTGGTAAGAAGTGACATTAACAGAAATATTACGTGTACTGTGATTGGTTGAATACTTACTACATACAAACTCTTTCATAAGGATGTGACTACACACATAGAAAGTTGAAACAGTCATTTGGAGGGGCGCGCCATGTTATCGTAGTTGATCTCTAACTATGCGAAAATTTTGACATTAGCCCCATACATTATCTGTCGAACTCTACTCTTAAATTCAAGTTTGGTCGTCATTAGCTTTGTCCACACTGTGCCTTTTTCAGTTCGTCAAGGGCATGCGTTATAGCGCAGTCAACAGCGATTGTGAGGCATGCCCGCGACGCATGCCCTCTGACCGTATCCAAAAAACAAAAATGACAATGTTGGCGTTGCGTTCGTTGACGCATTATATACTATCTATTAGCTATGTCCACACTATGCGCTTTCGTCTTCAATTTTCGTCATCTTCTTTCATTCAACTTTCGTTTTGGCGCATTTAATAATTGAATGCGTCAAAAAACGCAACGCCAACTGTCATTTTTAATAACAAAGCGAAAGTTTTGGACGATCAGAGGGCATGCGTCGCGGGCGTGCCTCACGTTCGCTGTTGACTGCGCTATAACGCATGCCCTTGACGAACAGAAAAAGGCACAGTGTGGACAAAGCTATTGAATACATATCTCTGAGTGCGGCCGTTAAACTGTTCCAAAGATATTCCTTTCTTGATGGCGTAATGCGTTTATAAGCTTTTGGCTACTTAGCCCCTGAATCGCATTTGAAATCAATCAAACTCTTTTGTCGGTCAAAAACAAAAATGGCTGACCTCGTTTACAAAATGTATGTAATGGTTACCCGACACCACTCGAGCTCTGACGTCAGGCGTGTAAGCACAACGTAAATATTTAGACAACGATTTTTAACGCTCAGGGATTTTCTCCGACGATCTAAAATTTTCTATCTACTTTTCCAATAAAATTATGACGAGGTATAGAATTACGAATGTGAGCTGGTTTGCGTTAAATAAGCTTGGATCTATTGGACCAATTTTGATGAAATTATAACAGTTACATTCGTCATCAAGACAAATGTGTAAAGATACATTTTTTTTTTCAATTACAGACCTGCATGATACTATCTCTGATCATACATGAGCCTACTACTATAAAAAAAAACAAACATATTACTTTCGTTTGAAAATAGACTAACTTCCTATATTTTTTAATCAACCACTTGCCGCACTGTAACCCCTAACAGTCTAAAGATATTATAGTTAGGTATAGTACAATGCAATGATCCAAAATATCTTGTCGATAAAAACCGAGCTCAGTAGACCCACAAAAAGTCTGTCATGGGCGGGATTCAGTGGTTTATGGCTCTAAGTCAACGCCCGCTAAAGTTAATGACATAACTGGACAGTTTGGCCACTGTAGATATAACTAACAGCTTGATTTGACCAAATCAGAAGCTATTTACTATAAAGAATATTGTTTCAGTGCTGCTATTTTTACAGTGAACTTTATATAAGGGGCACATACAAGCTCTAAAAAAAAAATCGGTAGTCTGTAAAGTCGGTTTATTGACGATAGTTGAACGTGACAACGTATGACGTTGTCACGTTTAACTATCCTTAACCCCTTAACCCTCGCTTCCGAATCTCTATAAATAGATAAAAACTTTTTCGAGTGTAACCTAAAGTTATTTTGATGTATTTCTTTCAAATGATTGTCTAAAAATATTTATAATGAGTAAAATAAACTATTCGCAATACAAAACGCTACTGTATACATTCGTGAAATCCAGTAAAATCTTCGAACAAAGCACAAGTCATACCTACACGTAGAAAATAGAGCACGATTTTGAATAGCTGAAATAATACTAATAGCTCACTGATTGTTCATTTATTTTTCATTCAGAGTGTGGTCAATGTATCAAAGGTCATAACTAACCAAACTTCTTTATGCAAAAGTATTATCTAAGTCATCGAAATACGTAATATAATCGAAACAAAGAGTCTTACGGTTGTTGAGAGACAACGTGCCTCTTTGTCGCTCGTTCCGCGCTCTCGCTTGCACTTCAAGCCTTAAATGGAACGCCTCAGAGCGAGGTAACGCCGCATGAACTGTCATGTTTTTCGTGCGCGCACCCCATATCGAATTATGACGTTATCACGTCAAAAATTCAAATAGGTTACGAAGTTAACACTTTTAGAACGTCGAGTCTACATGAGGCCTACCACCGGTTCGGGAACTAACCCGGCGAGTAGAACCGGCGTAAGAAACTCGCACGGGTCCACCTTTTACCAAAAAGGTGGAAAATAACAATGATAGCTTAAACTAATTTACAGTAAGTTTGTAAGGAAAGTAAGTGAAAATGTGGTACATTTATATAGAAGCGACCTATGGACTGTCAGCTTATTTTTCCCAAGGTGTGCTATCATTGAGAAATTTATAGCACACCTTGTAATAAGCCTTAGCACACAAACGTTGTTTAAAGTATTATCACTTAGTTTTTTACACCCTGTGTATACAGTGTTACGAACTGTGTAGTTTAATCGTTACGTGTCTAGTCAACTTAACGACTCACTCAGCTACTGCAACTAATGGCTCTTAACAACAAACATTACTTTAACCTTAACTGACGAAGTTGGGGATTACGTTAAGATCGTAGACTTTATCACTATTTTATTCCTGCTTGCCGTTTTTCCATTCTCACGTAACTAGTACAAGCATTTATAGTACAAAATAAATAAATTACTCTTTTATTTGTGTAATTTTGAAGCCAATGTTTGAAACATAGGCTGTGTAATAATGTGTTTATAGTAAACTTTTTCGCAGCCATACTAACATTATAAAATCGAATGTGTCATAAATTCATAATATACTTATATAAAAAAAGACTGGTTGCACTCCGGGAGTGCCGGCAGAAGTGAAAACTTGATTATTAACGTTGTGCATTTTTTTAAAACCATTTTTAATTAATCGAAACCCTTACAATTGATTAAAAAAATATCGACAATCGAAAAAAAAAACCAATCGATTGTTCGATTAATCAATTTCTATTAAAATTAATTTTAATCATTACTTAATTTTAATCATTACTTAATTTTAATCATTACTTAATTTTAATCATTACTTAATTTTAATAATTACTTAATTCTAATCATTACTTAATTTTAATCAATACTTAACTTTAATGATTACTTAGTTTTAATTATTACTTAATTTTAATCATTACTTAATTTTAATCATTACTTGATTGTAACCATTACTTAATTTTAATCATTACTTAATTTTAATTATTACTTAATTTTAATCATTTCTTAATTATTTTAATTGTTACTTAATTTTAGTCATTACTTAATTTTAATCATTACTTAATTTTAATCATTACTTAATTTTAATTATTACTTAATTTTATTTATTACTTTATTTTAATTATTATTTAATTTTAATTATTATTTAATTTTTTTTAATCCATATCTATTTTTAAATATTATTTATTTTTAATTTTTACTTAATTTTAATTATCATTTAATTTTAATTTCCATGTTACAACACTACTCTCCAACCGTCTTACGGTCTTACGCGTTTTGTATGGTTTTTCGATCAACACGAAAATCTGACGCACACAGTTTTTACCCATCCCACAAGTGATCAACGCCGCTAAAGAAGTTTTCACTTAAAAAATATTTTGAGTCCCGGGAGAGCATATGGGATATTTTTTATTTCGGAAAAAGGTCAGTCAGGGAGGTAGTGTGGTTATTTGTATTGTAGTGCTCAAAGTCTAATATTTAATGTTACATTACACTTGTAATGTAATGCTCAAAAACGAATCTATAATGTTACATTACAAGTGAACGCTAGCGGTGAGGTGAGCACCTTAAGGAAAAAATGAGTAAAATTGCTCCTATGTTGTAAACTGTTAGGTATCCAACTTATTCATGTCTTCAACTATCGTAAGTTAATATCGAAGGCGTGTTGCCACACCCCTTCTACGCCAAACAATATTGCAGCTGCATTGACGTCAATGCATGTTTACAGACCGTTCGGTCCTTCCCGTATTACACTGTTTTGTAAACCGTTGCAATATTACAATACATACAGTAGCGAACGTGCATAATACTAATATGATATACGTAAAGCTCAGCCATATTTTTGACTAGTAGACGCCCGCAACTTTGTTGCGCTACCAATTTGTTTATCGCGTGCGAAACGTACATTTTCCGGGAAAAAAGTGTCCTATGTTCTTTCCTGGGACTCAAAGTATCTCCACACTGAATTTCTGCAAAATCGGTTCAGCTGTTTGGGCGTAAATAAGTAACAGATACATATTTTCACATTTATAATGCTAGTAACATTATGAACATCAAATCCGAGTAAGAGTTAGAAAGTTGTTATTACACTCTGCCCCCTTAGACAAGTGGCAAAACGCTAACGCTAACGCTACAAAATGTATGGATTTGACATTAGTATTCGCTAGCGAAGCGATGACTTATGTCAAATCGCATACATTTTGTAACGTTAGCGTTAGCGTTATCGTTTTGCCACTTGTCTAAGGGGGCTGGGCGACATGTAGATACGACACTTTGATATGAGGAGTGAGCGTTATCGAAAACAAAAGAGTCATATTATGTGTGGGAGCTGTCAAAAAGATTATGAGTCCTTTTGCTGTCACAAACTTTTTGACAGCTTCCGTGCGTTTGTTTGTTAATTGATAACTTAACGATAAGAAATCGTGCTTACCCAACTGCTTCCCAAAATTGTTTCAAATCACGCATGTTTTTTACGTTTGCTGATTTTGGCGATGTTGCATAGCTTAATAATTAAGCTCTACAGTTGCAAACTTGATCTACCGTACATATTGTGTATGTTATATAACCGATGGCCGATCGTAAAACGTTAGGATTGAAAAGTGTTTTCCGATTTGTTCCTGTTTTGTTCTAGTTGGCAACAAAGTGTGGTGTAACTTTTCCAATACGTTTGTATTTTTGTAGAATTACCCATAATTCTACAAAAATTGGGTAACTCGCTGTCACCAGTCAATATATATTAAATCACATCATATTTTAAAGATTTTATACTTAATTTTAAAAGTATGTAATCTCCTTTAATTGGTCACTCAATTTCAGATACGTAATTTAATTAGAAATTGTATAAAATTTAAAGAGTATGCTCAAAACGTCAGTTCTTTGGCCTGTCACAAACCCAAAAACATTCAATCAAGAGACTGTAGATCAGATTTTACGATTAATTTCAGAAAACTCGATATATAATTACAATCTTTAATGTACGTTATAATGAATGTCAGGACTTTCATAATTTAAAAATATTTACAATTCTTTAGAAAAGAGAGGAAACTTTGTCATATGTTTCATTCGTCAGTCCTTTGTGTAACTTTCAAATGCGAAATTTTTCACCAAAAAACACGTATACGTGGTCAAATACCTATTAATTATGTTTAGTTGGTAATGTTGTCAGCTAAGAACTGCAGCATTTCTTTGCCACTATTACAGTATGAGTGCTAGCTCGTTGGATATGACATAATCTTGCGCAGGGCCAGTCAAAAACTCAGTACTGTGGGTAAGTCGTTAATTTCTTATAAATCTTAATTTTATTTTGATTCCTATACTGTTTACTATGATTAGTAAAAATTTAATATATTGATATTGGAAAATACGAAAAGAAACATTAACTTTAATTATAACCTTAAATTTATATCGAAATCATCAGTCTTTTGGCGTCAGTCCTTTGCCTGAAATCGTGCCAACGGACTGACATGTTGCCAGAGTACTGATGTTTTTTTCTATAATATCACTTTAATCACAACAATTAAGGTGTGTTAACCATTTGTTTATTTATTTTAGTGTAAAACATAATGGCGCCTACCACAAAAGACAAATTAGACCGAAGGATAATGTATTACATAAGAAAAGAGAAGCTGAAAAGACTTTCTTGCCCAGAATCAAACTTCCTCTTAAAACTAAGCTGAATTAGCATAGAAAAACATAGATTACAAAATTTACTTAAGAAAAGTAGAAAAGGCAAAGAAAAAATATTAAAGAAACCTCAAAAGCTAACGGTTAACTTGAAAAAATTGGTCAAGTGCGAGTCAGACTCCAGCACGAAGCCCTCGCGCCATAAAATTACTATTTTCGTATGGGAGCTCCCTTTAAGTGTTTATTTTATTTTAATTTTATTATCTACTATTAAAGTATAAAGAAGAAGAAAAAAATAGTATTTTGTGGACATTTCAATTGCCCACCTGGTGCCATTATTGACATTGAGTTAAAAGGACAAAAAAGTATATCTCTTGTATCCTTAAATATTTATTTTCTTATAATTTTATTGTTTATTATTAAACTAAGAACAAAATTGAGTATTTCTAGAGTATTTAAAATTACGTGGTTGCATTATTAACATTGAGCAAAAAATGGCACAAAAAATCAGGTTTCTTGTATGGGAGCCCTCTTAAATATTTATTTTGTTTTTATTTTTGTATTTTCGTTATAGCTGCAACACAATTATATGTCATTTGTGAAAATAAAAACTAACTAGCCATCGCTGTTCTTGAGATACAGCCTGGTGACAGACAAATAAATAGACAGATGGATGTACTGACGGACAGATGGACAAAAAACGAAAACTTTAATTCTGTTGTTTGTTGATATTAATTATTAATGTATACTGTTAAGTAAAAGTACTTAAAAGTAACAAAAAATGTTTAATACAATTGTCAAAATTCTTATAAAGGTTGTGATAGTGTTTTCCCCACATCATTACAAAATATTTTTCAATATTTAACTTACTAAGAACTTGATTTATTAAAATAATTAAAGTGATATAATTATAGTTTATAAGCGTTTAATAAATGCCACAAACGTCATAATATATTTCTAATATGTTTGCATTATATATCAGTACTGTGTCACCCTCGTCAGTCCTCTGGCAGTCAAATTCAGAAAAATCGAAATATTTTAAAAACTACTCTAAAAAATGACTGTCCCGATTTGCTACATCATATTCATTATATTACCCATCTTATAAACCCAAACATGTCTAAATTTACCATAAAAACTACAGTAAACAAAATATCCCTAAAGTTACCCAATTTTTGTAGAACCACCCATATAACATTACAAGTATCTTAACATTGTGACCATGATTATAAAATACTATATTTTATGAGTAAATACGTACAGATCGAATGGAGAGCCTAGCCGTTTTTATTTTCAACTAGATGACACCCAAAATCGGTTCAGCGGTTTGGGCGTGAGGAGGTAACAGACAGACTTTCGCATTTATAATATTAGTAAGTAAAGTAAATATGGATAAAATAAAAAAAATCAATGTTTTGTTTAATTCAACACAATAATATTATATCACAAAATATGAAACTTTTAAACTCAATCTTTTAACTAGCAACACCAAAAATTATAGTGAGTCTTTTTATTTTCTTTTTGTAACTAAAATAATTTTCCAATTTGGACAGTAATATACTCACAAAATATAAAACAAGCTTTATATTTTAAACATTCTAGCAGCATATTAAAAATAACTTGCGCAGTATGAAGTTCCATTTAAATAAACATCTGAAAATGCTACGTCATGTCCCAGTGTTAGCTGACCCCAAACCACGTCTGCGTATTCTCAAATCTCTGCGCACGTCATATTGACTGTTGAGAGGCAACATCGTCATGACGCAAGCCCTATATATATCCCAGGGCTGACGCTCTGAAGAGAGCCTACAGTGATAGTTATAATCTCAGTATTAGTCACGTAGTTTAGTAATCTGTGGTACGTTAAAGATGGCTTAGTATGATGTAGTATTTATATTATTGTTGCTCTTTGGACACTCAAAGTAGTGAAAGACTAAACTATATTCAAATAGTCTTCGTAGGTGAATTTCATTAGAAAAACTTGTAATATAATTTGTAATACAATCCGTACTCACGTCAAACTGACGTGAGTACAGATTGTATTACAAATTACATTTTGTTACATCTTTCATTAAAATCGTCAGGAGTCCACGCACGTCATCTATCAAACTTAACCCACACTAATATAATAAATGCGAAAGTGTGTCTGTCTGTCTGTTAACTCTTTACGCCCAAACCGCTTTAACGATTTCACTAAAATTGGGTGTAGATAGGTATACTTTGAGTCCTGAGAAAGGACGTAGGATACTTTTAATCTCGGAAAAATGTAAGGTTACGTGGGAGAGCCATGCTTCGGCACGAATGGGCCGGCTCGACTGGAGAAATACCACGTTCTCACAGAAAACCGGCGTGAAACAGCGCTTGCGCTGTGTTTCGCCGAGTGAGTGAGTTTACCGGAGGCCCAATCCCCTACCCTTTTCCCTTCCCTACCCTTCCCTATTTCCTTCCCTACCCTCCCCTATTACCCCTTAAAAGGCCAGCAACGCACCTGCAGCTCTTCTGATGCTGCGAGTGTCCATGGGCGACGGAAGTTGCTTTCCATCAGGTGACCCGTTTGCTCGTTTGCCCTATTATTGCATAAAAAAAAGGTTCCCGCACGATGAACGAATTTCGGCGCGGAGAAACGAGAGGAAAGAGTTGCTGGATTCATCTAGTGTACAGTGCTCCCAAAAGTGATAATGCGCATAGAAATTTTCGTCATTGTTCGGCAACGATCGTTTTTCCCGAGCGTCGGAAGAAAATCTTTTATTGCGCATGTCCAAATCATGCCAATTGCCATGGCAATGCAACTTATTGGTGGCGTTGCCATGATATGACATGATTTAAAAGGTTTTGTGGCGCATGCGCCAAAAATACAGACAATTAATACTTTTATTTCTTTCGCACAAGGTGCAAAATGCAAAAGCATTATTTGGGGATCTTACGTTTCATAGATTAATGTGTTGATTACGACAATTTGCGAAGATTTGCATACATTAGTAATTTGGGAGTACTGTATGTATATTTTTACGTCCTGAGTCCTGACGTTTCTTTATAAAGATGTAAAAATGACGTATCGTGCATCTCAGCATCGTCATTTATTTAATATAATGATGTCCGCAACTCTTTTGCGCCAAAATTTGTTTATCGCGTGGGAACTGTACATTTTTAGGAGATAAAAAGTATCCTATGTCCTTCCCCGGGACTCAAAGTATCTACCGTACCGTGTAACTTTTCCAATACATTTGCGATATAACATTACAAACTTATCTTAACATTATGACCATGATTTTAAAATACTATATTTTATGAGTAAATACGTACAGATCGGATGGAGAGCTTAGCCATTTTTATTTAGAATTTTATTTTATTAGGACGCCCGCAACTCCGTTATGCCAAAACTCGTTTATCGAGCGGGAACCGTACATTTTAGGAGATAAAAAGTATCCTATGTCCTTTCCCGGGACTCAAAGTATCTGCATGCCGAATTTCAGCAAAATCGATTCAGTGGTTTGGGCGTGAAGAGGTAACAGACAGACAGACACACTTTCGCATTTATAATATTATATAAGTATGGATAGTATACAGTGTGTAACAAAAATAATTGATACCTGATACTTTAGGGTGTGTACGTGTTCTTTGTAGAGAGTTCACTGTGAAAGTAGCAGCGCTGAAAGACCAATTTTTTTTTCACTTTTGTATGGGGAAACTCGTGACGCTCGGGCCCTTGCCCATATAATAGTGAAAAAAAATTTTCGTCTTTCAGCGCTGGCACTACTTTCACAGTGAACCCTCTATAAGGAACACGTACACACCCTAAAGTATTATCACTTATTTTTGTTACACCCTGTATAGTAGGTATAGTATAAAGCAGGGGTCACCAAATGGCGGACCGCGGTCCGCATCCGGACCGCCGACCCATTGTGTGCGGACCAAGCATGTTCGAAGATGATCTTCGTTCATCTTAGGACTTCAATATTTCCAGGATTTAATGTCAATATCTATAGCTTGCACCAATATTTCACTCCAAACTTCAAAAAGATTCATTCTTTTCTCATCTCATTGATATCTAAATAAATACCTTTGTAATTTCCGTAATTATTACCTTTGCTTAATTTTTTTTATAAATTGTATGGACCGCGAAGGTCATTTCATGTCTTAAAATGGACCCCAAGCGAAACTAGTTGGTGACCCCTGGTATAAAGTATGGATTTAATAATTTATAGTGTACAAGAAACATTTACCTATATTATATGTACATTGTACATCTTATATGGCTAGTCACATCAAGGCTTAAATAACTAAGCCTATGTAATTGCCTCAAGTGCCCTGGCCACTGTACAAACAGACAAACAAACCGCTTTGAACACTATACGCTTCATTACGTAACATTTGCCTAATGTAACTCTTGCCCTCGTGGCAATATATCTAATTAGGTGTCTCTACATGCTGCTACTTTCACAGTAAACTCTATACAGAGTGTAACAAAATCAAGAGATAATACTTTAGGGTGTGTATGTGTCCCATTATATTCGTTCATCTGTCACGAACTGTCAAACCATTTTCCGTTTTCGAAAATTTTTCAATTTCCAATTACTCTCATTAAACTGAATAGGTAAGGTATATCTAAAGAAATTACCATGAAAGCTATATATAATTTTTATTTAATAATATTTAATATATTTCACAGTAAACTCTATACAGAGTGTAACAAAATCAAGAGATAATACTTTAGGGTGTGTATGTGTCCCATTATATTCGTTCATCTGTCACGAACTGTCAAACCATTTTCCGTTTTCGAAAATTTTTCAATTTCCAATTACTCTCATTAAACTGAATAGGTAAGGTATATCTAAAGAAATTACCATGAAAGATAGATAGATAGATAGATAGATAAACACTTTATTGCTCACATAAACAATGGGTATATAATCAGACTTACAGTACTTAAAACTAAGACATTAATGTGGGCAAGGGCGGCCTTATCGCTATAAGCGATCTCTTCCAGGCAACCCTGCAGGGCAGGAGAGTTCAAAAATAAATAGATAGCAGGGTAATTATAAGTCATAAATGGATTACTTAAAATATGTACTACATTGAGATAATTGTTTAGGCTATATATATTATACTACGGACAAATAAACATAATAAGTTAAACTATAAGTATAATATTTTAATCTTTTAGACATGATGATAATAATTATTAAATAAGGAATTAAGGTGTATTACAAATATATATAACATTACTACTTATTATATAAAAAAAAAAAAATAAAAAAAAATTAACTAGTACTTATATTACTATTTTAAAAATTTAGCGTGTGACTTTGTTCCAAAGATGTCGATGTAGATTCGATTTAAATATGGCAAGTGATCTCGAATCACGGATGTCGCGTGGAAGATCATTCCACAGGTGCGTAGCTCTCACAGCAAAGGAGTCTGCAATGTATCCGGACTTAGCTATTGGTACAAGAAGCTTATTATTATACGCTGATCTTAACGTACGCCCTGGATCATTGCTACGAAGACAAAAACAGTCCTTAAGGTAAGAGGGGGTACGTGGATCAAACAGGATATTGTATAATAACACAAGGACATGTTCTTCCCTACGGAGCCTGATGGGCAGCCAACCAAGCTGCTGACGGTATTCAGAGACATGGTCAAACTTGCGCAGCCCATACACGAACCTAATGCAGACGTTTTGCAACCTTTCTAGTTTATTTAGGTATTCCTCATTAAGATCTATGGAACAAACGTCTGCATAGTCTAAAATTGGTAGAAGTAAGGACTGAGCAAGCTCGACCTTAGTCTTAATAGGGAGTAAATTCTTCCACCGGTTAAGTGACCCCACCGCAGCAAAGAGCTTACGACTAACCTGAGAAATGTGGTGAGACCACCTAAGGGCCGAGTCAAAATAAACACCCAGGTTCTTAACAACTCCACTGTAAGGCAGTGTCACATTATCAAAAGATATGGTAGGCAAAGAATTGTAATCAGGCCGGTTAAGTTGTTTCGATCCTCCGATAATTATAATTTGTGACTTGGTGGGATTGACAATTAGGCCATGAGATTGACTCCACCGAAGGATCGTTGCAAGATCTCTATTAATTGCTACAATGGCAGATTTAATATCATTGGCGGGAGCGTGGGTGTAAATTTGGAGATCATCCGCATAAAGATGGAAGAAGCAAGATAGGAGGGGAGTGAGGAAATTAATGAATATGGAAAAAAGGAGAGGAGACAAAATACCACCTTGAGGCACGCCAGCAGACAACCTGCAGAAACCAGACATCTGATCATTGGCCCTTATACATTGGGACCTACCAAAAAGATAGCTGCGGAACCATTCAAGAACAGGATCAGAGAAGTGAAATGCGCCTAGCATTGCTATCAGTATGTCAAGGTCAACGGTATTGAAAGCATTGCTAAAGTCCAGTAGAGCTAACACTGTAAGTTGCTGATTTGACATGGCTCGGCGCACATCATCAGAGACCTTAGCTAGAGCAGTAACCGTACTGTGGCCGGGTCTAAAACCAGATTGGAGAGGACTGAGCAGACCGTTGTTATTAATAAAGGAGCTTAGTTGTTGATATACAAGGCGCTCGAGGACTTTGGATAGGAAAGGAAGAATGGATATGGGCTGTGAAAGCTATATATAATTTTTATTTAATAAGAATTTTTAATAAATAAGCTAACATTGGCGCAAATACACATAGTTTTATATTTGTAACAAAACACTAAATCGGTGGGCAAAGTAGAAATAGCTACTTTTGAGTAGTTTTAGAGTAAGACGCCTATTTTGGGAGTTAGCAGACGAGAGGATTTAGAATTCACTGTGAAAGTAGCAGCGCTTTTAAACCGACTTCAAAAAAAGGAGGTAATCAATTCGACGCGTATGTATGTAATATTTCCAGAACTGCCCAGTTTTTGTATATGTTAATCTATAACAGCTTCTGAACAAATGTGCCAAATTTCAAAAGTGTATGTATGTATGTATGTATGTATATATGCATGTATGTTTTATGTTTGTGCACGCATATCTCCGGAACTACAAGTCCGATCAAATTTTTTTTATGCAATAAGGGGGCAAACGAGCAAACGGGTCACCTGATGGAAAGCAACTTCCGTCGCCCATGGACACTCGCAGCATCAGAAGAGCTGCAGGTGCGTTGCCGGCTTTTTAAGGGGTAATAGGGGAGAGTAGGGAAGGAAATAGGGAAGGGTAGGGAAGGGAAAAGGGTAGGGGATTGGGCCTCCGGTAAACTCACTCACTCGGCGAAACACAGCGCAAGCGCTGTTTCACGCCGGTTTTCTGTGAGAACGTGGTATTTCTCCGGTCGAGCCGGCCCATTCATGCCGAAGTATGGCTCTCCCACGTCAAAATAATTCTTTTTTTATTGTACTAGGTATTATAGGTATTGTTCAACTTAGGGAATACTGCAAGTTTCATCAAAATCGGTTCAGCAGTTTTTGAGATGGGGAATTTTAATTCTCAAATGTACAATTTTGAAGTCGGTTTTATCTTTTTAAAATACAGTTATTTGAGTTTTGACAATCGCCCCAGCATCATGAATTTGCCCATACAAGAGTTAAAAATGATACTATTTCAGCACTGCTACTTATACGCAGCTGAACTCCATACAGGGGATTCATACAAATCCCAAAGTTTAAAATCACTTAGTTTTGTTACATTCTGTATACGGGACACATACACAGCCTAAAGTAGGGATACACGCACGCAGCAGGCGCGTTGATAAGGTAAGGTTCGCCATCTTTGCCCTAAAGTATTGTCACTTTGTTATGTAACACTCTGTATATCAATTGATTGTTTAGGTTAACTATAATTAAAAGAAAAAAATAGAAGCTGATTTAAAAAATGGAAGGAAAATGAAACGATATTCTTTATCATTACCTCCACGACTGAAAAAATGTATCGTAACAGTATATAAGTTTGAGTAGAAACTCCCAAACTCCATATTCAAAATCTGATTCTGAGACTGAATTTCAACTGAGAGAGAGATATTATTATGCTAATAAAGACGACTTGTAAATAGAATGACAATGTTGATTCAATAAAAGATTATCTATACTAATATTATAAAGCGGAAGAGTTTGTTAGTTTGTTTGTTTGAACGCGCTAATCTCAGGAACAACTGGTCCGATTTGAAAAATTCTTTCAGTGTTAGATAGCCCATTTATCAAGGAAGGATATAGGCTACATTTTATCACGCTAGGACTAATAAGAGCGAAAAAATAGAGGAAAATGTGGAAAAAACGGGGATAAATTTATTTGAAAGGGCTTATTTGAACGCGCTAATCTCAGAAACTACTAATCCAATTTAAAAAATTCTTTCAGTGGTAGATAGCCCATTTATCGAGGAAGGCTATTGGCTACATTTTATTACATTACAATTAATAGGAGCGAGGAAATGGAGGAAAATGTGGAAAAAACAGGAGAAATTATATGAAAGGGCTTATTTATAACGCGCTAATCTCAGTGACTACTGGTCCGATTTGAAAAATTCTTTCAGTTTTGGATATCCCATTTATCAAGAAAGGCTATAGGATAGGCTACATTTTATCACGCTAAGACTAATAGGAGCGAAGAAATAGAGAAAAATGTGGAAAAAAGCATGGAAAATTATATGAAATTGCTTATTATCTTAAGATCTACTGGAGCAATTATTATGTTATTTGGCAAACATGAATAATAGACCACGTGAAGGGACATAGGCTATTTTTTTGCGGAAAAATGTACGGTTGCGTGAAATTCCTAAATTACGCGGGCGAAGCCGCGCGAAACAGCTAGTAATTTATAATAGAATAGTGTGTTTAATCATGTAGCATTCGATAACTTCAATCGAAGATAGAATTTAAAATTTAGCGAGAGTTAATACGCGCCGCATAGAGACATGGCGCTATGACAAATCTCATAAAATTTTGAATTCATTGTCGAAATTATCGAATGCAAAGTGACTAAGTACCCAAAAAATGATGGGATTTAAAGTTCAACACACCTCTAAGTAACATGGCACGACGACGCTCTCTTTCAAATCCCATACATTTTCATTTCTAACTTTGCTTTCTAAATAATCGAGTACTAATTGTCTAAGTACCCAGGTTTATTCGTAGCTCAATTCGGAAGTTTCCATCAAAAGTCATCGGGATCGAGAACAAAAGATACAAAGGACTGGAACCTTCGCGAAGCTGTATTGAATTCGGAGGAGAATCGAGATACGCTTTCATTGAATGTATGTCATTTTGTTATTACGACTTTTGATCATCTTCGTTGATTTAAGACAATATCAATGATGATGATAAAGAAACCATTAAAACCATTGATTTTAAAATAACTAGAACAGTTAATTTGACAATTAGATTGAAGGCGCGCGATGTTCAATATCAACTCTAGACGGTAACGTAACGTAGACGGTAACGACGCAGTAACGTAATATTGCGCAATAAAATTGATCGTCTAGGGCTGTGGTTCCAAACCTGGGGGTATTTTACCCCCGCCGGAGTAAAATAGCTATTCTAAAGGGGTAACAGAGTTGCCTAAAATAGATGAATTGGCAGAAAAAAATAATAAACTGTACATTTTGGAGAAATACCCTATCATTGCAGACAGAGATCTGAAAGTGAAATGGTAAAATCAGTTTCTCTAACAGGCCATAGGGGTAACAGCTCTAAAAAGGTTGGGAGCTACTGGTCTAGGGGCTCACTTCATTAATATTTTAGAGGATATCAATGATGATGATCAATGACCTAAAATACAACTATTCATTTTAAACTAGATGTCGCCCGCAACTCCAATGCACCAAAATTTGTGTAGCGCGCGGGATCCATACGTTTTTCTGCAACCTATTCTACTTTCCCAGAATGCAAAGTATTTCCATACAAAATTTCATCAAAATCGGTTTCGCGGTTTAAGTGTGAAGGGGTTACAAACAGACAGACAGACACACTTTCGCATTTTCTTGTTTTCATTATTTTGGTTACTGACTTAAGACCCTAGGCTTGTCGAATAAATATATATACATATATCTATATTTTCAATTTGATATATCGATATTTTTGAGCGATATATTTTGTTACGATATATCGATATCAAATATGCAATATCGAAATTGTATCAAAAACGATATTTTCTGCTTTTTGATTTGGTACTTAAGTTGATTTTTAAGTTGGCAACTCTGTCTTTAAGTCAATGGCACATGTGACATGTGACAGTTCAGTAAAGTTCAGTAATTTCATTCATTCGTGTATCTGACTAGGCTGTATGGGTTCAATTTCAAATCAAGAATCAAGTCAGCCATTAGGTATAGTTATTTCTTTAAGTGTTGTGTGTGGTGTAATTTTGGGTAGACACTCGACATTTTACACCAGTTCTTTCGGGTCTAGCCCTGTCAATCTGGCAGTTCCTAACAACAGGAGCTGGCTGACGGCAGAGCATATCAAAAATAGAGCTTTTTTACACTCAATTCCGGACAAATACTTCTATAATTGACTGATTCCTTATTTCCTTTGATAAAATTGAGAATAAAGTAATGATTGGAATAAAAAAAAAACTCTTTTTATTACTTATATTATGAAAAGCAAATTGGTCGAATAGTTTGACCGATATATCGATATGTCGATATTTTTTTCGCGATATATCTAGACCGATATTGATATTTTTTCAAATATCGATGTATCGATATATCGATGTATTCTGGCATTGTCGACATCCCTATAAGACTCCCATATTATGCGATTCGTATATGGGGGGTCTTAAGTTAAACCCCTTAAACGGCCAACCTATTGGGGTTTTTATGGACCCCTTATCAAAAACCGCGACGGTCTGTCACAAAAAAACGTTTGACGTAGGTCAACCCTATCTACTTGCTAAGCACTGAGTGATACTCCACCGTCCATTAAGTTAATTTATTACGACCTTTGTCCTTTTATAGTCACGAATAGTCGACAGTAGTTCCTTTATAGTCACGAGTAGTCGCCATTGTGTAGTCCGGCTTAATGATTGCGTAATGTAGAGGAAAACCCTTTAGAAAACTGTATAACGGTGAGGCCTTTTATTATCCTGTTTTATTTTTTTTTCTCTCGAGTCTAGACGAAACACACCTTTATGCCCGGGACACACGAGGCTAGTTCTTCAAGCTAGGATAGCAAGCTAGTGTTAGTAAGCTAGCAAGCTAGTGCTTCTGGCTTCGTGTGGACAAAACTATCTTCATTTGTAGCATGCTCCAAGCTAGGTCAGCAAGCCAGGACAGTTTGGTAAAAAACTAGCTTGCTATCCTGGCTTGAAAAACTAGCCTCGTGTGTCCCGGGCATTATATTTTTAAAATACCTTTTGTAAATAGAAGCCTTTTCATACACTGAAAATAATATTATGTGGTGTTTGTGTAATGGGTTTTAAATGTGATTGAAATAAAGACGAATGTGTGGTTTCGTCCCTTGTGCTGTAACATTTTCCTACCTATATCATATTATGAACGATCTGAATTAGTGTTATGTTTTTTGTATGGGCGTAACTCTGTATCTTGTGCAGAGGTCGTTTATTTTTTTTATAAAATATTTAATAAAACTTAATTAAAAGTATTTTATCATAAAATCAAGTGGAAAATACCACACGGTCGACTGTGCGTCTACTGTAAACCCCCCTCCCCCCTCCCACCGCGCGCCACACGCTGCCATAGGCCGTGTTCGTCGTCGTAATTTTTGTTTTTTGTGCACTAAACCTTTTATTGCATATGAACAAAAACTGACTGCGTCATGTCTTGGCAACGCCACGAACAAAGTTGTTTAAACTTGACAACTGGTTACTAAGTATAATATTATATGTGAATAACTTTGTTCGTGGCGTTGCCATGCCATGACATGACACAGTCAGTTTTTGGTAGCTGTGCTTCGCTTCCATGTTTAAAATTGTTACTCCCCTATTTATTTATTGACGACTTACGCATTATTAAAAGACTTCTGGTGTCTCTACATTTACAACTATCGACTTCGGCTAAGGCTATTTTTCCTTTGTTATTTATGTAAGTATTTGAAAATATCCCATTTATGTAAGTATGTCAAAATGCGCGTATTTGTTGACCGCTCTCCTGGAGCTCGATTATCACCTTCGTGTTTTATTTTAACCACAGTATATCGTAAACTATATCTGTACCGCTCTAACTTGCACAAAGTGTACATAATATAACAAAGATGGGCTATAGTCACATTTCATGGCCCTAAAGCACACTTACGACGATTACTAGAAGTTTCAATTTTAACCCTTGTCTTAAAATCGCATGCATACTGACGATTTTTGTTTTTTGTAAAGCTTGTGGGTTGAAAAAAATGTATGGAGAAGTGTGCTTTTCTTATTGATGAATGTTAAATAATGTTTATTTATGTAAATTTAATAAAAATTTTTTGAATTTTTTTTCTTTTTTCTCATTAAAAGGACCAAACTAAATATTTTTGGATTTCCGTTTTCAAATTAAAATTAATAAAACTTAACATAGCAAAATTGGATTAATTTATTTTTATTATCTTAGCTTAATTCATACAGATTCCAATGACATAGTTATAATATGCAAGGTATTTTAGAGTTATCGTCATTTTAACGCGTCACGCGTGAACATCCAGAAGTAACCCCACAGATGCGCTCATTTTTGCAATATGGCCGCCACAGTTGAAGGGATATATAAATAACAAAGAAAATAATATTACAATTATCAGAATTGTATTATTTCCTTTGTTATTTATATATTTTTAACTGTGCAATTCTTAATAACGATAAAAAATGACTGTGATTACTGTACAAACGTAAGAATTATGTTTACATGTAACGCAAAATGTAATAAAGTATGATAAAAGCATTATTTAAAACAAAAACTTTTTCACTTGAAGCCCAGTAACTTTTGACCTGCACGCAATTACAATAAACACTTGGCATATATTGATAATAAAAATGCTTATTTGAACATGTTTATACTAGTCGCAACTTGTTACAAGGGTTGGGACACACCTCATACAAAATGCCCATTCACTTTTCATTGATTGCAACGATTGCAACAGTTTTCCAAGGCATTTTAGATTTGCTACTAGGCCTCTGGCTAGGCAATTATCCATAGTAATATTATAAACGCGAAAGTGTGTTTGTCTGTTAAAGTGTGTTATCTCTTCACGCCCAAACCGCTGAACCGATTTTGCCGAAATTTGGCATGGAGACACCTTGGCGTGAAGAGGTAACAGACAGACAGACAGACAGACACACTTTCGCATTTATAATATTAGTATGGATAATAATAGTAAATATTATGATAATGCATACGTTATTGTTACTGGTTACGGACTTTCTTCTGTTTCGTATATCGTTTATGATGATGTAGCTTAAATATACTGCTACAGTAATTTAATGAAGACGTTCCGAAGAAATCCCCAGCCAATTTTACTATACTGGGATTTGTATTATCTATAAAATATAAGAATAAACCAAATAAAAAATGGTTTATTTATTATGTTCACAACCTACACGCACTGGCAATCACTTAAAACCCCATAAAAGTTACAAAAAGGGCTGTTTATCTACTTTATTTATTACAAACTATTATAACAATTTCCAAATAAAATTCTAATATCATAATCTATACTAATATTATAAATGCGAAAGTATCTCTGTCTGTCTGTCTGTCTCGCTTTTACGCCAAAACTACTGAACCGATTTTAATGAAATTTTGTACACAGATAGTCTAAAGCCTGAGAAAGGACATAGGCTACTTTTTAACTGGAAAAGGGGGTTGTAAGGGGGTGAAAATGCGTAAATTTGTTCAAATTAATTTAGTTCCAAAAATTCATAATAGATGGCGCCGTGCGTCTCCTACATCGCGCTATCGCTTGCTCATAAGTCTTTCTATAAGACGTGGTACCATTTCAAATTGCGTCTTTTGATGCTTTCGATTGTTACACACGCTGTTAGTGTTTAACTTACTACTCAGTACTTCATCTATGTAGTGATGAGTGACGTAACCTTAAACCTACCAATCTATGATAAATAGTTTATGGGTAAAGCTAAAGTTATGAAATATTATGTGCACAGTGCACATTGCACAGCTGTTTTTGGCTATTTTGATTTAAGGGGTTTTAAAAACCTTTAAAATTTGACACCAATTTTGTTGACACCGCGCGCTGTAAGTACACTGAAGTCCACGCGGACGAAGTCGCGGGCAACAGCTAGTATTGAATAAATCTGAATACGTAATGCTGGAAATTTTATTACATTTGAATACGTAACGGGAACGTAAATATTGTTCGCATCGCTAGGTGTCGGAGAAATTGAAATAATGTTATTACTGTAAATACACTTGTGTAAAGGTGTTACGGTTCTTATATTCACTGAATTCATAAATGCTTAATTAGTTTTAAAACTAGTCTAGATGACGCCCGCAACTCCGCTGCGCCAAAATTTGTTTATCGCGCGGGAACCGTACTTTTTTCCAGGATAAAAAGTATTCTATATCCTTTCCGAGATTCAAAGTAGATATATTAAAAACAAATTTCAGCAAAGTTGGTCCAGTGGTGTAGGCGTGAATGCGTAACAGACAGACAGACAGACACACTTTCGCATTTATAATATTAGTATAGATGTTGCCTAAGGGTTAATAATTTAGACAGCAACGCAACGCGTGGATACATTTTTAAATTTGTATTGAATTGACAGATAAGCATGTCGCCTCGCGCAATTGAAATCTGTCAAATCCATACAAATTTATGCCGTGCCGCGCCTCGCCTCGTTGCGGTCTGAATTGACCCTTAGACGTCGTGCGCATAAATGGAAATCCCGCGGAACCCGTAGATTCTGCCACAATAAAAAAGTCTATTTAGTTCTCTTCATAAAATGGTCCATTCACTATCCTGCATTGCAGTCCTGCTGCAGTCCACCGTGCAGGCCTGCAACACCATTCACTATCCTGCGTGCAGTCCGCCGGCTTATGCAGGATAGTGAATGGTGTTGCAGGCCTGCACGGTGGACTGCAGCAGGACTGCAATGCAGGATAGTGAATGGGCCGTTTAAATCTATTCTATATCTGTGTCCATTTTTTTAAATTGGTATATTTATTGTTGTGCTGTTAAATACATACAGTAAAAACTTTCTTTATTTGAAAATAATAGGGGAATAAACAAAAACTGACTATAAGCATTTAATTGTACGAGAATAGCCTTTGTAAAATGGTGATTAGCACGCAATGCTGAAATATTGATTTAGATATTCTAAACTTATTACCAATTAAAAGTTCTGTTTTATGTATACGGACAGTATAGTTATATCCAAGTTATATCTATGTTTTGTCTTTGTATCAACGTCAGAATAGTCATTTGATGGACAAGGATACAAAGTATAATATTACTATAATGTATACATAGGTTATTTCTTTAGAAGTGAAATGGAGTGCGCTCATGTTAAAAATCGGTTGTGAGACGTAACCTTGTCAAATACATCGCTCGCCAGACGGTGTGAAGTGTGGGACAAGACACAAGCGGTTTTCTCCCTATTACAAACTGAATCAACTTTGTTCTCCACTGAATGTTGATCTTTGTTCGCTTAGAAATTCGTATTTTTTAATCTGGATATTTTTCGGCGCTTAAACCAAGCTATATCCTTTCCGAAATTCAGAGTATCTCTATATCCGTAAGTCGTAGACAGACAAACAATATTTGATTTATTCGAAAAAAGACAACTTTACAAACGTTTAGCAATAACATTATACACACACAATAAAATTGGTCGAAAAATTATGCCTTCCTTTTCGTAAATACCATAACGAAATATATCTTAGTAATAAAAATATTGCTTGCTTATGTTAGGTTAGAGTGGAGGATTTTCAACACTTTGGCCACGACATTTTGAAAGTCTATTGCTTTGCTATTTAAATATTTGTTTGTGTGTATGCATTTTCAATCTCCATATGAATTCTGTCTTAAAACTGTCGTGTCTAAATGGAGCCCTAAATTAAGGAAAATCAGAAATCTCTCCCGCTCAACACTTGGGCCATTTTCACCAAATAATTTGAATTATAAATACGGCGATTGCGAGATTTCGCCGAAAAGATTTGTAAAATATATTTAGAATCGTATATTACGCGCGAAATGTTTTGGTGCATAATTTTTGAAGTAGGCATATATATTTTGCCTTGTCAATTATTAACCGACTTCCAAAAAACGAGGAGGTTATATGTTCGGCTGTGGATATTATTTTTTTTTGTATGTTCAACGATTACTCCGCCGTTTGTGAACCGATTTTCGAAATTTTTGTTTTGTTGTATTAGGTTTCACTCCAAGTTGGTAGTGGTGACCTGATGATGGGATCCATGAGCAATCGAGGGAACTCCTCGAAATTTATATGGAAACATATGGTGATTTTGGTTTTATGAGAAGCATCCTAAGCATATGCTACCAAAACGCAAGATTTTGCACCGAGGTATACTATGGTTCCGAAGATACTAAGAGAACTCCGGATTCCTTATACTTAGATACAAGTTTGGGAGTTTAGGCGCTGTTTTAAGAACTGAAATATTGCTACTATGTATATGCTACTATGCAAATTACATTCATCATTATCATCATCATCGTCATCATTACCACGTCACCAAATACCAATGTCACCAAATTCAACCTTATCTCCAGAGCATAAGGCACATATTTGACATTACTTCTGAGAAATTAAAGTTGCTTCGATAATGTAACATTCTGTCTCACTTCGCCGAGATATTCTGGAAAACAACCTAATTTCAACCTTTTGCATTGCGTTTAGTGTTCATAGTACAATAACTGTCTGCGGTCTCGCATATCTGACAGGGCTGTCAAGCGAGCGGCGCGGTGCGACCAGGGCTTCATAACGTTATCGAATAACATAAAAAATATCGTTACGTACCGTTATTTTCATAATGGTAGCCAGATAACGTTATTTTTTTAACGATATCTAGTAAAATAACGTTATATTTACCGTTATTATTATAACGTTATTTTTTCGTTATGGCATAACAAAAAAATAACGTTATAATAATAACGGTAAATATAACGTTATTTTCTGGGATCAGGTATGCGATCATGCACGGTGCACCAAATCTCACTCATATTTAAAATGTAATAAGCGTTCTCTGTGAAAATACAAAGAAAAAAAAACACCTTAAAAGCGTGATTACGTTTAGAAAACTTTCCCGCCTGTCATGACTTTCTTGACGGACTATAACGTTATCAAAGAACATATATTTACCGTTATAAATCCTATATAACGTTATAACATTTACCGTTATTAAATACATTTATAACGTTATTTCTAGTATCGGTTAAATTTTCATAACGTTATCTATGCCCTTGAAGCAATAACGTTATGAAAAAATAACGTTATTTGAAGCCCTGGGTGCGACAAGTCGAGCGAGTGCCAGCCTATTGAAACTAGTCCGGTGACCGGCTACTTAGCACGTCACACGTGTTCGCTTCGATTTTTTTATTATATTGTTTAAAATTATCTGCAGGCTGCAGCTGATATTATATTTTGTAAGTGTGACTGTAATAAGATACGTAGAATAATATCCCATCAAGTCCCATACGAGCACCGGTGATCGCGACAACAATAGAATACAATAGCATTTCCAAGAATCCCAGATCGAAAGAATATACAGGTGTATTATTCTACGTATAGTACGCGATGGCTTACTAGGTAACTAAAAGGAGTGAAATTATTATTTTTAACAAAAAATTAAAACCGACTTCCAAGGTAAAAACAATAATAAGTAACATCATTATAATATGAACTAAAAAGTATTAAATAATTATTCCTATCTAATAGTACCTTTTTCCGAATTCGGCTAAAACTCAACTATTTCTGTACTCAATCTTCATCATTTTGAAGTCGGTGCCAGTTCCAAAAGTTTCAAATATTCTGTCAGAGAACTGAAGATTCATCTGGTACCGACTTCAAAATGATGAAGATTGAGTACAGAAATAGTTTTAGCCGAATTCGGAAAAAGGTACTATTAGATAGGAATGATTATTTGATACTTTTTAGTTCATATTATAAGGATGTTATTATTGTTTTTACCTTGGAAGTCTGTTTTAATTTTTTGTTATTTTGCGATATATTAATTTATTAAAATGTTAGTTTGCATTGCAATGTTATGTATGTTGTTTAATTAAAGTCTTATACAGGTCGCTGCTTTGGAAGGATATTGTCGTAACTCAAAATGAGTGAATTTTTCAGTAGAGCACTTTAAAGTTTTTTCAAATCTTCAAATGGTGATATTTTTTAATTTACTGCGCTAATGTTGATAAAAACTGAATAAAAACACTGAAAATATATCGCAGTTTACGTTTAATAAATGTTTTAAGAGAGTTATAGTTGTTTAGTACTTAAATATTGAAAATGACTGCTTGGTCTCAGACTTATAACGAAATAACATAGACGAACATATGAAGATTACTGGCTCATTACAAAAAAAATGTAGAAAAAAATAAGGTTATTCTTAATAACAGTGTTGTATTTCAAAATAATACAAAATATTCATTATATTTTTCTTAGTGATACTGATACATTTTGAGATGTGACATCTTAACACTATTCATTTTAAATCAGTAGTGTTACAATACCAATTTGGTCGTTCTTTTACAAAAATGATTACTGTATGTAACATGTTTTATGGAAAAATATAGTATTAACTAGTTTTACAGCAATTAATGAACAAATTCAAATTAGAAAATATATAGAATAATATACCAAGTAGAGCGAAAATATGTTAAAAAATTGTATTCTTCGTATAGGGGCCCCCTTAAACATTTTATTTAAATGTTAATAATTGTTTAGGTACGCATAATTATTGTAACTGAAGTGAAAATTTATGTGTGAAATAAGTGCCTAGTTGCCTACTTGTTACCATTATTAATATCGAACAAAGAGGCCAAAAACACGTTTGTTGTATGGGTGGTCCCTGAAATATTATTTTATTTTTAGTGTTTGTTGTTATAACGGTAACAGAAGTACACAATCTGTAAACAAATCAGAAGTCTAGATAATATACAGCTTTTTGGAATACAGCCTTGAGACAGACAGACGGACGAACAGTTATCGAAGTCTTAGTAATAGGGTCCCGTTTTTTTCCTTTGGGTACAGAATCCTAAAAAATCGAAAGTTTAACATTTTTTAAATTAGCTCACGCATGTTAAGTAATTGCTGTAGCATAGAATCTTAAAAAATCTGAAAATAATACAAAAAAAGGTCATAATTTAACAATACAGTCTTTATCAACTTAAAAATTAGGCAAAAATTATGAAATCTAAACACAAATCAGAGTTTATATCCTAGTCTCTATTTTCAACAGTCTCTTAAAAAAGTTATTCCACTTAAAAAGTTGAATAACTTTTTTAAAATACTGTTGTCGACTCACATTCTATTCCTACCGATAGCAGTTGCTAAACTTTTGGTAATAATAATCAGCAAGGGTCAGTTCATATTATACTTTATAGGCCGGGTACCAGTCTTCTGCGCACTTTGTAGTTTGTATTATCTGTGTGTATTGATCAGGTGTACAGATCGCACCAGATTTGAGGCTTCTTTAGATTTGACGCTCTACGCAGTGAACAGCTCTGACAGAGTGAACACTTTCACACAGCACACTCATTTCAAAGCAACTACCGTCACCCTGAACACTCGCAAAATTAGAAGAGTTTCAGGTGCGTAGCCAGCCTTTTAAGAGGGAATACGCTCTCCCCTTGTAGATTTGCAGGTCGTATTGGTCTGGAAATAGTGCTGGTGATAGTTCGTTCCAGATTTTACAGTGCGCGAAACAATGGGTACGCGAAAAACGCACGGTGGAAGACTGCCACTCATAAAGGTAATGAGGATCGTATATTTTTCGCGTGGAACATGGCAAAAAGTAGCAGGAGGTATGATTCCGAACAATTCCTCAATTTTAGTACACAGGTACCAATTTCTATAGCTCTCCACGTTTAGCTTCGCCTTCATGCCATACGAAATAGTTAAAATATTATGTTTATATCTTTGCTTTTAATATCATAAGATGTAAAATTATAATAATTAATAGCACTTGAACTTAATAGGACAAGAAAATGTCGACCTTTAGGACCATTTTCACCAAATTTATTTTTATTAAATTGCTTTGCGCGTGTCACTATGATTCGAATCACTATGATTGTCACTATGATTAGAATCTGAATAAAAGTCATCATTGATAATTACATCAGACGGATCCTTTACGCTGTCACCTGAACAATAGCTGCAGAAGATCAGCTAAAATCTTCTGCATCTAAAATGTTGTTTTCAGGTTGTAAAGGAGATAGTACAACGATTCACGCATTTGGTTTGATACATTCTATCTTCTGCTTGATTTTCCAGTAGCATAATCGTAAAACATGAAAAAATATCCAATAAAGCATCAATCAAAATAGTATTTTAAAAAGATAAAACCTACTTCAAAATTATACGTTACAAAGAATTAAAATTCAGTATCTCAGAAACTACTGGACCAATTTTGATGAAACTCGTAGAATTCAATTATTATTTAAAGAATACCTAGTACAACAAAAAAAATAACCTAAATCGGACCTGTAGTTTCGGATATAAATAAATAAATAAATCCATACACTAATTTTGAAATTTAACACATTTGTTCAGACGCATCAGCGTCTATATTAGTCAACTAGCTTTTGCCCGCGGCTTAGCTCGCATTGAGAAGTATTATTATTAATTAGGTATCAAAGTCTCAGCTCGATTGGTTAATAATTGACAAAGTTTACAAACATATAATATACAAACTTTCATCCCCTTGGGAGGTAAAATTGATCAAAATCCTTTATTAGCGGTCGCCTACAACATAAACATCTACCTGCATGCCAAATTTCATTCCGATTCGTTCAGTGGTTTGGGCTGTGCGTTGATAAATCACTATGTCACTTGATAATCTCAGTAACTAGTAACTAGTTACCTGGATTATAAAGAGTTGATAGGTAAAAAGCACTAAGTACCCACTAAAATATTAGGTTCTGTAGGCTCATTCCGATTAGTTCAATAGGTATCTGATTTAAAAAAATGCATTTTCGAGTTACTTTTTATCTAAAATACTATATCAAGTTCAATAATACAAACATATTTTTTAACAGATACAGTAAAAATATGAAAAATACAATTATAATAACGATATAATTTATCATCTAGAAAAACGTTATAATTTTGATTGTATAAATAATATGGACTCTACCTTATGTTATAAACAGTAATAACTAATTTTAGTACATTTAAGTGATACTGATTTTTTGTACAACAACGTAGTAATCCCAAATGATACTTTGTTTATGAGAAGTGTCTGATAGTTCTTGTAGATTTTTTGATACAATAGTGTCACATCTCTAAATAATGCAGTGTTCTAGATTAAGGCGCACTTAAAATCTGTATTATTTTGTAATATCACCATATGCCAGAAAACCAACCTAGAGTTCACTTCTAAATGCAAGTTGCAACTTGCGATACAACGCTGTCTACAAAAAAATGAGGCCAAAATTGACCAAAAGGATACAGTCTTTTGGTGGCGCCACGGCCGTAAAAATTGTTATAGAAATACGATCTTTACTGAGTATACAAAACAGATCATTTTACGTTGAATGGTGTTGAAAACTCAATTTTGTAGTATTTGGTAATAATACGCTATTCTTCCAAAGCAGCGAGGTATATTGTAACTTAGCATGATTATTTGTTATTATGCTGTGAAATACTGTGCAAACTATCTGAGATATGAGTCATAGGCTGGTCAACACTATTTTGTCGGGTTATGCCAAGCCTAGCCGACAGGACATGACTAACATTACCTTGATATAATCCGACCAAATAATGTACGTCCGCTATCTGCCTCTGAATCAATTTATCTGATAGTTCATGAACTTAGCTAGTAAGCCCTTGGGGCAAATTACTTTTTATTTCGAGTTTCGAAATGAACAGAATTAAATAAACATTGTTTTTGTTCTCGTTTAAGTATATCCAAGTATTTTTCTGTTTTAATTATAAATAGTCCCACAGGATTAAACAACATCCATTTATTCATTATTAAAACAGGATCGGATCTTTTTCGGATCATATCAAACGGCAAAAGTAATATTTTCTGCATCAAAAAACTTAAAACGACAGAGTGGAGTTTTCATCGATCGAACATTAATTAACGTTGGGCTTAAATCGATTTTGACGAATAATACCTCGATCGCGGGAATCGCAGACACAATAGATTTTCAATTGTTATGCGGCAGCCGGGTGCTGCTATGGGGATTGATGGATTAATATAATGGTTAGACAGCATTAAAACCTTAACAAATCTGTAGCATCGTGGAACCCAAAAAGTAGAACCATTCAAGAAAGACCTCAATACCTACAATCGGTACACAATTTTCTTTGTATTGGTTCAATGCCCCCTATACGTGGAGGCCGACCGTTGTGATCGGACTGATCGCAGGCCGATCAACAGTAGACATGGGAAAGAATCGACATACTGACAGATTTCATCGACAAAATGGCGGATTTCCATTGTCTAACTGTCACTTTGTCTTTTCTAACTGTCACTTTGTCTATTCTTTCGTAGAAAGAAACTGTTTCTATGTTGACCATGCTACGCCTGCAGATCGACTTATGCTCACACATTATCACAAAAGTAGTCTAGTGTCGGCTTGCAATCAGATTCTATAGGCTTGCCTAATACGGGGACCTTTAGTAATATGTAAATAGCGATACAGTCTTTTGGAAAAAGGTGATCCGTCTTTATACGGGTATTTGGTAGTGATGGGCCGAATGTGGAAAACTTCGGCCGAACATTCGGTAAAAATGAAAAATTCGGCCGAAGTTCGGCCGAACTTCGGTTCAATTTCGCCGCGCTTTTTCGTGTTGTGACTTGCTTACACACTTGCTGCAAATATTGCTAGATGTGCCCGTGCCCGCCCGCACTCCGCACTTCCCCGCGGGGCCCTTAGCCAGCTAGTCATTAATTGTAAAGTAAAACTAAAGTCAAAATGTTTGTTTTTTGATTAAGTATTATTTTTATTTTTTTATTTATTTTATTAAAAAATACATAATTCTTTATAGTTGCTCTCCATAAACCACGAAGCTGGTTTGGTTAGTAAGAAGAGCGGTTTCATTATGTGTTTTGTTTGTTTAAGTAACCAAACATTTTTGAGACTGGTCGTTAAAAAGACCAATTTAGGTTTTTTGTTTATCACATATTATTATGATTCCTTTTTCTTATTCAAATAAGTAGATGACTATGAATGAGTATAGTTCTTGTATCATACTTATTTTATTTCACTGTTACTACAGATATGTTTTTTTTTTAAACAAATTTCTATTATGATAGTGCAAATATATTAAGTGCCGAATGTTCGGCATTTTAACCGAAATTAGACCGAATGACGAAGTTCGGTTCAAGCTGCCGAAGTTCGGTTAAACCGAATGTAAAACGAATTTCGGCCCACCCCTAGTATTTGGTGTAAGCTACTTTTATTTGAACTGAAAAAATACTTTTATTGGCCCCGAGAGAGACGATTAAAATAAGACGTCTTCTTAATTTCAGTGAAATTATTTTCGTTTTCCAACATACTTACGTAATATTTTCCCACCTATGCAGATTTTGGGCGCTAATTGGCTTTTATTTGTCTAGACAGGCAGGGAATGCCCAAAACGCCTGAGGTTTTGTGTAATATTTTACTTAGTGGCGTCCACAAATTACGTGAGGTGTTTTTTTTTTAATTTTTTGACCCCCCCTCCCCCCTAGTGAGATTTTTCAAAATGTGGGTTTCTTACGTAAACGTTTGGTTTGACAGTCAATAGATTTTCTTTCGAACGAATTTGTGAATGATCTTAATCGTATAATGATTACGTTTACGATTAACCCTTTTAACCACTGACGTACGTCTGTGAGACGTAGGCGCGCGGCAAAAACAAAAATATCTTTTAAAATCTTTGTCGGATGAACTTGTGCTTTCCAGTACCTTCCTAGGTACCGGTAACGTGCCCGAAGCAGTAGTGACCAGAAATGTGGTAAAACTCAAATAGGTAAATATAATCTTCGTGACGTCTGTGAGACGTATTGTCAGTGGTAATGTAAGTTTTTATTTTTTGAATTAAAATTCGTTTCTGCTTCAAAATAGTGTGTTATAATTTTTTTTAACGTTGAAGTTGCAACTTCTATTGAATGGAGTATAATTAATATGAACAACGAATAATAAAACCTAAACCTATATATTTATTCGTTGAATATAAACGATCAAAATTTTGAGTATTTTGTTAAGGAAAACTTTAGTTTTTCGGAGACTGACGATTTTTGTGTCGATGTTAATGAGATCCTGTGACCAGAGACTGAAGAGGTCAGATATATTGAAATTCATCATTCTCATTTCATCAGACAGTGATTACAATCTACCCTCAGCAGAATTATAGAGGGAAGCACAAAAATATACAATTTTTGAATCTCATGCTGAAGAAACTATGACAAAGTCGCAAAAAGTGTCAAGTCCATAAAAACGTGCATTTTATTCCTTTTTATATCGAGGAATATTTCACAAATAATAAGATATAATTAGTTCTGTAATAATTTTAGACAGAAAAGTTAAGTTTATGAGCTCATAGAAAAGGGACATTTTTGATTTCGGTGATTCTTATTAGCTTTTGTTTGTTTTGAGAAATATAAATAACTATTAAACATAAGAAAATACTTCTTCTATTTATTAGTACAATAACTAAAGTGACGATATATAATAAAATAACCATATTTTCCTATACATTTATTGACTTCGGGCTGTTTAAATCAAGCGTACGTCTGTGGGACGTACGTCAGTGTTAATGCAAGTAAATAAATACACGTCAGTGGTTAAGGGTTAAGTCTTAAGCACACGTACAATCTAGATGAAATGGACCAAAATAGTATTATTTTGTTGAGAAAAAAATTACGTTAGATTTGCCGAGACCTTCCGTCTCCCCAACTAGAGATTAGATGAGATTTGACTCGACCCCCCCCCCCCCTAAACACCTCACGTAATTTGTGGACGCCCTCTTACCGAACGTCAAAAATCAAATAAAATGCCACTTTCTGACCAAGGCTAATAGGTTCCATTTTGTTCTACGCCACTACAAAGCAGGCTGTTTGGGCTGCATGGGTTGCTAGACTATAATGTATGTCGGTAGAAAATGAAACCTATAAGTATACTGTATATAGTGACTGTTAGTACTTATAGTATTACATCATACATTTTCTATACTATATACCATGTATGATGTAATACAGTGTCATTTTATTTGAATTTTCGGTGTGTGCGTGATTTCAGTGTGTGCCATTCGTTTTATTACTTATATGTGTAAAATTTGTGAAAGTATTTGAATAATATTAATATGTTTGGAGTACCTTCATAACTTATATACTTCAAATACCCGAGTACTTCATAATTGGAGACGTTAAAACTTGAGAAAGTTCAACTCACTCTCAACTTTTCAAATACCTACATTGCCTTTAATTTGTGTTGGTGGAGTTTTTTGATTTTAATACTCGAGCATTTTTCTTACTTATTATAACTAGACCAACGTATTGAAAAAGCATGGAAAAGCTTTTGGTCTATGAAAGATCTTATGAAAACTAAAACTGCTTTGCCTAAAACGTAAGCTCGTGGACATGTGTATCTTGCCTATTCTATTCTTGCCTATCTGTGAAACTGTCAAAGACCATGATTAGGTAGGTCACTACCTAATCATAGTCTTTGACAGTTTCACAGAAGTCCCGACTCGGAGTCTGCCAGCGAGCAGCATCTTAAGTGTAATAAAAAAACCGGCCAAGTGCGAGTCGAACTTGCCCGTGAAGGGTTCCGTAGCAGTAATAAGAATTGTTTCTATGAAATTATAAGGTTTTTGATTTATTTTAATATTTCATTTTTGATATAATGAAAGTTAAATTAAGGTTTATCATTTATGACGTATAAAAAAAACTACTGGCTAGATCTCGTTCAAACCAATTTTCGTTGGTAGTTTCTATAGTAATGTACATCATATATTTTTTTTAGAATTATCCTGCTCCTACTTTAGAAGTTAGAGGGGGGGGACACACATTTTGCCACTTTGGAAGAGTCTCTCTCGCAAACTATTCAGGTTAGAAAAAAATGATATTAGAAACCTCAATATGATTTTTGAAGACCTATCCATAGATACCCCACAAGCATAGGCCAGATGAAAAAAAAAATTTTTTGTTTCAGTTGTACCTATGGGGACCCCTAAAATTTTTAATAATTTTTCCATTTTTGTATCAAAATCTTAATGCGGTTCACATACTACATCTACTTACCAAGTTTCAATAGTATAGCTCTTATAGTTTCGGAGAAAAGTGGCTGTGACATACGGACGGACGGACGGACGGACGGACAGACAGACAGACAGACATGACGAATCTATAAGGGTTTCATTTTTTGCCATTTTGGCTACGGAACCCTTAACCCTTAATAACCTTTAACCCTTAACCCTTAATAAAAGTATAATATGCTCATTCCCAGGACTCAAAGTATCCCCATACCTAGCAAAACGATTTGGCTTGAAGAGGTAACAGACAGACAGACACATATTCGCATTTATAGTTTTAGTTTAAATAGATGATTTTCTCGTAACAAAAAATCAAAGGAAAATTATCCTTATTTCTTTAAACACAGTTAACCCGTCTCATCCGAGTTGAATAAGTCAAGTAATGTTAAGGGTCTGTTTGAACCTTAGTTAATTTGAAACATGAATTAATTTAACTTCGTACACGTGGAATCATTCTTGCTGACGAATACGACTGCCGAAGGTATACAGTGTAACAAAATACAGTGATAATTTTGACATGACGTTTAGATATTGCGAAATTTAGCAATAGTTTGTAGCAAAATGTACGGTTCTGACGACTATATTTTTATTATCGGGCCTATTTCACCACTTCCCGATAAAGTGCCGTACAGGCTATCCATAACTTTTTTGTCAGACTCTCCATACTCTATCTGTCAAGTTAAGTGGTGGATAGCATATCCAGCACTTATGGTCTGCACCATATAATACAGTATATAAATGATAGTAGTAATAACAGGTCTCACATCGTATTCGACGTCATTTTAATGGTACGTAAATGACCCTAATAAAGTTCAATAAAGGATTATGCAGCTTTGGAACTAATATTAAAACTATAAGTCGATCGTGCCGGTATATTGAACGTAACTCTGTAACTAGTTCAACACTTTTCGATTAACTGTTTTTCAATGCTAGCATGGCAGTTGGAGGGAAGTTTAAGAGTATTTTAATCAGCTTCTAAAAAAGGAGAGTATTTTTTTGTTTTGAATAGGTACGTCCTTGTTTGACAAGTAGCTTTTCTTTATTTTGTGTAACTATAAATTTCTTACACACAGTATGTTGATATGTTGCCTCCGTGGTTGTGGGTTCAATTCCAGCGTTGGAAACGTATTATTTCCGAGCTGAGTTGCATTGCAGTCTGATCACCTGATTGTCTGACAAGTAAGATGATCCATGCGTCGAATGAGCATACTGTAGACAGTCTTGCACCAGGACATTTAGCCGAAACTTTTTCGTTTTCGCTTCGTTAAAAATCGCCGATCAAAATGTATGGAATCGACATAAGACGAGTCGAATTATTCCATATATTTTGATCGGCGATTCTATAACGAAGCGAAAACGAAAAAGTTTCGGCTAAATGGCCGATCTTTTGCCAGTCGTGTCGGTTGTCCGTCCCACTGGGTAGGTAAAGGAATATATAGAGTGCTCTTGTATACTGGGCACACACTCGGGCACTATAAAATTGCACATACGTAACTGGCCTGGCTTCAATGAAATTGACCAAACAGGAGTTATTGTTATGTTAATAAATAACTGAGGAACTGATCCCTAAATCTATACCTTCCAAGCCTTGACATCAATCCATATAATATTCCAGCATAAAAGGATATATTTTATTACAGTTATCAGGTGTAGCCAGGGTTTGTTAATTTATTACTGTGGGCTTTATTGCTATATAACAATAAAGTCTATAATATTATTGCCGTTATAACGCCGTTATAGCTCGGGAATTGCTTTTGCTGCTCTTGACAGTTGACACTTGACACCTATTCATGGCGCCATTGACATACTATTAACTGTAAGGACGTCGCATGCATAAGATGAAGGGTATATTATTATTATAAAACATTGAGAATTGACGATTCAGTTTATACAAGATGTTAATCAATACTCAAAAGTAATTTATATTAAAATTGCACTCCGGGAGTGACAGCAGAAGTGAAAACTTGATTATTGTTGTGCATTATTTTTTTAACCCATTTTTTATGAAAATCGATTAAAAAAATAATAAAATTATTTTATTTAAAATAATAAAAATAATAAAATACAATCGATTAAAAAATATCGACAATCGAAAAAAAGCTGCTGTCAGACAGACTGTCAGACACTTCTCGCGACAGTTGTCTTGCAGGTGGAAACGCGGCCTTAATCAGCGCGTCTGCCCCGACTGTACATTTCTGCTAAACAACTCATTTCCCTGACTGTACATTTCTGCTAAACAACTCATTTCCCCGACTGTACATTTCGTTCGAATTCGACACAAAACACTACTCTCCAACCGTCTTGTATGCGTTTTGCGTCTTACGCATTTTGTATGGTTTTTCGATCAACAGTTTCACAGTTTTTACCCATCCCACAAAAGTGCTCAACGCCGCTAAAGAAGTTTTCACTTCAAAAAAATGCCAAGTGCGAATCGGACTGACGCCTGGAGGGTTCTGTACCGTTATACCTATAGCAAAAATTTAAGCCCTCCTTAGATATTTATTTTATTTCGTTTTCAGTATTCACTGTTATATCGGCAACAGAAATACTTACATAATGTGTGACAGATGTCTAGCTATAGCGATTCATACAGCCTGGAGACAGACAGACGAACAGAAAAACAACGAAGTCTTAGTAATAAATATACTGTCAATATTATGTCAACTGTGACCGACCTTTTCTTTGTCATAAAGTCTTTAAAAATGTGCTTTTTAACATGTTAATAAAATGAGCTGTAGTAATATTATAATAGGCTACTTGACCTACTTTTTTTATTCATACTAATTCTTCTTAATCATTCATTATCGCCAAAAAACTAATATTTTAATATTTTACACAGTAGAAACCCATAAAAATGTTGATTGAAATTAAAAGGGTCCAAACATTATAAAATAATTAAATAAGAAATTAGAAATCATTAGTAATGTTGAAAATTTTTGGAGAAAAGTTTTGGCCATTTCATTTCCCAACTACAATAAATGGAGATAATGTATAAAACTGATGTTTTAGTTGAATTATTTAAGAAAAAATATTTTACAAATCTTTATAGGTTTATTCTTATTATTTATGTACATACAAATAAACTTACATATAACGAGCGCGTTAAATAAAAGATAATATTAAATTACTATGAGGATGACGTCACATCCAAATCAGAAGTACCGCGAAAGCGTTTTCGTCAGTACAAATAAAAAGATATAAAATCATATTTTCAAATCGACTTTATTTATCAATCATAAGTTTTGATTTGATGATAAGGGTTGAAATACGATTTCCTAGGCCAAGTTCTACTAGAAATATGCATTTGTTCAATGAAATTGAATATAGGTCAAGTAGCCTATTGTACTACTTAATGTGAGCTATCTATCTTTTCCACGGCATACCTTTTAAATTTAATAGTTTCTCAAGTAACATAATTTTAAAGTATAAGTTAAATTAATTTGTGAAGTAATCTTAATAACTTAATCCCTACAACCACTCACTAATGAACCAAAGTTAACCAGCTTCTGTGATCAACTCGGAAAGTTAGTTCAAACATAAATGAACTACCATATCTTGTAAATGAGATCAAATGTTGATTATAGTTGTTTGATTTAACTTCCTACTTCATCAAATAACAGATTAGATCAATTAAAATTAATCATCTATTATATTATGTTTGTGGTATTTTCGTGTATCGTATGGGAACCGTACATTTTCTGTGAGAAAAATACTATGTCTTTTATCAGGAGTCAGGACTAAAAGTATTATAGAGTAATGAAGCTCCATACCTCCATACAAACTTTATCAAATTCGGTATGACCGTAAAGATGTAACAATCAGACTTAACTAATCAACTGATTGTACTGGGCAGAGTAGAGTGCGTGCAAGGATACATTTCTTTCTTTCTAGCCTTCAAGAATAATTTTAAACTAGAAAGACATAATTTAAATTTTAACTGAAAACCTTATTCAAATAAAAGTTATTCTTTGTGACGTATTTCTTAACCATGGTTTTATTTATCGCAGTTAAATACTATAAAACTATCAAAATAAAATATAATAAATCTTTCCACAGTTATGTACACATATTAGTGCCACATAAAAATGAAAATATATGATACAAGGGCTCGTATGCATTTTTGCGCTAAAAGGTTTGTCGCTAGGCGAAGCATGAATATTGAAAATTGCGGACTTTTCCTGATAAAAATACAGCTCGCATTTCACAGTCGTTAGCTAGGCAAATTCAATTTACGAAAATTTATTGGGGAAGGATTGCCTGTTGAATAAAAATAAAACCGGTGTTTGTTGTGATTATAATGCTGTGGATTTTTTCTTAAGTTGGGTATATTGTGCTATCGAAATACGGTTAATAATAATAGTTAATTAATAACAAATTTAAAGCTTCTTTGACTTTTGGTGTTGTCAGTTCTGTAATTCAGTTTTATATTTCTAGTTTAAATCTGAAGTATACAACTATTAGTAAGTACTTACATACACAATTTGTGAATATTTTATCATGAATACTAATTTATCCCATTTTAATTGTAATTAAAATAAAATGTAGTCATTGCCTACTTTGATTGAAAAGCTCTTCAACACAAAATTTTACAAATTTAGATTTGACTCGAGCACAAATCTACCGTGACCAAGTTGTCTACGCAGACCCAGTTCTACAAACCTGTACCCTACTTACCCACTGCAACTGTCCGACTTAAGCCAGTCATATGGTAACCCCAACCTATATATAGAAATTAGACATTTTTGAAATAGGGTCAAGAATTACGTAGTGCGTGCGTTCGGCTATTTTCGGCCGCGTTCGGCTCGTGTCGTTTATTTTCGGCGCCATCTCGGGCGATTTAAATTTGGAATACGTGTGCCCCGGCTTTGAAAACTCGAAAGTTTGTTGTATTGAATTTACGAGTGGCAATTGAAAAGTGAATTTATGGCTACTTTTTATCAAGATGAAATATATTATGTTAACAGTTTTAGGTAGCGGAAGAGTTGTAACTGGATGATTGATTTTTAGTTTTAAGGAAATGTGTGTAATACACATACAAAAGCGTTGACCGGAGTTGAGTAAAATTGGTAAACAACGTTAATCTTCTCTATCTTACAGAAAAAATATATAACTAACATAATAATATTATGTTAGTTAGGGAGCCCTAGAACAATTTTTTTTATAACTAACAAGCTACTTTTTTGTGAGTAGCTTTATTTTGATAAGACAAACAACTTTTGTATCTGCGAAAAATCTTGAAAGTGGTAGCTAACAGAGATAGAAAGGATTTAATACTTTGATTTGATGGTCCTAAAATGTGGATTGTTCTATTTGTAGAACAATGTTACTCTTAAATTATACAATGTGTAATAAAAATAAGTGATAATACTTTAGGATGTGTACGTGTTCCTTGTAGAGAGTTCACTGTGAAAGTAGCAGCGCTGAAAGACGAAATTTTTTTTTCACTTTTGTATGGGCAAGGGCCCGAGCGTCGCGAGTTTCCTCATACAAAAGTGAAAAAAATTTTTGGTCTTTCAGTGTACTTTAATGTAAATGTAATCGATAAAATATCAACACAGTGCTATCAGCTGTGCGAGCTGTTTGACGCCATATTTGTTTTAGTGACTAGTAGCGCCGCCGTAGGAAGACAATGAAATACGTTCAATTACCTGACTGATTTCATGTCCGCTATCTTCAAAACGCTATGCTACAAATCGCTAACTAGTTGAACGTTGAGGGACGAACGTTCAATCGACGTTCGGCCGAGTCATTCAATTGAATGGAGTTATTCAATGAATACGCTAGTCATTCAATAGACATATTTATATACCGACGCGCTCAGAAAACTTCGATAGCGCGATACAGGAATGTTAGGCGAATTGTGGGTACCGCCAAATCTTAAATACACATATTACACAGACAGATGTAACAAGGTGTGTACAAAAAAATACAATAAAAAAAGAAAAAAAAAATAACGAGACTTTTTGATATTTACGGACTAGGTACCCTGATACAGGTATAACTATTAACCTACCAATATACAAAAAATCTGCTGGCTAGGATTCCGTTTTAGGGTATCGTAGTTAACGAAGTTTTGTTGATTACAGAACCCTAAAACGGAACCAATTTTCGTTCGTTCAATTCCGTTTGGTAATCGCATAACTTTTGCATACTACCGATCTATGAATACACTTTATAGCTAGTTTCATATTTTTCTAACCCATTGGTTCTGTGGAGTGGAGTGTGAGTTCACACATGGTTGTGCCTCGAAATATGTCAGCGTTTAAAACATAAAGCGCCCTACACTTTCGGCCCTTTTGCTATGATTGATATAATAATAATAATAATATCTATGGACGCTTCACATCACGACGGTCTGGCCAAGTGGTAAGTACCTGAGGACTTGTGTTACGGGTACCAGACAACGGAAATATATTTAATACTATTTTATACCATACATATATTTAAGATTTTTATTATATGATACACATATTTAATAGACAGCCATGAGTCATGACCCAGGAACTTTGAAAACTTTTTGTTCCGTCGGCGGGATTCGAACCCGCGACCGCCGGCTTGAGCTACCAACAGCCCACCAACTGAGCCACAGAGGTCGTCAAACGTGATATGATTGCGAAATTGTCAATCACGGACAATAATTGACAAGAATCTCTTTCGTTCGTAATCGTTTGTATCCGTAATCAGCTCTTAAAACATAAAGACCCCCTTTTTTTGGGGCCTTTGTTATTATTATTGCTATGATGATTGTATCGCTGTCAATCATGGACAATCATTGACGAATCATTCGAAATCAAATTCCCAGCATGTCAGCGATTATACACAAACCCCTTTAATATGATTGCGAAGTTGTCAATCATAGTCAATCATTGTCAATCATAGTCCAATATAATATAACACTATTCCTTAATGTCAGTATTAATATAAATCGTAATTTCATACATTAAATAATAATAATAATAATAAACATTTATTCAACAAATATTCACACCACACTTATACACTTTGTGGCGGCCAAAGCAAGATCTTCCGACGGAGCGAGGTGGTATGCTCGGTCAGGCCGAAGCCCACGAGATACATTTCAGCTGTCGTATGTAATATGTCGCAGTCATTTCGTTTAATCTGCGGTTCGATTGAATGACTAGCGTATTCATTGAATGACTCCATTCAATTAAATGACTGAAAGACAACTCGTCAAGACGTTGACTGTAACGTTTAACGTTTTGATTAAAAGTCATATTATAACGAAGTCGTTAAATGGGATGCTATTTTTTTTTTCAAGTAGTCGTTGACGGGGTAGTTATAGGTAAATCCATGCTTTCATATTATAGTCTGTCAAGAAAGTCGAAAATACAAAGAAAGAAATACACCTTATAAGCGTGATTACGTTTAGAAAATTTTCCCGCCTGTCATAACTTTCTTGACGGAGTATATTTTATTAGTTATTACAAATAAAGTACTTTAATGTAAATGTAATCGATAAAATATCAACACAGTGCTATCAGCTGTGCGAGCTGTTTGACGCCATATTTGTTTTAGTGACTAGTAGCGCCGCCGTAGGAAGAAAATGAAATACGTTCAATTACCTGACTGATTTCATGTCCGCTATCTTCAAAATGCTATGCTACAAATCGCTAACTAGTTGAACGTTGAGAGACGATCGTTCAATCGACGTTCGGCCGACTCATTTAATTGAATGGAGTCATTCAATGAATACGCTAGTCATTCAATCGAATCGCAGATTGAACGACGACTGCGACATATTTATATACCGACGCGCTCAGAAAACTTCGATAGCGCGATGCAGGAATGTTAGGCGAATTGTGGGTACCGCCAAATCTTAAATACACATATTACACAGACAGATGTAACAAGGTGTGTACAAAAAAAAATACAATAAAAAAAGATAAAAAAAACAACGAGACTTTTTGATATTCACGGACTAGGTACCCTGATGCAAGTACGATGCGAACACATTGTCGAAAGGGATTCCACTCAGGCTGTGATCACGGTATAGGATACCTGTACCGTGATCCCTGGTATTCTGTGAATCCTATAATACTTGTCAGGCGATTGACTGACAACACGCAGTTTTTTTTTAAATATAAATAGGTAAGTAAATAAATATGCTTGAAATATAATAATACGTTAAGCATTAATAATAATATATTATGATAATTGCTAATATAAGATAAATTATAATATAAATAATACCGTGAGTTAATGTACATTAATACGATGTGCAATAGTAAATAAAAATAAATAAAATAATATTATATCGAGCGGCCAATTAAAGTTATATATCATGTAAAATCGTTCTAGTATAAGACGTGTATACTTACTAGTTAGACCGATTTAATGTATGAAATGTTTGATGTTATTACCGATTTCTTTGTAATAAAGACTGATAATATTACAATACACTTCATAATACTAAGCCTTTGTTTACTATGATTTTGAAGATAATTAAGTTAAATTACCTTCAAATTTTAATTAAATGATATTTAGGTAGACAAAATTAATAACTGAGTACTAATGTATTTCAACATTGCCCACATACCTTCTGTTTTTGCATTAAGTTTTCCAACTAGTTAAAAAATAAGTTATAAATTCACTTCTTTTGACTTTAATTTACCAAAGTTAATATAACTTAATAGATTTTCATTAAATTGGTCTGTCGTTTTCTAGTAATATAATTGATTGGCCGGTGCGGCGCAAAGTGTCTTCGACTAATTGAAACCCTTAACTCGACTACGTCTGTCAATAACTTCCAATAATCTCAAGCTTTTCCAAGATTATTGGAAAATATTGTCGTACTACGAAGTTTTTTTATTTAAGAGCCCGTCCTCTCTTTTCTACTGCTCTCTTTACACTCACGCCCGTCTTTCATATGCCAGGTGAAAAAGGACGATCGCCAAGTTAGCGGGCAGATAGAGGTTTTCTGTTTTTAAAGCGTTTTTTATATTGAAGTGGTAAAAAGTAATTCCAACACTTTATAGACGACTTTCTCAACAGTACATTGTATTTTTTTCATACCGTTAAGACGTCAATACAATCCATAAAAAGGTGATATTCTAAACCTTTTACAGCAAAAATCACAAAACTGTCGCGGGTTTGAGTTGGATTATTTAAAGATAATTAAAAAAAATATAAAATCTAGCTCCAACACTATATTATAATTGAAATGATCTTACATGTTGTGCATTAAAACTTATAGAAATACTGTATTTTAACTGTTAAATCACGTCTGTTAAATGAGCGAAATCGGCAAAATTTCGTATACGGACTCTTAAGACATCGAAACAATCTATAGAACGATAACTTGGATAAATTTTTGCTCTAATGGCTCCATCATAGACGCAGGCAACGAAAATTGATATTTCGAAGTATGATGACAATAAAACATTAAAAATTCACTAGTAACTGTAATGGGGTTATCAAAAGCATAAGTTGAAAAAATAACCTGTTAATGGCTTGAACATTGCTCTTTTCGAATAAAGCTATTGTGCCTTCACAATATATTGTAACATTAACACAATCCATTATTCATATCGTTATGAATCATATAATGTGTTGTCATATCTAACGTAATATGACTTTTATTCAGGTGAGGGGCGACAGGTCTGCAGGATATAAAACGTAATCGACCTGTCAGCGACAGAGCAATGGACTTCAATCAAATAGGGTTGCTACATCTACGAATTCCTCGTGTTATATTTGCCCTTGTGAGTTTTTTCACTCGTTCCTTAATCGGCTGGCTAAGTTTGACAGGGTCTATAATTTTGTGAGTTTTAAAAATCGGTTGTTATTCTTTTACTTTTCATTTTATGAACCGTTCATAGATATATTTTAGTGTTTTTAACCTGCATTAGGACTTAGACAATCCGACACTATTTTATCTAAAAGTTAAAACAGTTAATAGTAAACACAATATTTGAATTTTATTGTAGTAGTGTAATAATATTTTGTCTGTGGCTACAAATTAAAAAAAGACTCAATTCGGTTTCAAACTTAAAAGTAACTTAAAATAATGTTTACACAAAAACTTTTCGAAGTTGACAACCCTGCTTATGGCCGACTTAGAATATAAATCGAACTTGTTTAAGCAGCCTTTGGCACATCTTGAATATTTAGATAAGTAGATAAACTTTTTGTCTAAATTAAACCCTGCTATTTTTTGTAATCCTAGTTTATGTGATATAAATTTGTACGGTCTTGCATTGCTAAGTAGTAAATACATGTTAGTTCTTTAAAAGAGGAAGAAAAATCTTGCATATAAGTACCTTTTTTATTTTGTATTGAAATGTTTACAACTTATATGGTGTTTTTACATACTGCTGCTTAGAAATCTCCAATCAGAAGTATGGAAAAATAGCTATATGGTGCACTTGCCGGTAGCCGTACTTTGTCACACTCACTATATTATATCTGAGATATTTTAAGTTTCGGGAACGGACATATTGTAACGATAGTTTTCTTGTAAAAATAGCCCCCAATTAAGAAGCATCTGTGCGAACAAAGTTGTGGGCATCTAGTTTAAAACAACGCTGGTTTTAATAAACGTTACACAATCTTAAAAGCCATTGTTTGGGAGCCACGAAAATCTTAATTCTGATTAAAACGGAAATCGCGGTTTGTACAGGATTCTCGTTATGCAAGAAGATTTTCTTTAGGTACATCAGACACTTTTGAAGAAAATTCAAGTTTGATTTAATTGTGTTTAATAGTATTTATTTTAAGAGAAACAAAAAATAGAAAAAAATCTCTTTCTCTATTAATACTATCATATTATGGGTAGGTACTCGGAAACAACTCCGTCTCTTCAATTTTCTTGATTTTCATAATAAGCAACATAATATTATACTTCTAAACCACCGATATTATAAATTACAAAGGAATAAGCTAGCTGATGGCACTACTTATATAAATTGCGAAAATAAAATAAATTAATTAAAAATCAAAAAACCCGACTGCAAAAAATGTTAACTAAAAAGAACGAAACAAGACCTAATTCTGCCAGAGGCATCGAATGAGAAAATTCAGCCTATGTTCAGCAAAAATAATGTCGAATTCCAATGGTAAAAGAATTTTTCAAATCAGTCCAGTAGTTTCGGAGCCAAACAAACAAAAAATCAAATCTTTCCTCTATAATATTAGTGTAGATTTATTGTTCTATTTAATATTAAAACTGCAAGTTATATACATAATATTTAGAATCAGTGTTTAAAATCCTTTATTTTGATACCCCACTCGATATGCTTGGTAGAATTTTTATTTTTTTTACCTCACAATATGGCGTCAAACATCTGCCATTTTGGTTTTTTTCTCATCATTTTATCATCTAAAAACACTTGGGTCATTAAGACAAATCAAACGATACCTCAAATGTGAAAATCCGTTTAGCGGTTCTGAAGATACAAGGTAAGGAAGAATATTACAAACATACAAGATACGCGCTAAACACATAACCCTCCCGGCCGCGGCAGTCGGGTAAAAACCTCTTTGTAATTAATTACTAACCTCTAAAAGTCACAACGGAACCAGATTCAATTTGATATAAAATATCACCAATTACGACCCAAAAATAACCGTGAGTTTAAAAATGTTTTTTTGTAATTTGAAACATGTATTTTCAAGTTGTGAAATCTGTTTTTGTATTGTTTTGGAAGCTACGGCACGTTGCGAAAATTTTAATTGCTATGTAGACTTGTTTCGATTTTAATAAAATATCAAAAATGTTTTTAGTTTATCAACGTTGTTTTTCGTAGCATTTTTGTTTATTTCAAAAGGTTTTTTTTTAAAGTTAAAATACTGTATAGATAGATGTCCTGCTAAATTTTTTTAAAGAAAAAAAAATGACGAATGAAATAAATTTATTTTAACTAAAATCAACTATTCACAGAGCAGACGCACCATGTGATGGCATTTTTTTATTAAGTATTGCAGAGTGTATCTCCATTCTCCTTTATTTAAAAAGGCATGCAAGATCGGATCAATATCATAGCCTCACAGAAAACTGACGTGATGTTGTCTACCACCACTTAAGTGCCAGTGGCACTTAAGTGGTGGTAGACAACACCGGTCCTGAATACTCAACATTTTGCGTCAATTTTTCTGAAAATCCCAACAATCTTATGCCATTCGGCTGCCTAATAAATTCGTCACGTCAGTTTTCTGTGAGGCTATGATATTGATCCGATCTGGCTTTTTAAGTATAGGACAATGGAGATACACTCTGCGATACTTAATTAAAAAAAGCTATATTTCTATCAACATAAAAATAATGATATCGTAACCTTTTAAACGGAACGCACCACGATCACATTAAAATGCTTTATATTTTTATAGTTGTAAAATATTTTATGACACTCTGAACTAAAGGTGATGTTATATCTGGGTCAGCTATAACGTCATATATAATGAAGATGAAAGTCTGTTGATGAACATTGGAACCAAACTCACGTTACAAAAAATATATTCCCGTAACTCCGTTCGCGCAAAAATTGGTTTTGATGGAAACATCGTACATTCCGGAATGAATCTATCATATATTTTCATTTTTCAAGACTTGAAATATCTACGATTGACATACACACTTTCTCATTAAGTATAATAATATAGTCAGTATGAATATTAATTGGCCTAGGCATAATTCTAACATAATTTCAACGATACACAAGTATTTCTAATAAGTGTTAATAAAAATGATTTGAAATGCCTGGCAGGCATCGGCAGCGCAATTTCATATCTTGCGACAGCATTGCAGCAGGTGAAAATCATGTAATATCTACTGTCACTGTTGAATTGCTGTCGCAAGACGCAACAATGACTCTGCCAAAATTCTCGCGCTGATGCCACCTCGTCGCGGGAAATTCTTGGTTTTTGCTCATTGTAATGTAAATGAGCTTTAAACCAATAAAGCTTACAATTTGTCCGAATGTCGTTAGAAAATGTAATACCGCCAAATTGTGAAATTAATTAACCAAAAGTCGACCGAAATTAATTATCTGTGGCGAAACCTTTTAATGGGTTTTTAGAGCCTTCGCGTTTTTATAATTAGAGATTTTTGGGTAATGGAAATTCGGGTAAATTAAGCAATTTACATTTTTAGAAATAATTTGATAGATGATATTATAAGCGTGTCGAGGAAATAAATAATGTAAAAACTAAGCTGATTGACTGGTATATAAGAACTGGTAGATCAAAGCAAAAGCGAAGAGCTCTAAACGTAATTATTTATTCCACGTGTTTTTTTTTTTTGGATTTTGCCTGACTTAAAGCTAACACGTGGTTGAGATCTTTTATAAACATGCCACATTACTATTTATTTACTGGGGATGCTTCACACCACTTCTGACTGGCGGCTGGCCCCATACTGAGTTCTCGAAGAACTTATGATAAGGGTATTAGACAAAGGAAAAATTATATAAAAGATTTTATCTCATGAAACTATTAATAAATACATGACATTAAAAAAAATATACTGTCAGCGAGATTCGAACCCGCAACTTTTAGCTTGAGCGCTAACCAATTATTGGGCCATTAAAATCATCAAATTAACATATAATAATCAACGTAAGTAATTATAACAAATCATGAATTTAAGTAAAGAAAGCTAATGATGATTAATTAAATATCAAAATATTTAACTAAAACATTGATGATGATTCTAAAAATTTCCAAGACGAGTGATAACACTGTTCACGTGAACAAAGGCTACGTAGATAATGACGTCACAAAGTTGACGCCTACGCGTGACGTAGCCGCTACGCCGTAGCACTGCTACGACACTTTGTTAGGTGCCGTGTACACAAACGTAATGGCGTTTACACGTATTAAGTAGTAACTAAATTCTAATTGTCATCTAGTTTAGTACTTACTACATTTTAACTTGCTACTTGCTATTAAATTTTGTGTTTACGTGCAATTAACAATTTAAAATTAAGTAAAAATTTAGTTAACTACTTATCAATTTAATACGTGTAAATCAGCCATTAATCGTTTTATGTTTCAAAAATAATGTTAGGGAACTTTATTAATGGTTTTAAGAGGTAATTGAGAGAAATTTTAAAATAGAAATAAATATATAAATTATTGTAAAACTCCATAATCAAAAGTTGATCCCTTTTTTATTATTTAAAAAGTAAATGTGAGGGACAGTGGGTAGATGTTACATTTCTTTGGAATAAAATACAAATCAGATTTTAGTAAAAAAAATATTTTTGTGTGACGTACAAGACGTCTTTGTTTTTCGTTTACACCTATTATGGTTATGCTTCATTCTATCCTGGAAAATTACCTATTTTGAGTATTTTCCTTTATGGGCAAAAGAAATATTATTATAAAGATAGTTAAAAATTCAACTACTCTATTTATTTGAAAGGATTGTATAACTTAAAATATTCCTCCCATCATCATATTATTAATTAAATGGACACTGGACAGACATAAAAATATTATTTGAACATACTCGTAAAAATAAATAAAAGTGTATAAAATAAATTAGAATTTCATTAACTGAGTTGTTATACTAAAAATACCTTTTACTACTTTATTATTCAGCTATATGTGTTGGTAAAAGGACATACAAAATATAATATATTTTGTATTTGAATGACTCTGCTAATGTATGTAGATTGAAGAGATATTTTTATTCCGTTTTATTATTCAATGTTAGATTAGAACAAAATAAAAATAAAGAGTGATTATAATAGAAGCAAAATAAATAGTTAAGCTGATTTTCTTTTTCCTACACTGCCCTTTTATAACAATGATAACTATAATACAATGTTTTTTTTATTTTTTTTATTTTCACTTTCCTTTTTTGCGGTTAGAAACATAGCATAGCATACATTTATTACCCAATACTAAAATAAATTACTTATAACATATTTTATTTCCAAATTGATAAGAAAATAACAAGTTCGGAACTGTCAATAATTATGAAATTTGCAAAATGCAATATTGCAATTGTTTAGAAAAAAATATATTCGTTAAAAATAATTCTTTATAAAAGTTGCACATATCAAGTGTGTAGTCTTCCTTACTTGTAAGAGTTTATAATGTCATTGGACACGACACTTTTAAGCTCGGAGCCGGCGTGTCACAGCGGTTACGTCATAATAATATTATGAGTTGTGACGTCATACTCATCAAGCAGTAGACTATGAAATGGCACTTTAATTTAAGGGAGGTACGGTTGAAGATAGATTCGATTTATAACGGAAAGAATCGCAATATTTATATATTATTTATAATATATTATATTCCGAGAAGTTGATTCTTAGGCATATAGCAAACCTACATAATTTGGTCTCGACTCTTGTTACGTCAAATCCAGCCGACAGATTACGACGATATTGAATTGATATATCCCGAATGACGTAGGTCCGTCAATTGCCTATCCGCGTATTTTCGGCCGAGGGTCTAAACACACGAGGCCGAAAATACGAGGCCGAAGTTCGGCATGACTGTGCTACGCATACAATATAACGCGACGTAATTTCGGCATGGTATGTCATTAGTAATTTAAAATACATTGCAGGCGTAATCATGCCGAACATCAGCCGCGTTTTTTCGACCTAGTGTGTTTAAACTTTAGACACTAAAGATTGATTGGTTTTAAAAGCGTTTTACTAACGTCAGGTCCATAGAACGTGAAGTGTTGCGAGGTGCGGTCTCACCTTATGAGAGCGCCTTTTTTAAATAAGGGGGCAAACGATCAAACGGGTCACCTGATGGAAAGCACCTACCGTCGCCGGCTTTTAAATAAATCGTTAATATTAAGTATAAAATTTAATCAGACAAAGGCTGTCACGGCGAGCGATAGCGTCAGTCCCCGACCCAGATCATACTGGAACCCGTCATCATCATCATCCTGGTTACCCAATCCAGTTAAATAATCCTTACTAATACTAGCTAAAAGCCGAGCATTGTGAGGGTTCGCGTCGTTTTTCTGCGTGGTAATAATCTTTAAGACAGTTTTTTTTAATATTTTAATTGTAACCAAACCTTTACTGCCTGAATAACACATATACATAATCTTATATATAAAATTCTCGTGTCACAATGTTAGTTATCGTACTCACCCGAAACGGCTTTACTGATTTTTACCAAATTTTATATGCATATTCAGTAGGTCTGAGAATCGGCTACCGGCTACTTTTTATATTGATAAGTGCATTTGTTGAATAAATAATAGTAAATTACTACAACCTGAGACTGACGGCGACCATTGTTTGTGCAACGGGATAGCGATGGACGTTGCCATGGTGACACACTTATTAAGTCACTTCAATAAAATAATATAGGCGAAATTCTATAGATGGCAAAGCAACGTTTACCGGGACAGGTACTATTATAAATAAAAATTACTTTGTTAAAGCACAAATATTGATTTGTGCTATGTGAAAAATATCACGCCTATTGAGGCGTGATATTTTTTCCGTAAAGTGTACCACAAAAGTGCTCAGGTTGTGGGATATTAAATATGTATTAAAAGTGTGTCTATCTGTTACCACTTCACAATAAGACTTAAATTAAGACTTAGCTTAACCGATTCAGCTGAAACTTGGTATGCTGATACTCTGAGGGACGGGACGGAAAAGCACATAGTATAGTATGTATCAAAAAAGTGCGGTTCCCGCGCGATAAACGAATATTGACGAAACGGAGTTGCGGGGGTCGTCTAGTGATATAACATAGCTATATTTCCTGCAACTTCCTTGCACTGAAATTGATAAACCGCATTCGAAACGTATTTTCAAACGACTATGTAAGGACATACAATGTTAATTAATATGGGTACACTGAGTTCCAGTCAACAAGTCGGACACATAAAACACACAAACAGTCCCAGAAAAGTCCTTGGGACTTGCAGTATATATGCATATTTAATATGACAAAACAACGGAATTTTACCGGATCAGCGAGTTGAATTTAAATAAACTTATTAATGAAAATCAAACATTAAGCGTCGAAACACAAATTAAATCATCAATCACAAATCGCCAATCAAAACTGGAATATTATTAATTCGTCTATCATTTCATCTCTAAATGGGGTAACCCCAGCTGGCGATTTTCCCCCGAAAGGGCAGGTGACGTAATAAATCATCATTAGAACTGTATTTACTTATCCAAATTGGCATACTATGTATTTCTATGAAAAGTGTCGCTAGATTCGTGTCGCTAGCTGCGGACGGTACATAGAAATACACTAGCTATTTGACCGAGCTTTGCTCGGTATTCGATAAAACATGAATAAAATGACATTTTCTAAAAACGATTCCTAGGTAGATCGATTTATCGCCCCCGAAACCCCCTATATACTAAATTTCATGAAAATAGTTGGAGCCGATTCCGAGATTCCAATTATATCTTATATATAAAATTCTAGTGTCACAATGTTTTATATGCATATTCAGTAGGTCTGGGAATCGGCTACTCGGTACTTTATATATTGATAAGTGCATTTATTGAATAAATAATAGTAAATTATTACAACCTGAGACTATCGGCGACCATTGTTTGTGCGACGGGATGGCGATCGACGTTGCCATGGCGACATACTTATTTAGTCACTTCAATAAAATAATATGGGCGAAATACTTTATATAATGGCAAAGCAACGTTTGCCGGGACAGCTAGTATTATATATATTTTATATATATACAAGAATTGCTCTTTCAAAGATATAAGATAAGATAATAAGATAGAAACTAGTAGTTCCACTGCGACACGTAGTCTGCAGTTGCTTCATGTCGCCCGCTGCTAACCAGCACCTTATAGTCATAACTCATAAGAATATTATGCTGTCGTCAGAAGATTTTGTGGTTGCTTAGTTCTAGAATGACATTTAAATTCGGTCTAGTTCTGTTTATAAGGTCAATCCAGAATACTGGAAGGTACGTAGTTTATTTCAAATTAAAAACACATTAAAGGACTAGTTACTAAAGAGGTTGAAAGAGAATTATGTAAATAGGCCACTTACAGCTGTTTAAATCTCCATTAGTAGATTAGGACTAAACAGAGGCTGATAGTAGCTTCAACAAGTAACATACCTATAATATAACCTATCCATACCTACTAATATTATAAATGCGAAAGTGTGTCTGTCGGTCAATCTGTTTTTCGGTTTGTCTGTCTGCCAAATCTTGTGTAAGTAAAATGTGCAATGATATTCTATTATCATTGATAATGTGTTTATATTATCACATTATTAATGTAAAGTATATTATGTATATAATGAGTGCGTATTCACGCAGAAACGATTGAACGAATTTTGATGCTACAATATAAGCTTTTTACTCTAATTTTTCCGAAGGACTCTATATCAAACTATTAACCCATCAATCCCCAAATAACAATTGAAAACCTATTGTGTCTGCCCTACCCACGATGGAGGTGCTACATAAATGTTCTAAGTTACTTCTACGTAGTTTTTACGTAATATAAACGTAGAGCGCAACAATTAACGGCTCCTGCGCGCGACAAAATAATGAGTGAAGTTGCAAACTAACGAACACTTTATTGTTGGCTGATGCTCTTCCCGGAAAAGCCGCGTGAATATTGAAACGTACAATGAATATTCAAAACCGGCCAAGCGTGAGTAGATGTCATGACGGGTATTCAATATAGCTGAAAACTTTGAAAGCATGGAGGCCTCCCTCAAAATGGAAATAGTTTAAATATTATAGTGTAAAGAAAATCAAGATTTTTTTAAGTTAGTCCGAGCAATTTTGTTTATAAATATTGTACTCAGTAAGTCGATTGTAATAAAAGTGAATTAAAATGTAGTCAAAATATACTTTATTTGGTTTTTGTAGAAAAAACTTCTTTGATGACGTAGTAGTAAACGTAGTAAAAGCTGATAATCACGTGTAAATTCACGTAAACTGGTCAAAATTCCTAAAATGGAGGGAACAGTAGACGTGCCGCCAGCACGGGGTAGGAGAGGAAGTAAAAAATAATCGGTCGAGTGCGAGTCGGACTCGCGCACGGAGGGTTCCGTACCGTCATAGAGCAAAAAATAAGCCAAAAACTAGCCACCCTTAAATTTTTACTTCACCTTAACATTATTATTAATTAATATTATTGAAGTAGATATAATATTATAATTGATGCTTTGGTCGTGGATTCTTGGAAATCTGTTGTTATTCTACTGTTGTTGCGGTCGTCAGTGTCTTTATGGGGGTTGATAGGTTTAATGCCTTTGTGGAAATATCAAGTGCCTACTGCCTACCTGTTGCCATTATTGATATCGGGCAAAAAAGGCGAAAAAATTCACGTTTATTGTATGGGAGCCCCCCTTAAAATATATTAATTTAATTTAATTTGTAGCATTTGTTGTTATAGCGGCAACATATATACACAATCTGTGAAACACATTGTCACTATTGTGTATACAAATACAGACAATTTGTGTGTATACAGAGTGTAACAAAAGTAAGTGATAATACTATAGTGTGTGTATGGGGCACTATAATAAAGTTTATAGAGTTCGGTGTGAAAAGAGCAGTGTTGAATGAGTATTATTGTTCATATTTGTAAATTAAAAAAAAGACGTGTAGAGTGTCGGCAGAAGTGAAAACTTGATTATTAACTTTGTGCATTTTTTTTAACCCATTTTTTATGAAAATCGATTTTTAAAAATCGATTTTTTTTATTAATCGAAACCCTTACAATCAATTCGAGTTCGAGATCGAGTTCGAGTTCGACACAAAACACTACTCTTCAACCGTCTTACGGTTTTTCCAAGGTTTTTCGATCAGCACGTGAATCTGACGCGAGTTTCACAGTTTTTACCCATCCCACAAAAGTGCTCAACGCCGCTAAAGAAGTTTTCACTTCAAAAAAATTGCTCGTTCAGCATTGAATAATGAACTCTGTATAAGGGGCACACATACACACACACAACCTAAAGTATTATCACTTAGTTTTGTTGCACCCTGTATATTGTACAGTTTTGTCTATAGACAAATTGCCTCTTATCTATGCGTGTTAACGAACCCACAACAAAGTATCAATACGACCATAACGATTTGCATTAAACTTTACGACGTAGTCAATATGGATGAGCCAATGTACAAATATTTTACGCAGGGCTGGCACAAATTGTATTTTAATTTTTAATTTAACCTAGATGACCCTGTAGTTGTCCCTGCAAGTAAATCCGTTAAAAACTATCCTAGATGCCTTTTCCCGGGACTCAAAGTTCACTCTTCATGCCAAATTTCAACAAAATCGGTTCAACGGTTTGGGTGTGAAGTGGTAACAGACAGACAGAGAGATAGACAGACAGACACACTTTCGCATTTATAATATTAGTATGGATTAGCATGGAAGAATGGATGGCTACCGCTGTATCAGAATAATCAGCAAGTAAATCCGAGCCTCCTTATTAACAAATCTTTAAGGAAAAAGACAAAATAATTCAAGTGATAAAATTCTTCAAACCGCCTATTTTATCGCCTTAAAAGAGTTTCGATGTAATTCCATTCCTATCGTTCATAAAATATTAAAATAAAGATGTAACTATAGGTATTGATAAGAAATATTTATACAGTGAGGTCAGGATTAGCATATCAAAGGTTATTGGGATCTTTTTTGGGAATATTTTTGGAATAATTCTTGAGGAAGGTAGTTTGGGAATATTTTTAGAACAATTCCTCTACTTTGTACTTATAAACTATTTTACGTCCTAAAACAATATTTTAAGATGCATTGCAAGAGGAATTCTATGAGAATAGACAGCTAAATTATTATAAAATAACTAGCTGTCCCGGTAAACTTCGTGTCACTTTAAAACCTTCCCTAGACTTATACGAATATTTTAAGACTAAAATCAGTCCAATCCGTTCAGCCGTTTTCGAGTTTTAGCCCGACTAACACATTTGAAAATCCATTTTTATATATATAGATGTACTAGAAATTAATTCCAAGACATTTGAGGGACCTCCTTCATTTGGTCGGTTTATGTCAATTCAATCGTGATCTGACGGCTAGGTTTGACGTAATGCGACCAAATTATGTAGGTCCGCCAACTGCCTAGGAATCAACTTCTCTGAATATACAATTCTACTTCTAAAAGGAATTTCAGATCTCTACAAGTATTAAATTAACGAAAATATCTAAATCATATTTTTGTAAAAAAAAAAAACCTTAAAATAAATAAAGATGAAAAAATCTAAGAAGTGGCAACCCTATTGAAAAGCTTAGGCGGAGTAAACTATGTTGTACAAGCACTTACAGGGGTTACAAGTGTAATTCCAATATTTGAATATATAAAGTGGAATTACTAAGCTATATTAACTGACAGGCTTCGTAGCCACGAGCCTGTTAGGTCGTATGTCCACTGCCGTCACCGGCACGTCATCGATAACAATTCAAATAAAATGCTAGAGATAAACTACGATAACATGGCGCGCCCCTCCAAAACGTTTGAAGTTCGTTGTCAAAACGTTTGAAGTTCGTTGTCAAAACGTTTAAAGTGCGTTGTCTTGCGCGGTCGGCTAGTTATGATTAGTTGACCAACAAATAAAATAATAAGTGACATTAAGTGAAATATTACGAGTACTGGTTGATTGGTTGAATAATTACTAAATACAAACTCTTTCATAAGGATGTGACTACACAAATTGAAACAGTAATTTGGAGGGGTGCGCCATGTTATCGTAGTTTATCTCTACTTATTACCAGCCCTAGGGGGTTAGCTAGGGGGTCTTTTGTTTATCGCTTCGTTATAGAATCACCGATCAAAATTTATGAATTGACATAAGACGAGTCGAACGTCAACGTCATATTAACGAACGCTTATGTCAATTCCATGCATTTTGATAGACGATTCTGTAACGAAACGATAACTAAAAAGTCTTGGCTCAATGGCCTGGATTTATAAATAGGCTGTACAGGCCGCGGCCTAATGGCGGGCGTCCTAGGGTAAGTACAAAATCTCCCGCTCAGATTTCGTGCATAGGGCGGCAGAAATAAAATGGCCTACACTCATAAAAAATATAAATCTGACACTGCTAATATGACCTAGGTCTTAGAGCCTAGGCTATAGATTTCATTTTGCTCTACACGACTACAAAGCAGCGCTAGACCGATATCGATAGAAAATGAATTTTATTTGGAACTAGCTGACCCGGCAAATGTTGTTTTGCTATATAAATTATTTCTAGTATCAATATAAAAAGAAGTTAAAAACCTATTCTCAGGCCTAACGAACATACATACAATATCATTAACCCACTAAGCCCTATACGAGCACCGGTGATCGCGACAACAATTATAGAATACAATAGCATTTCCGAGAATCCCCGATCAAAGGATTAAAATCGGTTGAGCCGTTTTGGAGGACACAAAAACGCACAAACACTGTGACACGAGAATTTTATTATATTAGATTTTGTGACTTCCTGGTGACGGCGGCTGTGGACAAACGTCTTTAGGGTCAGTTTACTGTTCAGTTCAGAATTAAACTCTATTTACTTTGCAAGAAGATATACTATTGTACAATACACGTTACGAAAAACTACGCATCATTGTTAGGGTTCCGTACCCAAAGGGTAAAAACGGGACCCTATTACTAAGACTTCGTTGTCTGTCCGTCTGTCCGTCTGTCTGTCTGTCACCAGGCTGTAACTCGAGGACGGTAATAGCTAGAGAGTTGAAATTTTCACAGATTGTGTATATCTGTTGCCGCTATAACAACAAATACTAAAAACAAAATAAAATTAATATTTAAGGGGGGCTCCCATACAACGAACGTGATTTTTTTGGCCTTTTTTACTCTATATCAATAATGGCAACAGGTAGGTACTTGACTTTTTCACAAAATTCTTAGTTATGTGTGTACTTCAATATTTAATAATAATATTAAAATAAAATAAAAAATTAAGGGGGGCTCCCATACAAAAAACACAATTTTTGGCCTAATTTTGCTCTATAGCGGTACGGAACCCTTCGTGCGCGAGTCCGACTCGCACTTGGCCGATTATTTATATTATTATTCTGATGCTTGACCCGTCAATAATTTGAGTAGCCGTTAATATTTAAACTATGTCCAGGATTTCAAAGAATTAATAATATGACATGCAAACATTTAGGAAAAATCTACGAAAAATAAAAACTAGGAAAAATGTATTTTTGCTACTTCTTTGATATTTCCTTGCACTGAGGGTGTTTGAAATTCAATTTGCCACCAGTTGCCGCTATGTAGCCTTAGGGTCTATCGTTTCAAATAGGCATATTATAGTGACACGTGACAGCTGTATCGTGACACATGGCTGCTATATCGTGACACACGTTACACAGCGGCAAGTGGTGGCAGATAGATTTTCGAACACCCTCATTAATTATGACACCTTATAAGTCATTGGCATAAAAATAGATATTTATTCCTCCAATTATTTGGTAGTACCCACCTGCGGATATTTAAAAAGTAGATAATTAAAATGACTTACATCTCTACAGTTTAACTTCTTCTAGGAACTTGCAATTTACATACCTGAAACAATAAAACTGAATTTCAATAAAAATCGCTCTGAAATACAATACTATTTTTTTGTTATTCAGTGGATACTGAATTAGTACCTTGTGTCCTTGGAAAGGACATAGTGTCTTGTATCGTATAATTAAAAAAAAATAGTAATTAAAAATAATATTAAAATAAAAATTTAACGGGGGCTCCCATACAAAAAACACAAATTTTATCCTATTTTTGCTCTTTATCGGTACGGAACCCTTCGTGCGTGAGCCCGACTCGCACTTGACCGATTATTGATCTAAAAATAACAGCATCCACAAAAGAAACCACCGTTCACCATCCACCGTCACGAAAAATGTTATAAACAAGATACAAAAACCGTTTAAAAGTCAATTAAATTTTTTATCAACTCTTCAAATCTCTCGGAAGCTATTATTGGGAATATTTTTCCCGGGTTTCGTGTTTGCTAAACTGGGGCTTAATTAAAATTCAAATCCCGAGCGACTTGATCACTTATTATTTTATGATTCAATCGGAAATTTTGGTTAAAAACGAAAGAAATGAATAGATTTAATTTTAATCATTTTTTAATTTTGTTTTGTTTTTTAAATGAGAATATTCAGTGGTAAAATTTGAAAAGATGTTGAAGTGAGATGAACCATCAAGATATATTGATTTATAGATTGCGGGCCTACATTATTTTGTCGGATTATTGTTGGCTGGACCCGACATAATACGACCAAATTACATAGTTTCTTATTATAGTATTAGTTTTTCGTTTAAGTTTTAACTTAAATTAACCATGAAAACTGAGTTTCGATTTGCATTTTTAATGTACTGACTATATACTACTCGGCCTGTACTGACCGTACAATATACGAAGATTATTCCGGAAAATTGGTAAACCACTTCAGCTATCCAGAACTGCACATCCGAAGACATGGGGAACAATAATACACGAATTCAAACTTAAATCAAACAGTGCGAGCGAGATCACCTATTTCTTTCTCCTTCCCACTTATCAAGCTACCACGAAGCCACGTTTTACATGCTCAAAGGTTTATCTTGCTCAGGCTCTGGAGTACTGACTACTGGGTGATGTTCAAAGAGATCGAAAAGCACTCAACCCAGACACACATCAACATTTGTATTATTTGGGCATTTGTGTACTAACCCACAATTTTTCTTATTGAATTATGAATGCAGTCATGTTCTAAATGATCTAAAGAACATGCTTTCATAACTCAGTACGTAATTTTTGTGTGAGATGGTTGAGATGATGGATGGAGACGCAAATGCTCAGCAGCGTTCATTTAACCCTTAAAAAAAGAGGGGTGTTATAAGTTTGACGTGTCTGTCTGTGTGTGTGTGTGTGTGTGTGTGTGTGTCGATCCGTGACATCCAAACGGGTGGGCCAATTTTGATCTTATTTTCTTTCTTAACAAGCTGACATTATTGATTATCGAGAGTGTTATTAGCCAAAGTTCAAAGTTCGTTCGTAAGATAAAAATCGGCCAAAAAAGTGGTTGTAGCGTACGGTCAGACAGACAGACATGAAGAATCTATAAGGGTTCCCTTTTTTGCTATTTGGAGAACCCCAAAAATTACTAGATATATGCACAGATTGCTAAAGCTATAGCTCCTGTTTATGTTAGTTTTTATATGCAACAATATTTTATATACAACAGTTAAAATATTGCCTTATGTTAGAAAAAAAAGATATGTGTCAATGTCAATTTCTTATGTCAAAGCTCTAATGTCATTGGTTTTCACATCTGCTTTTTGAGGTTATGTTTTAGAAAGAGTTGTGATTCGATTTACAGTAATTTCTTTTGTGTAAAAGTGCTCTTCCGTAATAATAAAACAGTGTATTACAGAGTGCAAGTGTTTTAAATGATAAATCAACCAGCTCCTTTTGATTTCGTCTTAATCAGTCTTATTACTAGTCGTTTAATATATTCAAAACCTAAAACAATCAAACAGAATTAATACCTTTACTAATATTAAGGGGCTGAAAGCGGGCTGACCCACAGGCAAAAGCTTGTACGTTTCAAAGAAGATTTGAATGGTAATTTAAACATTCAGGACCTGCATCTCATTTCCATACAAACTCCTTTCTAATATCATCTTCAAAGATCAAAGGACTAAAGAGTTTCTTAGTTAGTAAAGACTTTCTTAGTAGTAAATTAGAAATATTCCGCCTTGTATCATGTTATTGCATTTGTAGGAGTTTAAAAGAGCTCAAATTAAAATTCCTTTTATTATTTTAGCTTATGTTACGTAGGGGTGACGCCGCGTTAAAGTAAAAAACCGTGTTGGATATGTTTTAGATTGCTTGTTTTCTATGGGAGGCCGGCCCGGCTTCTCATAGAAAACAGGCAATGGAACAGCTAAAAATGGAAAGGGCGTAGCGACAAAATGGTTTTTGTTGCGTAATTTAAAAACCATAAAATATACATTTCAAATTATAAGCTATGAGCAAATTAAAGTTTAGGCTTGAACCAATCTATGTACAAATTTTGGAAGCTTAAATCTTGGATTTGGAAGAGGAGAGTTCCTCTGTTGGAAAAATAGGAATCCCTTTTTTACAGAGGTATTTTTGATTGATTATTCTGTGTTATAAAAGTTACAAAAGTTGACCAATCGTGTCATGCTATGGGTAATTCAAAGACAAATACATGATGAATACTGACAATGACTTTCTTAACTTTAGTCATTGCTGAGAAAAAACGATATCGCTACAGCCAAATTATCTAGGCCTCGCCTTAATATTTGATCCTTTGACAACTAACTAGGTTGGTGGTTAATCTTACTCAAAAGGTATAATATTAAATACTAGATGACCCGAATTCCGTACCATTTCCTCCTAATATAAACCTTTCCTGGATTTCCACGAACATTTCAAGACTAAAGTTAGACAAATTTCAGCTTTTCTCGAGTTTTAGTGAGACTAAAAGAAATTAAATTAATTTTCATTGATATGAAAGATTTCAGCCTTGTAAGCTTACTTTTATTTGTTACTAGCGACCCGCCCCGGCGTCGCACGGGTATAAAATATATAGCCACTGAAAAAATTATTGAAATCGATAGCCTATGATCCTTCACGTGGTCTACTTCTTATCTGTGCCAAATAAGATAAAAATTGCTTAAGTAGTAGTTCGCGAGATAAGCCCTTTCAAAAAAATTCCCCCGTTTTTTTCACTTTCTGCTATAAGTCTTAGCGTGATAAAATATAAGCTATATATAGCCTTCCTCAATAAATGGGCTATCTAACACTTAAAGATTTTTTCAAATCGGACCAGTAGTTCCTGAGATTAGCGCGTTCAAGTTAGCTCTTTCAAATAATTTTCCCCGTTTTTTCCACATTTTCCTCTATTTCTTTGCTCCTATTAGTCTTAGCGTGATAAAATATAGCCTATAACCTTCCTCGATAAATAGGCTATCTAACACTGAAAGAATCATCAAAATCCGTTGCGTAGTTTTAAAGATTAAAGGGAACAAAGGGACATGAGGGAAAAAAATGTTTAATAATATAAAAATAACTAATCTGAAAAAATGTAACATACAATCAAATTAAGTAATCTCCTCCATTGGTGTTGGTTAAAAACGACGTTAGACTTGTATCAATAGTTAAAATATTTTTTAAACTAATAAAGGTAAGTTTTTTACTACATGTTTTACTTTAATTAAATAGGAAATGCAAAGAATTAAATATAACGTAAGAAGCAACAGTCTACTGCAAATGTCGACTCTTTACCGAGGTACAGTCAAAGTAAAGTCAAAGCAAAGGCAAACGCTAGGAGCTCGTGGTTTCGTTTGGAGAATATTCAATTAGCAGTGGCATTTCTACTTGAGGACATAATAAAGCAGCTACACTATTTCGAGTATTCTAATATGGCGGTCATACTGTAGGTTTCTGAAGATAGTGACATTAGTGTAATACCGAAACGAGACGGGATGAAGCGCAATGACAATGATTGTTGACTGTTTTTAGGGTTCCGTACCCAAATGGTAGAAACGGAACCCTATTAGTGAGACTTCGATGTCTGTCCGTCTCTCTGCAGGCTGTAACGCAAGAACGGTAATAGCTAGGCTAGAGGGTTGAAATTTTCACACATTATGTATTTCCGTTGCCGCTATAACAACAAATACTAAATAAATAATATTTAAGGGGGGCTCCCGTACAACAAACGTGATTTTTTTAACATTTTTTGCTCGGTATCAATGATGACAGCAGGTAGCCATCTGAAATGTTCACAAAATGCTTAATTTTAATTATACTTTAATAATTCATAATAACATTTAAATAAAATTAAAAATAAAGGGGGGCTCCCGTACAAAAAATACATGTTTTTCTTATTTTTCTATTTCGTGGTACGGAACCCTTCGTGCGCGAGTCCAATTCGCACTTGGAAGATTTTTTTTGTTAGCTCCGAGACTGAAATGTGAATCAAGTGTTAATTTTCCGCACTACATGGTCTTGCAGAAAACTGGCGTGAACAACGATTTTGTCTCGCCGAGTGTGGTAACCGATTGGGTGGAACCGCTGATTTGGAGATATTTCCTCTCTTACGCCGCGCTGGCGGTCTATAATTGTTTCATCTTACGAATTTTTAATCAGGTCACGCATCAGGTGACGCAAGTTTAACATTTTTTCAAGTCCCAAAAAGTGCACAACCGCTAAATAAGTTTTCACTTCGAAAGACTTGGCTATTAGTCACACTATTAACAGCAAAGCTATTTGCATTTCAATATATTTCATGATAGCCAATATATTGGCTATTTAACAAAGAGCTGAAACACAATGGATAATATAACATATAAATCACAAATATGTAGATTTGACTCATCATTGCCGCTTCACTCGATTGTCGCCGATTTAATTACTGGCAACAATAGTACACCCTAGGGAATGGCAGTTTGTGAATATAACATTATGAGTAATCTTTTCGTGACTAATTTATATTTTAATTTTCGTTTGAAGCTAGAAAGTATATTTTAGTAAAAACGTGTTAAAAACATGTCTAGTCGAGGTCAACTAGTAATATTTTTAGCAAACGTTGTTTTGATGTATTACGAATTTATAATTATTTCGGGTATGAATAATTACTGTTGGCCGATTCTAAGACTTTTCCGATAGGCACAAAAACTCCATCAAAATCGTTCCAGCCGTTTCCAAGGAGTTTGACAAGAAACTTTTCTGGTTTAGTGCCAACCCACACGTACCACAACCACACGACAACCGTATATCGTATACCGGGGTATATTCGTATTGTAAATAAACTGGACCATTCACAAGTATCACATTTTGCTATTGTTGTCTACTACTTGTCAGATACCAACCACATCCAACCACAACGTTGCGTCGATGCAACGACAGTGCGCGCACACCGCCCGCGCTCTTCCCCCCTCCGATTCATTGACTCGTCCGTAACCACATCGTAACCACATCGCAACCACTGGCGACAACGCAACCACGTCGGCATTTTGTCGGTACCACAACGCAACCACAAAAAGCTGCAGCGACACAATTCACACGTAACCACTGCTCGACGATATTTTGTCGTTGCGATGTCGTGTGGTTGTGGTACGTGTGGGGTCGGAAGTCCTACCTCAGTACTGAAAGCAATAAGTTCCTCGGCTCCTCGTTTTCAATATTTTAGAGATAACAAGCACACACACTCCAAGATTACGACCGACGACCTCTGTGGCTCAGTGGTGAGCGCGTTGGTAGCTCAAGCCGGGGGTCGCGGGTTCGAATCCCGCCGATGGAACAAAAATATTTCAAAGTTCCTGGGTCATGGATGTGTATTAAATATTATGTGTATCAATAAAAATCTTAAATTATATGTATAATATAAAAGTATTAAATATTATTTCCGTTTTCTGGTACACGTAACACAAGTCCTTCAGGTACTTACCACGGGGCCAGACTGACGTGGTGTGAAGCGTCCATAGATATTATTATTATTACTAGATGACGCCCGCAACCCCGTTGCGCTAAAACTCGTATATCGCGCGGGAACCGTACATTTTTCCGGGACAAAAAGTATCCTATGTCCTTTCTCGGGACTCAAAGTATCTCCATGCCAATTTCAGCAAAATCGGTTCAGCGGTTTGAGCGTGAAGAGGTAACAGACCGACAGACAGACAGACAGACGGATAGACAGACAGACACACTTTCGCATTTATAATATTAGTATGGATTTGATTAGGTATTAGGGCTGGTTTACACGTATTAAGTAGATAAGTAATTAACTAAATTTTAACTTAATTTTAAGTTGTTAATCGCGTGTAAACACAAAATTTAGTAGCAAGTAGCAAGTTAAAATTTAGTAAGTCCTAAGCTAGATGACAATTAGAATTTTACTACTTATCTACTTAATACGTGTAAACCAGCCATTAAGATATATATTTTTTGTTAAAGTTAATATAGTAACAACGAAAAAATTACTTTAACAAAATAACAATATTGTGTTAACAAGGCCGAAAGCGTACGGTTTCTCCGATGTCAAGAAAAAGCAATTAAGCATAGACAAAACCAATTAGGCGGGAATACTCCCAAGGCAAGTGACGTCACATACGTCGTGATTTGTTATTAGAGCACGTCATTTTGTCTTATCCAAGATGGCGTTTTGGGTCCTCTTGGTTATTGCTATAAATCTTTATATTTCACACGTACTAATAACAGATATGTCTGTCTGTAAGTTACCTCTACAACCTTTCAACGCCTCCGTGGTCCAGTGGTTTAGCTTTAGAGCTGTGCTCTTGACTCGGATATCGTGGGTTCGATCCCGCGTTGGAAATATGTTATTTCCAAGTTTGGTTAGGACAATGCACGCTGATCGCCTGATTGTCTGACAAGCAAGATGATACATGCGTCGGATGGGCATGTCAAAAGTCGGTCTTGCGCCTGATCTCTCGCCGGTCGTGTTGGTCTTCCGCCCTACTGGGCTATGAGAGTAAAGGAATAGAGAGTGCTCTTGTGTACTGCGCACACGCTAGGGCACTATAAAATTACTCCTGCGTAACTGGCCAGGTTTTAATGAAACCAGCCACCATCACCGAAACCGGTGTGGGGAGTTATTATTATCTATAAGCTTTAACCATGATGACTGATCCATGACGAAAAAAGGGGTCTGTCTGTCTGTCTGTCTGTTTATGTTTTGGTCCGTGGCATCGTAGCATCTAAACAGGTGGACAATTTTTTAAAGCTGACTGAGTATTGATACTTTGAGTCCCGGGGAAATAATAGGATAGTTTCTACTCAACAAATTGCAGACTATATCTAATAGAGAATTAGGTAAAAGCTAGTAAAATATATCTAATGTCGATTAGATTCATCAATGCATTACAGTGTAAACATTGTCACTGGCCACTGGCACGATACTGTCACGTTACTGGTCCGTTACTGGCACGTCTGTCCGCATTTACCCAGAGGTCGATGCTCCCCGACCTCGGCTAGGTGGCTATTTCATTCCGTTTTATGATCATAGGCGGCATAGTTCATTACGATGATAGTTTATCAGTACTATACATGAGTATTTTGTAGCTAACGAAAGTAGAATAATTTTACGCTCTTTCTTTGTCACGACTCGCTTCGCGTTAAGGTATATTTCCATTTACATAATATAACCTTTCTATACTATAATATAAAAGTTTCGTATAAATGCGCTAAGCCCTGGAACTGTACAACTTAAACATTTTCACTGTGGTCCATCATTTTCTTGGCCTTAAAGCCTTTATTACGGGAGGTCACAACATTTTTGGTAACGATATCCAAAATGACTTATTTTAGATTGAAAAGATAAAGAGCAACTCCCTGATGCCAAATATGTCGGTCTGCCTGCGTAAAGTTGCGTTATCTGTAATGGGCGCCTGAAAACCTAGTTATCATGACCAAAAAAAAATGATAAGGTAAATGGCTGAGTAAGTTATATTAGGTAAGTACTAGTTGTTCTCATATCGGTCGCCGATAACTATGAATTGCAACCAAATATTTGATCAGTTTTGGTGCCAATAAGCTAGTACGTACTAACAGTTTACAATTTGTAATTTTCAGCTATTTACCTGATCATTTTTTTTTTTTGGTCACAATATTAAGCCACGTTTGAACGCTCGTTGCTTCATAACGCAACCGAATATTTGATCAGTTTTTACGCTACTGATATGAGAACAACTAGTACTTACCTAATATAACTTACTCAGCCATTTACCTTATCATTTTTTTTTGGTCATGATAACTGGGTTTTCAGGCGCTCTATACAGAGAACGCAACTACTTTACGCAGGCAGACCGACATATTTGGCATCAGAGAGTTGCTCTTTATCTTGTCAATCTAAAATAAGTCATTTTGGATATCGTTACCAAAAATGTCGTGACCTCCTAATCTACTTTATATTTTAGTATTTGTTAGCACCCCTCATTTAAGAAACCTTGCAAACTTTTAAAGGTTTTCTTTTGCAGGGCTTTTTTACCTTTTTATCCTACTTCAGCACGTGTCTATGTGAAACACGGCCTGCAAATGACACTTTGTGTTTAGTGTGCTATAAAAATACGTTTTAATAGCGACACACTGATAGAGGAGGCCTGGGAGGGGGTGCTTGTTCTCCCCTTTACCGTAGACATAGAGAATGCACTGAGAATTTAGAAATTCTTAACTGTGTTGAAGCTGTTTTTATCTATACGTATAATGTTTACGATAAAAACCGGTCCAGTCGCAGTCCGCAGTTCACAGCTGACAAAATAATATTGTGATAACTGATAAGTTATTGTATTGGACGTAGATAACTATTGTTTTTTAAACTTAAAATAATATTTATGTCATTTTAGTTTGTATTGCACTTATTCTTATTATTAGTTGTTCTTCCCCGTGAAATATGTATTAACTAATTAATTAAAAGATTACTATAAGCATACTCTGTGTTACCAAGGATATAGTTTAAATATATTAGCGCGTGGTGAACTTTCTAAGGTGTACCAGACAAACGTTGCAGGTTTAAGGTGCATTCTCAAATAGATATAAGTTAAAATTGTACTGCTTAAATAAATAAATAAAAAAATAAAAACAAAGTCGGTTTTTAGGGTTCCGTATTTTTCCCTCATGTCCCTTTTTTCCCTTTTATCTTTAAAACTACGCAACAGATTTTGATGATTCTTTCAGTGTTAGATAGCCCATTTATCGAGGAAGGCTATAGGCTATATTTCATCACGCTAAGACTAATAGGAGCGAAGAAATAGAGGAAAATGTGAGAAAAAACGGGGAAAATTATTTGAAAGGGCTAACTTAAGAACGCGCTAATCTGAGGAACTACTGGTCCGATTTGAAAAATTATTTCAGTGTTAGAGCCCATTTATTGAGGAAGGCTATATTTTATCACGCTAAGACTAATAGGAGAATGTGAAAAAAACGGGGGAAATTATTTGAAAGGGCTTATCTCCCGAACTACTGGAGCAATTTTTATGTTATTTGGCACAGATAAGAAGTAGACCACGTGAAGGATCGTAAGCTATCGATTTTAATAATTTTTTCAGTGGCTATATACTTTATACCCGTGCGATGCCGGGGCGGGTCGCTAGTTTTATTGTAAAATAAGTTCTGCTAGAGTTCAATAATTTTCAAAAGCTAAATGATGGAAGATTAATAATTCACCTAACTACGCGTTTATTCTTTTCAGAATTTGTCGAAAATTGTAAAGTTTCTTTCGAGATGCTTTTGATTTCATACTTTTGGGTAATTATATGTAACGACCATGAAAACTTGCTGACTATTGCTTATTAAAGTGAAAAAGAGACAATAACATAGTACATTCGCTATCTTTTTTTTTCATTAATAAATGTATTGCTTAGTCCATCTTCTATATCTCTGGTCCTTTGTCCCCATACCGACGTTAACCAACTCAACGCTTACGGCTTGCGTTAAATAAAGTTTGCTCGGCTTTGCATAATACTGTTTGTACATTCTTATTTTGCACGATTAAATGAGAGTTAGCGGTCTGGAATATTATATATTTTATTTTATAAAATACTAGATGACGCTTGCAACCCCGTTTCGCCAAAATTCGCTCATCGCGTGGAAACCATGCTTATTTTTCCGGGATAAATACAATTTTATGTCCTTTCCCGGGACTCATCTCTATACTAAGTTTAAGCAAAATCAATTCAGCGGTTTGGGCGTGAAGAGGTTGAACAGACAGATAGAAAGAAAGACACTCTTTCGCATTTATAATATTAATATTATGGATGTTACCCTTACTAATAATTAAAGACGTGAGTGGAAGAATCGAACAAGTAACATTTCGTAACATACGGACAATAACTCATTTTTTCCCTAATTATTTTAATAAAACTTGTAACTTATCTACTCCATAACCTAGCCAATGTATCTGGCTACACACATAATCCATAGTTTTTCTATTTCAAATAATTTTTCCGGCCCTAAAGCCTCCATTTAAGCAAAAAAACGGGAAGTTTTTTCATGTTACTTACCTTATTCTTCCACTCACGTCTTGAATTATATTTTAACAGCGAATAACTACAAGGCTTGTCTTTGTCTAGCTTATTTATAAATCACCACGACAGACAAAGACGGCAAACTTTGGATTGTTATACAATACACTAGAGCAGTGCTTCCCAAACTTGTCGGGACCGCGACCCATCTACAAGAAAGTTTAAAGTTCGCGGCCCACCTTGTGTCATGAAGACAAAAAAGCAGCGGTATGTTGCTGCCACAGCATTTACCCGTTAATTCTTATCGTAGTTCACCGCCATATCATCATCGTCAGCCTACTGACGTTCACTGCTGGATTTGGGCCTTTCCTAAAGCTCGTCACCACACCCATTTCAATTAAGAAACGTACGTAAGGACGACCATCGTCCTATAGTTTCAGGGCCCACCTAAAATCTACCCACGACCCACCAGTGGGTCGCGACCCACACTTCGGGAAATACTGCACTAGAGAATTTATTCTTTATAAACTATGTAAAGATGTCAATTTCTTTGTTTCAGCTTAAATTGCTGTAGCAATTTTAATAGAATCCAATATGATAATGCAATAGAGTCTTAAAAAGTGAGATAGTGCTTATCGTGGAAAGAAATTGTGTTCCTTCATAATATATTATGAAAAAGTAAATAATATACTCGCAAAAATAATACACGTGAGCAGAAATTATCCTGGGACAATAGTAGGTAATATTGTATACTTAATCTTATTATTGTTATTAATAATAGGTAAAACATTCTACATCTACCCAACTAGTATTAATTACAAATAATAATATTATGACAAGGTTGTCGATATCGAATATTATGTCTTTGCGGAAAATAACTTAACGATATTGAATCACGCATGTACCATCAAATAAATTAATTCATAAGCTGTTGACAGACCTATGTCGTTTGGTTGGATGTTGGATTTGGAGGTTTTATGTCAATTAAGGTGGGTTTTCACCAGTCACACTCAAAACTTCGTTTTATAAAACTTAGTCCTTATCGCGTATCGCGACGTAAGTCTCGTTTTGTTTCAAATGGATTTCACAAACTTTTTTGATCGCGTTTAAAAATCTATGTTTACGTGACGTCATGCGATGACATCAGTTTATGTTGGTGAAATGCAATTTGGTGATATAAACGCGCTTATACGTTTAGAATCGGTACGGTGTGCACTGAACGCGTTCCATTGCTTTGGTGAAATCGCCCCTAATGTTAATTGTGATTTTTCGGCTAGATTTGACTTAACGCGACCAAAATACGTAGGTCCACGGTCCACCATTTGCCTATGAATTAACAGACAGATTTTCGTCATTTTATAAGTTTACCTGTATACAGGGTGCAATTAAACCTTCCTGCCAAGTTTTAATATATTGATCCTTGTTAAAAAAAAATACACGTATTTTTTTTTTATAATCACTCAGTACTAAAATGTTGAGAAATAGCTTCCGATAGTGATCCTAAAAAACACTACAACTAATGGACACGACGCGACGCCGGCGCGTGACGTGCCCCCGCGCGCGTGCCTCCCCCTATATCACCCCCGATCATTCCCCCGCGCCGCGAGTGACCATTCTGTAACGATTTTAAATGGGATAAAATAAGTCATTAAAAAAATAATAACACCCAATTTCTTTTTGTTAAATGGATTCACCATATGATACCTAAGCCCTGGAAAAAATTTGGCAGGAAGGTTTAATTGCACCCTGTAATTTATGACCCCTATAGAGGTAATTAGAAAGCCACTATGGAGTTTCGGGCTCGGTTACTTTAGGAGGTATCCAGTTCTGAAGGTCTACTTAACTTTCGATAAAGTACAAAGCTCAATTTTTTATCTTATTTTCTTCGATCCAATGCGTCAGAAGGAATATTATAAGCGAAACCCTGTAAATGTTTAATTCGCTGTGTAAATGTTTTATAAGGGAATAGGTAAACAGTATTCCAATACTAATCACACGATCAAACCTACTTTTACTTGGGCACCGAATATTGTATTTACCATTATTACTTCGAATACAAGGGTCGAATTCGTAACACGCGCCGACCTTTGGAAATACTTACGTAAAGAATATTGTCTTTTTGTTGCCAACATTTTCACATATTAGGTATCCATTACCTCTATGCAACCGACATTTTAAACCCTATTACTATTATTATAAGGTCGATAAGTACAACAACATTTGCTTTTATAAATGGCTCACGATTTGTTTTGTCTAATGATATTTATAGTATGGTATGGTCGTTTTTAAGATTACATGGTGCTAACCAGAGACAGTACAATATACATAATACAGAGATAATACATATTCGTAATGTTAAGGAATTTCAGTTGTCAACGAAGGAAGACAGACAAACATATCCCGTCAACACTGATAATAATAGACTATTTCGTACCCGCTTAAGTAACCATTTCTTTTATTGTATTGGGGGATACCTATACAATAAAATAAACAGATGTGAAAAAATACATCATCTTACAAAAGCAGTTTGTAAAAACCGACTTACCAAATGGCTCCAAAATCTGAGCTACGACGACACTGAAAAGTTAATGTCAGTCCCAGATCTATAGACAATATCATTCAGTACACATTTCCCTCACACGCACGTCGCTTACACTCACACAGACACACACACTCTCTCTCTCTATTTCTCTCTCTCACATACACACACACACACACACACTTACACTGTATATACTACACATTCAAACTAACCTGACTTCACCATCTCTACACAATTACTATGTAATCTAAAACTGGAACATCTCCTTCAATGATTCTTTTGTAGAGCTTTTTAATCTGGGATAGAGACCTGATGTCCTGAAATACAGGCTCACGCCCAGTTTAGGCACTAGTCTCCCACATGTAATCTATCGATAATGTGCTTATCTATGTATTTTCTGTCTGTCTGTCTTATTTAAGACAGATAGACAAGCTTTCAACACGTGACCTCGCAAGACCGAGGGAAAGTATCCAGCCGGCGCGGTGTAGAGATCAACTACGATAACTTGGCGCGCTCCTCCAAATGACTGTTTCAATGTGTGTAGTCACATCCTTAAAAAAGAGTTTGTATGTAGTAAGTATTCAACCAATCACAGTACACGTAATATTTCATTTAATGTCACTTATTACCAAGATTTGTTGGTCAACTAATCATAACTAGCCTACCGCGCAAGACAACGCACTTCAAACGTTATGACAACGCACTTCGAACGTTTTGAATTTTGGAGGGGCGCGCCATGTTATCGTAGTTTATGTCTAGTCTCTCTCTTATCTCGTAATATCTCTTATCCAACCTAACGGCGGAAAAGTTAGCCTGGTTCAATTCGTATTTACTTCTTGCACTCCTAGGAAGCAATCCGTTGCTTTTCTTCAGTACGCGACGGTACAAACTCTGTCAATAATTGTTTCTACTAATAGAAACTATTTTATTAATAATTCTAAAATATTCAAATTGCATCAATCAATATTATGAAGTAATAATTAATAAGTTATTTTCTAACATTGATGTGATATTTCAAATAATAAACAACTAAAACTGACTTCAGGAAATAATTACTAAAAATATAAATTAAAATAAAATGTATACAAACATATACAAACTTAGAATATAAAATTATAAAAGGAAAAACTTGCTTTAATATGGCTAGCCAAAGGATCTATTTTTGATTTTAGAAACATTCAAATGCCTTCAAATCCTATAGCCTGTTAATTCCCATTAGGGGCCAAGCCTTGTCAAAGAGACCTTATAGCATAGACGGCTATTAGCTCTCCAGACCCCTCGAACTCAGCCTCATTCGTGAAATTGATCTGATGCAGGTTGTAACTGCACTGAACTGCACTGAACCAGTTCCGAAGAGCACTCCACAGTGGATATTAATCAACGGTTTTTATCAAAGTTTTGAAAATATATTATGTCTCCTAGCAGACTTCTTAATATTATAATATTTGTTGTGGTCCGAAATACAGACTTGATCTAGTTCGGACACAGTTGACTTACCTTTAGTGTACATTTTCTTAAATATCAAAATTATTTTAATATCAAACTTCTTGTAAGTGTTTTCTATGTGCAATACATTTAATTTCGATGATTCAAAAAATACTTCAAATTTTGTTATTTTATTATTTATTTTGACTGACTACACAAAAATATTTCACATTAAACGACGCCTCCAACTCCGTTACACAAAAATTCGGTACATTTTCCCGGGATAAAAGTATACCATGTCCTTTCTTGACACCAAACAGCTAAATCGGTTCAGTGGCGTAAAGAAGTAACAGACAGACAAACACACTGGTGATCTATCAACGCACAGCCCAAACCACTGGACGGATCGGGATGAAATTTGGCATGCAGGTAGATCTTATGACGTAGGCATCCGTTAAGAAAGGATTTTGATAAATTCCAACACCGTAGGATTAAAATAGGGGATGAAAGTTTTGTATGTAATAATACTTCTTAACGCGAGCAAAGCCGCGGGCAAAAGCTCGTATAAATATAAATTATATTAACTTAAATTATTAGAGTTTGCTTCTTAAGTAGGGAAGCTGCCAATTGCCATAGAATAAGTTGTTTTTATTATATTCAAAGAGATTTCATCCACCGATCTAAAAATTGAGTGCGGCCTATTATAGCGATCTAATTTCGACACTTATGAGGTATACGTTCAATGCTTACTGATTGGTAGTTGGTGTCTCATTAAAACAGGTATGCACATTGCGTACTGTATGGTCTGCAGCTTAAGTTATAATGCACTAGAAGTTGCGATGAGTAAATATTGTGGTATCCTGCGGCAGTAGTACATTTTCAGTGACAAAAAGTATTAAATATTCTTCTTCATGATGTGGGAAATTTCATCAATATATCATCTATGAGTATGTAAAATTTTATCAAAATCAGCCTAGCCATTTTTGGACTATATCCATTACTATATCCGTAGTTAATATTGAATTATAATTTATAATAGTTATCATAGAAATCAGTTCACCAGTTTTATTAGCCGATGAGAAGAGATTTACAGTTTATCTGTTTTTATTAGGGTTCCGTAGCCAAAATGGCAAAAAACGGAACCCTTATAGATTCGTCATTCGTCATTCGTCCGTCCGTCCGTCCGTCCGTCCGTATGTCACAGCCACTTTTCTCCGAAACTATAAGAGCTATACTATTGAAATTTGGTAAGTAGATGTAGTCTGTGAACCGCATTAATATTTTGATACAAAAATGAAAATATTATCAAAAATTTTAGGTATAACTGAAACAAAAAAAAAAAAATTCGTCTAACCTACGCGTGTAGGGTATCTATGGATAGGTCTCAAAAAATCATATTGAGGTTTCTAGTATCATTTTTTTCTAATCTAAATAGTTTGAGAGAGACTCTAACTTCTAAAGTAGGAGCATGATAATTCTAAAAAAATATATGATGTACATTACTATAAAAACTACCAACGAAAATTGGTTTGAACGAGATCTATTGAGTAGTTTTTTTATACGTCATAAATGGTAAACCTTAATTTAACTTTCATTAAATCAACTAAAATATAAAAATAAATCAAAAACCTTTTAATTTAATAGAAATAGACCTTATTGCTGCTGCGGAACCCTTCAGTGGCGAGTCCAACTCGCACTTGGCTGGTTTTTTTTTCTCCATCAATAAATTGTGTATTTACTTTAGCAGAGAAGTAGAAGTGTTTAACTTGTACCTGTTAAATGCAATACCAAACAAAATATGTTTATGTAATATTCTGAATTGCATAATAACTCCCACACCGGTTTCGGTGACGGTGGCCGGTTTCATTGATACCAGGCCAGTTGCAATTTTATAGTGCTCGAGTGTGTGCGCAGTACACAAGAGCACTCTATTCTTTTTACTCTCATAACCCAGTGGGACGGAAGACCGACACGACTGGCGAGAGATCAGGCGCAGGACCGACTTTTTACATGCCCGTCCGACGCATGGGTCATCTTACTTGTCAAACAATCAGGTGATCAGCCTGCATTGTCATAACCGAACTTGGAAATAACACGTTTCCAACGCGGGAATCGAAACCGTGACCTCCGAAGTCAAGAGCCTGAATTGCATACCTATTGTAAAAACTGAGATATCAGAGGGTTTAAAATAGTGTTGGGTAGGACAAGAATTGTATACGAGGATGTAAGAGGTGCCACTTTTTCGTACTGAGCCGGTACAGTGTCCCACTTCAAAAGAGGCGAGGCGTTTGAATCGTAAGAGTAGCCATAATATAATATTATATTGAGCCGTCATGTGAGCAGTGACATGTGAGCTGTCTTGAGGCGTGAATTTATATTTACTTTGATATATTTTCCCCCTAAGAATATACAAATATAAATTCATAATGATTTAGAAATAATACACTGTAATATAATATGTTTCAAAATATTTTTATTAAAAGTTAAAATTATTTCGTCTTCATCTAAAGATTCAGATTTTTTGAAATCATAGGTTTTCAAAAAATATCCTTGATCATTGGATACATTTTTATATTTGCATGTTTCACACACAAAATAAACCGCTAAAGGAATAAAAAATGATGAAAATGTTTTATTTCTATTATTACCCCGGTACTGCTAGTCAATTTACATGTTGATATTGAATTTAACATTTTATTGGATGGATTAAATGTTACACAAGATCCATCATTTCGATTTAATGTAAATCGGACAATAAATTTAAAAAATTAAAGTCAAAAATCCCTGAAAATACCCCTAAAAAATTGAGACCACCGCGACTCTGTGACCGCGACAATCATTTTGAAGCGGTACATAATATTATAATGCTGAGCCGCTCTTACATTTGCCGTCTTGTCCCGGACAATTGTAATGCCTCTTTTAAGTCCTACCCAAGACTAGTTTAATATGTTTTTGCTGACCGTACATGTACGTGGCGTATTACGGGCTTAGCGAGCTGACGAATGTCGTACTAACTGGCTCACTGCTGTTTCAATTTCGCCGGATTCTGGATGAATTTGGGATGACAGTGGTTTTGGTAACGTTACTTGCTTAAGGGTTAATCTAAATTGCAACGTGACGAGATGAAGCTTTGTATAGACGGTAGAAAGGTAAAATGTATTTACCTGCATTTTTTTTTGCGAAATTGAGTTGTATAATAATTATGATTTACAATAGTCTCTTTTAATATGAAATAGCGGTTAGAGTTTACTTTGCTCCGTGACAGGGCGATGCGTTTTAAATGCCATTCTAACCTGAACTTTATTTACTACACAAGAAAATACACATTAAATTTTAATATGATTTGATTTGATTTGATCAGATCTAAACTTGACACAAAAGAAGATAAACGTTCTCAACTCAACTCCGTTGCGCCAAAATTCGTTTATCGCGCGGGAACCACACATTTTTCCGGGATAAAAAGTATCCTATATCCTTTCTTGGGACTCAAAGTATCTTCATCAACTCAACTCCGTTGCGCCACAATTCGTTTATCGCGCGGGAACCACACATTTTTCCGGGATAAAAAGTATCCTATATCCTTTCTTGGGACTCAAAGTATCTTCATACCAAATTTCAGCAAAATCGTTTCAGCGGCTTAGGCATGAAGAGGTAACGGACAGACAGACAGACACACTTTCGCATTTATAACATTAGTGTGGATTTTGGAAGCATGTGGTAAGCATATTATGTCGAACCTTCGTTATTCAGTCGGATTATGTTACGTCAAATTTTTTGCTCCACTGTTTTTGACATGACGTAGGCCTGCCATCTGCTATTTCCCTGTTATTACATCAAGATTAGCCTAATATTCAAGTTCGGTGATGATAGTAACTAACCCAACACGGTAATCGACACTGTATTCAACTACCCTTAATGACGCGTAACGTCACTATGACGTCAGCTGTTAATGACGTCATTACGATATTAGGCTCCGTATCGCGTAGCGAGCTACGGCGTAGATGTTGCTACGAGCGCCTACGAAATTTAACGTTGATTTCATAGAGCCACTTTTTAAATGCTGCTTTTTAACCCAAAAATGAGGTGTTATAAGTTTGACTCATCTGTCTATGTTTGTGTGTATGTATATCTCTGTATGTGTATGTGTGTGTCTGTTCGTAGCATCGTAGCATGCAAACGGGTTGACCAATTCTGATCCAGTTTTGCTTGATAATCGAGTATTCTTAGCAAAATTTCATCAACTCCCTCAGTGCTGGAACATTTCCTTTTTTAAAAGAAAAATAATAAAAGAAATGATATATCTATACATATAATAAAATCGTAGGAAAGTCAATTCTGTACATTGAATATTTTTGAAAAATAATACTTGGGACGTGATCTACAATCGATATGGAAGCCAAAAATATAGTTTTTAGAATTTTTGTCTGTTTGTCTGTATGTATGTCCGGGATAAACTCAGAAAGTACTGGATGGATTTACTTCAAATTTTGCACGAATATTACTTAGAGGTCGCGTCAACACATAGGCTATAAATTTTAACGATATCACCTAGGGTGGGGGAAGGGGCTCAATTTTCCATATTTTTAGTTTTTTGCTCATATCGCTAAAACGGCGCGTCGTAGAGAAAAAAAGTCCCGTACGTAATGAAAGTTCATAAAATTTTCTACAAATTTGTCCTTTACACTTTGTATCTATTTCACTCTTTGCCTTGCTACGAGCTTTTATCTATCTTATCTTCACCGATTTCGAGTGTCGTTTGATTAATATGCGACGAGCACAACGATGAACGGTAAAACATTTTGCTTAAAACAAAACGGTGTCGCGGCGTTATATCTCTACTTTTTTAAGAACGAAAATATGTAAAACTAAACTAAACATATGGTTTTCAAGTGTCATTTCATTTGGGGGGCTGCGCTGGTTCTGTTGCTTATAACGAAATTGTGTCGTGGCGTTTGTATTGCGTCTTATTTCTCCTTTTTAGGAAAAAACTAAGTCAATATAATCATCATATAATAAAATCGTAGGAAAGTCAATTCTGTACATTGAATACTTTGAAAAATAATACTTGGGGCGTGATCTACTATGCTAACGCGGACGAAGTCGCGGGCACCAGCTAGTCTTAAATATAATATCAATTATTTTATTACATTAAGTGTATCGCAGCTTCTATTTAGAGTTTTTGCTTTTACTACAACAGAAGTCCATCATTAAAAACTTCAAGAGACAAGCAACAAGAGAAAAAACTGAAAAACTTCTGATAACATCGCAAAACAACAGCAAGTAAACTATAAACTAAGTTAATTAATAACAATTTGTGAAACTTTAGTTCACACTTACTTATTCCACAAGTAACACTGTAACTACAAAATAAATGTATACAGTAGCGTAACTAGGCGTTCTTGGAGCCAATCGCACGACGAAAAGAGTCTCTAGTATTTGAAATGCAGTTTCCTTTTTTGTTCATTTTAGTCCGCTTTCGTTGAAATCACAAAACGATCTCCCCGTGATATACCAAACCAACGTATTTATCGTTTATTTGATGTTTATAAAAATACTCTTTTGCTGTTTGACGGGAAACGGACATAATCGCGTAAGAAATGAATTTGGATTAATGTTGCATAAAAAATAGTGAAATTGTTATATGCGTCAAGTAATCCCGCACTGTACTCTTTAAATTAAAAAAGATAATAAATTTAAAGTTACCTAAAAACCTTTTTGTGTGACGTAAAAAAATACGGACGTAGCATTACACTATAAAGAGGTGAAGCATGCAAGGTACGACAATTTCATTTATTGTACACATGACCGACACTCACACACGCAACTAGGTACTACAACCCGCTGTCAATGTAGATTGAGTGACGGCGCTAATGACACGCACACATCCTACACGGGCGGCCATAACTATGCTTCACTCGTGATTAGACAAGGTTACGTCCGTATTGTTTTAACGTCCGTGCCTGTACCCTTCAGGCGGCTAAATGTGAAGTTAGTATACTGTATATAACTTATATTATGCAATATACAAGTTACACTATGAAGTTACTGACGAGTTTGTCCAACCGAGTATTAATTCAAAGCATAACCAACAAACACTTGAAAAGTTTGCCTCAAACTAGTGTCCAACAGAAGGTTTGGCCACAGAAATATAACACAGTATACAACGGTAATATTGTATGAGACATATTTTGACCGTTCAAATAATATGGCTCTAGTAGTAGTAGGCTCTCTATAATAAGATAACAAAAAAAAAAAAGATATAGGTGAACAGCCCATAGACGGCCCCAAATTTTATTATAAAAAAAAATATGGCTCTAGTTACTCATAATACAAAGCTAGATATCCAAAACGGACAATCCCAACTGTTCCGCTTGTGACCGATACGAGGACCTCTATAATATGCTCATGGAATATAGGAAGAACGAAGGCATCAGGCTTGAACTTGTCCAGCATGCTAAATGTAACATTTTTTTTTGTTCATAACATTATGTCTAATTTTAAGGCTGAATGCAGTGATATATTTTTAAGTGTAATATACTCATTGCATTTAAGGGATTTAGATCTAAGTTTTTGTAATTATTACTGTTACTAGCTGTTCCGCGCGGCTTTGCCCGCGTAATTTAGGAATTTCACACAACCGTACATTTTTCCGCAAAAATAGCCTATGTCCCTTCATGTGGTCTATTCTTCAAGTTTGCCAAATAACATAAAAATAGCTCCAGTAGTTAAGATAATAAGCAATTTCATATAATTTCCCCCGTTTTCCTCTATTTTTTCGCTCCTGTTATTCTTAGCGTGATAAAATATAGCCTATAGCCTTTCTTGATAAATAGAATATCTAAGACTCAAATAATTTTTCAAATCCTGGTCCGATTTAGTTCCTGATAGAGAGTAGATGAGAAGATGAGAAGATAGATGAGAAGTCCTGAGATAAGCGCATTCAAATAAGCCCTTTCAAATAAAATTTCCCCCCGTTTTTTTCTACATTTTCCTTTATTTCTTCGTTCCTATTAGTCTTAGCGTAATAAAATATAGCTTATAGCCTTTCTTGATAAATGAGCTATCTAAAACTGAAAGAATTTTTCAAATCGGACCAGTAGTTCCTGAGATTAGCGCGTTCAAATATGCCCTTTCATATAATTTCCCTCGTTTTTTTTTTACATTTTCCTCTATTTCTTCGCTACTATTATTCGTAGCGTGATAAAATATAGCCTGTAGCCTTTTTTGATAAATGGGCCATCTAAAACTGAAAGAATTTTTCAAATCGGACTAATTGTTTCTGAGATTAGCACGTTCAAATAAGCCCTTTCAAATAATTTTTCTCCGTTTTTTCCACATTTTCCTCTATTTCTTCGCTCCTATTAGTCTTAGCGTAGTAAAATATAGCCTCCTCGATAAATGGGCTATCTAACACTGAAAGAATTTTTCAAATCGGAGCAGTAGTTCCTGAGATTAGCGCGTTCAAACAAACATAACATAATCATAACTAGCATGCATAACTCCGGAACAAGTTTTACAATAAATCTGTAAATTATTATGTAGATACTCGTATAATGAGTTCCGACATTTTTCATTACACGACTTTACACCGAAAACATAAAATATTTAATTTAAAAGACAATATAATCGAAAAGTACGCAAATTAATAAAAAGACAATATTATATAAGTATTACTTTGAACACTTTTGAACAGAAATACGTCAAAGTGTCGCCGGCCCTTCACCTGTCTGAAGAGCCCTTTATAAGTCTTTGGAAACGAAAAATGTATATTAATTTTTGTGTTGTGAATATACAGATACAAGATTAGATGATGCCCGCAACTCCATTGCGCCAAAAATTTTTATCCCGTGGGAACCGGAAAACGGGGATTTTTCTACGACAAAAAGTATCCTTTCCCGCGACTCAAAGTATCTCCATACCAAATTTCAGCAAAATCTGTTCATATGGGGGGGGAGGGGAGGCACGGAAAAGGAATTGCAAGGGCTCCGCACGAGCGATACATCAATTGTTTTAGAAATGTCATCAGACACCAGCATCGAGAAAATTTATTCAAAGGCAAAACATTCCTTTTTCAGGGGTCTGTCGAAAATGACACTTCTTAAAAGCTTCCGCCATCTAAAAAGTTTGAGAAACGCTGCCTTAAGGTCAATTCAGACCTCAACGCGACGCGTAGATGCATTTCTAAAGGGGTATGGGCGGAATCTTCCCCATCCATTAACACAAGTTTAATGTAGCTCAATTGATAGATCTTGGCAAGATTATATTTTTATACTATGGCGACTTTGCCCAAATGCATGGGGTTCTCATGGTATCTTACGTTTAAACAAATATTTCGTTAACGTACTTATTGACGACTAATTCCAAAATACATGCTCATTTATGTATTCATTAGTGCCCAGCACCGTGGGAGAGCCATGCTTCGGCACGAATAGGCCGGCTCGATCGGAGAAATACCACGGGCTCACAGAAAACCGGCGTGTAACAGCGCTTGCGCTGTGTTTCGCCGAGTGAGTGAGTTTACCGGAGCCCGGAGGCCCAATCACCTACTCTATTCCCTTCTCTATCCTCCCCTACCCTATTATCCTATTCCCTCTTAAAAACTGGCTCTTTTGATGTTGCGGGTGTCCATGGTCGACGAAAGTTGCTTACCGTCAGGTGACCCGTTTGCTCGTTTGCCCCCTTAGTTTATAAGTAAAAAAACAGCGGTGCTTTCAGCGCTGCTACTTTTACAGTGAACTTTATGACAGGAACACATACATCCCCTAAAGTATTATCACGTCTTAGTTTTGTTACACCTATATCTATATTTGAATAAGTATAGAAAATAATGATAAAAAATATATATTTAAGTAAATAAAAACACAGAATACAAAAAATAATATATACGGTGGGGGCTGCAGAAGTTATAACTATGTTACAGCCGTAATGCCCACCTCCAAATTAAATATTAGACAAAATGTATTACAACTAGATCTTGGCAAGGTCTAGTAGTAATATGGTTGTTTTTTTAATATATATTTCCACTGATTTATCTAAAACAAAGGATTTTAATTAAATAGGGGGCACTTTAGGAACACGTTCGTATCAGTTCTATGACTGTTCGTAGGTGGGGACGGAGCCCATACATTTTTGCCATAGCCTTTTGTATGGATTTGACAGATTTGTAAGACGACTCACCGACACGCAATTGAGATCTGTCTAATCAGTACAGAAATGCATCTACTCGTTGCTTTGCAGTCCGAATTGACCCTTAAACGATCCTTAAAAATACAGAAAATAAAAAAATAACAAATTAAAAGTTGTAATTTTAGATACAAATACAAGATACAAAAAACACATAATGTCTCTACACGTTGCAACTTGCACGTTATGAGATCACATGGAAATTGGAGCACATCTCGATATCGGGCGGATCCCGGATCCCACATCCCGGGCCCATCGATTTCCGAATCCCGGCCCGCACGGGATATACAGTTATATTGGAATACGTTTGTTAAGAGTGGTTTTATTAGAGTTTCTGTGCGATTGAAATTTCACGAATGTCCTATAATTAGTAAAATAAATTTGATAGGACTATAATATTTTACTATACGAAGCCCGCAACTCCGCTGCGTCAAAATTAGTTTATCGCGTGGGAACCGTATATTTCTCCGGTATAAAAAGTATCCTATGTCCTTTCCCGGGACTCAAAAGGTCTCCATACCAAATTTCAGTAAAATTGGTTCAGTGTTTTGGGCGTAAAGAGGTAACAGACAGCCAGATTTCGCATTTATTTAATTTCATATTAAGTATGGATTTGTATAGGAGTAATTTAGTAGGAGTTAATCAATAATAATTTCTGTTTGGTCAGTTTCAAAGTTTCTGAACATGGACGTATAAAAAAAGGCGAATGGAGTCCCGCCATACACAGCACTGTGTCCTCAGAGTCGGCCAGGCTGACTGCATGTACACGGTCCGCACGCACACATTCTTACGCTAGTCCATTTGACAGGCGTAAGAATGTGTGCGTGGCTGACTCTGAAGACATAGACGTGCTGTGTATAATAAGACTCCGTCCGCCTTTTTTTACGTCCATGTCTTTGAGCTCAGAGAATGCAACGAAGTCACAGCTGAAGCCTGAAACACATAATAATAAATATTTACAAGTAGTATGTTTTCATCATAACAACCAGAGCCCTTAGCTAAGACGTTTTCACCTTATGCACTCATTATTTGTATAAATATTTCTATTATTGTGGGTTTTTTTTGTTTTTTTGTAAAAATTCACAATAATAAGTGTTATTGTACTAAGGCAACACAAAGCCAAGTTAACATTAGAGGTTCTTTCAATCAGTCAATAGTCCTAAAAGCCAAAAGGGACTCAACCTGAATTAGAGTATAATGAGTTCAAAAGGAAATGAACCTTGTTAACATTTTAAGGTGCGCAGACGGGCGACAAAAGTATTAAAATATAATTAAATGTTTTGTAAGCTTCTTAAAATAGCAGTTTTATCTTTTGAAATTATTATAACTGTATTCATTAAAATTTTAATTAATGATACCAGTATTCATTGATGTAGAGACAAAAAAAGTTTTAATCTGTAAATAATCCAATTCCATAGTTATAAGCAGAAAAACTGTGTATTATTTTCGATTCTTTAAACTTTTCTTAACAAAATTATTAGCACGGTCTAATGTTAAAGATCCAATGCTGTTATTATTACTTAATTGTGGATGATAGTCTGACACAAATAATTTGAAAAAATAACATTGACTTACAGATACTTATAGGTGTGAGGGAATATGCCTCTAAACCTCAAAGGAAGATCTTTCGACCAAGCGAGGTGGTATGCTTGATTATGTCAAAGCTCACTAGTCACTATGTTAGTACTTAGTATTTTAGCTGAAATATATTATGTACCGCTGTCTGCTGTACTTAGAAGCTTGAAATATTATGCCAAATCAATATTATACGTGTCGATTGATATTAACATAACACGACTAAATTAACCTTTTTACCGTTTTAAGCTGCACAGACGAGCTACAGAAGTGTTATAATGCTCTGTCATATCTGCCTATGAATAAATTTCTCTCAGTACTTACATTTTTCTGTAAGTGTCGCGTTCAAAAGTCGCCCGTCTGCACCACTCCGATTCAAATTACGCGCGCGTTTGATCTGATACTCACGCGGCATTTGGCTGTATTGCGGTAATTCGCTTTGATCACCGCGGCAGTCGCTAATAACACTTTGATCGTTAATGTACAGTCGCACGCACCTTAGTTACCTGACACAAAAGACTGTCTGATGTCTATCTGCAGGGTGTAACTTAACTAATTAGTGATAATAATTCAGGTTATTTATGGGTCCACAATATAGAGTTCGCTGTGAAAGTAGCAGCGCTGAAAGAGTAATTTTTTCATATTTGTATAGGAAAACTCGTGACGTTTAGGCGCTTGCTTGTTCTTACAAAACACAAAAAAGGTTGTGTTTTCAGCGCTGCCACTTTCACAGTGAACTCTCTACAAAGAACACATACTAACGGCAATGTAATTATCACTTAAACCTCGGGTAGCACCGCGGAGCACACTAGTAATATTGTAAAGCTGAAGAGTTTGTTTGTTTCTACACACTAATCTCATGAACTACTGAACCTATTATTATAATGTATTTTGGCACGGATATAGAGTAGACCACGGGGAGGAGGTAGGCTACATTTTGGAAAAATGGACGGTACCCGCGGAATAGCGGAATAATAGTTCTGGTCCCACAGGTACAAACACAGATTGTAGGTACAACACAGAGTAACATCATATTTCCTTTCCCCGTGGATTCAAAAACCGTGTGCCCAAACAAACATCCGTGTTATACATTCAGGATTTATTTTACGTTATTTGGATTATGAAATGTGCTAAAATTGTGTTCGAAATTCAAAAGTATGATTTAACAACAAAAATGTTTAACAATAAGACGGTATACAAGTTGTTTAACACCGTTATCCTTAAAACCATCAAATGAGCCCGTCAAAATAAACAAACTTTTTCTATGAGAACAATGCTGACCCATACAAATTGCCGATCCATTTTTTTTAATTTCCCAGCATTGTGTTAAACCTAACACCTTGTATACAGCTTTTAAAGACATGTACAGAGCGATGATATTAGCGCAGTGGATGGCTTTGCTGTGGGTGCATAGTTGCAAAAAACTGTAAATCGGAATGAAAAGCTATGTTATGGTCGATTTACACGGGTGACTAACGGGTCGATTTTAGTCACCCGGCAAGTCACCAGTCGAATCGCCTCTCCAAGTCGAATCGCCACCCCATTTACACGGGTGACTAACGGGTCGATTTTAGTCACCCGGCAAGTCACAAGTCGAATCGCATAAACATGGGTGTTTTTCGCTTTTACACACTAAAAAAATGTATGATATTATTATTGTCCATGTTTTTGTGAGTGCCGCCCGAGGTCTGCGCTCTCTACAGTAGTATTCGCAGCAAGCGATCGCTTGCGAATGAGCGTTTGCACGGTCGATTTTAGTCAGCAGACTTTGGGGCTTGCGGCTTTAGCCGCATGCGGCGTAGTCGAATTGCCCTACACGTTCGATTTTCGCCGTGCGGCGTAAATCGTGCGGCTTTAGTCACCCGTGTAAATCGACCACAACTACTCTACATGCACTCCAAATTAAGCTGGTTTACGCGTATACGGCAGCTTTTAAACTGCTTACAGAACATTTTGCACCGCGAATACGTATATGGATTGGTTTAACTATAGCATTTCAGTTTTATTTTGTTGGCATAAAGAAGTTTTTTTCAAAAGTTAAATAACTGTGAACTGGCTACAAATCAAATTAATTAAATAAAGTAAGGGTGAAGCCATACGAGCGTAATTTGTGAGTGAGTCGCAGAATTTCGGTCGGGTAAATATCTTCTGATACAAATCATGACTCACAAAATTACGCTCGTGTGAATCAAACAGGACTTTTGTATGAAACTGAATGCAGCAGAATTTCTGCCAGCCGAAATTCTGTGACTCACAACTCACAAATCACGCTCGTTTGGCTTCGCCCTTAAGGATCAGTGATGAGGATGATGGCAGGCATATTTGCGTTCAAAGTTAGCCGACAAATAAAACGTTATTCTGTTGAAAAATTCAAAAAGGGCAAACAAATTAGGCGAACACTCAAACTTTTCTCTTTAATAAATCACATATTTTGTAAAAGCTTGTTGGAAACTTTGAGGAATGTCTCTGTGAATTCGATGTAAGTAATTATAATTTGCCGAAACCAGCAAAAAATTTCCTCTTTTTGGGACAGAAATTATGATCTTTGCGAAAAATTTTCAGGTCCGCTTTTTGCTCGCTTCAGATTTATACGAGGCTTGGAGCTGGGATGAACCTTAGGTCAGTACAAAAATTATTTTCGTAAAACCTACGGGCAAGCAACCTACTTCTTGCTTAGGCTCGGCTGTTTACGCTCTCTACTCTGTTATAATCATCAAACTTGTTTTTATCTAAAAAATGTTAAGGTAATTGTTTTTGTCTAAAAATGTAAAGTAAAATGCAATATTTCCAAAAATTGTATAGTTAAAGGCACTGCTCATTTTGGTAATATTCGTTTTTCAGTATTTAGAAACGAATAAGAATATTAATAATCATTTTTGTAGTAACCGTTATCACTATTTAAAAAAACAAATAAAAATATAAAAGGAAAAGTAAGACAAATGAACGGCAAAATATTATGATCGAATAACGATTAACGAGCCTCTGTTTTCGTCGCGCGTCCAAAACACATCATTTATCATGAAGAGTTAGAGTATGTTCTTGATGTTTAGCTCGGGGTAAGATGGCGGCGGGAGCATGCAGATGGGTTGACACGGGATATTTGCGGACGGAACCACAACCACAACACCCTTTACACCCAATCCATTTCACAGAAGCACCCATTTTTACTTCAAACTAGATATTTCACCTAAGCGATTCACCAATTTTTTTATTTTGAAAATTAGACATTGTTGCACCAAAAAACGCTAATTGACTTGTTAACGGGAAGAAAATAATACTAGATATGCCTTTCTTATGAGTCAAAGTAGATCCATACCAAAATTCATCAAGCTGATAAAACTTGAATAGGTTATTGAGAAATAGCTGTACATAATTTTCAATAATTTAATCGACACTTTATGTTGAAGTGGAATAAAAATATTCTTCATTCATGTATGGCTCAATTTGATATCTTATGAGCCAGCGATTTTCAACCTATGGGTCGCGACCCCTCAGAGAGTCCCAAAGCTCGGAAGGGGGGTCGCCAGAGGTTGAGAGAAGTATCTCAGGAAAAAAAACCGATACAAATCAAAAATCGTAGGAGCAATTAAGCAAAAATATATTTTCTGAAACTAAAGAAAGGCAAGGGTTTCGCGAAATATTCTTTATACCAGAAGCCGCATTATAAAAAAGGTTGAAAAACACTGTTTTACTGATCGTGTAAATTTAAGAAAGTGTAAGAACACGACAATGCTAGTAAATTTCTACAAGTATAATATACTTCAAATCTTCAATTTACTAACCAAACTAAAGTATTTTCCTGTTTTTAAAATGGAATGCTATTTAATTTCGTATTCAGCAGATATTGGGTCTTCGCCCCCGTATATTTGTCACTATTCAACCCTTATAGGGCTAAAGGGAGCCCTTCGTAGACAAAGCCCTCAGAATCGATAGAATATGTGCGCCCCGACATACCCTAACGTGCTGACTGCTGACGCCTGACGTACAATACCAACATGGACCTCGCAGTTCGCACGCCATATAAAAATACGGTAAAAATTTAATGTAATCTTCCATAATCTATGGTATTTTAAGGAAAAAGTCAAAAGTTATATAATAAAATTTCACTGCGCATGAAATCCATATTCATACTTCCATATCCATACTAATATTATAAATTCGAAAGTGTGTCTATCTGTCCGCCTGTCTGTCTGTCTGTCTGTAACCTCTTGACGTCCAAATCGTTACACCGATTTTGCTGGGCATGGAGATACTTTGAGTCCCGGGGAAATACATAGGATACTTTTTAGCCCGGAAAAATGTATGGTTCCCGCGCGATAGACGAGTTTTGGCGCAACGGAGTTGCAGCCATCATCTAGTCTTATTATATAAAATTCTCGTGTCACAATGTTCGTCCCCGTACTCCTCCGAAACGGCTTGACCGATTCTCATGAAATTTTGTGAGCATATTGAGTAGGTCTGAGAATCGGCCAACATCTATTTTTCATACCAAAAATTATTTATGCGGCAAAACAACATTTGCCGGGTCAGCTGGTTATATAATAAAATTTGTCGTACGTACTAATTATTGTGTAACTTCCCACGCTAGCTAAGTCGTTTTGTCGCTCTTTATTAGGTTTTTAGCTATCTTTAGATTTGACTTCGTCATATTAGTGGCCCTGGGTCAAGAAAGTAGTCAGGTTTTTAATGGTTAGGAATGTGGCATACAAGTTTTATAAGTATTACTTGCTACAGGTATTTGACATCATCAAAATTAATATCAACACAATATGCTTTGGTTCAAAATTTTGTTAGATCAAGAGAAAAGTTAATTGTCAAATCGGTATTTAAAGGTTTTTGCTAATACAAGTTCAACATCCTGTAAGAGTTTTACGTCGACGGGTACAATCTAATAAGTTGTAACTATCTGTTGCCCGCGGCTACGTCTGCAGTAGATTAACCGAAAACAAGGAATATTATTCGCGTAGACATTTTGCTCTAACATTTTGTTGTACGCATTCTTTTATTATTAATTGTGCGTTGATTATTCACTGTTGCGATATGTATTGATCATCTTATACAAAGTATATCTATACCAAATTTCATCAAAATCGGTTCAGCGGTTTGGGCGTGAAGAAGTAACAGACAGACACACTTTCGCATTTATAATATTAGTATGGATATTAGTAAGAATATTATCTATTTAAATCAGAATAGTGCTAGAATGAATATAAATATATTTGTCTGTATGTTTTTGTCCATTTTTCTCTACATATGTAGTAACATAGCTAGAGAAAAAATGCTCAAAAACCTTTTTTATTTCACCGTATTTTAATGAAAAAAATAAAGGTGGACTAGCGACACTAAGCGACATTTTTGTCGCTCGTTTGCCCCAAACCTCGTATGGCTTTAGGCGCTTTAACCCTCCTCAAACATAAATACGGGTAAAGTACTGCAGTTCTCCCACCAAATACCCGGGGAGGTTAATTAGGAAGTTTATGGAGTAACGAAATACATTCGATAAAAAAGTATGTTCGTAAGTTAGTTTTTCAAGAATAATAAAAAATTTTTTTTTGTTATTTGTAGTTATTATTCGTAATAACGGTGAAATGTCTTTTTCCTCCTTACGCTTCAATCGTTCAAGCTATTTTGATGAGTATGCAGATCATATTTTAAGTCCCCGAAAAGGACTATACTGTACTCGGAGAAACATGGCGTTAGCGGTCATTGACTCCCTGTCAAAAACTTGTCATTTTCTATACAAAGCCGCGATTGACAACATCTGACACTTCATTGTCAATCGCGGTTTGTATAGAAAATGACAAGTTTTTGACAGGGAGTCAATGACCGCTACCGCCATGTTTCGCCGAGTACAGTAGGTATAGAGTAAGCCATGAGTGAGTTTTAACTTTTTTACCAGACAGCAAACTCAAGCAATTTAGGTTATTAGTCCTTCGTATAACCATGATTGTGTGCAAAAATATTGCATCAGTCACATAGCATAAATATGAGATACGAATATTTTCGTGTGCGAGTGAAACAAACCATCAGCTATTTCTTTCTTTTATCTTTGTTCTTCGATCGGACTATAACGATATTTAACCGACTCCCAAAAGGAGGTAATTTAGTTTACGTTCCACTTCGGGTACAGCTTATTATAAACGTAACATTACGTGTGGGCTAAATATAAGCGCACCTCTGATTCATGGCAGACACTCTTGTATTGGGATTTGGGAAAGGGTTCTTAATATGTCAAATTTTTAATCATCATCTTACGTTCCAGGTATTGCAGATGCTACAAAAACAGAGGATATACATCAGCAGCTATATCATCAACAATAAAAAAAACAGACGGTAGTTGTACTATATTATAGATAAGGAAGTGTGTCAGTCAGTCTGTTTGTTTGATTGTTCATTGTTGTTTCCTTGCGCTAATACCGTTAAGGCGCTATATCGAAAGTAATTTGACCGCAAGGGCAATTTTATACTTAATTTGTATGACTATAAAGTCGTGAATACGCTGCGGCCAGAAACTATCGGCTCGCTCGGAAAACATGCGAAAAAACGTAATTATAATCATTTAAAAAATAACTAGTAGCATTTAAGCAAAATGCTTCTATACGATTTGAGTTGCAAAGGTGTCTATCAATTAGACTAATTTCCTACAATACATCTATTTTCGTTTAAAAATAATCTTCAAATTTCGTATTTTTAAGACGTCATTTCGAAAATAAATGTATCGAGGCAAAATACATTAATCGTGTTTCTAGTTCTTCTCAAACCTAGATAAGGCTATGAAGATATGTATATCTCATTACCAGATTTGTAACATTTCTGAGGGTCCTATAGTATTACGTCAAAAAGGACAGTTTTTTCAATATAGCGCCTTAAATCGATTTTAAAGAAATTTGGTATAAAGATACTTTGAATCCCGGAAAAGGACACATGATACTTTTTACGATAAACGAATTTTGATGCAACGGAGTTAAGAACGTCATCTATTAGTTTTATCCACACTGTGCCTTTTTCTGTTCATCAAGGGCATGCGTCATAGCGCAGTCAACAGCGAACGTGAGGCATGCCCGCGACGCATGCCCTCTGACCGTCCAAAACTATTGCTTTGTTATTAAAAATGACATTTGGCGTTGCGTTCTTTGACGCATTCAATTATTGAATGCGCCAAAACGAAAGTTAAATGAAAGAAGCTGATGACGAAAATTAAAGATGAAAGCATATAATATGGACATAGCCATTGAAGAATAATTGTTATTGACTCCAAGCGACCTCTTATAAAAATCACAATTTACAACTGCGATGCTAAAAATCTTATTTCTCTTTCATGATTGGTTTTATTACTCCAAGCCCTTTTGATCATAATTCCTGCCACGTCCGCCGTGAAACATCGTAAGAATAACGACTAAGGGAAAGGGTCACCCATGTGCGACCAGGGTCAGCTAGGGTCATTATAGTCACATGAACGGCCTATATTGATAGGCTCGTTATAGATCTAAAAGAGATCTTGAGCATAGCATAGTACTACGGGCGTACTCAGACATATTTAATAATTTAAATCTCTCTGAGTGCGGCCATTAGGGATACAAACCTTGCACGTACAATTCAGAACAATATGAAACAATATCATAATAAAACATTTCAAGAAGTCATGATAATATGACACACATTATACCATAGTTAATCTATACTTATTATAAAACAAAGTCGCTTTTTTTCCCTCATGTCCCTTTGTGTTATTTGGCACAGATAAGAAGTAAACCACGTGAAGGATTATAGGTAAAATTATAGCCACTGAAAAAATGATTAATATGGATAGATTTTAATCATTTTTTCAGTGGCTATAATTTTATACCCGTGCGACGCCGGGGCGGGTCGCTAGTACCTAATATTATTTGGTATTAACATTACATAATATATTTGCTATAGTTTACAGCCCCTCCAGGATGGAATGGGATGGACAAGTACCTAAATCACAGAACAATAAAAACAGTTTTTTTTGTTCTGTGACCTAAATGCTAGATTGCGATAAGACGTTAAAGTTCATTACTAGAATATAATGTTCGATATTCATAACGCATAATTAAGAACATATTTATCTACCAATAACGTGTGATCACATTCTGATCGCTTGTCGCTACAGCGCCCTAGTTTCTAACGATCTTGAAGTTTTGAGCGGGAAAAAAATGTTAAGGCGCTATAATAATTGGCGTAAATAAGGAGGAATTTTACCGCAAGGGCAATTTTATACTTAATTTATATGACTTTAAAGTCGTGAATACGCTGCGGCCAGAAGCTATCGGCTCGCTCGGAAAACATGGGAAAAAAGGTAATTATAATCATTTAAAAAATAACTAGGAGCATTTAAGCAAAATGCTTCTATACGATTTTGAGTTGCAAAGGTGTCTATCAATTAGACTAATTTCCTACAATACATCTATTTTCGTTTAAAAATAATCTTCAAATTTCATATTTTTAAGAGGCCATTTCGAAAATTAAATGTATCGAGGCAAAATACATTAATCGTGTTTCTAGTTCTTCTCAAACCTAGATAAGGCTATGAAGATATGTATATCTGATTACCAGATTTATAACATTTCTGAGGGTCCTATAGTATTACGTCAAAAAGGACAGTTTTTTCAATATAACGCCTTAAACCAACACTGTCTAACATTTTCCGACGTTCAGCTGGCATTCATTACTACCGCGTGAACGGTCCGATGAACCTGAATGGAAATCCTTAACCTTTATCAAAGTAATATGCCATCATATTCCAATATCATGGTTATAATGAATAAAAATTTTCAGTAAAAAATAAGGAATGTTACATTACTTATTACCTTTTTAACACGCTTATAAGCATTAGGCTGTATATAACATCTTTGAAAACGATTTTTACCTATCTCCAATAGTCTTATTATGGTGAAGGTAAATAAGCGTGATTTTGTGAAAATTATGTTTCATATACTAATGATGACTGACAAAATTACGAAGTAGAAATTTATTATGAAGTAGAAATTTTCTATGAAACTGAATACAGCAGAATTTCTGCCGGCCGAAATTCTGCGACACACAACTCACGAAGTGACACTCGTTTGGCTTCAACCTTCGCATTTATAATATTAGTACAGACTACAGATGAATTATAGCAGTAAAATTTTCAGCTAGCGAGTTATAACTCATAATTTGCAAGCTAGTCAATAGAAGAGCTACGTCAAATTCGAAACTATAACCCAACAAACAAACTAACCTTATAAAATTAACTCGATAAGGTCTAAACTCTTATACTTGTTTTATAAGAGTATTCATTATGCCAATGTTACTTATAATGGCACACTATTAGGAGATTTGGCTATTGGCTAATATTACCTTTATTCTTATAATTTGGTTGGGTAAACGTTAATAACTCTAATTTATACGGCAACTATAAGGCTTCGAAATATATTCATCTTATAGTGGCTATTTACATTTCTTTTTAGCCTTATAATATTCAAAGACATATAAAAGATTTTAATATGGTCAATTATTCTTATAAAAGTAATGCACAAGGTAACTAATAATGCTTTTAACTTATAGGGGCATTTAATAAGACATCTATCCAACAAACGAATGCTAACATTTTATATGACCTTAACAAGGATAAAAGCAATCCACATTCCCTTAAACGGTGATTATAAAGATATTATTCTCTTTAAGGTTACATTAAAATGCTTTACTTATCTAAATTCGCCATTTTAAACGTACAACAGATTATGTGAATTTCTTGCGGAGCGGAATGATCGGCCAAGTGCGAGTCAGACCTGTGCACGAAGGGTTCCGTTCCGAAAAAAGGGCAATTTTTTTTTTAAAGTTTTTAGGCCTTTATGTAAATTTCAGCTGCCTACCTGTTACCATTATTGACAATCAATAAAAGCGAAAAAAACATGTTTGCTGTACTGTATAGGAGCCCCCTTAGATATCATATATATTAATTTTATTTTGTTTTATGTATTTGTTGTTATAGTGGCAATAAATGCATACAATCCCGACAAATTTCAAAATTGTAGCTATTGCGGTTCTTGAAATACAGCCTGGAGACGGACAGATAGACAGACAGGCGGACAGATAACGAAGTCTTAGTAATATGATCCCGTTTTACCCTTTGTGTATGGAACCCTAAAAGGGGATTCAAAACTGTGGAAGAAGTTGAAAAGGAGCGATGGTTACAGAAAGAGAGAGCGATGGTTAAAGAAAAGTAAAAAATAAAACAATTAATTTGATAATCACGTATTTTTAATAATATTTCAAACTTAAAATTAGTGCGCAAAAGTGAGCTAAAATCCTTATAAAGAGGTCTCTTTCGGCCAACCCAACTACAGTGGAAAAAAAAATATTTTTATATATAATAAACGGGAATAACACTAGCTAGGTGCGATTTTGTTAGTGTGAAAGGAACCCTAACGATATGTAAAATGGCTATATCATAAGAAACAATTGATGCCGTTATAAAGTCTTTACTCTCATAGACTCCTTATAGACAATGTGTGAATCCTGTTGTTCTTTTAAAAGCACTGTATATATCTTGACTAAATAATTAATGACGTTTTTAGCACAAAAACAGCTTAAATTCAAGGGCGAGTTGATACCAAAACACACAGCGTATCACATTTTATCATGCATTTTAATTCCCATACACTTTTCACTATAAACGAGCACTAAATCAGGTAAATACACTTTGCATAAAATAATGACTTATCGTTTACTTGATAGTAAAATGGCTGACGTTACTATTTCTTCTCCAAGCTGTTGCGAAGATGTAAATCACTTATAACGGCAAAAAGGGTAAACGGAGATTAACTCCCTTGTATCGGACAATAATATAACACGTATATATACGCTTTCTATATGTTTCTTATAAGTTGAAGTACCTTGTTATTGGTCATTATATAACACGTATAAGGAAAAAAGCGGACAATAAAGTAACTATAAGGAGGGTATAAGGTTATTATCCTTATAAATTGTGCCCAAATGCACAATTATTAGCTATAATACGACTTCTATAAGAATATTATTTTTGGCTATATAAGCCACTACAAGATCAATTTTTGTTATAGTTTGTTCGTTTTATGATGATATGCGTGACACATTATAATTGACAATAGTAGGGAAGTTACCTAAAAAAATTAATCGAATAATTTAAAATTATCGAATCACCTCGTAAAGGAATTGCAATCGAAATTATCGATTTCGTACTGATGTTTCAGAGTGACTTCGGCGATTTAAGATGGCCGCCCTTTTTTATTGATTTGATTTCGATTCAACTGTGTCAATCTCTATTGACATAAGTTCCGTTTCATGCACCTGACATTTTTCAAATATTTTCGTAACAATAATTTTATACTCCTATTTCCAAGTTAATATTTATAATTTTATATCAATAAGTTAGCATTTAGCAACTTTTCATTTTTATTCATTTACAATTACAGGAAACATTTATTTTTGTCGATGGAATATAATTTATTACATTCTGTTTTTTTTTGTTTTCTTGTAAAAAAAATCCGTAGCAAGGAATATGAGAGCTGTCACCCATATCATCTTAGAACGAACAAACTATAGTTGGGAATAAATTATTTCGTGACTGCCAACTTCGCCAACTATTGGAATGCATCCGTCATTTTCCATCACGCAGTCACGCTATCATCAAATACGTCGAAAATGCTATATTGAGGCTGTCACGGTAACGTCACACAACGGAAAATCAAATTGCGAAACGTAGGCGAAATAATGGAATGACTATTATATAATTATGAGTAGAAAAATGTATACAAGGTGTAACTAAACTAAGTGATAATACTTTAGGGTGTGTACGTGTTCCTTGTAAAGAGTTCACTGTGAAAGTGGCAGTGCCGAAAAAACATTTTTTTTTTCACTTTTGTATGGGGAAGCTCGTGACGCTGGGGCGCTTGCCCATACAAAAGAAAAAAAATGGTCTTTCAGCGCTGCTACTTTCATAGTGAACTCTCTACAAGGAACACCACACCCTTGCGTATTATCACTTAGTTTTGTTACACCCTGTATACTGGCGTCTGGCGTCTGGCGACTACACCGCAAGCAAAATTTCGCCATGTAGCGGCCAAACCGCGCGTTTCGCCGCCATATATGAATACGGCCTTACGATCTGTTAAATCAACTTTAAATCTATGCTAATTAAGAGAAGAAAATTTTGTTTGTTCATCCCTACGTTTATCCGAATCCTTTTGACGCGAAAACTATTGGCATCGTAAAAATACATTTTACGTACCGATTCCTAGAATCGATTAATAATAACTACTTTGTCATCTGAAAACTACTTTCATAAACGGAAATGCATTATTTGGCACGCTTATTAGAGTTGTTTCGTTCGGGCCATCGGTCGGAAACCGTTTGCTGTATCACAGAATATAATATATTAGTAGTAACTGTATTAAAATCCATACTAATATTATAAATGTGAAAGTGTGTATGTCTGTCTGTCTGTCCGTCTGTCTGTCTGTCTGTCTGTTACCTCTTTACGCTCAAACACCTGAACCTATTTTGCTATTTGGCATGGAAATACTTTGAGTCCCGAGAAAGGACATAAGATAGTTTATATCCTGGAAAAATGTACGATTCCCACGCGATTAACTAAATTTGGCGCAACGGAGTTGCGGGCGTCATCTAGAATCCTATAGGCTATAAGGCTATAAGTTTTATTTCCAACTAGATGACGCTCGCAACTCCGTTGCGCCAAAACTCGTTTATCGCGCGGAAACCGTACATTTTTTCGGGACAAAAAGTATACTATGTCCTTTCCCGGGACTCAAAGTATCTTCATGCCAAATTTCAGCAAAATCGGTTGAGGGGTTTAAGCGTGAAAAGGTAACAGATAGACAGACAGACAGACAGACAGACGGACAGACAGACAGACACACTTTCGCATTTATAATATTAAGTATGGAAGTATGGATATGGATGATAACTCAAGTAATCTCCATACAAAATCAACATCGGTTTAATGGCTTACGAGGAAAAGGTAACGAAGATAAACACTTTAACTTTCTGATTTGACAAAAAAAAAAAACAATTTCTGTCTTCATTTCGCAAAATGTATCTCCCTGGGCTGGGTTTCAGTCGATTGCACGAAGTACGACTTATCACAAGCGTTTGATTCCCACCTCGCCAGAGCCGTATAAAATCCCGTTTGTCTAGACGACATTATGGGGAGTTCAACAAAAGTTCAACCCCCTAGAGTTCTGTTTACATTTGATACACTAGATTCTGCGTACAGTTTTTCCTTTATTTTGTCCAAATAAGGAATACTACGCAAAGGTCGAAGCAGAGGGCGCTTCTAGCACATACAGTAAATAATCCGATCGAAATCAGACGTCTTGCACACGTCATATCAGAATTTTGACAGAAACGTTGTCAAACGTCGAACAAAACTTTTTTTACTGTCTATGCTGGTGCTGTCTCTAGCGTGAAAACATTGAAGTGACATAATAATATTATTAAGCTAGTGGAATTTTAAAAAATACGAATGACTAGGATAGAAATATTATATTATGCTCTGAAGTAAAGATAATATTATAATATTATTTCAAAGTTTATTTCGCTTTATAGATTTTTCCACGATCCAAACGTATCCTAAACTAACATAATATCATCTGAAAGTTTAGTAATTAAACTTAGAATAAGTAACCATAAAAAGAAATTACACCAAATGATTTAACCTACGAATAATAAAACCTAAGGAAACATAACTCCCATACTAATACAGTTTTAAATTTGGTTCCATTCGAACTGTCATGTAACGTCAGCCTTTATACCGCTCAAGGTCACCTAAATATTGCAAATGTATGAAAAGTGAACCTAAGGTACACTTTTTTGACAAGTATTTTGGAGCATGTTTTTTGACGGAGTTACTCTTCCTTAGGTTTTATTATTCGTAGGATTTAACTGAATGTACGGACCGGCCCTGTAAAATATATTATACATTTTAGCGAAGATGAGATTTAAATGGCAAAATTATGTGTTTTTCAACCCGCGCTGAGCGTTCAAAAGAAAATTGCAGGGTAAGGGAAAGGTTTTCTTTTTTTAATCAAACGTTATGTAAATGAACGAATTTGGTTAGGAAAATGTGAATTAAGAATATTGTTTGAACCCTTTTAATAATAGGTGCATGAACACTAACAATATTGATGCGTAATTATCATGTTATTTAGGTAACTGTACTTTTTTCCGGGATCTTTATCCTTCACTGGAACTCACACACAGATTTGGAAAGGATAATTTCTAGTTAGTTTACTGGCTGATAGATGGCCCATCCACGGCTCCATAGTTTTGCCTCGAAATCGGATACATAATATGACATCACATTGTCGTACTACTTTACGTGTATTTTCATACCTCATAGAAATAGGTTCAGCTGCTTAAACGTTGAGTGGTATTGCGTTCCGGCGGGCGTCAGAAATTTTATGTCAGATTACGTCGATCGGTAGCAGTTCAAATGTTTCTGATCAGAAAATCGGATCGCGCTCTCTCTTACATTTTGTACTGAGCCGAGTGAGCTCGAACTCGCCGGAAGGAAATTTCGGATAGCGTGCGGTGTGGCGGTCCGGCCGACGTTCAAATGTTTCTGATCAGAAATTTCGGACAATGTGCGGCCAGGCTAATTGTTATAAGTAGGGCCCGGATTTATATGTATATACCATTGATATAAGAAACTATATGGACACGAAATGACCACGAAAGACACGCGCCTGCCTTCAAAATTTATAAAAAAAACTTAATATCGATATTGATATTTTTTTATTATTCAGTGACATTTTAGCTTACAAATTTTGAAGGCAGGCGCGTCTCTTTTGTGGTCATTTCGTATCCATATAGTTTCTTATGTCAATGGTATTTACATATAAATCCGGGCCCTAGTTATAAGTATGCTAAAATGTGGACAGACAGACACATTTTCATAAATATAATTTTAGTGTACACTGCACTGACTAAACTAAGACATAAGAATACTTTTATTTTTTGTGTAGCAAATATCTACATAATATTTGAAAACGGTTAACTTCATAATATTAGAACACAACTCGTATTCGATACGACAATAAAAGTACAGAAACATTTACTTTGGGTACTCCATACATAATATATGATGCATGTAATATGTATGAATCAACCTTCCCTGGCCTCGAATTTATACCCGTATCTGAGTTTTCCTTTTTATGAAAATGCTCACTAATTTTCTTGGATTTCCATTCGGACATGCTAATACAACGTTAAATTATAAATGAACTAGATGATGCCCGCAACTTCGTTGCGCCAAAATTCGTTTATCGCGCGAGAACCGTACATTTTTTCGGGATAAAAAGTATCTTATGTCCTTTCCCGGGACTCAAAGTATTTCCATGCCAAATTTCAGCGAAATCGGTTCAGCGGTTTGAGCGTGAAAAGGTAACAGACAGACAGACATACAGGCAGACAGACGGACAGACAGACAGACCCACTTTCGCATTTATAATATTAGTATGGAAGTATGTATATGGATTTTGTAGTTCCGAAGAACTTTTGAATATTTATGGCCTGTTTCACCGCTTCCTGATAAGGTGCCCGATATGCTTATTTGACAGATTCTCCATACTCCATCTGTCAAATTAAGTGGTGGATAGCCTTATCACGAAGTGGTAAAACAGGCCCATAAATTAATTTTTAATATAAAATCTAGCACATAAGAATAAATATGACCAAATTATAACTTTTTAAATATATTTTTATGTTCTGTAAATTTATCAGTCGTGAATTTTCGGTTAAGCCAAACCCAACTGATACTTTACGATAACCCACCCAAATTAAATACATTCGACGAAACATCATTGCGTTTGACAGACAGTAATCTTATATCTTTAAACGAGCAATTCTTGTATATATATAAATATATAATTGGAATCTCGGAATCGGCTCCAACGATTTTCATGAAATTTAGTATATAGGGGGTTTCGGGGGCGATAAATCGATCTAGCTAGGAATCATTTTCATAAAATGTTATTTTATGTGTGTTTTTTTGAAATTTTTAATACCGAGCGAAGCTCGGTCATACTTATAGCTAGTAATAATATTAATATCTATGGACGCTACATACCACCTCGGTCTGGCCCCGTGGTAAGTACCTGAAGGACTTGTATTACGGGTACCAGACAACGGAAATATATTTAATAACTATACATACATTTAAGATTTTTATTATATTATACACATATTTAATACACATCCAGACCCGGGAACATTGAAAACTTTTTGTTCCGTCGGCGGGATTCGAACCCGCGACCCCCGGCTTGAGCTGCCACACACTCAACCAATTGAGCCACAGAGGTCGTCGACAGACAAACATTAAAATTTAAACATACATTATAATACTAGCTGTTGCCCGCAACTTCGTACGCGTGAATGAATGTCATTATAATAGAGATTTAGAAAATTGAATACCCATCTACGACTATTTTATTTGGATCTATATTACACACGAAATTTTAAATTTACATCAAAGGCCCAGCCCAGGAAATTTGAACCACAGACACTTTTCGTTTTGAAAAATCCTTTTTTTTTTAAGACCGTTTGCCGTGGACAGGGGATGGGGGCCACAGAACAGAGAAAAGGAACATGTGACAGAGATAGAGGATTGATTACAGAAGACGGGAATTAATGTAGGCATCTATCCCTCTTTAACCTACCTCTTACTCTTAGATTCCTAACCTACAATTAAACAAACAGACAAACAGACAGAGAAACAAACATTTCAAAAACAGTTAAAATGTGTTCTACTACTCTTCTAACATGCCCCTGACTCGTTTTTTCAAGTTTATTTTCAATGTACAAAAATTTTACCTCTACGATTTTATTATAAGTATAGAATATAAATATCTACGGCACGTTAAAATTATACATCACTATTCCCTACATCTTCTTAATTTAATGAGGCCATATCTCAGCACCCGCACATTAACTGTGAAGAGATAAAATATATTTTCCTTACTTAAATATCTCTATGTTTATCTTGCGTAATTTATGACTGCCTCCTGGGGAATGAAAATTATATGATTCTACGTTTAATTGGAATTAAAATTATATAAAAAGTTGTAACTTCTGGAGTTTTTTGGAAGAAATTCTAGTTCGCTCCATAGAGAAATATGTTCGCTCTAAAAATAGTAGCTTTCGGAAAATCCCTATAAGAGTTGTCATCCTTTTTTTTTCAGTTAAGCTATAGTCATTTTAATTCATTATAAAATGTTCTTCTTTCGAGCAAAGAAAAAATATTATTCTGTTTCATATTACAATAATTTTAATATTATTGAATGTATTTCCAATCCTTATAACTTTTAGACTTTATCCTGAAAAAGTTCAGTGTTTTAGTGGAATACAAAGCTAAAAATATCTAGTACTAGATGACGCCCGCAACTCTGTTGCGCCAAAATTCGTTTATCGCGCAGAAACCGTATATTTTTCCGGGACAAAAAGTATTTTATATCCTTTCCCGAGACTCAAAGTATCTCCATGCCAAATTTCAACAAAATCGGTTCAGCGGCTTAGGCGTGAAGAGGTAGCAGCCAGAAAGACAGACAGACAGACACACTTTCGCATTTATAATATTAGTATGGATTAATTGTGAAAAAATTCGCGGGAGTAGGAAATATACTGAATTTAAAAGGAAAACTATCACGGCTAAGAAGACTTCATAAGTCGATCAACTAAAAAAATGTATTCGGCGAAGTATAAAGGAACTTTTCGTTCAAATTCCTTTGAAAGTAACTGAGATGATGTTGTTAGTAGTTTGTGTAAAACACGTTATGAATGTACATTCATTGACCATACAAAAATTTAAAAAACTGGCGTTTAATATTTTCAGTGATTAGTAGGTATGGATATGGATAATAGGAATTCAGTCGAACAGAAGAGGAGTTTCAAGTGCGCAGGAACATCTTCACAATTTAATTAAATGTTCGCACCGCGAATAGTTGTGACTCGAATCTAAATCAGTACCGTTGTTTGAAGTTGGCTGAACGAATTGTAATTGTCTAAACAGTAAAGCTAGACTTCTGTGTTCTGTTCTCGACTACGACTAGTCAGACTGAGTTTTTTTTATTAAATAAGGGGGCAAACGAGCAAACGGGTCACCTGATGGTGAGCAACTACAGTCGCCCATGGACACTCGCAACATCAGAAGAGCTGCAGGCGCGTTGCCATACACTCTCTTCTTGAAGGTTTGCAGGTCGTATAGGTCCGGAAATACTGCTGGTGACAGTTCATTGATCGTTCCAGAATTTATTTGCTGCTTGTGCAACTGGGTATTATAATTAACTGGATGACGCCCGCAACTCCGTTGCGCCAAAAATCGTTTATCGCGCGAGAACCGTACACTTTCCCGGGATAAAATGTATCATATTATGTCCTTTCCTATACCAAATTTCAGCAAAATGTGAAGTGGTAACAGAAAAACAGACAGACAGACAGACACACTTTCACATTTATAATATTAGTATGGAAGTATGGATAGCTAAACAGGAGTGTATTTTTGATAACCATTACCCAAGTGTGTGAACAGTCTAAAAGAGCACTCTCTTTGACTTTACTCTCGCAACGGGGGGGGGGGGGGGGGGGACTAAACATAACCGATCATACGCTTAACCGACACAACAGCAGGCTTAGCATAACAACATCAGAAACGGGAAGGAATGGACATACTGATAGATTTTATAACAAAATGGCTGCCACTTTGTCTATTCTTCCGTAGATGAAACCGCTTCTATGGTGACCATGCTGCTGGTAAGAGGGTGAATCTCGCTACCTATTATACAAGCTGTAAGCTGTTACAATAGCACAATACAATAGAATACTAGATCATATAGGTATTATAAATAATCCATAATATTATAAATGTGAAAGTGTGTCTGTCCGTCTGTCTGTCTGTTACTTTGACGCAACGTCTCAATTGGTTGAGTGTGTGGCAGCTCAAGCCGCGTGTCGCGGGTTCGAATCCCGCCGACGCGACGGAACAAAATATATGTATAGTATAAAAGTATCAAATATATTTCCGTTGTCTGGTACCTGTAACACAAGTCCTTCAGGTACTTAGAACGGGGCCAGACTGACGTGGTGTGAAGCGTCCATAGCTATTATTATTATTATTATAGTACTAAGTACTAATCAGAAATTCGAATACTACTAAGCCATTTAAATGAAACTTTTCATGGAGATAGCTTGAGTCCTGGGACTCCTGGGAACGAGGATGTTTCTAATAAAAGTTCGTAGGTAATAACAAGTTTGCCCTTCCAATATTATGTAAAAGAAAGATCTGCTTGCATCGGCAAAGATTTCAACATTTGCATTGGTAAGCTTTTAAAACTATCAGGTATTAAATAACTAGATGACGCCCGCAATTCTTTTTGTTGCGCCAAAATTCAAATATCGCGCGGGAACCGTACATTTTTCCGGGACAAAAAGTATCCTATGTCCCTTTCCCGGGACTCAAAGTATCTCCATGCCGAATTTCAGCGAAATCGGTTCAGCGGTTTGAGCGTGAAGAGGTAACAGACAGACAGACAGACGGACGGACGGACGGACGGCTAGACAGACAGACATACAGACAGACGGACAGACACACTTTCGCATTTATAATATTAGTATGGAAGTATGGATAACAGGAGAAAAAGATATAATAAGACAACCACCCGGTTTCTGAAATTCTGATCAACATTAAAATTAACTAATCGCCTGTTAATCGCTTGTCAAGTACCAATTGGGTTGCTAGAAGCATGATTAGTTAGTTTAATTAGATCAGCGCGTCAGTTGACATGGCTGTTCAAATTGACTTGAGAATGATATGTCAACCGCCATTTTGGGTTTCCGAAAGTCTTCGCTTGTCAAGCCTTGATCATAGATTAAACGTTTGTCAAAAGCTGTGTCAACTAATCGGTAATTGTGGGTGAATTAACTTATGAATTCAATTGATTTTTTTATGTAAATCTACATTTTCTCTTTGAACCTACGTTACTATAAGGTTTGTAAACACATTTATTATTAAGTTTTAATAAAACTTCGTAATAAATACGTCGATTATGCAAATAAACTGTTTTATTTGCAATACCAACTCGTTTTATTTTCAAAAAATGTATATTATAATCAATTTCATTTCTATAATGAAGAAGAATTTAGGAATAGATACCGTGTGAAAAATTGAAATTCAAAATTCTGACAAATTAACGAAAATTAACAAATCGAATGTCAAATCAAAATGATCACAGATTAGTTAATTTTCGTCTGATCAATGTTTCAGAAAGCATCAGATTTGAAATTCCCAGAACATTTTTGATAGCAATGACAGTTTGCATTTCCTTCTTTTGACAATTCATTGGCATTTTTGATGGTTAATAGTGAAGAAATGAACGAAAACAAATAAATCGCTAGTCAAATTAAAAATGATCATCGATTAGTTAATTTTCGGCTGATCAATATATCAGAAACTCAAATTGATTCGACATCCATGCTAAATTAACAGTGTTAGTTGATCAGTGATTTGACAAACCTTTCAGAAACCGGGTGAACATCTAATGATTTTAAAATGAATATTACAATCCGTACTTTAATATTATGAATATGAAAGTCTATCTATTCTGTCTGTTCGTTAATACCTCTTCACGCCTAAACCACTAACCGATTTTGCTGAAATGTTATGGAGATACTTTGAGTCCCTGGAAAGGACATAGGATACTTTTTATTCCACAAAAATGTATAGTTCCCGCGCAATAAACGAATTTTCGGGTGGGTCCTTTCCCGGGACTCAAGGTATCTATCTCCATACCAAACAACAAATTGGGTTCAACGGTTTGGCGTGAAGAGGTAACAGACAGACAGACAGACACACTTTCGCATTTATAATAATAATAATATCTATGGACGCTTCACACCTTGAAGGACTTGTGTTACGGGTACCAGACAACGGAAATATATTTAATACTTTTATACTATACATATATTTAAGATTTTTATTGTATCATACACATATTTAATACACACCCATGATCCAGGAACATTGAAAAACATTTTGTTCCGTCGTTGGGATTCGAACCCGCGACCCCCGGCTTGAGCTGCCACACACTCTACCCATTGAGCCACAGAGGTCGTCGATATCAGTATGGATGGGGTGGATAATACATATCAAGTACTTTGGTTGGGCGCGAACAATCTATTAGCGGTAACGCACACGTCAAACGTTATTTTTACCCCAAAACAAACGCACTTGATTTATACAGCCCTCATAAACCGAAATGATGCAACGTTTAACGACAGGGTGTTCGAGTTTCGCCGCAACATATACAGGGTGTGCGAGATTCAACGAGAAATATTACAGGGGGTTGATGTAAGTGATTGAATTTTCAGGATGTGTTTTCTTTTTATTAAACCCTGACGAAAAAAGAGGGGTCTGTCTGTTTGTCTGTGTGCCCCTCCGTGGCATCGTCGTGTCCAAGCGCTTAGACCGATTTTGATCTAGTTTTTTTGTTTGAAAGCTGGCATGATGAGAGTGTATATAGCTATAGTTCATTATTATCATCAGTCCGCTCAGAGTTGAAAAATTTGGGTTAAAGTAGGTTACTTCTATCTTACGTCATTTTTTATATAGTTAAAATGTAGACCACGGATTTAAAAAAATTACAAAAAAAAACAATTTCGTTTATTGTACACATGACCGACACTCACACGCGCAACTAGGTACTACAACCCGCTGTCATTGTACATCATGTGACGGCGCCAATTACACGCACACATCCTACACGGGCGGCCATAATTACTATGCCTCACTCGGGATTAAACAAGGTTACGTCTGTATTTTTTTTTTATCTGTGATATAGACTATATAATAAATATTAAATATATTTTCATTCATTCTGCGGCACATTATTTTCAAGACTAATACATTTTTCAAATCCTTATATAATGTTTTTTAACATTATATTTTGGTATAAGTCACGAAAAGAAATGAATGGTGTCCTATTAAAAAAAATAATTGAACATCTTTTAAATCTCTATTTCACTTAGAACATTGAATATTGAATATTGATATTATACGAAATATTATACAGGATGTTTCATGTTTCAGAGATTTTCATGACACTTTTACTGCGTTATTTAAATATATAAGATAATGCAATAATTGTCTGTCTATTTTATTGTAGTAATATACAACTAGTAGTAAGGGAGCCCTAGAACATTTTTTTTGTAATTACTAACAAGCAAATTTTTTGTGAGTAGCTATATTTTGATAAGACATACAGACAGAGAGACAGACAAGAGATATTTTCGAAAAATCTCGAAAGTGGTAGCTAACAGAGATAGAAAGGATACTTTGACTCGATGGTCCTAAAATATGGATTGTTTTATTTGTAGGACAAGGTTACTTTTAAATAATATAACTATTAACCTACAAATATACAAAAAATCAGCTGGTTAGGGTTCCGTTTTAGGGTTCTGTAATCAACAAAACTTGGTTGACTAGCCAGCGGAAGTAATTACAAAAAAAAATTGTTCTAGGGCTTCCGTATATAGCCTTTAGCGCTGAAACAATTTAAAGAAATTGTACCTACCGATTACTGTGAAGTAGGGAGAAAAGAAAAACATTCTACGATTTATGCCCGAACCAATGATATTCTACATAAATACAGATCTATTACGTTCATACTATTTTCCGGCTTAAATCTCTGCCGAACAATTTTCAAATTCAAAATTGGATACATAGACCAATTTGACAGATAAGTGAAACAAAAGATACGAAATGCGATTTACATATAAGAGACAGACTGAATAAAAGACGACCCAATTGGGTCGTATTTGAGTCTTCACAACGCGCGCGGTAGTAACATATCTGCTTTGAGTTTTTTTATAAAATATCATTGGCCCGAACAAACTTCTGAACGACATTTGCAATTTTGCACTGGCCCTTTATTATTATTGACATAGTTTTATGATTAAAATTTTGAGTCGAGTTCTGAGACAATAAGAAAAGAAGAATAGAAAAGATACATTTGGAAGTTATTTAACTTTTTTCTGTTTTGGTTTTCCTGAAATACATACTTTCCTGTAATGTACTGTTTATTTAATTTATATGTCAGGTACAGTATTTAACCACTGTGTTTGTTGATTTTATGGAACATAACCCAGTTTAATGGTTTTGGACCAAATACAATACTGCACAATTTTCGCTCCAATCCAAATATAACGGAGACAAAGTGCATTGAAATATATTTCCAATGACTTTTTATAACATAAACATGACAATTTTATAATATAGATTACATAGTATTGAAAGTAAGTATTATGTAGTTTTCAAAGATACATGAGGTAAGTACCTATCATGTTTATATTATCATGTATATTATGTATACAATGTAGATTATACAGTATTGAATATTATTATATATTATTCAAAGATATAAATCTTTCATCAGCACTAAAGTTTGTAACACAAAAGCATATCAAATTATGGAACATCTTGAACGTAGGATCGGTGCCAACGCGAAAAACACAAAATTCAAATTTAGAATGCGGGTGAACGAACGTAGTACTGACCTCCTTTCTGCGTGATGTTGAACGTCCTCAGCCTGTACGAGTCCTCATCCGGTTCCTCCTCGGGCTGATGTGGTCGAGGCACATCGAGGAAGGCGTTGGAGCGCCTCGGCTGGCTTTGGCCGGCTGGAGGCCTTCGTCTCGCCGAGGCCTGTCGTCTAACTTGCGGCGGGGTCTCCGCTTCAGCCAGACGAGGCTCCGAGCTGTATCTGGTGCGGGTTTCCCGGTCGAGCTGCTGCTGTTGCCGCCGGTGTCTGACAGAGCGGCCGCCCGTGATCCGCGCGGACTGCGAACGCGCGGCTGGCCGCCGGCGCGGGGCAGGTGTGGTCTCGGGTATCGCGAGGGCCTCCATGCTCGCGGAGGCCGGCGCGCATATCGACTGCGAGCGCTTCGTACGTCCGTCCGTGGCCATGGTCGCGGCGATACTGCCCGCCCGCCCCGCCGCCCGCCCTCGCGCCTCACTTGTTGCACGTCACCGCTTTGGGCGGCTGGCCGAGTGTATTTGCGAGTTTTGCACGAGATTTCTCCAGTTTTTCCTGGATATAAAGATAAGTATGTGCAACTAATATTGTGAGTTTACATTTTCTCTTTTCAGGAATAATTGAAAGAAGTGTTTTTTATAAGTATTAAAAATGATTTGATTTTTTCATAAAATAATATGTTGATTAAGATTGGTTCGTATTTTTAAGTTCATCGGATATTTTAATTACGTAAGCCGTAATTAACAACAGTATGCGTTCGAAAATCAAATTCTGTGTGTGCAATGAGCTCGTTTACATACAAAATTGCCGGCAACCAAATTATGATCGTAAAGATGTGAGGATAATTTTAATTGCAAAATAATTGCTTGTTCAGATAGGTCAATGACGTATCATATCACAGAGACGTCGCAATAGCGCTTAATAGCTCGAAAACAGGGTGAAATGCCTCTTAGGTTCTAAACACACTAGGCTGAATTGCGCCGGCGTAAATTCCGCCACGTTTACGCCGCGTTTAAATTGCATATAAAATACGGGCCGAATACTAGGGGTGACACACTATTACGTCGCGTTTTGTATGCGTTTGACATTTGCGGCGGAAATTACGCCGGCGTAATTCAGCCTAGTGTTTAGACACTTAGCAGTGCCGAATATCTATATTCTTCTTCTTCTTCTTCTTATATATAAACATGGATTTTCAAATGTGTTAGTCGCGCTAAAACTCGAAAACGGCTGAACGGATTGGGCTGATTTTAGTCTTAAAATATTCGTAGAAGTCCAAGGAAGGTTTTAAAGTGACACGAAGTTCACCGGGACAGCTAGTCTTCTTATCTTCTCTTATATATAAAAATGGATTTTCAAATGTGTTAGTCGCTCTAAAACTCGAAAACGTCTGAACGGATTGGGCTGATTTTAGTCTTAAAATATTCGTAGAAGTCCAGGGAAGGTTTTAAAGTGACACGAAGTTCACCGGGACAGCTAGTCTTCTTATCTTCTTCTTATATATAAAAATGGATTTTCAAATGTGTTAGTCGCGCTAAAACTTGAAAACGGCTGAACCGATTGGGCTGATTTTAGTCTTAAAATATTCGTAGAAGTTCAGGGAAGGTTTGAAAGTGACACGAAGTTCACCGGGACAGCTAGTATATCATAAAAATGGATTTCAAATGTGTTAGTCGCGCTAAAACTCGAAAACGGCTGAATTGATTGGGTTGATTAAAGTCTTAAAATATTCGTAGAAGTCCAGGGAAGGTTTTAAAGATGAGAAATAATGGAAAAATTGCGAGTAATAATATGCCAATAACGACAATTTAATTTTCCTCATACAAAATGTTTTTACCTGTTTGTTACGAAGATTCGGTATTTTTGGCATAACAATACGTAGATCTAGATAAAATAAGGGTTTTGAATCGACAAAATATATCCATAATAGCCGAATTATCGCGTATTTGTAAAAATAAAAACAAAGAAGTTTCCAAATTCAATTTCACATAGAAACAAATATTTTTTTATCAAATACCTACATTTTCCAACAAGTCAGCTATAATTGACATTTCAATAGACTATAGAACAAAGAATACTTCTTCTTCTTTTAAATTGCTCCTGCGTGAATCGCCTACCTCAGAGTGTGATGAGTGATGTGACCGGAGACTATAATGTAAACGAGTATATACCACTAAAATAACTATTATAATACCACTAAAATAACCCTTAGTGTGGGTTGCACCATAACTATATAGCTGTAACTTTAACTATAACTACAACGCAAAATGTCAAATCTTTGGTTAAAGGCAATAGATAATGGACGCCATATTTAACGATAACCATAACAGCTCAAACTTATATTGAAATTTTTTCGTGAAAATAATTGTAACCACGGAATAATAATCGTAACTATGGCTCACAGTGTTGTTATAACAAATATTTTTTCTGACGATTTTTACGGATAATTCATTTTTTATACTCTCAACCCCAATAACTGTAGCTTTAACAAAAAATAAACGCAACAGACATCTGTCAAATTCTGTGGTCAAAGGGTCAAAGTTAAGAATAAATTAATCCTTCAAGCCCCTGTATATCAATAAGAGCACCGGTGATCGCAACAACAACAGAATACAATAGCATTTCCAAGAATCCGCTATCGAAGGATTAAAGTTAAGTTAGCCTTAACCATGACCATAACTATATACTTGTAATTATAACCACGCCTTTGATGCAACCCACTCTTAAAAATTAATTCTACTTTATTTGATCACGTATTTTTCAATTGGCGATACTCGCTATTACATAATGTGAGGTCATTTGAAAAAAAGAATGTTAAATAGCCACGATTCGTGCTTCGCATCGTTGGTGTTGCGTTTTTTTCTCGTGTTTTAAGAAAATACTAAGTAACTGATTTGATGTGAATATCTCATGGAATACAATATATTCAGTTTTGGAGTGAGGTTTGATTACTATTGGGGGGCTCCGCCCCCCCTTCCCCCTGCTCCAAGAATCGGTCGCTTAAAACAAAACGGCTTCGCGTCGTTAGTGTTTTGTTTTTTTTTTTTTTGTCATGTTTTAAGAAAATACTAAGATATTGATTTGATGTAAATATCTCAAGGAAAATAACAGATTCAGTTTTGGAGCGAGGTTTGATTAATTTGTAAATCCTAGGGTTCCTAGACGCCGAGAGAAGGAACACTAAATGCCAGTTCCACATTGTCAATACATTACTTTCAATTGTAGTCAAGTTCAAAATAATAGAAATTCTAATTACTTTATAAATTTTATGAATTTTAGGAACTTTTTGTAGGCAACCTCCTTTGTCTTTTCTATATAGAAACCCTTTCTATCGTAGCAATCCTGAATGTGCGACGTATTAAGACGTGTACGTCGAGCTTGGTTCATATTTCGCGCGCCTATGGAAATTACATAGCAACAAGCAAAAAGTGATGCTTTGTAGAGGCTTTCAATTTTTTTTTAGATGAATTGAAACCTAAGAACGAAAGTGAGTGATATAAAACCTTCACCGATAATAATGTGGACTCAGGAACGATAGGAAGGAAATACAAGATCTCTCTTCTATTCACTTGTTGAATAATTGGCTACCACAGCACACTTTGCATACTGACTGAGCACATGGTTCTCAAAGTAGGAGACATTTAAGTCCCATCAATAAATTAAACGTTTTGCAAAAGATTTTAAGAATCAAAAATTAAATAATAGTATTTTAAAAAAATAAAACCGACTTCAAATTTTTGTATGTAATTAAGAATTAAAATTCCGTATCTCAAAAACTACTGCGCCGATTTTGATGAAACTTGCAGTATTCCCTAAGTAGAACAATACCTAGTACAATAAAAGAAGAATCACTTAAATCGGACTTGTGGTTCCGGAGATATGCGTGCACAAACATAAAAACATACATACATACATACATACACTTGAAATTTGTCACATTTGTTCCAGAAACTGTCATAAATTAACATATACAAAAACTGAATGGTTCTGTAAATATTACATACATACGCGTCGAATTGATAACCTCCTTATTTTGAAGTCGGTTAATAAAAAAGATAAAATAAAATAAGTCTAAAACAGACACTGCGAGTGCGTTCTGGGTACATGGTTCGGAACACAAATAAATATATATTTATAATGCAGGTAGTTGAACAACTTCAACGAGTTGGCGTCTGTCACCTCAGTGCACCCGTGACCACAGCCGCTGGGAAACAGCTGAAACGTTGGGAATTAAAAAGGCACAGTGTCAAAAACAAAAGTAATTGAATGATACATAACAGTGTTTTGCATATTTACCACGGGACCAGTCGAAGGATGTGCTTTGAAGCATCAATAAAATATATTTAAAAAATGGGAAACTATATTTGCCGTCAGTTTTTCACACCCTCCCACAATAAAGGTTCGTTGACACTCTTATGGATAGAATTATATCCAGCTACCAATATAATGAAAGGACGACGATTTAAGGCTTTTGCCCTTTCAATTAGCCCCGAAACCACTCGGAAAGATCGCGCTATTACTCATCGGGAAAAAATCTCTAAATTACTTAAACTTTGTTATCGACATTATTTTTTAAGCTCGGAAACAGAACGTTAAAATTGCAATAAAAACGGCTGATGCCTGGTTTTTTGAGGTCATCAAAAAGGAGTTTATCAATTCAGTAGATACAGTACCTACTCTCACTGGCTTAAGTAAAACAGTAAACAAATTAAAAACCATGTCAAAAGATTAAAGATATACTCCAATTGAAGAACCTGAGAAACTGGGCTTAGACTTCTCTGTCTGTCTATCTATCCATCTATATGTCTGTCAACAAACTGTTTTGACCGCGACCCACAGGTTGAAAAATTCTGACGTAGTGCCTAGTAACTCCGTAACGTTTAGAAGGTATAATAAAACTTATCAGGTGAATCCTATACCGCGAAGCATCTCGTTATTATCAAAATATCAAATAATGGTAACAATTACACTTATAGACCGGTAATACAAGTTGTTTTGACCATAGATCTATACAAAACTAGACAGTACAATAATTAGAATTATTTTATTATTTCGGCCTAGCCTAAATCTTCACTTGACGTAATTTTAGAAAACACTTTTACAAATAAATAAAGCCTATAATGAAATAATTTTTTTTAATAGAATAATATCATTTCTTGTTGTGTTTATTTTGTAAACATCTTAGTTTCTTCCTTTATCTTTGTAATTGAGTTCTACGTCATTTTATTGTACGAGGAAAATCCCACAAAATATTATCACACATATTTAAAGTAGCAATGAGACTTTAAGATAAATATAATAGCGCAAAGATGAATCAGCTCGGAAAACACAATGTAAAGATGTGGGAAATGTCAACCATATTAATATTGTGAATGCGTAATATACGATGGATTATTTCGATACGTTGCAAATACCACAAAATTTGCAAAATGTACCATCTTATTGTCGTTACCATGTTTTTGCTAATAAACATTATTATTATTATTATTATTATTATTATTATTATTATTATTATTATTATTATTATTATTATTATTATTATTATTATTATTATTATTATTATTATTATTATTATTATTATTATTATTATTATTATTATTATTATTATTATTATTATTATTATTATTATTATTATTATTATTATTATTATGTTTGTGTAAGGTATTCCTTGCTCACGGGCAATTAAATCCCGGACCTTTGGAAGGCATGCGTGGGGCCGAAGCCAACACGTAGAGGCCCGTTACACAGTTTTAATCTAAATGTTATGTGACACTAGCCGGCGACTCTCCCTGTCCGCACTATGGGAGTACGACCAAGGAGAGCCAGCAGCCAGTGTAGGACTATTGCAGGGAATGGAATTAAAATGATATCGGGCTATGGGGGTGGGGTGCTAGTGGACTGGGTAACTGGGACTATGGAAGGACTATGGCGTCTGCCGATACAACGTGGTAATATGTATCATAAAGTTGGCAGACGGTGACTCGCCAACTCTTTGAATGGGCCCCTCAAAATGGTCGCACGGACGGTGCACCGAGGCGGCAACATTGACAGAGCGGCTTGAGGCAGGAGAGGTGTCGCTGGACTTTAAACGCCGATCATTTGCACCCTCAGAGGGTCCCATCACTTCGCCCACTCGCCACTTACGCTTCACATCCTCCCTCCGAGCCGAAGCTCTCGCGACTCCACTCTGACCGGCCGGTTAAGGCAAGGCAGAGGTAGGGCCTGATTCTCCGTCAGTGTTCACTCCGGCCGGCTGGTGAAGGCAAGCCGGAGATGGAGAACAGGGGTTTCCCTGGGAGCACTCGGGTTCGTGGGGTCGCTACTCCCCAACAGCTCGCCACAAGCTGCCCTGCGGGCTTATTATTATTATTATTATTATTATTATTATTATTATTATTATTATTATTATTATTATTATTATTATTATTATTATTATTATTATTATTATTATTATTATTATTATTATTATTATTATTATTATTATTATTATTATTATTATTATTATAGAACTATTAGTATTACAGAAGACATATTTGAAGGTCACAAAATGCAATTCCTCTCAAATCAATTCAGAAAATTAACTGTCAAAACTGTCAAAGTAATGAATTTCAAATTAGTTAATTAGGTATGAATTGAATGCGAACTACTAGACATGAATTGCACGCAAAGATGGGCAAAGTGACCATTTTGTGATTTAAAAAAATTAATAATTTTATCATAATATTATGTATTATGTTTCTCCAAAGTGGCCATTTTAGATCCATTGGTTTTAAATGAGAGAGAATACAAATTTGATTGTTTATAACACAGTATACTTAGGAATAAACTGGTTTATTTTTGCGAAGAACTGAACCGCAATCTTTAGGAATCTAACCAACTATAGCTCTATCTCATCTTTTTTGCAGATGCAGCCAGGCTTTTAGCGCTAATAACGAATAATTAACGAATACAATGATGAAGAACGCAATCATCACGAACTGAAAAAATCTAAAAATTGCATCACCAAAAATGTGGTGAGTAAAAAATTAAACTTTTTTTAACTTTTACTTCTTTCACTATATCTTTTTTATTACGTGCATCCCAAGTACCGTATAAAAACGCCATGTCTATCACCACCTAGATCTACAACAACGGGCTGCGTGTGCGCATGTTAAGAAGCTAGTCTGACACATGCAGGCCAGAGGACGGACGTCACGATGGAAGTATTGTTGTTATTAGTGTTTACTTCTGTGGTTTATCTGATTGAGGCGTATACCGTCCCTCCTGCAACACTAGAAGCCATCTACCCTAAGGGCTTGAGAGTGTCAATTCCTGGTAAGTATTTTTATTATTATTGAAAATTATAATTACCTGGTAAGTGTTTTTTTATTTATAAATTGAGATAGTTTTCATAGGATTTTTGATGTTGAAAATTGTTAAACTAGTGACAAAAACGTCTCATAACAGAACTTAAGACAAAATGTATGTTTGTGACTAAAATGATAGATGTTTGAGCGTTATTGTGAGCCAATCAAGAGAAGCAGTGAATGAATCAGCTGTTGTAGTTCTGAAGGTCTTCAATATTATGATGTAACGAAAAAAAACATGTTTGTGTGCAAACCATCTGAAAATTTAGAAAATTGCCCTAAACCAAAATATTATACTCTAGAATCTAGAACCTTGAGACTACAGGGAAGGTTTCTTTAACTTTCGTGAGTATGGAATCCCAAAAAAACAATTTGCCTCCTTTTTAAACTTTTAAGTAAAACAATTTTTCCCCTCAAATGAAAAGAAGGGGTTCACTACATTTGACGGAAGGACAAAGTTTGGTAGAGGTCTCTATGAATTACTATGAACTCCTTCATCTTTTTATAACATTAAGGGCCTGTTTCACCACTTCCTGATAAAGTACAGAATAGGACTTTTTGACAGATTCTCCATACTTCATCTGTCGAGTTAAGTGGTGGGTACTTGGGTAGCCTATCCGACAGGTCTTATCAGGAAGTGGTGAGACAGGCCATAATTATAATAAGTTAGCAGGAAAAATTCACAGTCACGTATTCGTAAACTTTTGAATGTAAAATTATAATATTATCACAGCTATTATTATCTATTTTCTAAGTTTTCTTTTGTTTTTATAACAAAGTAGGTAAGTATCAATATTTTCTACTAGGCCCAACTCAAGAAGTGTGTTTACATTAAAATAATTACTGTCTGGTGTTTTTTTACCCGTGGAAAAAAACTTGTTTACGCACAAAAAAGTTTGATGTAGTCCATGATCAATATTTGTTTATTAGAAAAAATCATGGAAAATCTCGAAAAGGTAAATCAAGAGGAAAAAATTGGAAAGTTCGAACATTTTTGAAGAGAAGAAGTCAGTATTAGTAATCTTAATATACTGAGTAGATATTTTAAAGTAAAATAGTTAAATGTGCTAGGCTTTTGTCTACATTTTTTCAATGCAGCTAGCAGAAATGTCAAGTAGAACTTCTTATTAAATAATACTTACTACTTTTATTATGGTTAAGGCCTATATATTAGGGTATGCTACAGCGACTTTTTTTGACAAAAAGTTTAAAGTATGTGTTATTCCAAAGCCTAATAATATTATAATCAACTAGCCTTCAAGCAAAGTTCGTTGAGTAGTTTTTGCGGAAAAAGGTATCCAGAATTCCAGATATCTAACATACACACAAACAAACTTTCGCCTTTGTAATATTAGTGTAATATAAATACACCATTGTCTTTATCTATCAAGTGACGTTTCCAATAGGCCAGACAAAGACTAGAAGGACATGTATAGTTATTTGCTGTAATTTTTATTTGTAAAGGGGTCAAATTCAATAGCTTATTATTTCGTCACTCAAAACGAAAGACTTCTTTACGATCTAGCCTGCTTAAGGTTTAATTAAGTAACAAGTACCACTTAAAGTGCTTAAAAGGCGATAGAAATATATAAAAATCTCTCACTACCCCGTAATAAAATCGAATATTAACAATTCCTTTCACATAATTGGCCAGGATAATTAAACACTTTGGACAAAGTAATTGAAATTCGAGCGCGGGAGATCCGCCATCTTGGTCGCAGCTGAAATTCAAAATGGCCGTGTTCGAAAATGAGGCTTAAAACTAAGCCTAGACCTAATCTAGGCTTAATTTTAAAAGAGATGGTTTATTAAGTGATGATACCTTTAATACAATAATGTGTGTCTTATAATTTATTTGAATACTTATCAAAAATTAAAGTAAGTACCTTTAAAGATTATATTTAATTATATTATGTAGGTAAGTAAATAAAAAATCTAGCTTTAGAATTTAGATAATCACTGTATTGTGCCAAATGTTCTATACTAACAAAAATATTACACATTTTATTAGTAAAACACTACAAAATTATATATGAAAAGTATAGTAAGTACATTTCTTGTGACCGCACTGTAGATGTTAATCAACAATATCTATAAAATTAAGTGCATTGCAATCATGAATTGTTTGTTTAGAGACAACTTAGCTTAAGGCATCAACACACTCGCCTAACGCAATCGCAACGTTAAATAGTAATGAGCTCGACTGCCTAGATTTTTAAAATAAAAATAGGTGAAAATAATAGGGCATTCCAAGTAGCTAAGATAGCATCCATGAATACTTATCCAAATAGCATTCGCTAGATTCGATAGCAATGTTAGCTGATGACAAAAATGTATGGGATTTGACATAATATTGCATTGCTAAGTGTCATGGCGCTTGCGATGCGTTAGATCAAATCCCACTTTGCTATCGTTAGTAAGTCGAAAACTTTTCTTTTCTATCTTCGTTGATATTGTAAAAGAATTAAGCAGAGCCGACGTTTGGGTTTTTTGCTAATTACTGCAGTATTACCCGTTCATCTTTACGCAGAATAGTATGAACAAAAACACTAACAACACGCGAGTACACTTGCAAAACATCCTGTACATTAGGTACATACTACGGTATTACATTCACAAAAAGTGTGATAATCATTCACTCTTACGTTATACTTTTCGCACATGTAAATGACCATGGCCCTTTAGCCAATGACGTTTTCTTTATCGCTACTTTCAGATGTATGAAATTGACATAAGCGTTCGATAATATGAAGTTGACGTTCGACTCGTGTAATGTCCATTTCATACATTTTAATCGGCGTTTCTATAAAGAAGCGATAACGGAAACGTCTTGATTGGTGAGTCATGACGCAGCCGAAGTGTACGTAAGTCTGCATGCACCCTACAATTTAGTACCAATTACCACATACGCCATAAAGACCATATTAGATCATAAAGTTATATTGACCTGTAGAACTAGGTACCGATATCTTGATGATAGGTGGATGAACTTGTAAACTTACATATTATGCATACTTTCCATCCTATCACACGTATTAAATCTAAATAATTACAAATGCATTTTAAGTTTTGTTAAACTCGTTATAACTCGATAACGGCTAAACTGATTTGGTTAATTTTAGTCTTGAAATATTCATGTAAGTCCAGGGAAGGTTCATATTAGGATTTAGGGGGGGAGGGATACGAAATTCACCGGGTCATCTAGTATCCATACTAATATTATAAATGCTAAAGTGTGTCTGTCTGTATGTCTGTCTGTGACCTCTTGACACCCAAATCGTGGAACCAATTTTGCTGAAATTTGGAAAAGATACTTTGAGGAGGATTTTTTCTATTTACGAGTATATACCTAGAGGTACAAAGTAACATAACAAAGTGATAATTTAGGGTGTCTAATGTCTATGTGTCCTATAGAGTTTACTGTGAAAGTAGTAGCGCTGAAAAATAACCCTTTACTTCTGTATTTCTATAGGAAATGCCCCAAGGTCGTGCCCATACAATAATTAAAAAAAAAATTAGTCTATCAGCTCTACTTTCACAGTGAACTCTTTACAAGAAGCACTTGCACACACTAAAGTGTTATCACCAGAAGCGTAGCGTGCTTTAGCGGCCCTATATAATTTTTTGGAGGCTCTTAGGAAAGTTAAAACTTCTGACAAAACAAAAAAAAAATCACAGTATAGAGTGTTGCCAACTGTTGAACTCACGCTTTACGCGGGTTACCCGGAATTGCTGCAGCAGGATTTTTTTAAACTTTATTATTTGTGAATTAAAAAAAAATATATATTAAGAAAGTAGACATAATTTTTGCATTTGTCCCCAAGGCCCCGAGGCCCCGTATTTGACGGCGGTAGCTACGCCCTTAGCAATCACTCTGCTTTTTTTCCAACCTGTGTAAAACTGATGATATTTTAATTCATTCGCCATATTCTAAATATAATAAATGCGTACATAAACAACTATAATATTGAGCGTGTCGTAAAATATCGACACCCGATCTTTGGATGGCATTTATCAAAGTCTGTGCGTCATTGTTTGCTATAAAATTGTTATATTATAATTAACTAGCGACCCGCCCCGGCGTCGCACGGGTATAAAATATATGGCCCCTGAAAAAATGATTAAAATCGATAGCCTATGGTCCTTCACGTGGTCTACTTCTTATCTGTGCCAAATGACATAAAAATAGCTCCAGTAGTTCGCGGATAAGCCCTTTCAAATAATTTCCCCCGTTTTTTCTACATTTTCTTATTAGTCTTAGCGTGATAAAATATAGCCTATAGCTTTCTTCAATAAATGGGCTAACATTGAAAGAATTTTTCAAATCGGACCAGTAGTTCCTGAGATACCGCGTTCAAGTTAGCCCTTTCAAATAAATTTCCTCGTTTTTCCAACATTTTCCTCTATTTCTTCGCTCCTATTAGTCTTACCGTGATAAAATATAGCATATAACCTTCCTCGATAAATGGGCTATCTAACACTTGTATAAGCTTATATTGCGCCGTATAACATTGTTTTTATAATTATAATTAAAAAAAAAAAGTAAAAAAAAAAAAAAAAAAAAAAAAACACTGAAAGAATCATAAAAATCCGTTGAGTAGTTTTAAAGATTAAAGGGAGCAAAGGGACATGAGGGAAAAAAAGCAACTTTGTTTTATAATATGTATAGATAATTATTATTATTATTATTTTATTTACATAAGTATTCCAGCAATATTATCAATATTATTTATCTATCGCTCCATGCCCTTTCCTTATGATGTAGGAAAAATCAAAGATATATTGTATCGACATTTGCATTAGTCTTGAGAAAATATTGTTTTATTGTTGTTTTGTTCTGCCGTCTACAGTATAAATTATTCCACCAGAGGACGGTGCTATCTTGAAATTTAACCAACAAAAGAGTTTTTTATAAGCCTACAGAAACATATTATTATTTCGTTAAAATCCGTTCAGTACTTCTGCACAATAAAATGGCAAACATTCATTCATCATCACAAACTTTTACATTAATTATATTATGATATGCTGTATTAATCAAAAAGTTTTCTAGTATAATATGTGTGGTAAATAATATATTTTTTCTATTTTTAGCAATCGCTGATAAATGATCATAATTTTATTATATTATACTATTAACAGTCGTGGGCAAAGTGTCTCTTAATAGTTCAATGAACCCAGGCAAAGTTAGGTAAAAACGTGAGAATAACCTGAGGTCAATCACAGAACTGGTTTTGGAAGTAGGTATATAAAAACGTATTATAAATTTTTTTCAGAAAAATTGGTTCAGTGGTTTGGGCAGAGGTAATAGACAGACAGGCAGACAGAAACACTTTCGCATTTATTATATTAGTATGGATTATGTATAAAGCACAGACCAGTGAAATTATTAACGTTACATACAGGGTGCAATTAAACCTTACTACCAAATTTTTATATATTGATCCTTGTTAAAAATAAAAATACACGTATTTTTTCTTTTATAGTCACTCAGCACCAAAATGTTGAGAAATAGCTTTCGAAAGTTATCCTAAAAAACACTACAATTAAGGGGAAAACAGCTGCCAATTCGACATCTTTGTGTAGTTTTCTAGACGTATGTATTTCATTGATTGGCACAAAAAAAAAATATGTGATTTTTGATTATATTTGGAAAAGCTTGTCGAATTTAAATAATAAAATAAGGTACTTACTCAGACAAACGCGCGCCTCATCCCGCGCATTCATTCCCCCGCGCCGCGAGTGACTATTCTGTAACAATTTAAATGGGATAAAATATGTCATTTAAAAAAAAATAGCACCCAATTTTTTTTGTTAAATGGAGTCTCCTAATGATACATAAGCCAGGCAGGAAGGTTTAATTGCACCCTGTATAGTGAGTGTGGCAAAGTGCGCCTACCCAGCAAGTGCGCCATACAGCTATTTTTTCCATATTGATAATTAGAAATCTCTAATCAGTAGTATGGAAAATAGCTATATGGCGCACTTGCCGGATAGGCGTACTTTGCCACACTCACTATAATATATTAATATTAAATAGTATTATCGTGCATATCCTAGTGTGATCCTGGTGTATAGTCTAGTATAGAATAACGTCATGTTTTCACGTCACAACAAGTATATATTTTAGATATGCATCCATTTATTGAGTGGATGCGACTTTTTAAAAATTTCGTCAATGCTCAAAATAATAAAAATGTTATGACAATAATAAAATATACCAACTATAAAATATCTGATACGTACGTTTATATGTCTTTATGAATATGATATTGATGCTCAGAACATCAAAAGAGTTAAAAATATGGTGAAGAATCACTAAACTTAGTAGAACTTAAGTTTTAGTTTCTTCTTGCTGCTTGCTATAGTTTTTACACTGCCATTTTAAATGTAAATAATTTTAAAACGAAAAGTGACATTCAATGATTCACTGCAGGAACACTAGGAATAAACACAAGCTAGATAGATATACTTATCAATAACCAGGCTGAGCAAAGTAAGCAAATCTTTCAAAAGTCAATGTCATACCTACGACGTCCAAAATCTTTCAATTAACAAATTAAAAAAAGTTGTTAAAGAACGTTTGTGTGCTAAGGCTAATTAAAAGGTAACTAATTTTGATATCACACCTTGGGAAATAAGCTGACAGCTGACGCTTCTATATAAATGTACCACATTTTCACTTACTTTACTTACATACTTAGTGTAAATTAGCTTAAGCTATCATTGTTACCTTTTTGGTAAAAGGTGGACCCGTGCGAGTTTCTTACGCCGGTTCTACTCGCCGGGTTAGTTCCCGAACTGGTGGTAGGCGTCATGTAGACACGACGTTCTAAAAGTGTTAACTTTGTAAACCTATTTGAAAACTCCAGCCGCGTTAAAATGAGTTTGGGAAAGTCACCCTAGAGAAACCAGTTTTAAAGTTTAAAAGGTTATAACGCACATCAAAACTGCTAAGGCTATGGATTTTAGTTTTCGGCGGAATCCTACATAATATTACTTATTGGTCTAAAAAAGTTATGAATGTGGTCGATGAAGATTATTTGATCTAAAAGAAAAATAATCCAGAAGATTCTACTATTCGAGTAATAGCCATGTAGCAGGTTTTTTGATACTTGAATGGAAATTCACAAGGAAAGTGGTTACGGTTGGCGAAACAAAATGCTGTACGGCGTACGCTATTAACAATAACGTTTAGATGTAATACTAAAAAATGTTAGCTATTTCTAATGCAAAAAATTGTTTAAACATATGTTAAGTAATAGTAGGACGCAGCTAAAGGTAGGCCGTATAACGTATCGCAATGACAATCTGACTAATCGTTGAACCGCCGCATTTCACTAGCCGTAATGTAATACGGCGGATTATACAATTCGACTGCGACATATCTATGGTCTCCTTCCAGACGATGGCTTCACATTATTCGCCTTTCATGGCAACCTTAACACGGAAATGGAGGGACTCGAAGCTGGCCAATGGGCGAGGGACATCGTCACTCCAAAAAACGGTCGCTGGACCTTCCGAGACAGGAATGCCAAGTTGAAATTTGGCGACAAAATCTACTTCTGGACGTACGTCATCAAAGACGGTCTGGGTTATAGACAGGACGATGGGGTATGGACTGTCACTGGTAAGCGAAACTTCACTTTGTATGGCATGTGCATGTTCAACACTTTTACTGCTGTCCTTTGTGACGTTGTTATAAGAAGGATATTTGAAAATCTAAAGGATAAAACGGAGTAAACTAAAGGATAAAGTAATTATGCATGTTTTCATAAAATATAAAGAGAAACGTCTTTTTATAGAAGGCTACTGAACTGTCTATTCTCAGGAGTACTTATAAGCACCCACTGTTTATTTATGAAGGACGCTCTAGCTCACGAGCACCCACGATGTAGGTAGACATTAGGCCCAATTTCACCAACGTCTGAGTGCTAACAGCTTGTTAAAATGTTGTGTCTTCTCATTCATTCATATGAAAAACGAAAGAGGTAACGTGATTCTAATTCGAGCATTAACTTTAACAGTCGATAGTGAAATTGGGCCTTAATATTGAAAATATGTTCTTGAAGTTACTGTACATCTATTTTTTTTACCAAATAAAGTTTATTTCTTTCTTTTTTCTTTCATTCATTCTTTCTTTATTTCTTTCTCTTCCTTTCTTTCTTTCAAGTATGCGTTCGGCGTTCCTGTACAAGGCATCGAAAAAAAGATTAACTTTTGCGTATTCCTACTTCTCTTACACTAATTACTTAGAAGCTCAAGAATCTTATAAATAAAATAATATGGATCAAATAAATGTTTCTATTTTAAAGGCGTCTTTCCTTGTTGGGTCAAATACCTGTATTTAATTCTAATTAAGTGCTTTATTATCTATATATTGGGTTTCTTCAACATTGCTTTTTTTCTAAATTTACGTATTTTAAAGGTCAATATTATAACAATAGTGGTTAGTTATGTAAGATAGAAGATTTATAATTAAATATATTGTGTCCCGACATCGTTATCCGATCCTTTAATGACATGATGTACGGCAGTGTACGGCATAATATTATATTGACATTTGGCTCTTAAATTATTATTTTTTCTCCGTTTGATTTTTTTCTCACTCTCATACTAAAGGATCTGATAATGATGTTGGGACACATTGTGTAATCTTTTGTCTTCAAATACAAAAAAGAAATTCGGAGTAAATTAAAACAAGTATCACAAATCACGTTTATCTGCATTTCAGAATTCGTCGACGAAGATGGAACGGTTGTCGATGCTCTACTGCCTGAGTTCAATCATCCAGGTCACGGGCCAAACAAAATTCCTCCAGGCCAAGCGAACAAATTTCCTCCAGGTCAAAACAAAATCCCCCCAGGCCAAAACAAAATCCCCCCAGGCCAAGCGAACAAAATCCCTCCAGGTCAAGCAAACAAATACCCAACCCAACCAACCCAAACAAACAACCAACTCAACACAAATGTACCCGTCGTACCTAATATACCAACCAGAACATGTGTCGATTCGTTCACCAAAGTGATGGGCAAACAAACAGTATGCAAAGGTGATCTGATCTTTGAAGAAGAATTTAACGAGAATGATATCAAAGAGCTCAGAAATTGGGAAGCTGAAGAGAAGTTTCCTCTAGAACCGGTAAGATTTCTTGCAGAATATTATGATGATGATGTATTCTTATATAACTTCAGCAATTATTGTTTAGTTCAACCCTAAAATTCCAAGTTTTCCCTTTAATGACTAACTAAATGACGCCCACAACTCCGTTGCGCCAATATTAGGAACCGTAAATTTTTCCGGGATGAAAAGTATGCTATGTCATTTCCCGAGACTCAAGGTATCTCCATACCAAATTTCAGTAAAATCGGTTCAGCGGTTTGGGCGTGAAGAGGTAAGAAACGGACAGACACACTTTCGCAATTATAATATTATTAAGTATAATTTCGATACAGGATTACCCATTCAATTTGTACGCAAAAGATGGCACTCTGTCCTTGCGGGAAGGGTCACTGAAGATCACCCCAGTGCTCACCGAGACCAAATACGGCGAAGGAGTCATCTACGAAGAACTGGATTTGACGAACACGTAAGATTATTTTCAAAATATGCATAATATGCTTAAACCTGTTGCACGATCTTTAGAAAAACTTGTTACGGGTAATAACAAGTAGGTAATAACTTGTTACGGGTAATAACGATCAATATATTGGCCTGACTTTGGCATAGCAAAGTCAGGCCAATATATTAGATGCCAAAGCCTTTAGTAAAACACGGTTCGGTTGATCATGATCAACCAACCAAGTGTTCTTTTCGTAGTGTTATTGTGAATGACGTGTATAACTCTGTAATGAACAGTCACCAGCAGTATTTCCGGACCAATACGAACTGCAAATCTTCAAGAAGAGAGCGTATTCCTTCTTAAAAGGCCAACAACGCACCTTCAGCGCTTCAAATGTTGCGAGTGTTCATGGGCGGTAGTTTCTTTCCATCAGGAGACCCGTTTGCTCGTCTGCCTCCATATTTTATAAAAAAATACTATTCTTTTCTTCAACCTCTTCAGGTGTACCGGCCACATCGGCACCGCGGAGTGCGACCACAAGGCCAGCGGGCCGGACCTCGTGTCACCAGTGGTGACGGGACGAGTCAACACCAGAAATAGCTTCAGCTTCAAGTTCGGACGAGTGGAGGTGCGGGCGAAATTGCCCGCTGGGAGCTGGTTGGTGCCAGGTACGACAATTACTCAAAAGCTATCTTAAGCCAATACCTCAACACCAAAATATATTATATACCCCGCGTTCCATTAAGCGTTAAAAACGCTAAAAAAGAAGGCATTTGAGCATTTTGATCGTTTTTAACGCTTAATGGAACGGGGGATACTTATTATTAGTGATGGTACTAATAAAAGGTTTTGCAGGTGAAAAGTATTTCTATTTTTTAACTACGACACTAGAATGGAAATATTACATTACTAGAACTTTCCTATTTTCCTTGATTAATACTCATCTAGCTGACCCGGCAAATGTTGTTTTGCCATATAAATTATTTCCAGTATCAATAATCAATATGAAAAGTAGATAAAATCCTATTCTCAGGCCAAACGAATGTACATACAAAATTTCATTAAAATCGGTTAAACCATAGTTTTGAAAGAGTTCGCGCACAAAACACTGTGAAACGAGAATTTTATTAGAGATTTCACACCCGCGCCGTTTCAATGTAAATCTTTTAATTTGACTGTCTCAGATATCATATTTTGTCATTTACCATAATATGACCAATAAGCCTCTATCTTTCCAGAGATCAACCTTGAGCCCCGCGATCGGGTGTATGGGTCCTCTCGGTATGCGTCCGGCTTAATACGGATAGCCTACGCTAAGGGCAACGCTGACGGCGCCAAGTACCTATACGGAGGGCCGGTTCTGTCCGACACTGAGCCCTATAGGTCCTTCCTCCTGCAGAAGAAACTGGGCCTGGATAGTTGGAACAAGGATTTTCATAACTACACCCTAGTTTGGATGCCAGGTATGATACAGCAGGCATTTTACTTTTAGCCCAAAAAAAAATTGGATTACAAAATCTATCCTATCAAGGGCCCTGATTCACAATGATCAACTTCATCTCGCGACATCCATAAACCCTCGCCGCGCTAGGCATTGGCCAATGTCCGCACGGTAAAGATTCCGAATCCGTTCGAAAGGGAAACGTCAATCGCCCTGTAGATCTCAAAATATCTCGAACCGAATTTCATTAAAATCGGCTCAGGCGGTCAAGTATGAAGAGGCCTTTACTGTTGTATTAGTACAGATTCTATTACATACTAATCTTTTGAGATTAACCTTCCCCTAAACCATTCCAGACAGCCTACAACTGTACGTAGACGGTAACAACTATGGCAATATCAACCCTGGTGAAGGCTTCTACCAGTCTGCGCGGGAACACGCGGTGCCGCATGCCGCGCAGTGGCTGAGAGGAACTGTCATGGCACCGCTGGATGAAATGGTAAGATAACTCAATTGAAGAAGCACCACCGAATCAAGAGCTGAGTGCGTAGTGCAGATGCATTTTAAGGTTTCTATGACGAAGTTAGATATCAAAAATGTATTAACGATAACATGGCGCGCCCCTCCAAAATTCAAAACGTTTGAAGTGCGTTGTCAAAACGTTTGAAGTACGTTGTCTTGCGGCTTGGTGGGCTAGTTATGATTAGTTGACAAATAACACTGACCTCCATTATGCAAGTACGCTGGACTGATGATACCCAGATATATTTTGTGCCTATTTGAAGCGGAATCAGCTCCCCCAATATTCGGGAAGAGAACTAAATCTGACGTAACTTGCAAATGGCCGCTCAATCGCTATTGGTTTTAGAAACCACAGATAATAGTATACCTCCATGGTAGAAACTAGTATTAGTTCCAACTTCCAAGTACTCCCACTACTGCTATCAGCGCCAATTTTTATGTCAAATGTAGTTCTCTTACCGAATATTGGGAATATTGGAATTTGGGAATATGGCGCTGATTCCGCTTCAAATAGGCACAAAAAATAGCTGTCATTTCAAAGGGTATCATTAGTCCAGCGTACTTGTTTAATGGAGGTCAGTGACCAACAAATATTGGTAATAAGTGACATTAACTAAAATATTACGTGTACTGTGATTGGTTGAATACTTACTACATACAAAATCTTTCATAAGGATGTGACTACACACATTGAAACAGTCATGAGGGGCGCGCCATGTTAACGTAGTTGATCTCTACGTCAATTCTGCTATCAAAACCACAACAGCTTCGCTATCAAAATTAGCAAATGCAATTTGACTAAGCACTCAGGTCTTTAAGATAATTAAGACCTTGTCCCTTCTACTTTAGCTATTCATTTGTCTTCGTAAGTAGTCATGGCATCTTGTCTGAAGACTAATTTTCTCTTTAAGTAAAGGTATATAAATAACGTATATAATATGTACTATCAGAGAAGTTGATTCCTATGCAGATGGGGGACCTAAGCTGTAGTTTGGTCGCGTTATGTTCTGCGTATGTATATAGTATGTGTAAAATTCTGCGAGGGAAAGTACGACAGAGCTTCTACCGTAGTCTATTAGTTAAGTTATTATTATTATTAGTTTTTAATCACTATCAATGTCTATTTGTCAAGTTATTATTTTAATCGTTTATTATTAATGTGTTAGTTTTAGGTTAGTTAATGTAATTGGGGTCACCCGTTTTAATTAACTGTAAATAAATAAATAAATAAATTTAAATTTAAATGTTAAACCCAGCCCACACGTATCACAATTAAAGGATTGCACAAACCTACGCGACCAAAGCGACTGCGAAGCGGTATCGTCTGCCGCGCGGCGGACGCTGCCCATGTAATCTTATGGCGCTGTGCACACCTGCACGACCGCGACGCGGGATGTTCGCGTCGGCAAGCGGAACGTGCGCGTCAAGTTGTCAGACGCATGTTTTGAAGTGTACATATCTAGACTTATTTTTAAAACCTTTTTTTATATTATTTTCTACAACTCTTTAGTTTATGATTTTTTGATTTGTATACGTTTTGATAGATTGTGTCAGGATATTAACGTTTGACGGTTCGCACCGTAGTCGCGCAGGCGTGCACGGCCAGTTTCGCGTTGCAGACGCTCCCGTATCGCGTACCGCGTCCCCTGTCACTGACGCTAAGGTTTGTTAAGATTAACATTGAATTGACATGATCCGACCAAATGACGTTGGTCTGTCAACTGCCTAGCAATCAATTTCCTCGATGGTACATAGGTATATAACAAAGCCTACAGGCATAATATGTCTTTTTCCAGTTCTACTTGTCACTGGGTCTCCGCGTTGGAGGCATCAACGACTTCCCCGATGGTCCCGACAAGCCCTGGGTGAACAAGAACGTTAAAGCTCTCTCCAAGTTCGTATCGGCGAAAAACAGTTGGTACCCCACGTGGTACAACCCTGAAATGATGGTTGACTATGTGCGAGTATACGCATTGTGAAATAAATAAAAGTCATTTTATAATTTTTATATTGTGAGGTTTATTTGACCCATTATTAATAGAGTATTTTTTGATCTTATTTCAGTTATTGAAATTCGATTTGTATTTCAGTTTTAAAAGCTATCTTTGTGAGTTTTTGGTATCAATGAAAACACATCTGGTCGTTGAGAGTAAAATTGCAATATACAATATTGATTTTAATTGTAGTTTGTAAGTTTATTCAGAAGAAAGAAAAAAAAATATTATGCAACTGTTGTACGATTATGTTCCTATACAAAAATATTACTTATAATATTGTAAATCTTCGGCAGGGAAGTATATAATAGAAATATCGTAATATCCTATGTGAGTTTCTGTCTCTGAACAGCTTGGCTTATTATAAACAGCATTGGCCTCTGGTTTTACCTCTTTTACAACTTCTTTGGATGTGGTTGAAGGTATAATAAGAGTCGCTAAAGTAATTTCGGGAGTATTTGTCGTAGAAACATTGGCCTCTGGTTTTACCTCTTTTATAACTTCTTTGGATGTGGTTGAAGGTATAATAAGAGTTGCCAAAGTAATTTCGGGAGTGTTTGTCGTAGAAACAGTAGGTTTATAATCTTCTGTGCTTAGCTCTGTTAGCTCAGTGGTTGTGGGTACATCTGATTCTGTGGTCAACCCCGAAGTAAAGTTTTCTGTAGTTGTTTGTATTATAGTTTCGGTGGATGTCGTAATAATTTCACCATTTTCATTTACAGGAATACCATCCTGGTTGACGAACTCTGAAAGACGGGATTGTAAAATAATATTAGTTTATACTGTATATTAGCTGTTTAACTTAAAACTATACACCTATAATATGATTTCTTGATTTGGCTGATATATGGCCAAAAAATAAGAAATTGTTTTCGGCCCTATAATATCTAGAGTAAAAGGTTATGGTTTTGTGAAGCTATGCCTTGAAGAATTTAGAGCATAAAAGTCAGAAAGGCTCCAAATAATTTGGATATGATAACTTTAAGACACAGAAATTTGTGGCTTTTTTTACTCGAATTTATTTTGATTTTGGTGTTATGTAAACAATATTATTCTCACAAAAAGAGAGATAGATATTATTATTATAATTTTATTATTTTACCTGTGATTGTCCACTCGCCGTCGTCTTGCCTGTATCCCAATCCGTTGTAAATCACATACGTCCAGAAATATACTTTATCGCCCAATTGTAGTTTCGCGTTTGGGTCTAAGAAAGTCCATCTACCATTCTTAGGTTCATTGATGTCTCTTGACCATTGTCCTCCTTCAAGACCATCCATTTCTTCGTTAAGTTTCCCATGGAATGCGAAGAGTGTGAAACCCTCATCTGTGAATGATGTTAATTTTAGTTAGAGTTGAAAGTTGAAACTTATAAGTCTACCAGAATATGATGGCAATTTTTGACAGCAGATTTTCAAAAAATATCCTTGATCATTGGATAAATTTTTATATTTGCATCTTTAACACACAGAATCAGCCGCTATAATAAGAAAAAATGATCAAAATGTTTTATTCCAATTACCAATTGACTCTAGCAAGAGTCAATTCATTTTCTCACTTTCTGCCATCAGATTCTGGTAGACCTATACCTACTTTCATCTCACTGGATTGCCATATAAATTATTTCTAGTATCAATAAAGTGGATAAAAAACCTATTATTATCAGGTCTAACGAATGCAAAATTTCGTTGAAATCGGTTGAGCCGATAGTTGAGCCGTTTTGAAGGAGTTCGCGCACAAACACCGTGACACGAGATTTTTATATTTTAGACTCAAAGGCAACAAAAACCACTAACAATAATTAATAATTTTAATCATCATATTGGCCTAGAGACTTTGAGAACAATCACGTTTCTGGTTTTAGTGCAATATTTGACCTCTACTGAAAACGTGTCGTATTATAATTTTAAAATTAAAGAGCCTTTGGCGAAACTTTATGAGGACTTTGGAAAAACAGATAAACTATATTGAATTGATTTAATATTTTTTTATAAACATTTTTGTCTTTTTTTATCAACCACAATCAATCAATAACACAATAATTATGATTTATGGGGCTTTAAATATATCCTTGAGATATAAAAGTCAAAATCTCCTATTTAAGGATTTAAAGATATATTATATAAGTACTTTTGATGTACTCGTAGGTAATCGATGATTAGCCAAGAGTATGGAGTTACGAATTTATTTAAATAAAACCAAAGTTACATTGATAAATTCTATTCCGTATCTTCGTAATAAAATATTTTGTTGTAACCAAATACGAAAACACGTTATTTACCTACTCGTTCTGGGAATTAATTAAATGATCAAGCAAATTAGAATTTCAATTACATCAACAGTGTTGCCGTCTTTAATAAGAAATGTTCTAAAAATACCTGGAATGGATACTCTAAGTCCCGTTGGATAGATCGCTTCAAGCTTCGCCCGAGGTACTTCGTAGCATTGAACTCCAACAAACAAAGCAAACAACAAAAACAACATGATTATTGATTAACAAGTCGGTACTCATACGACAGTTACTCACAAACTAAGGACAACATCACAAGTAACTAACTTATATCTTGTACATCAAATATGCAAATTTTTAAACAAGTTATGCATGTTAAGCATGGATTGAAACGTAAAAAAAGGAAAAAACATTATTTATGAATTTGAAATATTTATTGCTTTGGAATAAGGTAAAATAGGAGATTTACGGTGAGGTACTATTATAATAGTATTCGTTTATTATTACTTTTGAATATCGAAGAACAAAATATATGATCTCTGTCTGTACAAACAAGAATATTAATTTTTGTCTAACATATTAAAGCAACAATTATTATGGAGCACTGATATCAGAACTAGTAAGTAGTGGCTGTTTAATCGTCTCTAAAGCGAATGTCTATTCCTAAGTTCATTTCAGTAGATGTTGTAGAACTTGCAGGAGCTTCTGTTGGCACTACTGTGATTGGTGTAGTATTTCCATCTACGTCAACGGGATTACCGGCTTCGTCCACATAACCTGGAATGTCAATAACTGTATTTTAAAAAGATAAAACCGGCTTCAAAATTGTACGTACTTAATTGAGAATTAAAATTCCCTATCTCAAAAACTACTGAACCGATTTTGATGAAACTTGCAGTATTCCGTAAGTTGAACAATAACTTTACCAATTTAGATCGGACTTGTAGTTCCGGAGATATACGTGCACAAACATAAAAACATACATACATATATACATACACTTTTGAAATTTGGCACATTTGTTCAGAAGCTGTCACAGATTAACATATACAAAAACTGGGCAGTTCTGGAAATATTACATACATACGCGTCGAATTGATAACCTCCTTTTTTTGAAGTCGGTTAAAAACAATAATACTTATTAACTTCACTAACTTTCGCAATCAGAGACATTTAATTAGACGACCTCTGTGGCTCAGTTGGTGGGCTGTAATTGGTAACTCAAGCCAGGGTTCGCGGGTTCGTATCCCGCCGTCGAAACAAAAAGTTTTCAAAAGTTCCTGGGTCATGGAATATATATTAAATATATTGTGTATTATGATAAAAATCTTAAATATAATGTATAGTATAAAAGTATTATATATATTTCCGTTGTCTCATGTCTGGCACCCGTAACACAAGTCCTTCATTCAGGTACTTAAAAGAGTCCAGGCTGACGTGGTGTGAAGCGTCCATAGATATTATTATCATTATTATTATGGTTAAGCTTCAATTTAATGGAGAGTTTGACAGACAATGTATAGGTCTTATGTGAAAATCTTCATTTAATTACATTTAAGCAATAATCCATACTTCCATACTAATGTCTGTCTGTCTGTCTGTCTGTTACCTCTTCACGCTTAAGCCACAGAACCGATTTTGCTGAAATTTGGCATGAATATACTTTGAGTCCCAAGAAAGGACATAGACTATCCTATGTATTTTCTTTTTATCCCGGAAAAATGTACGGTTCCTGCGCGATCAACGAGTTTTGGCGCAACGGAGTTGCGGGCGTCATCTAGTAATTAATATTCCTTTCTGATTGCGGAAGTAACGCAAAAGCTGCAATGTATCGTAAGTTCTGGTATTTAGCTGACGGTAATAATAATAATGGTCGATTTTCCTTATTGTGTGTATTATGATTGATCATCGATGTTTGTGGTGGCAGTCACAAAACTGCCAGTCATTTTGGCTAACCACAGTATTATAAAATTAAATACTCCAATATCTTATTACCGTACAGTAATTAAAATGTGTTAATAATCATTTAAATTAAACTTCAAGCATGTTCCTTAAATTAAATTTACGCAATGCAGACAAGGTGCAATAAGGCACCACTTAAAATTAACTGTAATGAAACATAGTCTTCACTATGCATTTCCACCAAGAACCTACAATTTAATCAATCGCTTAATATGCCTTAAATGATCTAAAACTAGATTGGACACGCACGTGTCCGATCTAGGCAACTTTTATTTTATTAGGTACAAAATAGATATTACTACTAGCTGTCCCGGCAAACGTTGCTTTGCCATAATATAAAGTATTTCGCCCATATTATTTTATTGAAGTGACTAAATAAGTATGTTGCCATGGCAACGTCGATCGCTATCCCGTCGCACAAACAATGGTCGCCGTCAGTCTCAGGTTGTAATAATTTACTATTATTTATTCAACAAATGCACTTATCAATATATAAAGTACCCAGTAGCCGATTCTCAGACCTACTGAATATGCATATAAAATTTGGTAAAAATCAGTAAAGCCGTTTCGGAGGAGTTCGTGGACTAACATTGTGACACGAGAATTTTATATATAAGAAAGACTAGCTGTCCCAGCAAACGTTGCTTTGCCATAATATATTTGCCATATTATTTTATTGAAGTGACTAAATAAGTATGTCACCATGGCAACGCCGATCGCTATCCCGTCGCACAAACAATGGTCGCCGTCAGTCTCAGGTTGTAATAATTTACTATTATTTATTCAACAAATGCACTTATCAATAAAGTACCGAGTAGCCGATTCTCAGACCTACTGAATATGCATATAAAATTTGGTAAAAATCAGTAAAGCCGTTTCGGAGGATTTCGTGGACTAACACTGTGACACAAGAATTTTATATATAAGATGACGTATTTGATTTTCTTTCTCACCTGTTACTGTCCATTCTCCATTGTCTTCTCTATATCCAAGTCCATTATATATGACATACGTCCAGTAGTATATTTTGTCTCCTACTTTTAGTTTGGCGTCCTTATCTCTGAAAGTCCACCTGCCGTCTTTAGGTTTGGTGATATCTTTCGACCAATGTCCTGCTTCCAGTCCTTCCATTTCTTCATTTTTCTTCCCGTGAAACGCAAATAATGAAAATCCATCATCTGCGAAAGAAACAATGAATAGATATTATACTATGTTTTATTGATCAATGGAGATGGTTGATTCGGCTGCCAAAATTGACAAGATGATAGATTTTGTGTCAGAAATAGTCCCTCAATACTTTTTTCGTTTCATTTAAAGATCACTTAGATCTTCTAATTGTCTTAATTGTATTAATTATTTTGATACGTTTACTTATGATATTACTTTTTACACATACCACAAACTTTTGTTTTGTATGGGTCAACTCAATCCGGAAATAAAGCAATTGTATAATTACCACTAAATAATATATTATGCATTGTTTCGTTACGTATCGTTTGGGCGTCGCATGACCTTAAGTTGGTCTTATCAATGTCATGTTTACATTTACAACAGGGAAATTAGCCTCATAATATTGAATTGAAGTCTTATCATAGAATATTATGCTCAATTTCCTTTACAACATCGTTAATTTGTTATTATGTTTGTATATGTACCCATTAGCAAACATGCTTTAACAAATTTATAGGTACCCAGACATTTAACAGAAATCAGAATGCAAATATTGGTGACGGTTGCCTAGTAAAAATATTCATTAAATTTTTAATTAAATCATTCCTTTTTATGGCTATAAAACTAGAATCTGCAGTTACTAATTTAGGAGAACTTTTTGTATGTTTCGTGGATTTTCTCTAGAGACTAACCAACAGTGTCGAATAAGTTTTAGATTTTTTATTCACGAGTAAAGCTTGAAATAAAAATGCAAAAAATTTGATGTTATTATTTTTTGTTAAAGATTTTTTTTACCTGGTATTGACACCCTTAGTCCTTTGGGATATATAGCCTCTACCGTCGCACTTGGCACTTCTAAGCCATTTGCCCCAATTAAATATAAACACGATATTAGCACACAAGTAAACATTTTACCCCACACTACTACACAATATATGGCCACAGTCCACTACACACTAAACTGTTGACAGTAATACTACAGATTACTAAATATATTTACAGCGTAATTTATACTAAGTATAAAGTTAACTTCATATTGATAGATTACACGCAATATTTTATTCATACTGCGTTAACCGCATGTTCAATTATTTTAAAGTCTAAGGACCGATTTCACTAGTATTCAATATAAACAACGTTTAATAAAACTTGGTTTGGTCGATCGACGTTATTTTTCTCAAACAGGTGTCATCGCTGTCGCTCATTTTTACAATTTAGATTTGTTTCTTTTTCCATCCAGAATCAATTAATTTGAATCTAGATTTGATAGTCTTCTTCTAATGGCTCCTTTGTAAAGTAATAAGTAAAAAATAATGTATTTAGTTGACAATTATTGTCAACTAAATACAATTTGGTCGTATATCCTCGTTTCGAGGGCACATCTTTAACCATCTCCCCTAGCATTGAAATACTTGGCGTCAACATATCGAGCGAAGTCCAGTTCCAATATCATCTAGAGGGTAAGGCCAAATTAGCCTCGAAGAAGCTTGGTGTTCTTAACATAGTCCTTCAACAGAGTCCTTCTTAACAGAGTCCAGAGTCCAGAGTACTTCAGTCCGGGGCGGACCAACGCCTACAACTCTACAAGGCGCAGGTTCGGCCTCATATGGAATATTGTTCTCATCTCTGGGCAGGGGCGCCAAAATACCAACTGCTCCCTCTGGATCGTATCCAACGAAGGGCCGCTCGAATTGTTGACTGCCATAGTGTTTCAAACAGCTTGGACCCCTTGGAATTACGCCGAGATGTAGCATCACTCTGCATCCTCTATCGGTTGTATCACGGGGAGTGCTCTGAGGAATTGTTCGGAATAATACCACCTGCAACTTTTCGCCATCGTCCCATGCGAAAAACATACCATCCTCATCACCTTGATGAGTGGCAGTCTTCTACAGTGCGTTTTTCGCGTAACTTTCTGCCGCGCACTGTAAAACTCTGGAACGAACTGTCACCAGCAGTAGGTATTTCCGGACCTATACGACCTGCAAACCTTCAAGAAAAGAGCGTATTCCCTCTTAAAAGGCCCGCAACGCACCTGCAGCTCTTCTGATGTTGCGAGTGTCCATGGGCGATGGTAGTTGCTTACCATCAGGTGACCCGTTTACTCGTTTGCCCCCTTATTTAATAAAATAAAATAAAAAACAATTAATTATTCACCTTCTCCCTTCTAATATTTTTTTTTCTCCCCTATTATATCTGCTATCGGCTCTCACTAGCCATTACCAGATGGTGTGTTCATTGCTAGTCACTTTTATATGTATGAGAGGTGTTCCACTGAACACTCAGCTCCTCATTACTTTAAAATAATTAGTTTCAAAGAGAATGCTCTTTGGTCTAGTATATGCAGACGTTTAAGTCTTCTTATGTCGTGATCTCTTAGCAGGTCCCTAGCAAGTTCATTGGTGTGATTTTCTAATGTTTTCTTGTATGTTTGTATGTATTTGGATACCTCTTCATTAATGGTGGTAATATTTAAATAATCATGTATCTCAGAGTTTCTTAGAACCAAGGTGCATTAGCTATTGTTTTCAGACATTTATTCTGGAAACGTTGTAATATGGCCAGATTACTTTTGCTTGCAGTAGCCCACAGTTGGATGCCATATGTCCATATTGGCTTGATGGTGGCTTTGTATACAAGAAGTTTATTGTCTAATGTTAGAGGTGATTGTCGTCCAATAAGCCAGTACAATTTTTTAAACTCCATATCAGCCTGTTGTCTCTTTGTTTTAATAATATGTTTAGCCCAGGTTAGTCTCCTATCAATATGCATCCCTAAGTATTTCAAACTATTTTCTAGTCGTAATTTTTCTCCTCGTAAAGTGACTCATGGGCAGTCGCCTTTTTGCAGTGTAAAAGTGATTTGCACAGATTTATTGATATTTGGCTTAATCCTCCACTGCTCAAGCCACTTATCTATTTTGTTTAGGTGTTCCTGCAGTTTTTGTGATGGTCGGATTTTCGTCACTAGCAAGGCAGGCGATGTCATCAGCGTATGTTGCTGTGACTACATTTCTGCTATTCGGCAAGTCAGCTGTAAATATGGAATAGAGTATTGGGCCGAAGACCGAGCCCTGTGGTACGGAAGCCTTGATATCATACAGTTTTGATGCTTTGTCATCAAAAACTTGGAATTTTCTGTCTTCGAGACAGGATTTGAATAACATATAGTAAGAGTTAGGTAACTTGTTTTTGATTTTGAATAGAAGGCCTTTGTGCCAGACTCTATTAAAAGCTATATCAAGGAATACAGCAGCACAGTACTCTTTTTTCTCCAAGGACTGTCTTATTTTTCTTACTACACGATGGACTTGCTCTACACAATCAATTAATTTGAATCTAGATTTGATAGTCTTCTTCTAATAGCTCTTTTGTAAAGAAATAAGTAAAAAATAATGTATTCAGTTGACAATTAATTATTCACCTTCTCCTTTCTAATAATAATAAAAAATATATGACAGTTGTCTAGACATGTAGGTGTCATTAAAAATTGATGAACGGATAAATAAAAGAGGTGACGTAAGGAATATATTTTAATCGGTGGAAACGAGCCTTCATAAATCATTATTTTTCGGTGGGTTTTTGCAGGGGACTATTTTTTACCCAGAGTTATTTTACGTTATCTGTCGGTTATTTTTCGAATAAGAATTTTGACATGGATTTTCTATGGGCTTAACTAAAATTGCTAAATAAAGTAGGTATACTCCCCGGTATGAAAATAATTTAACTTAAAACCAATTTCATAATAGCTTGGACAATCTTATTTTTTTATAAAAATTGATACTTATTTGAAAAAGATAATGACGACCTCCGTGGCGCAGTGGTGAGTGCGTCGGTAGCTCAAGCCGGAGGTCGCGGGTTCGAGTCCCGCCGACGGAACAAAAAAGTTTATAAAGTTCCTGGGTCATGGATGTGTATTAAATATGTGTATCATATAATAAAAATCTTAAATATATGTATAGTATAAAAGTATTAAATATATTTCCGTTGTCTGGTACCTGTAACACAAGTCCATCAGGTACTTAGCACAGGGCCAGACTGACGTGGTGTGAAGCGTCCATAGATATTATTATTATTATTATTATTATTATTAATCGCACTATATGTCCATATTGTAGCTCCAACTTACCCCACATAAACAAAAATACTGTAACTTTTTAGGGTCGATTTTTCAATCGTGAGATAACTTTTACCAAGAATAAATATGACACTTTGAAGAATCAAAGTGTCATATTTATTATATTGTAAAAAAAAGTTATTTTCATATGAAATCTGTCACAAGTCACAACTCCAAATTTATTGCACTGGTAAAATTTATCTGACGATTGAAAAATCAACCCTGAAATAAATAAACGAGTGATCTTTGACAATAATTATTTTGTACATAATTAATTTGGAAGAATTTTAATTTTGCACTCTCGAACAAATTAGCTCCTGACGAAATATTATAATCTTGTATTAGTGTGAGTACTCACATACGGTTTTGCTCGATCGAGCAATCACGTAGAGTAAAAACCACGGCTCGGGCTTTCGTCCACACATTCAGCATTGCTCGATAGTTTTACTCCAGTTCTAAGGAAATTAGCTACGAACTTTGAGTTTTTTATATAATATCATTGGCTACGAATAATAAAAACTAATGTCAAACAATTTGTCAAGCCGGCTCGATTCGAGCCTTCGAACAGGCTCGATGCGAGCCTTCGAGCTGTAAGCTTTGCGGTCCACATGGTGGTTTTTACTCGATTTCGAGTAAAACTATCGAGCAAAACCGTATGTGAGTACTTAGCATTACAGTAAAATTTCTTGATAACTCTATTAGTACTAAAGTACAATCCAATAATTATTCTTAGAATTTAATTATATGAAACGTTACTATTAGATAAACATTTCATATAATTCTACTAACGCTCATGTTTAATTGCGTATGCAATAAGGAAAACAGTATTTTGCACTTGGGAAAAGAGCTATAGTTGTAAATTCTCTGCTCTGTTTGCTTCACGGCAAAATCCCTTAGCTACTCATTATATCATAGTAAATAAGATAAATTTCCCTATGAACAATAATTATGTTATAATAAACCTGATATACAAAAAAATTACTCGGTGTACCACAAGGCAATAGTTTTGGTCCGTTGTTGGTTTTTTAATTTGTCGACATTAGTTGTAAGTTGTAAACTTAAAAATATTATCCCACCAAAACATGAAATGTAAAAGGAGCCAAGCAAAATATTGCATAGCTATTCAATACTTCTGTCGTAAAAAGTTTTCGGATCACATTCAAGCCAAGCCTTCAACTTATTTTGTAATTTAAATCATCATTCAGTAAATGTATCAATAGATTTCTTTATTTTATAATTATTATAGTGGCTTGGCAATGAGCACAAGAGAAATAATCAGCTACTACTTGGATTTATTGGGTACCATCAGCCACATGTGTCGTTACATATTAAAACACTTTACGCTTGCCGTCTGTGTAAGTATGAACTCCTCCTAATATGCAGTTTTATATTTGTTTCTATTGTGCTCATTGCCAAGCCACTATAATAATTATAAAATAAAGAAATCTAAAGACTATAATTATAAAATAAAGACTAAAGACATTTACTGAATGTTGATTTAAATTACAAAATAAGTTGAAGGCTTGGCTTGAATGTGATCTGAAAACTTTTTACGACAGAAGTATTGAATAGCTATGCAATATTTTGCTTGGCTCCTTTTACATTTCATGTTTTGGTGGGATTTCATTTCTTTTTTGAAGGTTTTTTCTTTTATTTTCAGGTCACGTTATAACTTTTCTGTACTTAGCTTGGCACCCATTCCCTATCTCCTTTAATATATTTTTTCTTTGACGCTTCGTTAGTTCAATAGGTGGACAACGTAACGTAAATACTTCTGAGTTCTGAGTCGATTATTATGTTCATAATATATAATTGACTCTTAAGCTAATACTTGAAGGTGGTCATTTTTAGCATTACCGTTGAATACATAGCAGCACTGTTATAAGCGTCTCGACGTTCTTCGCAGGAAAGAAACACACCTTATTTCATGCGATAACTTAAAACTCCCATAATATTATATCGAGCAAGTAAAGAGTGTATATCTCAGTACTGATTAGTGATTAGTGATTACATTTATAATATTTTAATCGAATTTAACTATTATTTCATTATTAACGTTGTTAATATTATTTTTTATTAAATTAATACCATTTCATTAAGTTAATAACTAACTTAAAGCCTTTTGTACGTCAAACAAATATGCAGTCGAAACTCATAATGTTCTTGCAAAGTTACAAACATAAAAATATTTTATTTTATTTATGTAAACTGTATTATTATTATATTATTTTTCAATTTCAGTTTTTAGGTTTCCCTGCCCAAAGGATGAAAACGGGGCCCTATTATTAATAAGTCTTCGCTGTCTGTCCGTCGTACATCCGTATGTCACCACTCACCAGGCTGGATCTCGAGAACCGCAATAGCTAGATAGTTGCGATTTTCACAAATTATGTATTTCTGGTGTCGTTATAAAAGCTAATAGTGTAATCAAAATAAAATAAATTATTAAAGGGGCGCCTCATACAACAAACAAGATTTTTTCCCCTATTTTTGCTCTATGTCCATAATGGTAAGACTTAATGGTAAGTTTTTGAAAATTTCAGGAAACGCTCAATTTTACGTTACTTTAATAATTAATAATAAAAATTAAATAAAGTTATTATTAAAGGGGGGCTCCCATACAAATTTACGGTACGCCAGTATGCACGCCAGCCCTATGCACGCCGTCCGACTCGCACTTGGCCGGTTTCATAATTTTTCCTTTCATTGTGAATAAAGACCTATCCGGGTACCAAATTTCAAGGTTCTAAGTCTGCTAGAAGTACCATAGAATTTTGATGATCTGTAAGTCAGTGACAAAACGTAGTAACTTTGACCATCCGTAACTACTAGAGATAGAAAGGATAAAATCCTACTTTGATTTCATGGTCCTAAAATAATATGCAATGTTCTATTTGTATAGCTATATGCAATATGCAATAGCTACCACTTTCAAGATTTTTCGCAGATAAAAATGTTGTTCGTCTCAAAATGAAGTTTCTCACAAAAAATTAGCTTGATAATAATTAGTAATCAAAAAAATGTTCTAGGGAACCCTGACTATAGTAGGTATAGCTGTAAAAAGGTTGACTTATTGTAAATTTGTTACTATGCTACGTGCGTCGTACGTGCTATAAAAATATTTTTTTAATTTACATGCACCCTACGAATAATAAAAACTACAGTCGGGGCATTTTAATAGGCCACATTTGACATCTGTCAGATTAATCTCCATAGTGAGGTGAACTGCGTAAAAACATCGACCAAAACGAACAAATAGATACGGACTTGAAATAAAATATTTGAATTTTATACGTTTGAAACACCCTCGACTGTCGCATTATAACTTTTTCTTTTGCAAATTCAAGGAGCAAAATAAGACAAGTACATAATTTACAAAAAAATGCATTTATTCGCTTGAATTATAAAAACTGTTAAATGTAGTATTATCATTATTCATTTCACATAAATATGTGTTACCTTTCACAACGTGGTTATTAATTTATGGGGATATTTCGTTACAAGTAATCAATGCATCGATACTATTTATTCGCTTTCGATTTTTAGGGTAACTTCCCTAGAGTTTAAAAAGAAAAAACGTCAGCTAACGTAACATTGTGACGACGTGCAATTATTAAGATCAGAATTTGTTTATTAAGTTTAGAATTGTTTATCAGTAAAAGCAAATAGTTAAATAATTCGTATCGGTCATATTTACAATAAATATGTAATCGTAATTGAAAAAAGTTAATCAATTGTGCAGTTAAAACAAAACGAAAATATTTATTTTTTATGTACGTCGCTATAAGGTTATCTGGTACAATTTTGATGATCTGTCAAATGTGGCCTATTAAAATGTCCCGACTATAAGGAAGAGTAACTCTGTCAAAAAACATGCTCCAAAATACTTGTCAAAAAAGTGTACCTTAGGTACACATTTCAATACATTTGCAATATTTAGGTGGCCTTGAGCGGTATAAAGGCTGACGTTACATGACAGTTCGAAAGGAACCAAATTTAAAACGGCAATAGTATCCAGGGAGTTACGTTTCCTTAGTTTTTATTATTTGTAGCATGCACCTATCTATCATAGCTGGAGATTAGGGTGACCATGTTTTGATGTAAGTTTTTGCACAAGCGGAAAAAATAGTCTTATCAGAAATGTCAGTTATTTCCATTATTTAATTCATTTTCATTTTTAATATCTTTATTGAGCTTGGCTTGAGCCTCGGAAATAAGGCCATAAAGTTTATTTAAAAAGTCAAAACTCATAGGTAGGCATAATATAGTAATACTAGCTGTCCCGGCAAACGTTGTTTTGCCTATTTTCCCTATTTTTCTGCTTTTCTCTTGAAGTTTTTTCTGATCTTTTTTTTGTATAAACCTCACGGAGCCCGAGACCTTTGCAACGAATGCAAAACCGTGGAAATCGGTTCGTGCGTTCTGGTGTTATAGCGTCAGGAAGGAAAACCCGACTTATTTTTATTTATTAGATATTGCGAATAACATTTTTCTTCTACTTAATTAATCTTTCTTCGCTTCAAAATAATTTTATCTGTTTTATATTTTAATTAGACACAAACTCGAAACAGACAAGAAAAATGACACAAAATATTCTAGAGGAACTTAAGCATATTAATCTTATATATAAAATTCTCGTGTCACAATGTTAGTCCACGAACTCCTCCGAAACGGCTTTACTGATTTTTACCAAATTTTATATGCATATTTAGTAGGTCTGAGAATCGGCTACTCGGTACTTTATATATTGATAAGTGCATTTGTTGAATAAATAATAGCAAATTATTACAACCTGAGACTGACGGCGACCATTGCTTGTGCGACTGGATAGCGATCGACGTTGCCATGGCGACATACATATTTAGCCACTTCAATAAAATAATACGGGCGAAATCCATGGTATTATATTATAAAAAAGTATATACTTTATATTATGGCAAAGCAACGTTTGCCGGGACAGCTAGTAATTATATATAATAGAGTTATCAACATGAATTCGCAATTTCACCTAAGAGGGATTTCTTCATTCATGTTACACCGGGAAAACCAAAGTAAACGTACGAATTCTCTGAAAATCTATCGGTACTAAAGATAATAATAATAGAAGTATCAGCTTACAAACCGTATCTATAAAAATTACATAATATGATTATGTTTTTACATTGGACATTAGAATTTTGATTTCTGATTTTTTTTAATATAATAATTTCTATTTGATTTTGAGCTGCTAGTAATTAGCCAAAAATATAATTTTAGTATCAAAATTAGATATGCATTATAGGTCATCACATTGATAACAAAATGAGGACCATTTTATGTGTACTTAGCAAAGATCTCTAATAGTACTTACCTAATTTTCATACTAAAAAGTATATTTTTGGTTACACACCCTCCATGCAGCTTTAATAACAAAACCTAACCTAATCTATCCCTAGACGAGGTAATAGTAAAAACATAGTACGCAAAAATCCCAAAAATATGGTAACAATAGCTTATTAATAAAAACTCGTTTAAAAGTTGTATGAGGTATTGCAATATTATTAGTTAAGGCCTTTAGGTGTTGGGAGGTTGTCGCGTGTCTGGCTAGCTCTTTCACTCTTATGTTAATTTATTAAATTAGTACGAGATGGTTGTTTTATTTATTTTTACTGTTTGTTATTGTGTGATACAAGGTGCAAGTTATGAGGTGCCAAAAGCAAAAATTGAAGCCATTTATCCAAAAGGTCTGAGGGTTTCTTTATCTGGTAAGTAAATTGATGATTTATTACGAAAATAAAAGTATTACATACATTTTAGATAAGTAATGATTTTTAATAAAGTTCATGATTAGATTTATACTGAGAAATTTGCATATCATTATTTAATCATTTAAATAGATAAGACCGTTTATTAACAGCTAAAGGGAGTTAGCTATTTTCAGATGAAAAATGATTGCACTATTTCCCGGTAATTTCAATAAATGCTTGTCGGGGTTCAGATTTTTTTATCCTTTATCTTTACATCAAAAATCCAAAAACAAAAGTATTTCTTAGCATTAGCACCTTAAAGAGACAGCTAAGAAGCTGTGGGAATTTTGAGGCGAGGAAAACCACAAATATTAGTAGACAGAAAAAAAAGAAGAAAACAAGTTTATAATTGCACGACCACGAAGAATTACTGATCGACAGTTTTTAGCTAAATCTTCGGGTGTAATGACGCAATGATCGATAAAAAATATTATCATCGTACGTTGACCTCTTGTAAAAATATTACCACTACCTAGGTGAACATTTTATTTGAAGTGGCAAAATTACTATGATCGAATCTATTTAAATATTGTTACGTGCTAGGGTTCGTTGGATTCGGAGAGAAAGACCTGGTGACTCTCTTGAAGACTTTATTCACAAACACTAGCTCACACAAATCACTAAGTCCAAACACTAAGCACTAGATCCAAATCACTGAGCACTATCACTGTCCTAGGTCGTAGCCGAGTCGTTAGTTCACTATCACAATCACTCACTATTGATCACTTGTTTTCACTTCAAAGTCACCTCGAAGATCGCTCCGATTAAACTGAGTTGACTGCCGGCTTGTTTACCTTTTATATGGCCCGCATCGCTTTCTGGAACGTTCCATTCTGGATTGTTTACGTAAACACGCAATTCACATAAACAAGGGTTGGACTTTTCTGGAAAGTACGCGCAGAGGTAAACAACTGTCCGTATCCGTAACACTACTCCCCTCTTAGAGATGCTCGTCCCGAGCATCGTTGTTACTACCGCGATAACGCGCCAAACGGTCTATGTGTACCACTTTGAATGTGCCTTTTGGTGGCTTTTGAATCCTGTAAGTCACATCATTCAATCGGGTAACCACTTTATATGGGCCGTCCCACTTGGTCTGCAACTTTGGAGATTTCCCTTTTCGGCGAGTTGGGTTATGCAGCCATACCAGTGACCCTTCTTCGAAGCCGCTCGTGTTCGCTTTCCGGTCGTATCTGGTCTTCATGTTCTCACTTGACTGTAACCCATTTTCCCGAACCATGGCGTGTATGTAGTGCATCTTTTCCATTAGATCGCAGACATAGTCTTGTACGGTCTTTGGTTCCCCCGGTGACGCTCCTGTCAAGAGGTCTATTGGTATTCGTAGTTCTCTACCGTAATTGACATATGCCGGGGTAGCTTTTATGCTCTCATGCTCGGCGGTACGGTACGAGAGAAGGAAGAGTCTTATATCCTTGTCCCAATCCTTTTGTCTGTCGTCTACCAATTTCGCCAAATGCCTCTCAAGGGTCTGATTAAACCTCTCAACCATTCCATCAGACTGTGGATGGTACGCGGTGGTCCTCGTATTATGCATACTTCCTGAAAGACCTGCGATTCGAAATTCCTGCCCTGATCGGAATGGATTTCCAGAGGCACACCAAAGCGAGATATCACTTCTTCGACTAACTTAGAAGCAACTGTTGTAGCTTCCTGGCTTGGTATGGCGAATACTCCGGGCCATTTGGTGAAGTAATCCATGACGACCATAAAATACTTGTTTCCCGATTCCGTTACAGGAAATGGCCCAGCTACGTCAACTGCAATTCGTTCCCACGGCGCCAACGTTATACAAGCGCAGGTACGGCTCCTTGTCCGTGGTCCCTTCACTGCAGCGCAAGTAGTACATTTGCGGCACCAATCATGCACATCATCTCGACAATGCAACCAGTAGAATTGTTCTCGCACTTTTGTTAAAGTCCTCTTGACACCTAGATGACCTCCTGATACGCCATCGTGTATTTCACGGAGAACATATGGTACTCTCGTCCTTGGGACAACTATCTGAAGATGGAACTCTCTGCCGTTAGTCTTCTCCCACTTCCGGTAGAGTATTCCGTTTTGAAGAATCAGACTGTCCCATTGGGCCCAGTACGCCTTAGTGACAGCAACCTCACTCCATATTGGTTTTACGTCACCCCGTTTCTTCCATGTGATGATGTGCCGAAGGTCGTCATCCCTTTCTTGAGCCTCCCTCATTGCATCATTCTCCCATGGACCCAAAGGACTTGTTTTCGTTAACTTTAATGTCACTTCATTAGATTCCTGCTTAACACAATGTTTGCAGTCCTCTGAACACGGCCTTCGTGAAAGGGCGTCGGCATTCCCATACGCCTTTCCGCTTCGGTGTTCTGTCTTGAAGTCATACTCCTGGAGCTGTTCAATCCATCGAGCTACTTGACCTTCTGGGTTCTTGAATTGCAGTAGCCACTTCAAGGCTGCGTGACCACTTTGCAGTAAAAACTGTCTGCCGATGAGATATTTGCTGAAATGTTGTAGCGTCTTTACAACAGCCAAGAGTTCTCTTCTTGTCACACAGTAGTTTCTCTCTGGCTTAGATAAATATTTGCTGAAATATGCAATTACAACTTCTCTTTCACCCTGTTTTTGAGATAACACCCCTCCAATGGCCGTGTTGCTAGCGTCAGTGTCGACTATAAACTGACCTTCAGGTTGTGGATACCCCAGGATTGGTGTTTCACACAGATGTTTCTTCAGTTTCTGAAAAGAATCTTCAGAAATCTCGTCCCACATAAACTGTCGTTTATCTTCCGTCAGCCGATGTAATGGCTTGGCTATCTCTGAGAATCCCTTAACAAAACGCCTATAGTAGGAGCATAGGCCGAGAAATGCCCGCACTTCGGTTTTGTTTTAGGGGTTGGCCAATTTTGAACTGCTTCCAGTTTCTCCGGGTCCGTCTGGATTCCATCACTGGAGATAACATGGCCGAGATAGTTGACCTTACTCCTGAATAAACGACACTTTTTCGGATTCAGCTTTAACTTGGCCCCCTCTATTTTGGCAAAAACTCGTTCTAAGTTTCGCAAATGGTCCTCGAAGTCGCGGCCAACAATGATGACGTCATCCAAGTAGACTAAGCAAGCCTCTCCAACTAAGCCTGCTAGTACACACTCCATGAGTCGCTCAAATTTGGCAGGTGCGTTGCACAATCCAAAGGGCATGACGTTAAACTGCCATAAACCTTTACCGGTGGAGAAAGCTGTCTTCTCCTTGTCTTTTGGATGAATTTCCACCTGCCAGTATCCAGATTTCAGGTCCAGGGTCGAGAACCATTTCATGCCACTCAAGGTATCCAGAGTGTCGTCGATTCGAGGTAATGGATAACTGTCCTTCTTAGTGACATCATTGAGGCGCCTGTAGTCTACACAAAATCTTGTGCTGCCATCTTTCTTCTTCACTAACACCACAGGTGAGCACCACGGACTTGCAGAAGGTTCAATAATCTTATGCCTTCTTATGTCCTCCAAAAGGCCTTAAACTTCTTTTTCCTTTGCAATGGGTATCCGTCTTGCTCGTTGACGAATTGGGTTCTCGCTTCCGGTATCTATCCTGTGCTGAACCATCGACGTTCTTCCAAGGTCGCCTTCCTGACCGGAGAAGATATTCGCGTGGCGTTGTAAAAACTTCTTAGCTTTCATGCTCTGCGAATAAGTCAGATTACTCTTGCAGTCATCGAGTAGCTCAGTCACTATTCCATAGTTGCTGGTGTTTGCCGAGTCTGAGCTGTAGATCGAACTACACTTTCTCATCCAGACAACTTCCTCGCACTTTCCAATGACGTCACCTTTGTTCAAGCAGATTTAGCGATGACCAAGATTCAAAACCCTGACCATAGCGTTACTGCTTCCACTAACAAGGGTTCTCGCCGTCATCAGTTTTTGCGCTGATGTCTTGGTAGGTGTGTCTTCGATCAACACACATCTGTTTGACTTCTTCTTTACAGCTGGCGGTAGTTTCACCAGCACTCTAGCTTCCGCTCGTCCAGGTATAATGACTTCCTTTACACATGCGACTTTCCCGCAGGCGCCTCCAAGGATGAAAATTTCTTCTTCGCCACACTTGAAAACTCCATCAGCGACATTAATTTCGCAGTTGTGCTTCTTCATAAAATCCAAACCCAAGATGCAATCATCCATAATCTCAGCCACGATAACGTCATGAGGGTATGAGGACCCCCCTACATTAATCGTAACTGACATTTCTCCCAGGACGGGTATTGGCTGACCGGAGGCAGTAAGAAGCCGACAGTTAATTCTCCTCTTGTGCCTCCTTGCGGCTTTTACCAAATTTGGGTTCACTATTGTTCTAGAGGCTCCTGTGTCTAGAGTCATTTTACAATCCGTCCCGTTAATAGCCCCCTGAATAACAAGACTATTCCCGCTATTGATCACTTGTTTTCACTTAGAAGTCACCTCGAAGATCGCTCCGATTAACTGAGTTGACTGCCGGCTTGTTTACCTTTTATATGGCCCGCGTCGCTTTCTGGAACGATCCATTCTGTATTGTTTACGTAAATACGCAATTCACATAAACAAGGATTGGACTTTTCTAGAAAGTACGCACAGAGGTAAACAACTGTCCGTATCCGTAACAATATCAAAAACTAATAAAAATAACGTAAAGGTTTATTTACTTGGCTACTTAATGAACCACCACATCAATTGTTCCCTCCTCTTTGAGGGTTCCGTAGTTGGTTTTTAATGCTAGAACATACTTTTTACGGATATGTATTTTACTACAAATAATAATATTGTAATTAAATCCACGGAAGCAGTAACCAACAGCATTATATTTGACAGATGATGGCTACTCACTTTTCGCTTTCCACGGAAACCTTAACAAAGAAATGGACGGTCTTGAAGCTGGTGATTGGTCAAGTGATATAGTTAAAGCTAAAGATGGCAGATGGACATTCACAGATAAAAATGCCAAATTGAAAATAGGTGACAAAATATACTATTGGACTTATGTTATAAAAAATGGACTTGGATACCGAGAAGACAATGGAGAATTTACAGTAACAGGTGAGATATTGGGAGAGTATAATAAGATTGACAATTTTATTTCTGAATCTCTTAAGGATAGGTTACACAGTGCGAACAGCTGAAGTGACAGCAGTAGCTGACTGTGCCTGTGTACTTGCACGAGAGCAGCTCGACTCGCCTCCCTGGCCCCTGGCCCTGGGCCTGGCCCTGGCCCTGGCTTATGACATCGCATTAGATGAGTTGTATCTGTGGTGGAAAAAGGCGAATGAAAACAAAAAATGTTGTACTAACTCGCACCCGAGCAACTGACCCACTCGCACATGAAAGTAACTCGTATGATGCGATCACACCGTGCAATTAGCTGCACTTCAGTAGCTGACTAGGCCAGCTCGCATATCAGCTCGCACCGTTAACCAGGCATTCATTAATATTTATTAACAAGTGAACATCCATTGTAAGAAAGTCACATAAGCAGCAAATAATGATTTAAAAACAACACTTATTACTAATTATTTTGACAGTTTTAAGATAAGAACAGTTCTAAGGTAAATAATAATAATAAGCAATTTTTTTATTTCAGGATATGTTGACGAAGCTGGAAATCCAATACAGCCTACAAATACAGACATACCATCACAAGCCACGATAAAACCTGACGCATCACCACATTGTCCTACAACTACTTCCTCATACGTAACGAAACCTGCTTCGTTCGATGCCACTACAAATCTGCCAAACGTAAAGAAACCGATGCCACCAGAATTGCTACCAACTGCAGCACATCCTATACTTCAACCTATAAATGTACCACCGAACTGTGTATTAGTATGTCATCCACCTGGCACCGTTGTTAATGCTGACCCAGGAACGATATTCCCAGATGCTTATAAAGGAATGGATGTAGACGCGATTATCAAAGAGATTTTTGAACCTACCAAACCAAAAACTGAGAAATTTCAGCCGCCCGTATCAGAGTCTTCTAAGAATGTGCGAATCGATCTGATTCTTCAACAGCCTATCAAAGGACCTCCCTCGAACCCACTAAGATTACCAAGTATCCAATCAACACACCAACAATCATTTCAAGATACAAAGAAAGTGCCACAACCAAATTTAAGCAACAATAAACCTTCACCCGTACCAGAGCCTCCTAAGAATGTGCAAATCGATCTGATTGTTCAACACCCTAAAAAAGGACCTCCTCCTAACCCACTAAGATTACCAAGTATCCAATCAACACACCAACAATTATTTAAAGATACAAACAAAGTGCCTCAACCAAATTTAAGCAAAAATGAACCTTCACCCGTACCAGAGCCTTCTAAGAATGTGCAAATCGATCTGATTGTTCAACACCCTAAAAAAGGACCTCCTCCGAACCCACTAAGATTACCAAGTATCCAATCAACACACCAACAATTATTTAAAGATACAAATAAAGTGCCTCAACCAAATTTAAGCAAAAATGAAACTTCGGGTGTTCAAACAAATGAGGTGCCTATTGATGCAGCTAATGTACAGAAGCCAAGTACAACGTATATTGAAGAAAACGATGTGAAAAATGAAACCTGTGATCCTTCTATATCAAAAACATCTACTTCTGCTGTTGTTTGCAAAGGCCAGTTGATATTCAACGAAGAATTTAACACTAATTATAAAGACAATAATAAATGGACACCTGAAATAAAATTTCCGAGCGAGCCAGTAAGTGCTTAGAGTTTATATAATATTTTGTTAACAATGATAATTGTTATTACTTTACTACTGTTCTCTACTGTTTCTCATTTAGAGTTTTAGCTTAACTTCTTATAAAGCTAAAACTCTTCTAAATAAAGCCTTACTTCTGCAACGTTAATTTCTTATAATTTATAATGTATGTAATACACATTCAGTATATTACAGGAAAACGCATTTAACGTGTATCTCGACGAAGGCAATATACAAATGGACGATGGAAAGTTGCTAATAAAACCGACTACTTTAGAATCAAAATACGGACTGGGATTCTTAACGCATTCTTTAGACTTAAATGCCATGTAAGTTATATGTTTTTTTTTTCGTTAAATACTCCCTCTGATTTCATAGTCTATGTACTCGTCTCGTGATTGTCCATCATCGAATATAATCCCTATTATGGAGCTACTCATGTGGAATTTTGGTTGGATTATTTACTGTGTGTTATAATCCGACCAAAATTGCACATGTTGCCCAGTACCCACGTCATATCAGAATATTGGCAGAAACGTTGTCAAACATGCAACAAAAAGGCTGCTGTCTATTCTGGTGCTGGCTGCTGCCTCTAGCGTAAAAAGGTTGCACTAACATAATATTCAAAAAGTACCTCTATCTTTTAGATTTGATCCCGAATTCATGTCATACTACTATTAAATTATTTCAAAAATTTTGATTCCAGGTGCACGGGTAAAATTAACACTTCAGAATGCGTCCGTAGTGCATCAGGAGCTAAAATTCTCCCACCGACTATCACAGGGAAGATCACAACGAAGAACAGCTTCAGTTTCAAGTATGGAAGAATCGAAATCCGAGCAAAAATGCCTCTTGGCACTTGGCTTGTTCCTGGTAAGCATTGCAATATTATCAATCCTTTCTTCTTTATCTTATATCTTTAAACGAGCAATTCTTGTATATATATAAATATATAATTTGAATCTCGGAATCGGCTACAACGATTTTCATGAAATTTAGTATATAGGGGGTTTCGGGGGCGATAAATCGATCTAGATAGGAATCATTTTCATAAAATGTCATTTTATGTGTGTTTTTTTAAATATTTTTAATACCGAGCGAAGCTCGGTCATATAGCTAGTAAAATATAAATGCAAAAGTGTCCATTACCTCGTCACGTCCAAATCGCTGACCCAATTATGCCGTTGGTATGGAGATACTTTTAATAATATAATATCTATGGACGCTTCACACCACGTCAGTCTGGCCTCGTGGTAAGTACCTGAAGGACTTGTGTTACGGGTACCAGACAACGGAAATACATTTAATATTTTTATACTTTACATATATTTAAGATTTTTATTATATGATACACATATTTAATACACATCCATGACCCAGGAACTTTGAAAAGTTATTCCGTCGGCGGGATTCGAACCCGCGACCCCCGGCTTGTTGCTTGAGCTACCGACAGCCCACCCACTGAGCCACAGAGGTCGTCAATACTTTGAGTCCCGGGGAAGGACATAGGATACTTTTTATCTCGGAAGGATGTACGGTTCCCGCGCGATAAATGAATTTTGGCGCAACTGAGTTCAGGGCGTCATCTAGATAGCCATGTAACAAAAATGTAAAGCTCATAGTTAAGAGCATACGCTAACGCTGTTTTCCTTACAAACGTATTCCCCATTTTATTGACAGGTGATAAAAAATGTGGGTAAATCGTAAGGAACGCTATAGGCCATCAAACATAACGGAAACAGTGGCTTATCATGCAGACTTCGTAATGGTTTGGGGTGGCATATGATTTGGAACCCGCACAGAGCTGATGATTGTTAATGATGGTACTTTGACAGTACATGGCTATAGCACAGACATCCAGGAACTGCATGTTGTGCTTTTTACACAGTTTTAGGCAGTAACTTCAATTCGTCCATAGAGTAAAATCGGGCATTATTACCTAAATGATGCTGATGTAGCCCAGGTGGAGAGGCCAGCATGGTCTACGGATGTGAATCTGATTGAGGACGTGTGGCACATCAATGGGCGAACGGTACGAGTTAAAACTCCAGCTCCTAAATGTGTCCAGGAGCTCGAGTTGGCGCTACTGGAGGAGTAGGAGAAAATCCCACAGGAAATGATTGACAATCAAAATGCAAGCATGGAACGGCATATCCAGGCCCTCTTGAGATCCATAGAAGCCATTACGCGCTTTTAACATGGCATTTCTTTACTAAAAATGGAGAATTTAAGTTAAAAACTTACTACTGTAAAGATTTTCTTAATTTTTGATTTTTGCTGTTTTTTTTCTATTTTACACGTTTTTATGCCCTAAATTTAAAAAAAGTTTTATTTTTTAATCATCAATTATTAGATAAATAAATTAATATATAAAAATCAGCAAATCCTCTAATTTTGCCAGTGTGTGCTACTACCATTTTAAAAACTTGACCGGTTGCAAATTGCAATTATAAAATCGGTAAACAAATTGATAAAATAATGTTATAAAGAAAAAAAATAGACCGAAATTGGTCTACCCGTTTGGATGCTACGGTCTACGATACAATTAAGGCGACGCCTTGATAATTTGGTTGTAGCGATGCCGATTTTTCTCAGCAATGACTAAAGCTAAGAAACTAAAGTTCATTGTCAGTATTTATTATGTCTTTGTCTTTGAATTGCCCATAGCATAACACGATTGGACAACTTTTATAACACAGAATTATCAATCGAAAAGACCTCTGTAAAAAAAAGGATTCCTATTTTTCCAACAGAAGAGAGTGATTTAAGGTTCCAAAATTTGTACATAAATTGGTTGAAGCATATACTTTAATATGTGCATAGCTTATATGAAATGTATTTATGGTTTTTAAATTACGCGACAAAAACCATTTTGTCGCTTACGCCCTTTCCATTTTTTGCTGTTCCATTGCTTGTTTTCTATGAGAGGCCGGGCCGGCCTCTCATAGAAAACAAGCAATCTAAAACATATCCAACACGGTTTCTTACTTTAACGCAGCGTCACCTTAAGGGACAGATGTTCACACACTAACACACATACAGACAAACAGACAGACAGGCAGACAAATAACATTATGACACCCCTCTTTTTTAAACGGCCCATTCACTATCCTGCATTGCAGTCCTGCTGCAATCCGCCGTGCAGGCCTGCAACAACATTCACTATAGTATCCTGCATAAGCCGACGGACTGCACGCAGGATAGTGAATGGTGTTGCAGGCCTGCATGGCGGACTGCAGCAGGACTGCAAAGTGCAATGCAGGATAGTGAATGGGCCCTTTTGGTCAGAGGTTAAAATATAACCGGTCCAATATGCCATCGAGTAATTCGAATTGTTTGTATAGCGCAGTGATTAAACACATTTACATGAACAAATTTGAATCCAAATCAATTTGGTTCGGCCTTCACTTGTGGTTTTGGCGTTATTGGATTAATTAATCCCAGGTATTGGTCAGTGGATGTCGGTAGCTTCGGCATTCGAATATTATTTCTATTTATAGAAGGGTTTGAATTGTTTGGGGAAAATATAGAAATTGTATTTTCATTACATTGTTCTATTGTTATATTTGTACTCTTGCAATCGTATGAACTTTGCTAGTCTTCTCTGCTTCAAGCAGTGGTAAATAAAACTACAAAATATTCACTGCGTCTATTAAAGCCCAGAAATAAATTATTTTTTGAGAATCATACACTTCTCCGAGACGACCAATGTGTGATTTCCTGTACACAAGTAAATAAATAATTGAAGACGTGAGTGGAAGAATCGAACAAGTAACATTTCGCAAGATACGGACAATAACTCATTTTTTCCCTAATTAGGTATTTTAATAAAATTTGTAACTTATCTACTTCATAACCTAGCTAATATATCTATTACACATATAATCCATAGTTTTTCTATTTCAAATAATTTTTCCGGTCCTAAAGTTTTTTCATGTTACTTACGTTATTCTTCCACTTACGTCTTGAATTATTATCCACACCACATCAAAATCGATTCAGTGGCTTCCCAGGTAGCACAAAGGCTATCTAAGATTTGGCTTACATCGCTTTTGGCCATATTAAAGTGATGTGTTAATTATGCGTGAAGAAGTAACAGATAAACTCAATTTTGCAATTATAATATTCGTATGATTCCATGTCCTTAAAAGTCCTACTTTTTCTATTAGATATAATTTCCATACATAACAAAAAGCTATTATAAGTATAAGAATACCTGAGTGAAATTGTTTGTTCTGATGTTTTATTTTTTTATTCATGATATGAAATTATAATTTCTTTAGTATTTGAACGTCCGTGGCCTAACGGGTAGATCTTTGGTTCGCACTCCTAGGGGGTGCAGGTTCAATCCCGGGTGGAGGCGTGTAGTGTACTGGCAATGAGACATTTTCTGATCTCAAGTACATAATACGGACGCTCGTACGGTGAAGGAAAACATCGTGAGGAAACCCGCACATGGTTGGTCCCAGACGTATTGACTAGTTCTTTCCTCTGGACTAGGCTGACTATGTTGGGAGAATGTCGTACCTATATGCGCTTGGGCAACCATACGGACATTTAAAATCTTGTCCCAGGCACTACAGTATTTGAGGAGTGGTTACTTCGCCCTGAAAAATACTGCATCAATCATCCACAACGGATGCAAAGGCCTTGTTTTTTTTTTGTGTTTGCCACTTTTTATATGTTTTATTTCAATTATAAATAAAGTACTTATTTTTATCATCATTCTTCTGTCTTCATCATTATTAAATTCTTATGATTTCCTTTCCAGAGTTGCAACTCGAGCCTCGTGATAACGTCTATGGATCCGGAAATTATCAGTCAGGTCTGATTAGAGTGGGCTGCGTAAGAGGAAATCTGAACCTGTCCAAATATTTGTACGGAGGGCCCATATTGTACCCTTCATATCCACTCAGGTAAGGCCTTTCCTGAATAAATTATGTCAGGTTTCTGTGGGTTTTTGACACGAGTTTACCTATGTATACAATCCATACTAATAATATAAATGCGAAAATATGTCTGTCTGTTACCCCTTCCCGCTCAAAACACTGAATATATTTTGCTGAAATTCGGTATGGAGGTACTTTGAGTTTAGTAAGAGAGTAATATCTTCATCCCGAAAAAATGGTGGGTTGAATTGCTTAAAACTAAAGTAGATCACCATACGTTTTGTCGAATTTACCATCCTGTTCTTTTGCGAAATTTAATGTCAAAGTCTAAAAAGTCTGATCCATTAATCCGGCAAAGATTGACGAAAATTTGATCGATTATATACTTTTTATAACCATCAATATTCCGTCAATCAGATTGATGGATCAGATTGATGAAAATTTGACCGTCTAAGGCATCCATTAGACGGTAGGTTTTGCTGTCAGTTTTATCACAGTCATGACTATGACTGATGGAGAACCTACCGTGTAAGAGCGTGACTGATGGTTGCATGAAGCTGATTGATAAAAATCTGGATATTTTGATTTTTGCTTCATGCAACCAATGATATTATATAAAAAAAACTCAAAGCGGGTATGTTATTACCGCGCGCGTTGTGAAGCCTCAAATACGGGCCAATTGGCTCGTGTTTTATTTAGTCTGTCTCTTTTATGTAAATGGCATTTCGTATCTTTTGTTTCACTTATCTGTCAAATTTGACAACTGAATTTGAAAATTGTTCGGAAGCAATTTAAGCCGGAAAATAGTATGAACGTAACAGATCTGTTTAGTAGAATATCATTGCATGCAACCATCAATCACGAATTTTGAGTGAGTTTTGTCACATCTGACAAAATTGGAAAATAATAGAAACGTACACCTTTGAAAATTTTGGCTTTGACTGACATAAAACTGAAGAGAATTGAGTGACCGTCTAATACCATTCGTCAGTCCATCAGTCACCATCAGTCAAACATAATTCATGACTGACGGAATTGACTGACGCTTGGATGCCCATGTAATGGATGCCTAACCGGCGACATACACTTTTGCATCTACATTATTATACTCGTAGTATTGGATATCGTGCTTCTCACGATCCATTCGCACGATGCTGAATTTTTCGAATTTTTCAAAATCTTACAAATCAGCTAACATTTTTTCTAAATACTGTTCACCAATCCTACGATTTCAAGTATATTTCAATTCTTGTTTAATCTTATTCTTGCTCGACCTAGATTCGATCAATAGTGAAAATAAATAATTCAGTGCACTTGGAGTGGGGTTAATTTTATTTGACATGACAATTCTATAAACATTAAGCTTATAAAATCGTTGGCTATATCGCTCGAATCGCCCTTAATGGGTTTGTTGATCGATGGCTATTTTGACTGTGGTTAAATGAAATATTAAAAGTATGTGTTAAAGGCATATCCGAATATTTCGTGCCCATTAATGTTACCAAAATATATTGTCACAAAATAATCGCTGTCCATTAATAACGACATGTTTTTTTTTTTTTAGATCGAGATATTTAAAGGTGACACAGGGCTTCGATCATTTCAGCAAGGGTTTCCATAACTACACCCTAGTTTGGACACCAGGTGATAATGTTTAAAAAAATATAAGTTTTTATATTGTGGTATATAGGAAGTAACTAAGTAATGATGGAATGGGTTTTTTTTTAGTCAACTCTAAAACCTCTAGGGTCTAGGCTCTAAACAGGGTGTAACAAAACTAAGTGATAATACTTTAGGGTGTGTATGTGTTCCTTGTAGATAGTTCACCGTGAAAGTAGCATCTCTGAAAGAGCAAATTTTTTATTGAAGACACTGCTAAATATATCTAATAATATACTAAAATTAACACAAACTTCATCTTAATTACGACTACCTAATTATTGAGGTATTTTTTTTTTACTTTTTAAATTTACAATAAAATAATAACTACATAGTAATATAATTATGATTTACAGACAAAATTTCAATGTACGTGGACGGCGAGAATTACGGGGAGGTCCAACCGGAGGGCAGTTTCTATGACGATGCCAGCAAACTCAATGTCACCTTACCAACACAATGGCGGGAAGGAACCAAAATGGCGCCGTTTGATGAAATGGTAAATATTATCTTAGGATAAAACTAGGATATAATAATATGAAGTAATGCTGTTACGACTTGGGCACGATTCTCATACTTCGAAAGCCATTTCGCAATCTGAGATCGAAGCGCAATTAAGTGGTCACTCTTATATATTCTTACATTTACAATTCCAGAGCTACGGTAAAACTTATGATGGTGTTTTAAAAACTCACACTACAGAAATTCCGTAGCATTCCTAGGTAAAATTTTCAAAGGTAACATTTCACAAATAACACTTAGGTTGCACCCTTACTTACTGACACATACACGAGACAGGAATGGAAGAGGAGCGTGCCACTAAAAAGGCATAATATTCTTTGGGCGTCCGATCGGGAAAGGACCATCGGCCGTCCACCGTACCGGTATGTCGTGGAGACTGATCTGAGCCATCTTCGAGTCTCAAAGTGGCTAGAAACTTCGCAAGACCGTGATAAGTGGCGCAAACTCATGTCGCAGGCCAAGATCCACTTAGGGTTGCTGGGCCATTGTAGTTTAGTTAGTTGGTTGCCCAATAAGGATGTTTCATTTTGTTCCAGTTCTACATCTCCCTTGGCCTGAGCGTCGGTGGTCACCGCGAGTACCCTGAATCCGTCAGCAAGCCCTGGAGTAACGACTCTTCTAGAGCCATGTTCGACTTCTGGATCACCAATCCCCTGTGGCTAAACACCTGGTACCAGGAGACCAGCAGCCTGCAGGTGGACTATGTTAGAGTGTACGCTTTGTAGAACAATAAATGGAACCAGTCTAAGAAACTTTGGATGTGTTTATTTCCTTACTAGATAATGCCCGTAACTCCGTTTTTTGTACGGGAATTGGATTACAAAACCTATCGTATGTCCTGTCCCAAACCTCAAAGTATCTGCGTACCCATCAACTTCGGTTGTGCGGTAAACCGCATAAAAAGCTAACAGACAAACAGACAGACACACTCTCGTATTTATTATATTAGTAAGGATATAATGTGGCTAACAAAGCATGAAATTCTCATATTATAGATTAATGTTTATTTTAATTGGTTAGAAAGTAACACTTCTAGAATTGTCATATTTTATGATGGCTACCACTGGTTCGGGAACTAACCAGGCGAGATGAACCGACAATAAATTTTATTATTCCCGCCCAGAAAATAGCAAGTGTTCTAATGTCAAGATAAGAATGGGAATTCCCGTTTGACAATTAGTTGTTTTTTACCTCATGTTATGACCGATGACTGACAAACAACTGGGGTCATGGCCCTAGATGATAAAAAATAAACTTTCGATAATTTTTATCTATCTTTATACCGCATGTATCTTATATATTATATTTACTAGCTGTCCCGGCAAACGTTGCTTTGCCATAAATGAAAATATTAAGTGTTTCGAGCATATTATTATTATTTTATTGAAGTGACTAAATAAGTATGTTACCATGGTAGCGTCCCGTCCCGTCGCACAAACAAAGGTCGCCGTCAGTCTCAAGTTGTAATAATTTACTATTATTTATTCAACAAATGCACTTATCAATATAAAAAGTACCCAGTAGCCGATTCTCAGACCCACTGAATATGCATATAAAACTTGGTTAAAATCAGTAAAGCCGTTTCGGAGGAGTACGCGGCCTAACATTGTGACACGAGAATTTATATATAAGACTAGATGATGCCCGCAACTCCGTTGCGCCAAAATTAGTTTATCGCGTGGGAACCGTACATTTTTTCGGGATAAAAAGTATCCTATGTCCTTTCCCGGGATTCAAAGTATCTCTGTACCAAATTTCAGCTCAATCGGTTCAGCCGTTTAAGCGTGAAGAGGTAACAGACTGACAGACAGACAGACAGACAGGCAGACACACTTTCGCATTTATAATATTAGTATATATGGAAGTATGGAAGTATGGATATTATGGATATTGAAACAAAAAATGTTTCATATTGTTTCCACTGACAAAATTATAGCTGCTAATTAAGAAGAATAACGAATAACGAAGAAGAATAAGAATAACGGATAATAACGAAAATACTAATAGAACTCCGGATTCCTTATAGATACAAGTTTGGGGGCTTAGGCGCTGTTTTAAGAACTGAAAGCATATGCTACTATGCAAATTACATTCATCGTCATCATCATCATCATTACCGCATCAGGGTACCTTTTTCCGAATTCGGCTAAACCTTAACTATTTCTGTACTCAATCCTCATAATTTTGAAGTCGGTGCCAGTTACAAATGTTTCAAATATTTTGGCAGACTGAAGATTCAGCTATATCTGGTACCGACTTCAAAATGATGAGGATTGAGTAGGTACAGAAATAGTTGAGTTTTAGCCGAATTCGGAAAAGGGCACTATTAGATAGGAAAAATTATTTAATACTTTTTAGTTCATATTATTAGGATGTTATTATTGTTTTTACCTTGGAAGTCGGTTTTAATTTTTTGTTAATATATTCTATCTATCTATGTCTATCTTCTATACTTATTATAAAATAAAGTTGCTTTTTTTCCCTCATGTCACTTTGTTCCCTTTAATCTTTAAAACTACGCAACGGATTTTGATGATTATTTCAGTGTTAGATAGCCCATTTATCGAGGAAGGTTATAGGCTATATTTTATCACGCTAAGACGGAGCGACGAAATAGAGGAAAATGTGAAAAAACGGGGAAAATTATTTGAAAGGGCTAACTTGAACGCGCTAATCTCAGAACTACTGGTCCGATTTGAAAATTTATTTCAGTGTTAGATAGCCCATTTATTGCGGAAGGCTATAGGGTATATTTTACGCTAAGACTAATATCAGAATGTGGAAAAAAACGGGGGAAATTATTTGAAAGGGCTTATATCTCGCGAACTACTAGAGCAATTTTTATGTTATTTGGCACAGATATGAAGTAGACCACGTGAAGGATCATAGACTATCGATTTTAATCATTTTTTCAGTGGCTATATAGTTTATACCCGTGCGACGCCGGGGCGGGTCGCTAGTATACAATAAGATTGTAAATTGTAATAAATAAGTATACCCTTCTTATTTCATATTAGTTTTCCCGGAATAGAATAACCTAGATACCTATTTACTGGGAAATACAGGCATCTATTGCCTCATTTCTATCTTCTATCTATATAAAAAACACTTTCAATGTTGTTTGTCTCACTAAAACTCGAGAACCTGCTAAAAAAAACTGAACCGATTTGGCTGATTTTAGTCTTGAAATGTTTATGGAAGTCCAGGGAAGGTTTATATTACGAGAAAAGTGATACAAAGATCACCGGGTCAGTTAGAAAAACACAAAATAATTATTATTACAATATAACCAGGTTTTCCCAACATGATATTACTTATTGCCATGACGTTCATCTAAAAATAAATAACTTACTAGTCATAAGACAGACTTATCGACATGCGTCTGACCTTACAATAACTAAAGCTGGATATTTTAGTAATTTTATGCACATCGGTAGAATGAGACGTATATTAATAACAGCGTTGTGTCTGGCACAGGTTCTGTGCAAAATTCTTCCACCGCCCGTTACTATAAGGGCTCTCAAACCTAAAGGTTTTATAGTGTCGATACCTGGTATGTAGACAATGCACTGTTATAAGTGTGTATTATGAAAAGTTCACGATAGATTTTAGTTTCTCAAAATTGCACCCACAATTTGTGACTTGCCTTGGACTTCTAAAAGATACGTAATCAATTTATGTCTTTGTATTTGTTTGCTCTCTGATTACCTCCAAGCGTTGATTCAGATTAAATGCAGTACGGTACGAATTTCTACGCAAGCTAATTTTGTGCTCGTTAGGTTAGGTTAGTAAGTAATAAGTCAGATTTAATTATCAATTCTGATACTAATTAGTCGGAAGCCTTAAAATCGCAATTTAAAACACTTCAACAAAATTTGCCACTAATAAATTGCCATTGTAAGGTCAATTTTTGCAAAGGTCAACAGGTATTTGATGCCATTAATATATTTGTCGATAAAAATTACATACATTCGTCGTTGAAAATAAAATATCGATGCCGAACCATTCATAATTATTCGATTTTCAAACTTTTGTTTAGTTCTTGTTATAAATTCATCAATATAACTAAAAACTTTCAGACGATCCAGGCATAACGAAATATGAGTTCGAATGCAAAGTCAACGACAAAATTAGTTTCACAAAACCTGGCAACATCAGAGAACAGTTAACCAAACACGAAGACGGAAGATGGTCGTACCGAAATGATGATGTTGAATTGAAGCTTGAAGATATTCTCTACTACAGATACAAGTACGTCAAATATAAGGAAGGAGTACATAGTAACACGAAGCAGTTTTTTGTACAAGGTAGTGTTAATTCACACATGATTGTGTCTGACGCGGACGCCTCCATGGTCTAGTGGTTAGAGCGTGGCTCTCGACTTCGGAGGTCGTGGGTTCGAATCCCGCGTTGCAAACATGTTATTTCCAAGTTTGGTTAGGACAATGCAGGCTGATCACCTGATAGTCTGACAAGTAAGATGATCCATGCGTCGGATGGGCATGTAAAAAGTCGGTCCTGCGCCTGATCTCTCGCCAGTCGTGTCGGTCTTCCGTCCCACTGGGTTATAAGAGTGAAAGTAATAGAGAGTGCTCTTATGTACTGCGCACACACTTTTGCACTATAAAACTACTCCTGCGTAACAGCGTCACCGAAACCGGTGTGGGAAGTATTATTATTAATTTACACAAAAGGTTTAGGCCAAACAATAGTAGTGGTCTTACTGCCGCACTCAGAGATGAATATTAATAACAATGAATCTTTGACAAGAGAGTTGAGACCCACACATTATCATTTATCTGTATAAACTCTTCATTAAATTGAAGTTTAATCATCATTTAATGTCTCTGAGTGCGGCCAAAATGATATAAACTACATAAACAAGTGCGGCAATTCATGTTAGTTACAATGGATTATCTCCGAATCAGATCATAAAAAGTTTATGGAAACAACTTAAATAAATGAGTATTCCCAGAGTGGTGATAATTTTGTTAAGATATCCATAACACAAACAAGCAGCTATTGAGAAAATCGTGATCAAACTTACTCACAAAATACAAATCAAAGTTTTTTAAATTGTTGTTGCAATATAATAATAATATTTATATTGCAGACCTAATAGATATACAATATTTGGAACATACCCCGAGGGTAGGTGACTGCGTCAAGTCTTTAACAGTTCTTCGTGAGACAGAAGCGTGTAGTGGGGACATTATATTTGAAGATAACTTCGATACACTCAGAGAAGGTGTGTGGAGATTCGAGCAATATATACCAAGTGAACCCGTAAGTATTTGGAAATAAGAAAAGGAGTTCTAAAAAAATGGCTTGGGGTTAGTTTATTACAAGACTGAACGACGCGGCGTCGCATAGCATCAGAGACATTTAAATATACTACTCGTAAATGACGCCCGCAACTCCGTTGTGAAGAAATTCGTGTATCGTGAAGTAACCGTACATTTTTTCGGAAACCAAAAGATATACTTTATCCTCACCCGGAACTTAAACTATCTCCATACCAAATTTTCTGAAAATCAGTAGAGCGGTTTAAGCATGAAGACTGAAGAGGTAACAGAGTACAGACAGTCATACTTTCGCATTTCTAATAGTTATAATATGGATGTCACTACGCTGATGCTCGCGAATTTCTTCATTTTGAAGTGTTAACTTTTTTGCATCGTGTATCGCCATATTACGCCTCTTTTGTTTCTTGTCGGTATGCACTGCATTTTTGAGGCATTGCTCGTAAAAGACTTGTTCCACCTACCGTGTAGAGTGGCGTGATAGTTCTCTCGGCCAATCAATTTTCTATTTAGTATTTGCACTGTCTTGCCACTCTGGGTAGGTGTAATCGAGTGCTAACGGTTCTATACTCTCAAAGCCGCATTTATTTTTTTCTTTCAGGATTATCCTTTTGTTTCTTATCAGCACCCCAATAATGCTCGTGTGATTTTTGTGGAAGACGGATATCTCAAGATAGAGCCAAAGCTGTTACAAAACATATCACCGTACTCTGGCGCATCGATATTGAGTGGAACATTGGACCTTACTAATGGGTAATTGAATATTTTGCTGGTCAGATACTGTGCAGTGTACACTAGATGACGCCTACTGCCTACAACTCGTTTCGCACTTAAATTAATTTATCGCGCGGAAACCTTTCTTTCTGGGATAAAAGTATACTATGTCCTTTCCCGGGACTCAAAGTATCCTCATACCAAATTTAAGAAAAATCGGCTCAGCGGTGTGGGCGTGAAGAGCTAACAGACAGAATACAGATAGACAAATAGACAGACACACTTTCGCATTAATAATATTAGTAAAGATGTACGTCCGCAAAACACAGGAACACTGTCAGCTATGTTCCTTTAGATTCACAGCCCCGCTTACTTCTTTCTTCCTTATTTTCTATTCTGATAACATCTTTTTCGGTTTTAGCTGTACATCAACACCTGGCAACTGCGAGAAGAGAGCTTCCCGAGCCAACATTCTGCCACCCATAGTGAGTGGCCATATTACTGCCACGTCTCTGGCGTTTACGTACGGGACTGTGGAAATTCGGGCCAAACTACCTCAGGGAGATTGGTTGTATCCAGGTTTTTTCATATACACTTTCTAGTTTCTTTTACTAAATAGAGAGAAATTCGGTCCAAACCTATAGCTGTGCTGTCGCAGTCATCTGGTTGAATCTGCTATTTCATTGAATGACTAGCGATTTCGTAACACCCTTTAATTTAACCCTAGTGAACTACTCTTCTTGGAAGTTACGTTCGAACTACTCATACGCTTTAAAGGCGCTTCGGATTGTAGCGCTATTTTTTGCAAAACTGAAAAAGCTAAGCGTGTTTTTCTTTTTCAATGACATACCTACGAATGTTTTCTTTAATAAAAACATAAAACATAATCAAATTCAAAATATTTTTACTTCATAAATGAATAAATAACATTAGCCCTTACGAAAACTTATCAATTTTACAGTGGTTCATAAAAAGGTAATTTAAAGCAAATAATGCAGTCTGCACCATATTTTTTTCATGGATATATATTGTTTTCATACTAATTTATAAATTAGTATGAAAACAATAAATATAAAAAAAAAATTCGTAGAATAATTCACAAAGTTTAAAAGCATTTAAAACAATAATCAATTTTATGTTTCAAATATATGGAATTTTCGCACTTGGCTCGGTATATTTCAGTCCTAAACATCTTATTTTATTATTATTTAGCTACAATATTTCATTAAACCTTCATTTTAGATAATTTACATTAAAATAATATTCAATTAAAAAATTATCGTACAAATAGTCTTTGGAGGCCCACATTCTTACAACACGCCATTTATTTATTTATTTTGAGGCTTTCTAATAATAGAATTTATAAAAATACAAGAACTTAAATAAAACGTTACCTATAAAATAAATACATTAAATAAAAATTACACAAATATTGAAATAAATCAAAATGCCGCAAATGTTTGTTCCGCGTAAAAGTTGCACTTAAACTACGCTTATGGAGCGCACAGGTGATTGTACTAGTAAAACTAATAAACCTACCGTTTTGGCCTGGTTGCCATACTGACCTTATCTATAAAATGAGAGACGTACGAGGAGCATGATACCATACGAGCGAAAACAAAAAAGAGGCAAGAATTTTTGTGTTTCGTTGGCGCCTTTGAGGCGTAGAGTATAGTACACTAGGGTTAGGATTGACTAAAGGCCAACTTGTCACAACGTTTACCTTGTCGTTGAGCTGACCCTAGAGTTATCGCCTAGTTTTGCAAACAATAATGTTGATTTTCAGACATTCTTCTACAGTCAATATACGATTGGCCTGGGACATTTAACAAGCACTCCGGAGTTGTGAGGATAGCCGGAGCTCGGGGTAACTTGGACCTGAAAGGAGATACCGAATATGGAAATAAGGTGTTATTGGATATGATAGTCACTAAATTATATACCCAGTAGACTCAACTTCATTGCGCCATAATCATCGCGCGGGAGTCGTACATTTTTGCGCAATAACCTATGTGCTTTCCCGCAACTCTTTAACACTCTCACCGCCATACGGGCCGCCGCCGCAGCGGGTCGTATGTTTTCGACACTGACCTCTATAATACACTGGACTGGCTATGCCGTACAGAATGACAGCTATTTCTTGTGCCGATTTGAAGCGCCGCGGTGAGTGTACTGTAAACTAATTACATAGAAAATTGCAACCGCCATTTGCAAAATATTAGTTCCAAGTACACTCACCACTGCTTTCACATAGCAATTAGCGCCAATATGGCGATTTTCAAATAGGAACATTTTATTGATAGCGATCGCCTGTCCAGTGTATTATAGAGGTCAGTGGTTTTCGAGTACGGCACGCCGTCTGTATTATGTTACACTAAGCGAGACTAGCAAGCCGTACGGGCTGCCGGCGTACCGTATCTTTCACGCCAAATTCTTACAAAATTTCAGTTATGATTTCAAACAATTGACAAGTTTGTCACGCCACACCTAATAGTATAGGGGAGGTAGTGCTATCGTTTGCCATATGATTTCATACCGACCAAATTTTTGTCCAGCGGTAGCTTAACACCCTCACTGCGGGGCTTTCAGCTGGTACGGACGACGAAAGCTATGTTCTCTCACTCGGTGCGGAACGATTATCTCAGGTGTTTGTAAAGGTACGACAGAGGCAAATATATATTTGAGATTGTGTTTAAAATTATAGGTCTTGCCTATAAAAAAAATATGGCAGGTCGTTATCGGCCCACCACGCACTGGAGGTGTCAAAAATCAACTCAGTGCGGCAGTAGGCCTATTGCGGCCCGCCGTACAAGCACGCGGTTGGCGACCCGATACCGCACTGAGCGTCCGCCTCGCCAGTTAGTGATGTGCAATCTATCGTAAGTCGTAGCTGACGTACGTCGCGTTTTTTAACCGACTTCAAAAAAAGGTTATCAATTCAACCTGTATATTGTATGTATTATTTTCAGAACTGCCTAGTTTTGATATGTTTTACTCTATATTATCAGCATCTGAACAAATGTGACAAATTTCTAAAGTGACATACATATTCATGTATGTTTTTATGTTTGTGTTCGCACATCTTCGGAACTACTAGTCCGATTAAAGTAATTCTTTTTTCGTACTGGGTACTATTTAACTTCGGGAACACTGTTCATCAAAATCGGTTCAGAAGTGTTTAAAATAGGTAATTTTGATTCCCAATTACGTACGATTTTGAAGTCGATTTTATCTTTTTAAAATACAATAATTATTCATTTTATAAAATTAACAACGAACGATAGCAGGAAACAAAAAATCATGTCCTTGAGATGAGCGTTAAACGGCGAAATTGTGCAGGGTGATATGAAAAACGGGGAGAAACCATGAGGAGTGTCGAATCAAAAAAGAAATTAAAAAAAAAAACACACTGCAGAATGTGCAAACAAAAACGGGCTTTGTGTTTTAAAGACAGGAATTTAAATATATTAATAAAAATATATATTTTCGATATCGCCTTATTTTTGTCTTTCCCATCTCTACTAAAAATACTTTCTAGTGCGGTTCGGGTCGGTATCGGCCCGCCACATTCCCTGGTTTATTTCTCATTTCCTGTTTGGCAGATCCCGGGGCGAATCAAATCTAAAGTAGTTGGGTTCAAGGTTATTCCAACAGTCCAAAAACTGTACACCTACATTATGTTTTCGCAAAGTTATAGTAATTTAATCTAACCTTGTGCTGGTGGGTCGAGAAAGGCCTACCCCGCACTGCCGGAAAAATCATTGGGGGCACACTTTGGCCCACCGCCGCACCAGACGAAGGTTTAAGATTTTACTTGCCGCAGTGAAGGTGTTAATATTTATCAATCAATATAATCAGCGTCAGTCGCCGCACCCGTGGTGGAATGTTAACTGAGAATATTCAAAGTTGTAAAAAAAATAGTTGCGAAAAGTGATTTTATACCGAATAAAATTTTGATGGATGATTATTGAGGTCATGTTTAACCAAAAAATCACCGTCAGCCGTATTGCAGACGGGGGATTCAACGTCAGTCGCGTTACTGAACATGTAAAAAATTTATGAATATAAAGTCATTTTATACCGTACAAAATGTATACAGGTGAATGTTTCTACTTTGTATATAACAAAGAAAACCGTCAGTCGCTAATACGATGGTGGAAAAACCGTCAGCCAGCGATATAAGTTATAACCAACATAGCCCTACTTCGCGCTCTATGTATCCTAGGGCGTCGCGTAGACGACATTTCCACCTGCAAACATTCAGCTGACGGCGATTTTCGTTTGAATTAACCATAAAATTGTCTCACGTAGCAATTTTAAGTAATTAATTCGATAGTCAATATTTGTGAAGAAGAATGATATAAATTTTACTTTAAAAGCGCCATCTGTTGTTATATACTAAAACTGAAACGACACCTACCGAACCTAAACGTGTATAATCTAGATATGAACCTTTATTGGGTACGAATTGGGATCTTTTTAATGTCAATTCAATACGATTCCCAACAACAACTTTGAGATACTCTCAATTTTTATTCCACCACTTCTGAAGCAGCTGACGATCAAAGCTGTTATGTATTAGTGGAATACTATTATTGTAACGATTTTCGCTCGGTATGAAATTACTTTTTAAACTGAGCGCGACCTCCCCTACTATAATACACACACCGGCATATTTAGCGGAACATAAAAAAAGGTTTGATATAAGTATCATATAAGGTTGCTGGCTGGTTTATACGTCATTTAATTAAAAAAATAATAATTTCAAATTAGGAAAACAATTGAACATCACATTTTATGCAATTGTTTCCATTTTATTCGAATATACCTTATGTAAAGCGAACTTCGAGTATTTCTCCCTTCTGAATTTTATTTAAATTTTTCATTCAAATATTGTTTTTTTGTAAAAAAAAAATAGTCTTGTATCTTTTTGGAGTTGAGGACTGAATTATGCCTGACTTAGCCCCAACGGAGATTGCCAGGGCACTCGAAATGCGAAGATTTGGTCTAACATACAGATTAATAGCCAGACATCTTCGTCGATCGATTTCAACAGTCCATCGCAGTGTCAAACGATTCGAGGAGACTGGCACTTATGTGAGAAGAGCAGGAAAAGGCAGAAAAAGACGCACTTCGAGTAGGGATGATCGTTTCATTCGGCTTCGTGTACGTAGGAACCCCCGTTTGACGGCCGTCCAAGCCCGACATGAGTTAGAAGCAGTGCGGGGAGTAACCGTAAGTGAGCGTACGGTACGAAGAAGGTTCGAAGAAGCTGATTTGGGTTCATTTGTGCCCGCCAAGGCTCCAAGGCTCGAGGTAAATCATCGTAGAAACAGGTTAACGTTAGCTCAGGAACATCGACTTTTGAATGCGGACCAATGGAGTAAGGTATTGTTTAGTGATGAGTACAGAATTCTCTTAAATCAAATTGACGGCAGGCAAAGAATATACAGACGCAAAGGAGAACGTTACATTCAAACAAATTTTGAAACTACAGTTGCATACGGTGGTGGATCAATAATGGTTTGGGCGGGCATTTGTTTGGGAGCTCGCACAGACTTGGTAGTGATTGACAGAGGGAGTCTGACTGCGGATTGCTATATCAGATAAGTTTTAGAAGAAAATGTCGTACCGTTTGCCCCATATATCGGTGACGATTTTGTTTTAATGCAGGATAATGCTCGGCCGCATACCGCTCGGGCAACTCAAGCTTATCTTAATGATATGAATATCACTGTTATAGAGTGGCCGGCAAGATCACCGGATATGAACCCAATAGAGCACGTTTGGGACTTGCTGAAAAGAAAAGTTAAGTCAAGAATTCCAGCTCCTGCCAACGTGGGTGAACTGCGAATCGCCGTAGTTGAGGAATGGCGGAGACTATCCCAGGGGACCATCGATAACATAATTCTCAGTATGCCTAGACGGTTAGAAACTTTAATAAGAGCACGTGGAGGAAATACAAGATATTAATCACCATTTTTTAAATTTAATTAATTGTTATTTTAATAATAATTTTCACTTTTCCCGGTTACATGAAAAGTTCAAAAATGTACCATTTTTCATAAATAGCCTTTACTCGCAAATTTTGTTCATAATGTGATGTAATTTTAAGTAAAACAAATGAAATTTTAAATAACAAAAGAAGTGTAGTAAGTAGATTTTAAAATAAAACCATATTTTTTAAAATTATGGACCTTTTTTTGTGTTCCGCTAAATATGCCGGTGTGTATAATTAATCATTAGCCCGCCGGCCGCCCGCACGGCTTGTAGCAGTCGCATTTTCGCGCACTTTTTTAACCGACTTCCAAAAACGAGGAGATTATACGTTCGGCTGTGGATATTTTTTTTTATGTATGTTCAACGATTACTCCGCCGTTAGTGAACCAATTTTCAAAATTTTTGTTTTGTTGTATAAGGTATTACTTCAATTTGGTACCATGTTCAGAAAAGTGGTGACCTGATGATGGGATCCATGAGTAATCGAGGGAACTCCTCAAAATTCAAATGGAAACATATGGTTTTTTTGGTTTCATATGAAGTATTCTAGGCATATGTTACCAAAAGTAAGATTTTGCACCAGGATACACCATGGTTTGGAGGTGGTGAACAGAACTCTTTACTCCTTATAGATACACGTTTGGGGGTTTCGGCGTTGTTTTGGTCGCTGCACCGCGCGAACAAGCGGTTTCGTCGCAACACCGCGCGAACGAGCGGTTTCGTCGCTGCACCGCGCGGACGAGCGGTTTGGTCGCTGCACCGCGCGAACGAGCGGTTTCGTCGCAACACCGCGCGAACGAGCGGTTTCGTCGCTGCACCGCGCGGACGAGCGGTCTGGTCGCTGCACCGCGCGGACGAGCGGTTTGGTCGCTGCACCGCGCGAACGAGCGGTTTCGTCGCAACACCGCGCGAACGAGCGGTTTCGTCGCTGCACCGCGCGGACGAGCGGTTTGGTCGCATCACCGCGCGGACGAGCAGTTTGGTCGCTGCACCGTGCGTACGAGCGGTTTGGTCGCATCACCGCGCGAACGAGCGGTTTCGTCGCTGCACCGCGCGGACGAGCGGTTTGGTCGCATCACCGTGCGAACGAGCGGTTTCGTCGCTGCACCGCGCGGACGAGCGGTTTGGTCACCGCACCGCGCGGACGAGCGGTTTCGTCGCATCACCGCGCGAACGAGCGGTTTCGTCGCATCACCGCGCGAACGAGCGGTTTCATCGCTGCACCGCGCGGACGAGCGGTTTGGTCGCATCACCGCGCGGACGAGCGGTTTGGTCGCTGCACCGTGCGTACGAGCGGTTTGGTCGCCGCACCGCGCGGACGAGCAGTTTCGTCGCATCACCGCGCGAACGAGCGGTTTCGTCGCTGCACCGCGCGGACGAGCGGTTTCGTCGCTGCATCGCGCGGACGAGCGGTTTAGTCGCCGCACCGCGCGGACGAGCGGTTTCGTCGCATCACCGCGCGAACGAGCGGTTTCGTCGCTGCACCGCGCGGACGAGCGGTTTGGTCGCTGCACCGCGCGGACGTGCGGTTTGGTCGCTACACCGCGAGACTGGGTACATTGAAATTAAACTTGGATAGTAAATCAGGGGCATCAATTGTATTGTTCATAATTTTACCTAAATAAACTAGATCTGAAATGTCTCTGCGATAACACAAGGGAAGGAAGTGAAATTTTTTACACCTTGCCTCATAGTTAGGAAGGTTAACGCGGGACTTAAACTGAAGAAATTTTAGGAAAAGTTTTTGGATTGATTCAATTCTATTTTTATAGATGTCATAGGAAGGATTCCAAACTTCGGAACCATATTCCAGGATACTTCGTACATATGAACAGTATAAAATTTTGATGGCCTTAATAGATTTAAAATTAGTACTTGATCTGATAACAACTCCTAGTGCTTTAGAGGCTTTATTTACTATGTCATTTACATGGTCATCAAATAATAATTTAGAGTCTACTATAATTCCGAGGTCCTTCAAAGAATTTTCCTTATTTTTAAGTTATTTTATTAATAAAAACTAATTTTCTTTAATTTTTAATAGCTTTTTTATGTTTGTAATGACCCGCTTAGAAATCCTGTAAATTTAAAGATACAGCCATGATATTTTTTTTTTTTTGGATTGAAAGTATAGAAGTAAACTTTTAATCTGGTAGCTTTACTTTTCTATAATAGGAGGCCACGCACTACAAAATTAAAATATGAAATTACGAGGTCGTAGCGGACCGCACGGCGTGCTGGTGAAAATAAACAGTAAGCCCGCCAGCGGCCTGTATAGCCTACTAAACTTGTTACTGAATATTCCTTGGCCTGCAATGGTAGACAAAGTTACGGCCGCTGGCGTCCCGCACGGCCTGCTGCACTGAAAACATCTGTATAAGGGTGGCAGTGAGAGTGATAAGTTACTCCATACTGTATAATAATTTCATCAAAATCAGGTCAGGGGTATAAGGTTCAAGAAGTGACAGACAGACAGAAAGACGGACAGATTGACAGGTTGATAGGCAGACGCAATTTCGCATTATATAATAACTGTAGTTGAATAATTTGTTTTGTCATAGCTCATAATTTGGTTACGACTTACGAAAAATGTCTAGTACCTGGCTATTTAGACTACTTTTCTTCTTTGTCCATAGTGTCCTTGATAGACAAGGACAAAACATAACTATAACGTACAGTTTAATTTGTAGGTATTATACGGGGGGGTCATATTGAATGCGGGCTGTCGAAACGATCTGCTGAACCAGACGGTCGGTACGGAACCATGGGGGAGCGACTTTCATGTTTACTCACTTCGCTGGGCACCAGGTAAGTGAAGCTATATCAGTACATTGCGCACCTAGGGCAGGAAAGTAAGAAATGTCTCAGATCACATGTAACAAACATGTGATCTGAGGCTTTCTTATTTACTGCCCGTGGTGCGTATACTATTTTTCTCATCGACGGAGGCGGAAAACGGCAACATCGGTAAGCGCAGCGGGAAGAAAGTTGACGTTTTCCGCCCGGAGGTGAGAAATAATAATTTTCTCGCCGTTTGTCTATCTAGCATCGAAAAAGATGTATTGTCGCGTGCTATTGAATAGCTTTGTCCACACTGGGCCTTTTTTTTGTTCAACAAGGGCATGCGTTATAGCGCAGTCAACAGCGAACGTAAGGCATGCCCGTGACGCGCGTTGAAATCGTAGCACTCGCTATTGCTAAGTACTGACATACGGTTTTGTTCGATGGTTTTACTCCAAATCGAGTAATAATTACTGTGTGGACCGCAAAACTCGAAGGCTCGCATCGAGCCGCTCGAAGGATTTATGGAACCGGATCGAGCCGGATTGATGTAATGAAATATATATCGATTTAGAATAAAACTATCGAGCAATGCCGAATGTGTGGACGAAAGCCCAAACCGCGGGTTTTGCTCGACGTGATTGCTCGATCGAGCAAAACCGTATGTGGGTACTTAGCATATGACACTTTTCGTTTTTTGTATGAGAAAAATCAAGTTTGTTGTATGAGAGCCCCCGTAAAATATTTAATTTCTTTTGTTTTTAGTATTTATTGTTATGGCGGCAACAGAAATACATAATCTCTGTAAATTTCAACTCTCCAGCTATTATCGTTCTTGAGTTATAGCCGGAGACAGACAGACGGACAGACAGAAGGACAGACAGACGGACAAACAGACGGACAGACAGATGGACAGACAGACGGTCAGGAAGACGGACAGACATAAAGTCTCAGTATAGGGTCCCGTTTTTACCCTTTGGGTACGAAACCCTAAAAAACACAGACGGCGAGCGAGGCAATGATTGGAGATAGATACAAAGTGTAAAGGACAAATTTGTAGAGAATTTAATTAGCTTTTATTATGTAGTACAAGAGAATTTCGTACGAAGCGCCGTTTTTGATGAGTAAGCAAAAAACCAAAAAACGGGACCTTCTTTGCTCCCCCTTCCTCGAGCGCACCTTGGAGGGGTCAGGAGTCAGGACTTTTAGTATGTTTATCTCCCAACTAGTCTTAACAAAGTACCAAAGTCAAAATTTCTGCTTTCGACTTTTGAAAGCAGAATCATACGCTTACTAGGCTAAATGTGGACATAGCTATCGAATACAGATAACGAGTTATCTGTTACATTCGATTTCCTAATGAGGAATTACGATTTGGAATTCCGTGCGAATCCACCGCTTCCACATGAACGTCTGACACGCGCACTGACAGTTGGCCAGGCGTAGGGTTGGCTAACAAAATGACGTTTTTGTTCCAGTTCTTTTCTCCCAAAAGATCTCCAAAAGAAAAGCAAGTTACTTTAAGTTCAAACACGCCTTAACAAAACTAAATTAGACATTAATATTTAATTGTCATGTATATTATAAAGCTTAACTTCTGGTGTTCTCACACAGCCGTTAGAAAATGTTTGCAAACATTTTCTAACATAAAAACATTTACTAACAAATGTTGTCAATTGTTATATTTTGCTAGGAACTGTTACATGTTATAAGTGCTCCTACACTATAGCCCGGTCACGTTAACTTGACGCAACGCTGAAATATAAAATGCATTCCAGCGATGCGTTAGGTTGATGTGGCTGTGTTATAATATCTTATTACAATTCGTTATGAGTCAAACTTACAAATATCAGGTAGATAATTTTGTTATTTAACATGCCGGCTCCATAATGACGTCATGAATGATCAAACCAGGCGTCGAGTTAATTTGACCGTGTTATAATAGAAAATATTTACTAATGTTTAGTAACATTTTATAGCATTTAAATCTGGTATTGGCTCACCGCATACCCCGTCGTCCTTTATAAAAGGTTTACAAACAAAATCTAACACAATATTTTTTATTTTGTTATAATTTGTTTTGCTATAATTTGTTAACTTAAGTTTGCTAAACATTTTCTAACATGAAAACATTTTTAACATTTTTTAACATCTGTGACTAAATGTTTGTTAACAAATGTTTACTAACATTACTAAACATTTTCTAACTGCGGTGTGGAAGCACCATTCTAAAAACTCAGATAGTTTAGGATTGTACCTAGCACTAATAATAATAATTATAATTAGCTACACAGCTGTTTACTATACATAATTAAAAATTTAAAAATTTATTTTCAGAATCTATAACACTGTCAGTAGATGGAAGAGAATGGGCAAAATATGAACCTGGCGCCGATGGTTTGAAGTCGCTGTATCCTAAACAATGCCAATTAAAGGCCTCGCTGAGTAAAGCTTCCAAGATCGCACCTTTTAATGAATATGTAAACATTATAATATTTTTCCCTGCGAACAATAAAACCTAAGGAAACGTAACTCCCATACCTAATACAGTTTTAAATTTGGTTCCATTCGAACTGACATGTAACGTCAGCCTTTATACCGCTCAAGGTCACCTAAATATTGCAAATGTATGAAAAGTGAACCTATTAAGGTACACTTTTTTGACAAGTATTTTGGAGCATGTTTTTTGACGGAGTTACTCTTCCTTAGTTTTTATTCGTAGATTTTTCCTATGTCTATGTCAACGAACCTTGTCTAGACATCGTTAATATTTTGCTTGGTGGGATGCCGGTCAACAAACGGAAGTTTGACTCGGAAGAGTCAATTTATACTGAAACGACACGTAACAAGCCCTTGCATAACTATAGCGGTGTATAAAATGTCACTCGCCTCTCGTCATCGTTTCGTTTCGATGTGGCTTTATGTCAAAGCCACCTACAAGTTTTTAAACCTCGTTTAACGCGATGGAGCCAGTCTTACCCCCGAAACTGATACTATTTTGATTTAGGAGTCTAATTAGTTTCAAATAGAGCCGCAGCACGATCGTGCGCTAGTGTAGCTGTCAGGAGTGGGAAAAGCCGTTGAGATCGAATTAGTTCCAAATTGAGCCGCAGCACGGTCGTGCGCTAGTATAGCTAACAGTTGGAAAAGCCGTTGAGATCGAATTAGTTCTAAATTGAGCCGCAGCACGATTTTGCGCTAGTATAATTTTTATATTATGTCGGAAGTATCAAAAGAGAGATCGAGCTGATTCGATTCTCGATTCGATTCTGATTCTGTCGGGAGTAAAGCAGCTAGACTTAATCCCTTTTTCTTCAACTTTGTTTCAGTTCAGCCTAACTCTGGGCGTGTCTGCTGGCGGTCTACTAGAGTTTCCTGACGACGTAGTATCGGGAGTGGAGCCAAAACCCTGGAGGAACACTCAGAGCAAGAGCCTGTACAACTTCTACCAGGAACTGATCCAATGGTGGGCGACCTGGACTCAGCCAGCTCTTACGGTGGACTACGTTAGAGTGTACGCCCTCTGAACCTGAAGATCCCTTTTTAAGCTCGTGTGCTGATTGATATAATTTCCTTTGATATAACTAAAACCCTTCGATATAATTTCGTTCTTCCTTTTTCTTTCGACCTTCGAGGCGCAGGAGTTTTGGCTGATGGGAGATTCTGGCAGCTTCGGCACGTGACAGTGTGGTTTATAAGTATATAATAATATTTTTAATACCTATTGGCCTCTAATGTTAATGAAATTAATAAAATGTAATAAATAATATCTAAGCCGACAACAATGACGATACCCATTACTTGTACCGTAGAAACTTTCAAGTAGCTCTGAAAGGACTATACGTGTGTCATTTTTTCCAACTTTTGATTTTTTACATGTGATAGTTTTCAAAAGTTGTATTTGTTCGTAAAAATAATACTGCATTTTTTTTTTACTTAAGTTTACGTTTTTTGCTCGCTCAAAGACCTTGAAATTTTGAAAAAAGCACAAAATCAGACATTTAATTAAGATTTTTTTTTAATCTTTGCAATTAGAAAAATAAAAACAAAGAACTGTTTTAATATTATTAACAATGTAAACAATATCTAAAAAATATTTTAGACGTTATACAACTGTTTCTTTATATTTTGTACTTACATACCCGCGCCCTGTTTTTATTTGACCTCATTCGACTCCTACAGTTTCAAGTAAGCGGTATTTTTCAGTTATCTGAGTGGTTCAATTGTAATTTGTGAGCTAAATAATAGACAGGAATTAGTAATTCGTTTCGTTTAATTTGATAAAACGATTAAAATCACTTCAAAACCAAAGATGGAAACGAGAGGGCGAACTAAATTACTACCTATAGAGTTATGAAAATATATACCGTCGCATACGAGTAGAAGAGCATATAACAATGGTACAAAAATTAGGTTTAATTTATCTGGGGCATGCAACTTATTCATCAGAATCTCCGAAGGCGGTTTTGGAAGCTATCCATACTAATATTATAAATGCGAAAGTGTGTCTGTCTGTCTGTCTGTCTGTCTGTTACCTCTTCACGCTCGAACCGCTGAACCGATTTGAATGAAATTTGGCATGGAGATTCTTTGAGTCCCGGGAAAGGACATAGGATAGTTTTTTGAGTTAGTTCATTATTGATAACAAATTTTGTTGGTCACACCATATTGAACACGTGGTAAAAAAATTAAGACAATTTTTGGCCAATATCACCATTTTAAAAAACCGTATTCCATTTAAAACTAAAATACTCCTATATCACTCTCTGGCTGAATCGTACGTTCAATATGGTCTTAGTAGCTACGTTAGAACTTACACAACTTATCTTAACCAAATCCATAAACTGCAAGTAAAAATCCTCGAAACAATATTACCTCCAAAATTTAAATTAAACGACCAACGCCAGGAATTAATATTCAAACAGTGTAAAGTGTTACCTGTAGCTGATATGGTAAAGTATAACTTATTAAAAGAATATTTTTTGACGACGATATAAAACATGCCCTTGAACATACAGCGTGCACACGGGCCATCACTCATAACCGGCTCCGTACACTGCGCGCGAGCAATGTGTACGGCGAGAGGACGGTTTCGCCGTACCTAATACCGCGCTTATTAAATCAATTACCACCTGAATTTGTAACTACCATAACTCGTTCTAACATAAAAAATAAATTAAAATCCTACTTTCTTTCAAAACTTTGATACTATTCTTCTAATTTATAGTACCACTGGAATGCACTCATCTTACTTCTAATAATAATATTATTATTGTACACAGACTAGACGTAAACTAATAACTAGCACTACGTCATTAAACCTACGTGGTTTTTTTTTTGTTAGTGCTTAATATATATATATATATATATATATATATATATATATATATATATATATATATATATATATATATATATATATATATATATATATATTGTATTGATAAATAAATAAAAATTATCCCGGAAAATATACGGTTCCCGCGCGATAATGGAATTTTGGCGCAACGACGTTGCGGGCATCATGTAGTTATTTTATATGTTTAAACTATTTTTATATAATTTATTGCATCAAAATTATTTTTTTTTACTTTCTTTAATGTATGATATATTTATAACTGATAAAAATTAATGAGTATTTATCATTTTAACCGACTTAAAAAAATAGGACAAAAATTCATTTTTTTTATATTTCAAGACACTAGAGCGAGCCAAAAATAAAAGAAATATATAACTTTTATAACATAATATACATAATCATATAAGTCCAAGGCAACTTTTGATTCCTATTACGTAAAGAAATTTAATAAAGAAAAAAAATCGCCGATACAACGTTACACACCCTACTATACAATCCAACCATTAAGATATACTATATTACTTTATCTATGAACTCAACCTTATTGATGATCCTTGATGTTGTCATTACATCAATGACTGAGTATTTAAAAATGCTTTCTTCTTACTTCAAGAAGCCTTCAGAGTCGAAGTAATCATCAAGCCGAGGACAGTATTTAGAATAAACAATAATTAGACATACCTTTTACTGTACACTTATAAAATATAAATATTGTTGTTACGTGTATTATTTTATTATGTTAAAGTTGTAGTGCCCAGTTAGGATTCTTTTCAGTATTCTGAAAATAATCCTAACTGGGCACTACAAGTTAAATAAAATCTTATATGTAACAACTTTGATATTGTTAAAGTATATAACGACTTGCACTTTCTGTGAGAAGATTGAGTTCATTACATTCTCCTTGACTGTCCTGCTCTACAACAGAGCAGATTTTTTAAAATTAGTGTACTAGTTACTGTACCGCAGAGGGTGACACCGAATCTATCCGTACAGTTACGAGTAGAATTATAGAGCTAAGAATGGTAATTGGTATTATATTGTGAATGAGTCACAACAGGCTCATAAAGTGCGTACTAATCTCTGGGCTCGAGTAGACCTGGGCTTTGGAAGAAAATATTTATTTACAGTTTACGACATAACAAATTTCCAAAACTATAAAATGAACAAGATAATGCCTGCAACTCCGTTGCGCCAAAATTAGTTTATCGCGTGGGAACCGTAAATTTTTCCGGGATAAAAAGTATCCTATATCCTTTCCCGGGACTCGAAGTATCTCCACACCATTCAGCATAATCGGTTCAGCGGCTTTGGCGTGAAGAGGTAACAGACAGGCAGACAGACGGACAGACAGACATACTTTCGTATTTATAATATTAGTATGGATATTAAAATTTATTGTTTAAAAAAATCTTTTATTCTTCATTTTCTTCCACTTTTACACCGTCGTCCTTATCATCCATTGGTTTGTATAAACAATCAAACTTAAAACTCAGTTGCAAAATGGCTGTGGAAGACATGAGACGTGTTTTCCTGTTGTTGATGTGTGGTGTGCAAACATTTGCCCAATTTCAGCCCATTGTTATAATACAGCCTTTGAAACCCGTGGGGATAAGAATCTCTCTTCATGGTATGTAGTCTCTTACTCAAACTCAAACGTCGTTTTCTGAACGTCTTTACTATAGTCATACAACTTACAAGTTCGGGAACTAAGTGATAAGAACCGGTGTAAGAAACTCGCAAAAACTAGTTTAAAGTAAATTATTTTATAATATATAACCAAAGCTGTGAATATTGATTATTGTTAACTTTGAGTTGTAAAAAACGAGGAAAGCCAATAATAACTTTTTCTCCGTCACATTAGCTATGTCCACAATATGCAATTTCATCTTAAATTTTCGTCATCTTCTTTTTATTTAACTTTCGTTTGGCATATTCAATAATTTAATGCGTCAAAATCCACCCGCGTTGAAAGAAAAGTGTCAGCAGAGCGCTACGATTGGAACGCCCGTCACGGGCATGCGGCATGCCTCACGTTCGCTGTTGACTGCGCTATAACGCATGCCCTTGATGAACAAAAAAAGTCCCAGTGTGGACAAAGCTATTGTATGTGGCCAGCCTAAATCGTTCGCCTTCTTTCAGAACTGGATCCGAATATAAAAGAGTTTTATGTGAGGATGAACATTAAAAATCCAATCGTTTCATCAAACTCATATAAGAACCCAGAGAAGTACTACTTTGCGATACTTGCCCACGACTTGCAGGGAAGATGGACATATGAAGCGAATGACTTGGCCCTACAACGAGGTGAAATCATAGAATACACTTTTAGATACATCTATAGAAGTGCGCAATACGATTCGGATTATATCCATAAGTTTATCGTAGAAGGTAAGTAAAAATAATACTGTATCAATATTGTAACAAACCTAATGCATACTTTAAGTAATATCAGAGAAGTTGATTCGTAAGCAGATGGGGGGCCTGCGTAGTTTGGTCGTACTATGGCAAACCCAGCCAACAGATCACAATTTTATTAACATTGAATTGACATAATAATATTATGATCCGACCAAATGGCGCAGATTACACGCATCAATATTATCATGATTCCGTGATAATATTGATGGTGTTATTACACCATGTGGTGTTATTACACGGCCTATTGGCCGAATCGCAGTATCGCAGTACTATTTGTGAATCCCATGATAATAGAATGATAATATTGACCGTGTAATCTAGGCCAATGACGTTGGTTTGTCAACTGCCTAGGAATCAATTTCCTCGATGGTAATTTTTTTAAAGTCGTTTTTATCTTTTAAAATACTTTCCTGTATCATGTAATTTATTATGAAGCTATGCTTTGAGCTAATAAATAACTTATTATTATTATTTGTAGATCTCGTCGACCCGAGTACAGAAGCCCAGCTTCCGGCATGCAGGTACACCCCCACTGTTGTCCGCGGCGCCAAGGTCTGTGGAGGTCAAGTCATCTTCGAAGACAACTTCGACAGCCTACGAGAGGATCTGTGGAAGTTGGAACAGTACATCTCGGATGATGTAAGACGTTTATTATATTTTACACATGGATCATCTCCTCGTAGAAATAAGAAGAGGATCTGGTATAAAACATAAACTTTTGTAAATTCCATAAATATTGAAAGGATCCAAAGATCCTTACTCTAAGCGTATTTTCAGGACTTTGCATTTGTGTCGTACCAACACCCACCGAATGCCCCCACCATATTGGTGACAGGTGGACAACTCAAGATTGAGCCCAAATTGCAACAGACTCTACCCTCATTCAACAGCACATCCATCATATCAGGGACTCTGGACCTTACTGATGGGTAAGTTGGCCTGTCGCCTGAATTTCTAGTAAATTAAAGAAATACGTCACAGGTCCGTCAAATCATAAAGTTAATATACCTAGCGGAATAGAGAAACAAAGGCCTGAGCAAGCGAGATGCCACTATCAGTAACACTGCGTGGTAAAAAGAGACGTGTGATACATGACAGCAGCACTTTTTTTTGACGTCCAGTCAGCACGTGCCGCACGTTGACAATTTAATCTCATAGAATTCATGTTCAATCATGCTTGTGTAAGTGTATACGTACACATATTTTTCACACAGATGAAAACCAATTTTGGTTTCGTTTGACAGCTCGAGATTGTTGCTCTATTCCGATAGGTATATTAGCTTTATGGTCAATATCCAACAGTCCAACCGCGGCCGTGGCAGTTGATCTAGTGCAATACGAGACCGAATATAATAATAATAATAATAATATCTATGGACGCTTCACACTACATCAGTCTGACCCCGTGGTAAGTACCTGAGGGACTTGTGTTACAGGTACCAGACAACGGAAATATATTTAATACTTTAATACTATACTAATGCTATACATATATTTAAGATTTTTATCATATCATACACATATTTAATACACATCCATGACCCAGGAACTTTATAAACTTTTTGTTCCGTCGGCGGGATTCGAACCCGCAACCTCCGGCTTGAGCTACCAACGCGCTCACCACTGCGCCACGGAGGTCGTCGAATAGAACCCGATGTTGTTCCTTGAACGTATTTATAATATCCACTTTACGTTATATCGGTTCAGTGGTTGGCACGATTGTATAGAAAGCAGCCAAGCTACATTCGCATATCTAAGACTTCTTGATGACTTTTAATTTTTTAAGGATTATTTCCAAGTTTCCTTTCTTTCAGCTGCACTGCGTCATACTCGAAGTGTATAAGGGAAGCTTCCGACACCGAAATCTTGCCACCAGTTGCCAGCGGTCGGATGACAGCAAAACTGGCATTCACGTACGGCATTGTTGAAATAAGGGCCAAGCTGCCGCAGGGGGATTGGATATACCCAGGTACTTCTCAAAAACTAAAACTATCTCGATAAAATTCGATCAGAGAGTTATCTTTAGATTCGTCTTGGTCATAAGATGCTTATTATGTTTGTTTTAAAAATGGTCAGGGACCAGGGTCTTTTTGGTCTTTGACCTTATTTGTCGATGGAGAAAATTGTGCGTTTTTGTTCGTATAATTAAATTGTACTTTCCTTCATATCCATAAACAAGTATGTGTCCAGTACCTTAAGTTTCTTCTTCCAGACCTTCTCCTGCAGTCAGTATACGAAAAGTACGGCGTATTGAACTACGCGTCAGGTGTGGTGAGGATCGCCGGTGCGGTCGGCAACATGGAGCTGATGAGAGGGATAAGAAGAATTGACAATACTGTAAGGATCTAAAAGGGTCCCAAACGCCAACTGTGGTGGCGTAACAACTAATCGGAAGATCTTTCTTTGTGGATCCACTACTTCAGGCCTAAGTGCTAACCATTAATAATGTCATCTTCTTTAAAAAAATTACGACCCTCCCCCTTGTTGATCCCCCTTGTTTAAGACTACGTGACTTTTGTCAAACCCCTCCGCCCCCCCTTTTCAAGCCTCGCGTGATTACTGGACATGCCCTTTGTGGAATTATTATCTAAGTACTCCAGTTTTTCATAAGATCTTTCTTTTTATTATGTTAAAATGTTTCCTTTGCAGCTTCTGTACGGAGGGCCCACGTTAGATATTGCATGTCGTAAATTTTTATTGGATAGCAAATATGGAGATGAACCTTGGGGAAATGATTTCCATGTCTACTCGATTCGTTGGGCACCAGGTAATGACGATATATTTTACTTCTGATTCTAAGATGTTTATGCATGATTGTTAGGTACTAAGCCAGCCAGACCAGAACCATGCGGCAGCCAGACCTTTAGCCGTATCTGTATCTGAGTATCTGTCAGATAAGTTATGGATAGCCTATCCGGCACTTATCAGGAAGTGGTGAAACAGGCCTTTAATATATTTTGTTTCAGATAATATCATGTTGTACGTGGATGGTGCTTTTTGGGGCAGAGCCGCGCCCGGCACTTTCGGTTTCGCGGAGCTGTTTCCTAAGCACTGCCATCTGCCACCCAACATGTCCCCCACTGGAGCGAGGATAGCGCCTTTCGATGAACTAGTAATAAACCTTATTTTACTTATCGTCTCTGGAGGGAGCTTTTTCTAGACCACTAGGGCACTTTTACAGTGCTGCGTAGGCGGCGTAGCCCATATGACTGATATGGAAACTAATCATAAAATTCATATTAATAACAATAAAATGAATGCGAAAGTGTGTCTGTCTGCGTGTCTGTCCAGTTTAGCTAAAATTTGGCATTGAGATACTTCGAATCCCTGGAAAGGACGTAGGACACTTTTAACACCCTAAACTCTAAAGTAGTATCACTAAGTTTTGTGACATCCTGTACAATTAATATTGTAGCTCACCATAACCCTGGGCGTTGCCGCTGGTGGTAACCTGGAGTTCGATGACGACACCAGCAACGGCAACGAGGGGAAACCCTGGAGGAACTCGGAGAGGAAGGCCAGCCTGTACTTCTGGCAGGACGTGCTGAGCTGGTGGCCGCGTTGGACCCAGCCCGCCATGGTGGTGGATTATGTCAAAGTGTATGCCCTGTAAACGAATTCTTTCCCTTTTGGACGTGAAAAATAAAAAAGACTTACAAACACTTTTGTTTTGCTACTTAAAGTTGATAGATAATAGAAGAGAAAATCCTTTATCGGTATACCTACTCTTTAAAAACACAATAAGTAGTGTGTTTTCGCGGGTTCTGGATCACGATTCTGGGTCCACCCCACCCCCCGCTCGCAGCTCGCAAACTTTCTAGATCACTTTTTGTCGGTTCGAGCGGCGACATCGCCTAAAAAAAAGAGTTTGGTGTCAAAATAGGGGTTTTGAACCATGCCCGTTCGATTTATGCGATCCGTTGCTGCGTATTTGCACTAGTTTCAAAGTTAGCTTTTGTGTTTAACCCTCATTATCTACTATCACCACGCTCCATTGTTCCTTCATAATTACAATCGCTACTTATTGCATTGTTATGCTCGCCTCGGTGTCCTATTGTTCGTAATGACTACATGGGCTTATCGCTTACGTCACCTCAATTTCTTACAAGATTTTAAATAAGTAAATAAAAATTGATAAATTTTTCATTACAGTTCTTTTATTTAATTAAAACATGTAATAATAATAACTCTCATAGTAGTATGTTTTCGTGCATTGTGAATCACTATTCATATAATATAGTTCATTCATTCAATATTGACAATGCATTCCTGCTAATAACATTTTGCTGTGTTGCAATCCTCGTAAACAACATTCCAAAGTTTTTTTTTAACAATACAATTAAAGCTAAGGTGAAAATAAAACTTTGGTTTACTTTCAAACAAATTATTTATTTCGTATTGTTCATAAAACAAGATTCAAACATTTTATTCAAAAACATATCATTTTTATGTGTGTCACTACCAAATTCAGTCTGAAACTCTGACAATGACTTGTTATGAAACTTGTATAACAAGTACATTTAACAGTACTCTCCACACACAGAAGTCCAATCATTTTGTAGCCTGATAGTATTATAACGCCATTTCCTTGCATTTCTATTCAAAAACATTTTGTGTATTCCCGTAGGGAAGCGACCATATGTATCAAAATATTCACCGATGCCATGTTTGTCTATGTGAATAGCTACCCAGTGAGATCCTGGTTTTGAGTCCGGGTCCAAATCGCTTATAAGATATGTAGGAGTCGTTATATGCATTGACAATCGATTCGCGGCATATACGCTATTTTTTAGACTAGGATGAATCTTTTTTAAGTATGATTTTAGTCGTAAAGTATCCATAGTCCGTTAAAAAAAGCCTTGTGATATCGCATAGAAGCGCGCCCAAGCGTGTATGGATATCCAGTGGGATCCAGGTTTACTATCAGGGTCCAAGTTGCTAATAAATGTATGTAGGGGTTTGATCATATTATATTAATATATAGGCAGACGATTCGCAGCGTATACATTATCTTCTTAAGTCTAAATCTTCACAAATTCTTCTCAAATAATTACAGATCTCTTTTGTGTTCATACTGATCACAGAACCAAAGTAGATCCAAACCAAACCATACTGATCACAGAACCAAAGTAGACAAAAACCAAAGTAGATCACAGAACAAATCTGGTTTATAGATCTTGTATATATGTCACATAATAATTATTATCTTAGTAATAATTATTAAATTAGTAAATACATAAAGCATACATTATATGTATGCTTTATGTATTTACTAAGAGGGGTATTACATATGAAATAACGAATGAATAAATAAAAGAAACATAACTTTGGTACAATATTTTATTTCATAATATCCACACACTATTAGGTAAACACTCACACACCCACGTTACATATTATAACTCAAATATATCATACATGTGACTTTTCTTAGCTTCTATAGTCTACAGAGTACAGTTACATTACGGTTTTTATCTAGTTTTCTATAACATTATCAAACTCTGCAAATACAATACAGTTAATCGTTTGAGAGAGACTAGAATCAATTGATATCCCATTTCCTTCATTAAGGAAATGTATACCAGTGGCAGTGCCAGAAAATAATGTATGATAGGTTGAAGTGAACATATTAGATACCATTGAAGGATGGTTGTAGAGTTTTTGAAGGCACTTGTTGTCTATATTCTCTGTATATACAAAATGAATTCATACCATAAGTTTCAAAATTAAAAGTATTCTTACTAATGATTAAAATATTATGTTGCGTTATTTACAAATCCTATAATAAATCTTTTGAGTACTTGCCCCGGAATATTATCAAGCGTTTTTTCTTTTCTTATCGTTATAAACGTTAATCACAATTATTATTGAGTCATCCTTAGCATCCATTTAATGGTAAAGCATACAATAGATACACTTTCATATTCTTTACTAATAATTATTCCTGTGAGTCGCTAAAAGAACAGGATAACTTAATGGTTGGAACATATTTAGATAAGATTGCAAAACCTCGTATCATTTTTAAATTTAAAAAAGTAAAATAATATTTATTAAGTTTTCCTATAACAAAAAAACATACGATAATTCTATAAACTAATTATATTCTTAATCCTATAGCATATTCCGTAATGCCCATTGCCCATAAGTATCGTACTTTGTTATGAAATAATATTAATTTATACTAATGATTTTTTTTTTTTTGTGAACTAGATTGTAATACTTTGTTTCGAGTAGTAAATAGTCATACTTTTAAATTATACTTTTATATGTATAATATTGTACTGAATGTTTAATTTTTAAAGTTTCATCGTAATACAACATTGTAAAATATAATATTTAATCAAGATTTTCTTAAAAACATAAAGTTTTAAATTATGTTACTCATATGAGTTTCAATCAGAATATTATATTTATAATTTCAAATTTATTAAAGCTTGTTTCATTATTTTCAAAAACCTTTTAGAAAATTACGAAAAGTGTTTTTTTTTTATTAAATATATTTCAATTAAAGCTTTTTTCGTTATTTTCAAAAACTTTTTAGAAAATTATAAAACGGGTTTTTTTTATTTAATATATTTCAAATTTATTAAAGCTTGTTTCATTATTTTCAAAAACCTTTTAGAAAATTACAAAACGTGGATTTCTTATAAAAAATATTTCAAATTTACTAAAGCTTTTTTCATTATTTTCATAAACTTTTTAGAAAAATATAAAAATTATAAAACGTTTTTTTTTTTTGAATTTCACATAATATTTCAAATTAATTAAAACTTATTTCATTATTTCAAAAACCTTAAAGAAAAATTACAAAACGTGTTTTTTTTTTATAAAATATATTTCAAATTTATTAAAGCTTGTTTCATTATTTTCAAAAACCTAAAAAATAGCTGTCATTTCAAAGGGTATCATTAGACCAGCGTACTTGTATAATAGCGGTCAGTGGGGTGATATATCTTCTATATGATATATCAATCAGTTTATGACAAACGGAAAACTGATTCTTTGAGAACATTTCATCAATAGTAGCGGCCAGCGGGGGAACGCGGGCCCCCGCGTTTTACGCCACAGGCTCGAAAATTACGCAACACCTAACATTACCCAGCCAGAGTTGGGTAGACCTAGGTGAGTATGGGTAAACCCCGAATTAAAAATTATTTTTCTTATTATTCGGACTTTACCCAAAAGACTTGGGTAATACTAAGTCAACCCGGGTAAACCTAGGTTTACTCCACCTTCTAGCATTACCCGTAACTTATATAAAATATGTAGGTTAGTTTTAAGGTATTTATTATATAATTATATTATGTATGTTAGATTTTAAGGTATTTGTGATATGGGCCTCTGATGCCCGAAATAAATTATTTAATTTGATTTGATTTGATTTGAAACATACGTAATACGTTAGTTAATTTAAAAAATCGGCCAAGTGCGAGTCGGGACTCGTGCACGCGAGTATCCGTACTGTTATAGAGCAAACATAGACCAAAAATCGTGTTTTTGTAACTTGATCGAAACTTGATCGAAACAACTTGATTGAAACTTGATTGAAACTTGATTGAAACTTGATTGAAACTTGATTGAAACTTGATTGAAACTTGATTGAAACTTGATTGAAACTTGATTGAAACTTGATTGAAATTTGATTGAAATTTGATTGAAATTTGATTGAAAAATTGATTGTAAGGGTTTCGATTAATTAAAAAAATCGATTTTCATAAAAAATGGGTTAAAAATTTAATCGATTTTCATAAAAAATGGGTTAAAAAAATGCACAACGTTAATAATCAAGTTTTCACTTCTGCCGGCACTCCCGGAGTGCAACCCGTCTTTTTTTATTTTATTTTAATATTATTCTTAAATATTGAAGTAGAGTGTAGTGTAGACATATAAATAATATAATTAAGGCATTTGTGAAAATATCAAGTGTCTACCTGTTGCCATTATTGATATCGGGCAAAAAAGGTCAAATAAATTAGCCGTGTCACCATGTTGTACGGGAGCCCCCTTTAAATATTAATTTAATTTCGTTTTTAGTATTTGTTGTTATAGCGGCATATACACAATCTGTGAAAATTTCAGAAGTCTAGCTATAGCGGTTCTTAAGATACAGCCTGAAGACGGACAGACAGACATCGAAGTCTCATGAATTGGGTCCCGTTTTTACCCTTTGGATACGGAACCCTAAAAACACTCTTGATTTACGAACACGTTATCAAAAGCGCTCTAAACAACTTTATGAACATATATTTCACAAAAAAAATACAAATGGAAAATACTCAATCGATGGCAAAGGCGTATCAAATAATTATGATATCATGTCTTATCAAAAAAACATGTTTTACAAGGTCTTGCAATGCAAGGATGTCTAGGTCGCATACTAAGACTTAGTGCTTATTGTTCGCCGTATATCTTTAACTATACGGTTATATAGTATGTTATAGTCGAGGTTATAATATTTTGTGTGTTATACAGTATTGGCAACTATGAACACAACAAAAGGTCTACCTTATAAACTACAAATTTTACTAACTGTTAATGTATAACAGGAAAAATATCCAAGTTACTTTTGGTCTCTATATGAAACAATATTCGTTATCATTTTGCAATAACATTCAAAACGAAGATGACTGTCACCAGAACCGGTCTAGTTTGGTTTGTTTTCTGTTTGTGTCAAGTAAGTGGTGAGTCTGAAGAATGGCCGGTCGTTATTCAGGCCTTAAAGCCCACTGGGATCCGAATATTATTTCCAGGTATGCAGTTTGGTTTGTTTTCTGTTTGTGTCAAGTAAGTGGTGAGTCTGAAGAATGCAGGCGCGGTCCGAAGGGGGGTCACAGGGGACATGACCCCCCCCCCAAATCTAAGGTCAAATTTTTCAAATATTACGGCACTTTATGCCGAAATCTGTCTGAATATATACCTACAGAAGGTAACTTTTCTTATTGTCAAGAAAGTATCTGAATTCTATTCCCATTTTTTACCTAAATGTTCCTGCTGCCACTGTCGTTGGTCAGTGGAAACGGGAGGTCACAGAAAATGTTGATACGAAACTTCCTGAGTGTGTAGTTTCTACCATCGAAGTTTGTGATGATGATTTATACCCAAATATAAAAATATTTTTCAAAATTCTGGTAAATTTTCCCATTTAAGTGGTGCGACAGCATAGCGATTCTTTTCTACGCTTAGGCGTGCAAAAACGTGGTTGAGAGCTAAAAATATGTTAGAAGAGCGATTAAGTCAGAAATATCAAAGCACGCATTGTGCTTTGCGCTGCAGCTATTGTAAACAATATCGTGTAATATGTGTATCCCACCAAAAACATACCTGTTAAAAATGGGACCAAGTTCCTATTGGTTAATTATTCGCCTTAAAAAAAAGTTGAAATCCAGTCCAATGCCAAGTTTAGATGCACTTCAAAATCGATCATAATCATCATCATTAACAGCCTGATCCTTAATACTTCTAAAACTGTTACATAAGAATTTTTTCCTAAAATTCGTAGATGAGCCGACTCACGCTTGACCGATTTCTTTAATTTCTCAATTTTTTGTTAATCTACATATAAAACCCAACCTGTGTGCCAAATTTCATAGCGCTAGGACAATTGGAAGTGGCCTAGAGGTTTTGATTACCGGTCAGTGAGTGAGTGAGTGCCAAAATTAGCTATTTTTACAAGGACATATTTCAGGATGTAACAACGCATAGATATCTATGAAATTTGGTATATTGCGTAAGTACTAGTACATGATTACGTACGTATAATTTTATCTTTGTACTTGCAATAGTTACTGAGCTACACGGGGGTCAAAAGTGCGTCGAAACCGTTCGTGTAAATAGTGCACGTCATGCGCGCGGCCTGCTGGAACTTGGCGGCGCACGGCCGTGCACTTTGGTCGTGTGTTCACGCATTACAGCACGAAAGCAAATGTCGCAAGTTCCAAAAATGTTTTTGATGATTATCTACTTAAAAACTAAATACAATACTAATATTTCCTTTAGCCATTATTTTATAAAGTGTGTGATTATTTATACTTTTTATAGTGTTGCAAGTAATTTAATGATAGTAACTCAATAAGTGTAATTAACAGATCATATTTGTTGAAAAGCCCAGAAAGATTCATAATTTCGAAAAATATTTTTTTCGATTTAGAGATTATTTTAGATTTAGAGATTTAAAAAATATGTTTTTTTTTTTTGTATGGGCCCTTAAATATTTATTTTATTTTATTATTAATTATAGAAGTACACATACAATTGAGTATTTTGTGAAAATTTCAAGAGCCTACTTGTTGCCATTATTGATATCGAGCAAAAAATGCCGAAAAAATCACGTTTGTTGTATGCATATGGGAGACCTTCTTAAATATTAATTTAATTTTGTTTTCAGTATATTTTGTTGTTATTACTTATAGGTAGCGGCAACAGAAATACACAATTCGTAAAAATTTCAGATGTCTAGCTATAGCAGTCCTTGAGATACAGCCTGGAGACAGACGGACAGACAGACGTACAGAAATCGAAGTCTTAGAAATAGGGTCCCGTTTTTAGCCTTTGGGTACGGAACCCTAAAAATATATTCTGAAAATCATCAACTGTTTCATGACGATAACATCTCTATTTTTTCCCTACTTTGCTCTATAACGGTACGGAACCCTTCGTAGGCGTGTTCCACTCGCACTTAGCCGATTTTTTTATTAGTGTAGTGAGTAGTGACTAGTGGGTGACCCCCTCCAAAATGTCAGGCTGCGACCGCGCCTGGAAGAATGGCCGGTCGTTATTCAGGCCTTAAAACCTACTAGGATCCGAATATTATTTCCAGGTTTGCCGTTTTATAGATAAATAGGCTTACAAACTTTGATGGTTTGCTTTTTAACGAGTGCTTATTTGAGACCCGAATCCCGACAGTAATACATAAATCTTTTTTCATTGTTTACAACAACTTTTGTTTACATAACCTTGCTAAGTTATCGTCGAAAATGTAAAATATTGAACTGTGATAACTACAATTACTTTGAAAAACATTGCGGTAGGTACAATTAAATAGTCCTTGTTTGTTCTGTTTGCATTTAAAGTTGATCTACATTTTTTTTATATGAAATAAGGGGGCAAACGAGCAAACGGATCACCTGATGAAAAGCAACTACCGTCGCCCATGGACACTAGCAACATCAGAAGAGCTGCAAGTGCGTTGCGCTCTCTTCTTGAAGGTTTATGATATTTATGACATCCGTCTTTACATTTGCAATGGCACCTACTGATCTAAGAGCCACTAAGACCGAGCATGCTGTCGCCACCTCCACTTTTTATCCCACTTCCAAAAAGGAGGCAGTTCTATATTCGGCGGTATACAGTATGTAATAAAAAATTATAAATTTTAGAGTCTGTATTTGTGCTTAATAAAATAGACTACACTGTGATAGTGGCAGCGCTGAAAGAGCAATGTTTTTGGGATTTGCATGGGCAAGCACCCCAACCTCATTAAGGCGCTATATTGAAAAAACTGTCCTTTTTGACGTAATACTATAGGATCCTCAGAAATGTTACAAATCTGGTAATGAGATATCATATCCTTATAGCCTTATCTAGGTTTAAGAAGAACTAGAAACACGATTAATGTATTTTGCCTCGATACATTTAATTTTCGAAATGACCTCTTAAAAATACAAAATTTGAAGATTATTTTTAAACGAAAATACATGTATTGTAGGAAATTAGTCTAATTGATAGACACCTTCGAAACTCAAATCGTATAGAAGTATTTTGCTTAAATGCTCCTAGTTATTTTTTAAAAGATTATAATTACGTTTTTTCGCATGTTTTCCGAGCGAGCCGATAGCTTCTGGCCGCAGCGTATTCACGACTTTATAGTCATATAAATTAAGTATAAAATAAGCATTTTTACTTCAATTACAGTCGCTTTTAATTTGACCTATTTAGTTATTGGACAAGTTTTTTTTTTTTTTATATGCAATAAGGGGGCAAACGAGCAAACGGGTCACCTGATGGAAAGCAACTTCCGTCGCCCATGGACACTCGCAGCATCAGAAGAGCTGCAGGTGCGTTGCCGGCCTTTTACGGGGTAATAGGGGAGGGTAGGGAAGGAAATAGGGAACGGAAAAGGGTAGGGCCTCCGGTAAACTCACTCACTCGACGGAGCACAGCGCAAGCGCTGTTTCACGCCGGTTTTCTGTGAGGACGTGGTATTTCTCCGGTCGAGCCGGCCCATTCGTGCCGAAGCATGGCTCTCCCACGTCAAATTACAACACACAAGTATTAGCGTCTGAGTAAGTGATTAAGATAATTTTATTATTATAGAATCTAAGTTAAAATAAAATTAAGTAATAAATAAACAAAATTAACTAATACAATAAATGGATAATAAATGAATTTAGCAAACATTAACATTTGGGAGCTTATGTTGTGACAAAACACTTAAATCTGTACCCTGATTACAATTCAATTCCTTCCTTAACATCTTCCTTGTACGTGTTTTGACAAACTTTGACAAACTTTTGACAAACTTTGTATATTAAAATAGCACAAAACACAAAAAGGATAACTGCCATAACAGTCACCGTGATGCTCAACACTTCCAGTTTAAAATTAGTATTAGATGCTGTTGCGTGATTCGCTCCGTTTTGAGCGATAACAATTTCTTCCTCTTTCTTTTCAATCGAATATGTTTTTCCCATTTTGTTAAATTATAAAATTTAACGTTTGATGCTGTAAAACTGAGTTAAACTGATAACTTAAAACTTTGTGATTGAGCTGATAATCAAATTTATATATTATTACTGGCTGTTCCGGCAAACGTTGTTTTGCCATATAAATAATTTTTGGTATGAAAAATAGATGTTGGCCGATTCTCAGACCTACTCAATATGCTCACAAAATTTCATGAGAATCGGTCAAGCCGTTTCGGAGGAGTTCAATTACGCACCCCGTGACAGAAGAATTTTATATATTAGATAATATATAACTATCTTGTTGAGCTGAGATTTGAAATAAAGTGAATGCAAATATTCCTAACTTAACGTCTTATAGGTCTTACAGGTCTTTTAATTTTTCTGCCACGACGTGATTTCTGTAAAGGCGTATACACATTAGCCTCACTATGCTGATCTAATCTACTGTCATGTCTAACTTCATTTTCTTCTAAAATATACGCGGGCTTAAGTCTTTCAATCGACACGTTAGATTCTCGGTTATCAATTAATATTTTAAAAACTTTACTATCTCATTCTAAAACTTTATATGGTCCGCTGTACGGAGGCGTTAGCGGTCTCCGTACCGCATCCACTCTTAGAAAAACATGTGAACAGAAGTTTAGATCGGCATGCACAAAAGTACTATTACTATCTTTACATGCTCTTTTTACGGGCTTAATTTTATTCAAAGTGTCTCTTAAATTACTTACAAATGAATGTGGATTATCAATTTTCATACTTTTATCTGAACAAAATTCTCCCGGCAACCTTAAACAATGACCTAGAGCAAATTCCGCCGCGCTAATATTATCATTGTCCGCTAGACAAGCAGCTCTCAATCCTAACATGACCGTAGGTAGTTCTACTAACCATGATAGATTATTATTCAGTCTAGCCACCAGGGCCGACTTCAAATACCTATGCCACCTTTCTATCTTACCATTGCACTGTGGATGGTATGGGGTAGTTCTCGTTTTTTGAATACCTAACAATTTCATTAAATCTGTAAATAATTCGCTTTCGAACTGTCTACCTTGATCGGTGGTAATAATTTTGGGACAACCGAAACGACAAATCCATCCTTCATAAACTGCTCTAGCTACCGACTCTGCGGTCATATCTTTAACAGGGCAAATCTCAGGCCATCGCGTTAATCTATCGATCATAGTGACGCAGTAAAGAAAACCGTGCTCCGTTTCCGGTAAAGGTCCTATCAAATCGATGTGCAAATGTTTGTAGCGCTCACTATGATTAAAATCGCTAAGTTTCGAAACTGTGTGTCGAATAACCTTACTTCTCTGACACCTCACGCACGTCTTGGCCCAGATCCCTACGTCCTTATTCATACCTGGCCAGAAAACTTTTTTACTAACTAACGCACGCGACGTGAGTGAAAACGGCACAGCCAGTCCGGGTCCCCAGGTGCTCTTCTCGGCCGCGATGTCGATCTTCTCCTGAAGTCGGTCTGTCTGTCGTTGCTCCTAGAGCGCCCGCGACCCCTCAGTTCGGCGCGGAGCGCTGCAACCTCCAGCTCCAGTCTGCTCATCTGCTCGTCCGGCTGCTCATCTGTTGCCTTCTTACATGACACGGTTGCCACATCCCCGACGTTGGTGTACTCAGTAATCTTGTCTGCCATGGCCGCCAGCTTGTCCAGCGACTGATCTTCGCAAACCGCCATGACTGCTCGAACTGACGACGGCATCTTCGGCAACCACAGGCTCTTGAGTGTGTTGTCCGCCATTTGTGTGCTGCGACCCAGATCCTTCATACGTCTTAACAACTGGGAGGGTCTTTGCGAACCCAACTCCAGCTCCGACACCAACTTCTGCATCTGCCTTTCGGCACTCTCTTCGTAAACCTGCAGCAGTCTATCCTTGAGCGCCGTATACTTGTCCTGGGCGGGTGGTGACATCACGAGGTCACTGACCTGTTGTATGTCACTAAACTCTTTTCCCAGTTTTGACATGACCAAGTTGAATTTGGTCTCTTCACCCTGCTTCTGTGGGGCCATTACAGACTCTAACTGTGCGAACCATAACCTTGGCAAGTCTGTCCAAAATTCTGGTAGCTTGGTGGACACGCTTATGGATACCAACGCCGCGCCTGACGCCTCTTCCTTAAACGCCATGTCTGATGCTGATGCTTTATTCATTTCTCTACTTTGATTGAGCCGATGTGTCGAACGGCCGATGAGCTGATGAGCCGCCTGCCGTTGTACTCGCCACGTGCCATGCGCGTTCTTCTATTGCGTCACGCTAACTTCCTGTCGCCGCGTGGAATTCGATCTTCAACAAAAATTACCCCACAGCCAATGTCACTATTTACACTGATTCCGTTCACTACAAACTTTCTTCGATAGTTTTTCGTCGGGGTCACCAATTTAGTGAACAAAGGCTGGGGTCTTCAAATTAAATACTGGATGCTCGGAATCACTTTATTACACGTTAAGTTAGGTGGGCGGTAGGCAGACGACTGACTCTCGCAGGAGTCTCTCGCCACGCCACGAATATAGCTGATTTAACAATACGCGATTACCGCGAATTACAACGCACACTACATACAAACTATAATAAAAACTAGTATAATAATGAGTAAAAACAAAAAATACAGTTTAAATATAAAAAAGGTTGTCATCCAGACTGCTGCCCTTAGGGAGAGTGCCTAGAATACTAGCGACATTGCCCCGCTGTAAAGCCAGGCTTAATTGCTGGCCAAAATACGCTCCAGCTCTCTGATCACCCGTGCGTTCCATGAGGCGAGATGATATCAAATTAAAAAATCGGTTGTCTGTAAAGTCAGTTTACTGACGATAGTTGAACGTGACAACGTATGACGTTGTCACGTTCAACTATCCTTAACCCCTTAACCCTCGCTTCCGAATCTCTATAAATAGAAACAAACTTTTTCGAGTGTAACCTAAAGTTATTTCGATATATTTCTTTCAAATGATTGTCTAAAAATATTTATAATGAGTAAAATAAACTATTCGCAATACAAAACGCTACTGTATACATTCGTGAAATCCAGTAAAATCTTCGAACAAAGCACAAGTCATACCTTGACACGTAGGAAATAGAGCACAATTTTGAATAGCCGAAATAATACTAATAGCTCACAGATTGTTTATTTATTTTTCATTCAGAGTGTGGTCAATGTAACAAGGGTCATAATTAACCAAACTTCTTCATACAAAAGTATTCTCTAAGTCATCGAAATACGTAATATAATCGAAAAGAGTCTTACGGTTGTTGAGAGACAACGTGCCTCTTTGTCGCTCGTTCCGCGCTCTCGCTTGCACTTCAAGCCTTAAATGGAACGCCTCAGAGCGAGGTAACGCCGCATAAACTGTCATGTTTTTCGTGCGCGCGCCCCATATCGAATTATAAGACGTTATCACGTCAAAAACTTTTTCATATCATCCCCCCATGGGCCTAACGTTTCAAACGCAAGCGGCAAAAATATGTAGTCATGGCTTAAAGACACATATTTTCGCCGCTTACGCGTTTGCCCTTCGGACGCCGCCGCACCAGCCGTCACTGATGTTCCATGTAAGTAGAAGGCCGCCAGTGTGTCAACACATATTGCGTCCCACACCAAGCACCTCCCACCTTTCCATGGAACTAATGTTAAGCCGTCGGGTCTCTTGCTATCATCACGAGCAATACCATTCGGCTCTAAGATAGCCGGAACGTTGATGGAGACAAGAGCCCGATGCACAACATCATTCAACGCTGCGTGGCGCGATAGACGACCAGCGCTCCGCTGGCAAGAAAGCCCATAGTGACCCAGACGATCTACCATAGATCCACAAGGGCAGCAGTGTGGATGGTTTGTTGGCAAACCTAGTCGCAGACTGATGGCAAGGGAGAAGGTGGTATTGTCCAGACTCCAGCAGCGTGCCTAAATTTGGGGATGGAAGTGCTTGGAGCCAGAGTCCAGATTCCCAAGTTGCAGCAGCAAGAAGGCGGGCTCGCTCAGCCGCGTCGGAACTAGTATTATCTAGCTTATCAAATACAACACGGCAAAGCGGCTCATCCCAAAGACGCTGCAAACCATAAAGTTAATATACCTAGGTATATTAACTTTATGCTGCAAACATATGTTGGCTGGAACGGCCCCATTGGCACTAGCTTCTCTCCAGGCCTCTAAGGCTTCATTATAATACGGAAAATCAAAATTGCCTAAAGAAGGAGTAAGAATTTGGCGAATCAATGGACTGGTGCTATTTACTGAGGAAAGAAAGGCTGGAAGAGCAACATCTGACACTTTTTTCTAAACGATCACTAGAATTTTGAAATTTCAACATTTGTTCCTCTAGGAAAAGTGGAATTGACTCCTCCAAAATAGGAGCTCCTAAAAGACGCAGTGTATACTTGTCTATTAATTTAATATTGGGGGCCAAACTATTTAAATTATTAACCACAGCGGCTTGAGACTGAGTCGACTGAGGAAGAGTATAAAATTGCCCTTGCGGTAAAATTACTTTCGATATAGCGCCTTAATTTACCCATACACAAGTTACAAAAGTTACTTTTTCAGCGCTGCTATAAGAACGCAGTGAACTCTAGACAGGGGAATCATACACACCCAGTATAATATACTGGGTGTATAATAAATATTAATATTATTTTATTACACTTAGGGCCTGTTTCACCACTTCCTGATAAAGTGCCAGATAGGCTATCCACAACTTATTTGACAGATTGTCCATACACTATATGTCAAGCTAAGTGGTGGAAAGTCTATCAGGCACTTCCTGATAAAATGCAAGATAGGCTACCGCCAACTAATTTGACAGATTCTCCATACTCTGTCAAGTTAAGTGGTGGATAGCCTATCCGGCCGGCACATTATCAGGAAGTGGTGAATTTTTCGACATCGAAAAATTCACCAATTCACGAAAAATTTTTCAGACATCCCCGGAGCGAACGTGTACGTGTTCCAAGGCAATATCAACCGATACATTAACGACTACGCCTACAGCACCGGCGAGATCAGCGCCAATATAGTCGTGACAGATGACAGAGTGTACGAAAACCTGGAGGTTGCGCTGAAACCGCGGGATGTGGTGTTCTACTACTACTATTATATCAAGGACCTAGATGGGGTATTCCATAAGGTGGAGGACCAGAGCTTTACAGTTAAAGGTGGTTAGAGTTTGAAGTTGCTTAGATCTTGAAGTATTGGCTCTCTAACTAATCAAAATTTACATAATAGTAGAGACGTAGATAAACAATGTTTTGTTCTTGTCTGTCAGTCATTTTAAACAAATCATAATAAGACAAAACATTGAAAAGATGTACACTGCATAATCCACATTCACAAAATCTTTAAGTTCAATCGTTTAGGAATCTCACATCCTAGTGACAAGCAGACAGACAGACTGACACCAAAGTTTGAAATATATAGGGTCCCGTTCTTACCCGCTGGGTATGGCTTTAAAGTAAAACCCTATAAAAACACGTATTTTTTTAATTAAAAAAACCATATAAAAATTTCCAGAGCTAGTTGATCCCGAGACAGACATTGAGCAGCTAACGGCAACCTGCCTGGACTCGCCCACGCAAGTTCCCGACGCCAAGGTCTGCAGTAACCGCATCATCTTCGAAGATAACTTCGACCAGCTACGGCAAGATGCGTGGACCTTGGAGCAGTATATCCCGGCTGAACCTGTAAGCTCTTGGGCAATATTTGATACTGCGATATTATTCTATCAATTCAGCTTCGATGATCCTGTCAAACAAGACTGTTCGGTGTGCATCCGTTGTCTGATTGACATAACACAAGATTAACAGCATGGTATTAGACGACATTTTGTGCTGTTATGTGTTATTGTCCGAGTAAAGAAAGAAAGAATTTAAATTTGATACAGCAATACACTCTTAATTTTGGTTTAAAAACTAAGCAAATTATGCTTGTAATCAAATAGTGATCGTTTCAATAATTTGGATTTCTGATATCAAAATATTATTAGAGCTCAAAATTTTAAATTTAAATGGACTGTAAGCGTACCCTGGGCATTATGCCACAAGTCACAACTTCATAAAGACCTTTCATAGTACACTCAATTGAAGACATTTTTAGGACTACACTTTTGTGTCTTACCAACATGACCCAAGTGTCCGCACCATCACAAGTTCCAACGGTATGTTGACGATCCATCCTCTACTACTTGGGGTCATACCAGCCTACAGCTCCGTGGACAGCGTCTATACAGCCTACCTAAACATGACCGACGGGTAAGATGCTTCTCTAAAGCTTGTTATCTTGAAAAATGCGCTTCAAAGATTCAGATCGTTTTGATCATCAATTAATAGATGAGAGATCATAGAGATATTTTACGTTTGCTTTCTTAAAACCAGAAAGTTTATACAACTCGTATTTCATATTTGCTATGAATTCAAAAATATCTACCGCAATTATTGGCGACCGACATACGCCAATGGAATATACAACACGTCATATTATAATAACTATGGACTACCATAGTTAACCCATTTGGACCCAAAAGCAAACTACAATGAAAATAGTATTTTTTTCTTTATTAATCTAATGATAGGGTTCTTACGAAGTGAAAACATCAAAAATAAATCTAAAAAAAAAATTCAAGTATTAAAAAAAACACTGTCCTTGTATAGGGACAATGGGCTCATGTGTGGTAGTTTTCGAAACAATTATTATTTTCGATACACAATGTTTTTATGCATTTTTTCACTGTCTTCGTACTGTTTTATGACAAATGACACATCATATTTGGTTTGACAGTAGGTATCTGCCGAAAGTATCCGACTCTATCTGCTGCAACTCCTGGAACAGCCTATGATGATTTTCGTCTTCAATCTTTACGCCCATCAGATTTTATGGAAAATCGTGTAATTGTTCGATGGAATTGCATCTGATCAAATTTTTCTTCATGTGTCAAAAATACAGATGCCAGGTTTTAGCAATGGGCAAGTCAAGCATGTAGGTGCATAGCATCTACCACCATTTTTTATCCCTAATCGCCGATCTATATACTGCGATAGATTGATGTGGGATGTCCATGTCTACCTTTTCTTTTGGATAGTATCCCGTCTTTTAAATTTTCCCAAGAGATGAGCCGTGTCGAAATTGGTGCCCATAGTGCATACGCTGTTTTCAAGCCAACTAACGAACAAATGCTCATCATCGCTGCTATCCCAATCCTCATTATCCTGAGTAACGAAAACTTCTGATCTACTAGGGTATATCTCACGACAATATGTAATGTTGAATGTCACTATCGTCAAAGTCCTCTTCGTCCGTTAGAACGCTTGGATCTGAAGGAATAGCTACCAATTCATAGCTCGTGTTTAGGTCATCTTCTTCATTCAATATGTTTTCTAGTGCTTCTGCATGCAAGGTACATTTCATGCCCTTTCTGACTACGGAAAGTCAGAAAGGGCATGAAATGTACCTTTAGCCATTATAGATTCGATAAAGATTCTGAAAAGAAAATACAAAATACTTCCAAATTTATTATAAAATTATCACTAATGTGCCCACTGTCCCTATACAGGGACACTAGAACAAAATATGACTTGTCATACACAACACTAAAATATAAACTGTTATTATCACTTATTACTCTAATTGACAGTATAAGACAGTAATATTCCTAAAAAAAACTTGAAATTTCTCATAGCAACATACAATAAAATACCTTACTTTGTGACGATAATTTGCATTTTGACTTCAGTTGTTTTGTACTTAAATAATATTACTTTTTATTACAATTTCACCAACATTTAAAATAAGCAAAATACGATACACTTCTCAGCATTTGAAATATGAATGCAATTAAAAAATATCTTTAACACAAAAAAAATTTTGGTATTTGAACGACTGTCCCTGTACAGGGACAGCGGATCCAAATGGGTATAATATGACGTGTTGTATCATTCTTTCTTTTTCATATAACATGATATGTATTCAATTTAACATTCGCCCAGACTGGTGGAAGTGAACCTAAGTGTATTAATTTTTAGATGCACCTCAGATTTTAAAGTGGAATGCGAGATGCAGCCGTCCGGTGCTAGCATTCTTCCGCCGTTGGTCAGCGGCAGAATGACCAGCAAGTTTGCCTTTAAATACGGAACTGTCAAGATAAGAGCCAAACTGCCAAAGGGGGATTGGCTGTATCCAGGTTAGCCGATATTTTTGCACGTTATTTGTTGTAAATGACCAGAATATGGGCTGGATAGGTTGTCCCAAGACCTCAGCCTCAAGTATCCATTCTGTTCAACTCTATCAATTTCTTGTTAATTGGTAGAGTTGGTACGCCCAAGGCTAGACATGAACATAAATACTTAAATAATGTTTAATTTCTGAGTACATATTTAAAGTTAATACTTTTAGAAAGTCTACGTGACTTGCCACGCCCCTAAGAAACTCGCATTGGGTGACTACCATGTGCAACATAAATGAAGCAAGTAAAGAACTAGCTTCTGGAATATTTGAGAGACTAGACTTTGAGTGAGGTTTCCATAGTAAAGTAACGTATTTAGAGTATACGATCACGACTTATATTCACATTTAGATTTTCGAAAGACCCATCTAGTGTGATAAATCCAGCGACCACATATCGGACATTTTTCCAGATATACTTCTTCAATCAACACACGAAAAGCACGACTCGAGCTTTTTTGACACTGGAGTGGTGAGGATAGCGGGGGCGCGGGGCAACTCGGTGCTGAAGAAGGGAGACGTGGAATATGGAAATAAGGTACTTGTGAGACCAGACAATCTGTTGACTATTTTATTTTCGTCGCTTCAAAATTATCTATGACCTAGATAGCCCAACTAACCTAACCTGAGTCTTAGGTACTTATTAATATTACCAGGTGTTGTACGGAGGCATAACACTGGATAGAGCCTGTCGCGGCCACCTAATGAACCGAACTCGCTCCAACAAAGCTTGGGGAGACGACTTCCACGTCTACTCCATCAGATGGACACCCGGTAATTTCTTTATACCAATTATAAATTAGGTTACTAATTTCCCTTCAAACTTTCTTGCTATCCCACTTGCAAACACACGAGAACGAGACTAATGTCAGTTGCCAAATCCTAAAGTTCTATTATTTATTTTGTGCAAAATTGATGTAGCTCTTTGTTTGATCCAGTCTGTTTCCTATCAAGCTACCTATCAAGCTACAAAAATGGCATTCTGAAGTGTTCCACCAGTGCATTACCATGCGTATGTGGCATATTTTGAGAACACTATTCGGCTGTTTGATAGTAAACGGACTGAATTGAAAAAGGAAACAACCTGCATTAATGTTTTATGTTGCACGGTACTTTGCAGACAGCATAACGTTTTTCGTGGACGGTGAGGAGTGGCACCGAGTGCAGCCAACGGCCAATCTCAGGGAAACGTTGCCGAGGGAGTGCCAACTACCCATAAATGGTACATCCAAAATGGCGCCCTTTGACGATTACGTACGTACTTGACACAATGTAATATTTCCCACACTTTACCTAAGTTAACTATACAACACGTTATGAATACGTTTTTATATCGAACTTATTCAACTTCCAAATGCCATGCCATGTTTAAGTTTAAGTGACCAATCTCTAAGGATATTTCAATCCCCTTTTAGTTTTCAAAAATACGAGTAACTCTACAAAAAAACTACAGTCCTTAGCCGACTTATACAAGACCTTATCGTCAATAAAACTAACTTGTCTTGTTTTCAGTTCAGGTTAACCCTAGGCGTGGCAGCAGGGGGAGTCTTAGAGTTTGAAGACGATCTAGTCTCCAAGGACGGAGTGAAGAAACCCTGGAAGAACGCCGGTCGGAAGGCACTCTTCCACTTTTGGCAGAGCCAACAATCTTGGTGGCCCAGTTGGTCGCAGGAGAAAGCCATGGTCGTAGACTACGTGAGAATAAGAGCATTGTGAACCTAAGTACCTACTAAAAATACGGCCACAGGGGAGTGGGCCTTATTTTCGTATACTTTATTAAGTGTCGCCGCACACGGGCCACACGCGACAGCTACAACGCGCCACACGAGACGCCACAAGAAGCAAGTGGTGTAGCTTGTGGCGTTCACCGGCGCCAACCGTGTGCGGCGAGTCCATAAATGTATAAAAACTGCAGGAAATATGCCAGTAGCGGCGTTTTGTGGTTGTGGCCGGTGGCCCGTGTGCGGGAGCCTTATGCTAATGTGGGAAATGCGGTCTACCCCGCTGCGCCTCCTAGTTAACATGGGCGTGTCCTAAAACAGACAGGTGATCATATAGATCAGTTATCTAAAGCTGGCACGTTCACAGTGCTCACACTTATGCAATTTCACTATACAGTATGTTTAAAAATATAATATGTTTGCATCATGATAAAAATTATCGTATAATCTACGCACGATAATAATATGCTATCGTACATCGGTACGTACGCACAAAATTATCGTATGTGTACGATAATTATCGTACGGTTCCGAACGCTGGCCGCGCGCCGATCACACGTTACCGACTTGTAACATCACGCTGTATTTATAAACAGTAGCTTAAGAAAAACAATCAATGTCCCCTTCACGCTCATAAGATAGACCGCGCGCGAGAGAGACGGGCAGACTTTTTATATTGCGCATGCGGTACGACGTCACGCCACGCGCTTATTCACAGACACTACACAAGCGCAATGTTTAAATGTGTTGATCGTGCCAGCTCTTGTTAACTGACCTGTACCAAATCTCACCAAAAATTCTTATTGGGAGATTAGAACAATAAAGATTATTAAACTTTATATTTTATAGTAGACAGTATTTATAGTTTAATAGGAATATATTCTGAGGATTATAGGTAAGTACCTACTGTATTTTTTTGCAAAATGTTACCTGCAGTCAGCATTAGTTATTTATATACATGCATAGGTAAAAAAATATCATAACTTATGCCTAAGCGTGCAGTCACACAGTCAAAATATATTTGTGAACCTAATTTTGTGTACCTAATTTATATTAAAGGGTTTTGAAAAATAAAAATTGAAGGAATGGACGACTGAATTATTATACTTTTATTGTGTGATTCAAGATACATTTAAACGCGTAACTGCTACAGAAAATCACAAGAATGTCAACCTAAAACTCTTTGAGGCACGCTTCTTCTTTATCCTTCTTAGCCGAATGGTAACAAGCCCCTAAAATATTTTTAGGGGCTTGCTACACACACCGAGTAGAGTAGCGAGACAGCTGTGGCGAGACAGTGTTCTCGGCCAATCAAATTTTCTGTTTGCACTGTCTTCCCTACTCCTATCGGTTTTATCAAGGCCTTAGTACAAAAAGTGGTAGGTACTATACTCGTAGCCTACCTATCATTTTTTGCTGCTTTTTAAATAAAGTCTATAATTCAAGGTGTAACAAAATTGAGTGATAATACTTTAGGGTATGTATGGATATGTATGGGTCCCTTGTATAGAATTTACTGTTAAAGTAGCAGCGCTGAAAAACTAACTTCCTTAAAACATTGTACGGAAAAATTTATGATGTTGGAGCAATTTTCATAAAAACATGACTTCTAGTCAAAAGTGATTCTTTCAGTGCTGGTACTTTAGTCAACACTATACTAGAGAGTAGAGAAGCATAAACACCCTAAAATATTATCATTTTGTCTTGTTACAGCCTGTATAATATAATTAATATAAACATAGTACCTACCGGTCATATAAACGCACAACAAGTCGGGAAAAAGAGAGAAAAACTGTTGCCCTTTTCTAGACTAGGTACTCTGACCTATTTTTTTAATAATTATGTTATTTAAAAGGCCTTTATAAAAATTACATGTCGGTCCCGTCCAATTTTTTAGAAGCTGTGCGTTTCAATAGCCAGTAACTGTACTTATAAACTTGCTAAGACTTAGGGCCTGTCTCACCACTTCCTGATAAGTGCCGGATAGACTATCCACCACTTAACTTGACAGATAGAGTATGGAGAATCTGTCAAATAGGCCCTTAGTCTTGCAACATAATATAAAGGTAACCGTTGAAATATTATTATTACGTTTTAAATACAAAGTAATATAATATGCATAACCAATACTTGCCATTTAAAGGTTATATTTTACTTTAGTCATTGGCCCACTTGCACTTATCTGGGCTATTAGTAAATGGTTGTCAATATATTATACCAGCCTCTTCTTTACGAAGAATGTAAAAGGTACAATATTTTGATAAACCACAATTAAATAATTTTACTTAGATTGGTGCAAACTGCAAAGGGACCTTACCTCTAAAGTTACTCAATAGAATATGGGCGTTCTCTTTTAATATTATAACGTATATTTCAAAGTATTAATATACAACATAAATACACAAATAATATATCCTACTAATAAATATTATACATGTTAGACTTTGCCTAATAACATAATAGTTTGTGAAAAAAATTTAAAGCCATGTTTTGAGTGCAAGGCAGTAAGTCCGCACTGACATTTACTATACTTACCTATGAATAATATAAAATATCATGAAACCTTTCGATCCGAATTATTAATAACTATTATGATTTAATAATCAAGCCAATTTTGTTAGTAACTCCAGCTCTTAAGGCGAAACTGCACTAGGCGACACTACGCTCCTGCAAATCGACGCGACACTTCGCTGCACTTATGCTGTATCCACACATGCCGCCGGCTTCGGTGGCAAGGCAGGCTGAAAGCCAGCGGCAAAGCCGGTGGTATAAGCCGGCGGCATGTGTCGATACGCCATTACGTTTTGTGTCGCGTAGCTAGTGTGGCTCCTATTTCATACAAACAATGTTTAAGGGGCCGGGCTACCCTCGAAATTCTCATACATACGTAATACCAAAATAATTTTCTCATACGAAAATATTTAACATGTTTGAGTTATTTTTCAGCTTAAAATAGTAATTACCTAGGTTCCTGGACAAAAATTAACTTCAAAATATTTAAACAGTATTTTTTTTTGTGTATAATTTTTTTTACTTACAAAATTTACTACTAAATATTTAAACACCAAAAAATAAAGTAAAATACTAAAAAATATATAAATAAATAGTAAATTTACTACAAAATATTTACTTACTAAAAAATATTTTTTAGAGTTGAAATAAAATAAGCGATTTTTTTTTAGTTTTTTTTCAACTACATATTATCATTACGAAGCCATTTCCAAAAAAATGATTAGTTTTTCTTTCATTTTTTTATAAAGTCTGAAGTATGGAGGTGTTAATAATTAAAACCTTGAAAAATGTGTCCGACAAAGTTTGTTTTATTTGAGATTCTAAGAATAAAACGGGGTCAAGTACAGTCATTATAACGATTTATTTTAAAAGTTTAAATCCACCCAGCGGAATCCCGCAAATACCGGGATCCAGCGGGATTGTGATGGTTCAATCCCGCAAATACCGGGATTGAAATTCTCTTGCGGGATTGCATTCCCTACCTACACCTATTTATTATGTCAATGCAGTATAGTGTCGCACAGTGCAGTCTCACCTTAACAAAAAAATTAATCGCAATAGTTATTAAAATATTTGCACCACCCTTTAAACTCTGTATAAGTATAACTATTGAGAAATGTATAAAGTTCTTATAGATATATCCCTTTACTAATAAAAAATCCACACAATGCAATACAGGATAAGATAAAATAAAACGTGGTGTAACTTTAGTTCTGTGTAAATGATGTGGGTTATTTTATTAGTAAGGGTTTATTTTAAATATATTAGGATATGAAAAAATCACAATAGAATTTTATAGATATATAGACTTGTTATAGACTATTAGGCGATTTGTCTACAAGTAACACTAATATAATATAATATAATAATTATAATATTAATTATTATTGTTATTATATAACTGGTTAGTGGTTAAACCTATCGATGACACGCAAAGGGCAAAAGCTATAACCACAAAAACTATAATATTATATTTTTTTTATTTCACAACTTTTAACATTTAATGCACTTCTTTCTGAAATTACTTGCGAGATTCTTAAGCTTTTTTACTAAGCATTATCAAAAAAGAAACATTAACCTATAGACACCAATCAGAACCACCTTCATTTAAAATATTATATAAATTACTATTTAGTGATATTAATATCTTCCAATTTTAAAAAAAAATCTGACTGTTAAACCTCTTTGCTAAATAACCCATAATTACATTAAAATTTAAAATATAACAAACAACTACAAAGTAACAATCACAACTATCACAACAACATATTATTCAAGACATCTAAAGCATTTTCGTAAGTGCAACCTAAAACGTAATACTTTCTCACAAAAAGCATTAGAGTTTATAAGCCTTATACTAAAAGTTACATAATTTACCCTCCATTTATAAGAATATTTATACAATGGATTACATACTATACAAAATTGCTCTGACTTTTCCAATACTTGTATCAAAGACCTTAGTGTAAGTATTCTGCTGTATAACTATTTTTATTAGACATTTAGGGCATGTTTCACACTTCCTGATAAGTGCCGGATAGGCTATCAACAACTTATCTGACAGATACTCCAGATAAGATTAAGGACCTGTTTCACCGCTTCCTGATAAGGCTATCCACCACTTAACTTGACAGATGGAGTATGGAGAATCTGTCAAATAAGCCTATCCGGCACCTTATCAGGAAGCGGTGAAACAGGCCCTAAGTTGTGTCAGATAAGTTGTGGATAGCCTATCCGGCACTTATCAGGAAGTGGTGAAACAGCCCCTTATTGTAGAAATTGTATATTAAAGTTAGGTATTATAATATAAGACCTAACTTTAATATACAATTACCACAATATATTATATGGTTTGCTAATATAGCCTATATTAATACTTACGATTTTACACTCATTTTATATTGTGACTATAATATAAAGATAAAAAGTTTTCTACGATCTCTACTGGATAGAAAAGACCAACATTAGTTTATATTGTGTAGTTCAGTTAAAATTTACATTACTACTTATTGTTCTTATGAATTACTAGACTATTATTGTTAGTAGAGAGAATATATTATATACTTTATTATATATTTTATATCGGATAGTATCACTATGACTCATTATTGCACAAAAAAGCAAATGTTTGGATATAAAAGAAAATAAAATTAAATAAAAAAAATATTTATTAATAGATATGACACAGGTTGTACAGGACTGGCAAAAAATAAAGTAAAAAATCAAAATGTAAAAATTATACTAATACATAATAATACAAAATATAATACAAAAAATACAATATTATAAATTTAATCAAAAGTTAAAAAACATTTGGTTTTCCTACTTATTTCATAATTCATCGCATGAGTACTCGTACTTATTTTATAAACAATTATTGTGATATTATTTTAAGTAACACCAAATGTGCTTTACTGATGTCCAGTTGTTGATATTTAGTAACAGGTTGATCTATTCAATAGGTCACTTTTGATTGGCTGCAGCAAACGCATTCGGACCAATCAATAATGCTGTTGAATAGATGAAACCTTAGTAACCAACCTGTATTACCACTGACCTCCATTAATAAATGGAGGTCAGTGTGTATTACTAATTAAAGTTGAATAACTTATGACATGACATATTTTCATGATCACTAGTCTAGGCCGCGCGCACAACTTGTTCGCAAGGCATATTTTCGCATTCACCTTCCATTTTAGACAAATGACCTTAAAGTTACGCTCAACCTATACCTTATAATATTACGATCTTAGAGTGACACTTTCAAGCATTATAACTCTAACATTTTTAATGTCCAAATTGAGACAGAACTTTAGCCTACTGAATTCATAAACTGTAGACATGTGTAACATGTGACTTCACAATCTCAAAAACTATGTGCCTATCCCATAAAGTTAATATTAACTAACTTTTATGGCCTATCCATACACCATCAAAGAAACAAAAAAAAAACATAAGCGTATTTCACTTAAAAATTAAAAAATAAATTATTAAACTAGAAATTGGATTTAAAATCGACTTTACCGTCGTATATTGAGAAGAACATTTCCTCGCCGCACTGGCAATTGTCGCTGAACGCGCACTTGTCTCTCGCCGCACATTTTCTTACCGAACCACTAACATTTCTCACCGAACCACTAACATTTCTTACAGAACCACTAACATTTCTCACCGAACCACTAACATTTCTCACCGAACCACTAACATTTCTCACTGAGCCACTACCACTAGCGCCTAAGTCCAACGTCAGTCCTAGTGGCTTAACACTGTCTACTCTTAGAGCAATCTCACTGTCTCGAATATCATGGCGACTTTGAATTTTAACCACATTCGTATCAAACTGAGTTTCATGCTGTTCTTGTATAGCACGAGTAATCTCGTTCAAATGTTGGAGGGCGTGGGATTCTTTGTCTTGTTCGTCGCCATGGCAACCAGGACTTACTGCTCCTTCCTCTGGGACTCCTGTCATTAGAAATAGAAATTATTAATTAATGCTATTTTCTATAAATGCTCATTTTCATGAAATAGCATGCTTTGTGCTTGTGCTTTGCTATTTACTAAAATCGTTATCTATACTTATTATAAAACAAAGTCGCTTTTTTTCCCTCATGTCCCTTTGTTCCCTTTAATCTTTTTTTTTTTTTTTTTGAATCTTTATTTAAATAAAGGGCTTTTGCCATACGTGGCATGCCAGCCCCATCGTATCTTATAACTATGATTAACAATTATTAATTAAATATCCTATACAAACACACTGCCGCATCACTTGCAGGTGAGGATATTATGCTTACATAACAACATAAATCAGTAATATTAACCTTAAACTTATCAATTAACTCCTTCCTTTCATCCGCATCTTTCACACATTCCAGTAACAAATGATGAAGATCCTCAACCATACCACACTCATTACATCTTTAAAACGGGGAAAATTATTTGAAAGGGCTAACTTGAATGCGCTAATCTCAGGAACTACTGGTCCGATTTGAAAAATTATTTCAGTGTTAGATAGCCCATTTATTGAGGAAGGCTATAGGCATAATTTTTTCAGTGGCTATAATATATTTTATACTCGCGCGACGCCGGGGCGGGTCGCTAGTTTTATTATAAAATATAGCTGTCATTGCTAATTAGCAAGTTCAACGGCAGTTAGCGCCGCGGTGCGAAACAGTGCGGACGTGAATTATTTATTCATGATCGCAGACTATTGCTGCACACGACAATATTAGCAATTGTATTTTTAACACGTACGATTAATTTAATTATTGCTAATGGACTTTTAACAATTGATATTGCTAATGCTATTTTTAACAACACCTGCAGGCTTAGCATGGTCACCAAAGAAACTGTTTCTTTCTACGTAAGAATACACAAAGGACAGCTAGACAAAGGAAATCCGCCAATTTGTCACTAAAATCTGTGAGATGTCCATTATTTTTCGTTTCTTATGCTGTCATGCTAAACCTGTTGTAGTTACCTGTCATACAAAATCCATGGCGTCGTGGGCCTTCGTCGAGAACTTTCCAAAGGACCGCCTCTTGATCACGCGCTCAAGCAGTTTCTTGATTTCGCTTACGATAAACACGCTCGACGTCAAGCACACGAGGAATATAATATCTGAAAATAACAGTTATGTTTTCGTTAAAGGGGGTGACAGACGTACGAACTTAAAGTACGCGGGTTTTAAGTTCGCGAACTTACTCGGCTCGCGTCGGTGACACACGTGAATCGCACACACGCGCCGCGATCCGCGAGCCTGGGGCATGGTAACCCCTAGGCTCGTGGCTCGCGGCTCATTGCTGACACACAGGCGATTAAGATCGTCGAGCCATAAGTCCGCGTACTTACTCGCGTGTCTGTCACCCCCTTTAAAGTATTTTTTTAGGTATTAGTTATTACATTGCTTTTATCCCGGGCTTCAAGCGCGGCGACCTAATCAAGGAATTCCGACAGCGGTGCTGCGTTGCCAGACTTCGGTACGGTATTAGTGTACGACTAGACGTATGCAAATTATGATTGCATAAATAATAAATGCTATGGAAAAGCTTTACCGCTTTAGTCCCTGAATACACGTATTTTTTTATTCGTTATTGTAGTTTTACTTACTGTTATGGTCGCAAGGTATGTAAAAATTCATACGTTAGCCGCTAAAGCTTATGTAAGACCGTTGCTAGAACGGAATGGGTGAGGAAAATAGAAATGAAGCATCAGATATCAGCTTAACTGTCTCTTTTATATATTTATATTTTGCGCTAGTAGTACTATTTTCCACCTTTTTGGTAAAAGGTGGCCCCGTGCGAGTTTCTTACGCCGGTTCTTCTCACCGGGCTAGTTCCCGAACCGGTGGTAGGCCTTATATAGACGCGACGTTCTAAAAGTGTTAACTTTGCTAAACTACTTAGAAATAAATATGTTTCATTTAATTTCATATCATTTCATTTCAGTATATTATGTCGACATATGGTGTAACAAAAATAACTGATAATACTTTAGGGTGTGTACGTGTTGTGTCACGAGTTGGTGGCCCGAGTGTCACGAGTTTCCCCATACAAAAGTGAAAAAAATGGTCTTTTAGCGCTGGTACTTTCACAGTGAACTCTCTACAAGAAACACGTACACATCCTAAAGTATTATCACTTATTTTTGTTACACCCTGTATACGAGCGCAAAATCGTGCTGCGGCTAATTCGACCTCGACGGCTTTTCCCACTCCTCGATCTCAACGGCTTTTCCCACTCCTGACGGCTATACTAACGCACGATTGTGCTGCGGCTCAATATGAAACTAATCAGACTCGTAAATCATAATAGTATCAGGCCTTGTACCATGAAACTGTTTTGAGACTCAAACAATCGGACGAGAGTGCCGCGTCCTATTCTAACAAACGTGAAATGACGTTGTTAGAGTAGGACGCTGCATTCTCGTCCGATTTTTTGAGTCTCAAAACAGTTTCATGGTACAAGCCCAGTTTCGGAGGTAAGACTGCAGACTATAGCATTGTTTTGGAATAGACTAGTAACATACCATGTCCAGTTAGCGCTTCAGTCTGGAATATTTTCTGCAACGGCGGGAAATAGATCACCAGCATCTGACCCACCAGACTCAGAGTCACCGCTATCAGGAACATTCTAGAAATTGTAATGTGAGTTTTTTTTATTGTTGATTTTTGTAAATTGTTGTTTGCTTTGAAGAGTAGAAATTAAGGTTTATACGTTATAATATAATATATACGATCATACAAATAATAATAAGTCCCGTAACCAAATAGCAAAAAAACGGAACGCTTATAGATAACGCCATGTCCTATATGTAGAGATGGGTAGTGGGTAAAAACCCATTCATTCCTTTTGGGTTGAAACTGGGTGATTAGGGTTTTAACCCGGTTATTACCCATTTTCACCCATTTTACTGGGTGAAAACAAAACAAATATTGTAAATGATTTATTATTAGAGAGTATAATATTTTATACTCAAGTTTAATAAAAAAAGGTATGTATTATAAATAAAAACCAACAAATTAGGTGATACACAGATTAATCATCTTCATTAGCCGGTTCTTCTCGACGGGTTAGTTACCGAACCGGTGGTAGACCTCATAGACGTTCTAAAGTGTTGACAACCTATTTAGTATTTAGAAAAAAATATTTTGATTTTGAAAAAATAAATTTGGTTACAATCAAAAAGACCAGATGTAGATGGTTCAGGGCTTTGAGATTCCTTTGGGACCGGCAGCGAATCGGGCACGCAGTCATCACAAACATCGTCAGGGTATTTTTTAAACCCTTAATTCGACCATAAATAGCGTTTACTTTCAAAAATTATATTTTCTAATACTTTGTAATTCGTAAGCTATTCCATATTTTAAAGAGGTTTCCGTATTAAAAAAATATTCAAGATTTTACAAAAAAAAAATACTATTTTATATGTTTCAAAGAAAAATAATATACAAAATCGAAAAGTGTATTAAACCAAAGTCGATCGTTTGCAGGATACGTTTTTAATTGATGTTATTTAAGATATTTAAATAATGGTCTAAGTTACTCTTTAGCAATAGTTATTTATTGTTGACTACTGAATCATACGACTGAATAATAATTGCCGTATTCTCTGAAATCACTCTATGAAATTTTGTATATAGCAGGTTTCACTTCGTCGAATTAAAAGTGAAGTATGTACTATACCAGGAGTCACCAAATGGCGGACCGCGGTCCGCATCCGGACCGCCAACCCATTGTGTGCGGACCAAGCATGTTCGAAGATGATCTTCATTCATCTTAGGACTTCAACATCTCCAGGATTTAATGTCAAAATCTATAGCTTGCACCAATATTTCACTCCAAACTTCAGAGAGATTCATTCTCTCAAGTCTCATCTCATTAATATCTAAATAAATACCTTTGTAATTTCCGTAATTACCTTTGTTTAATTTAATAATATTTTTTTTATAAATTGTGTGGCCCGTGAAGGTCATTTTATGTCTTAAAACGGACCCCGAGTGAAACTAATTGGTGACCCCTGTACTATACCATCCTGGACCTTTTGTTAACTGCAGCTGCAGCTGGAGCTGTTGGATTAACTGGACTTATAATTCGTCCATGATCTTCATAAGACTTAATATTTCGATGTTTGGTCTCAGATTTGATAGTATCTTAGATATGAAAATAGTTCGGCCCTTTAGTCTTAGCTTACTTTTGTCTATAAGAAATATTTTGGTTATTCTAGGAATTTTATATTTTCCTCTTTCGTTTTTTCTTAAAGTTTTTTTTTCCTCATTGAGTAAGATGTAGCTTATTGAAAAAAAGTTTTTCTGATATTCATAATTTTGTTAAGATTGGTAAATTGCTAGTTTGAAGCTTTTCTTTTTAGATATTGTCAATGATTTTTCGAAAAAAATACGTGAAAAGCCTTTTAAAGGCCCAAAAGTATAACTGGACACGATAATTGACCTATTTTTACAAGTGAAATTTAACTAATTGACCTTTACTGTCGTCTGTCTAGATGAAAGTCCTCCCCAACCACCTTGACTACTCACTTTTGGTAGGCACTTAGATGGCATTGTGTTAGAGCTTTCAAAGTTTTTGTCATTACTGCGCTTAAATACCAACTTGTATTTTATTTCAATTTCATTTTTTTACAGATCATAACCTTAAAAGCATCTTCTAAATGCTTTTTAAAATCAGCCAGTTGATACATACTTTTACTCGAAGCTTTCATCTGCGAATGCTATTAGTAGTCAAATTTTGATTCATTTTCAAATCCTTAAAGAAAACTTCCAATTTGTTATTTTGAATATTACGTTTGAAATTAAGTCTATAATGTAGCTACTGGGGAGTGTAAAAAATAAAACAACAGATAAAAATCGGCCAAAAATAATAACTATCACACAAGGCGGTTTTACGATTTTAGTTATAATAGTATATTACTAAATTTTTTAATAGAAAAGAAAATATAAGAATTAAGAATGTGTTTTTATCACTCACGCACACACATAAGTGCATGCGTAGCACAAGCACGCAAGCTAGCAGGCACACCCGTACGGGCGCACGCACACACTTACGCTTGCACGCACGCACGCACGCAGTACGCCCCAAATGGCGATAATATAAATAAATAGCTAACTACATATTTCCTTTTCAAACTTGTGATTTGCTTGTGAAGACTTATAAATAGTTCTAAATTGTAAACTTATCTTACTATTATTTTAATTTTAAATGAACGGAATGTCTTCCTTACCAATAAAAATAAAATATTTTATTTACATTGTAATAAAATATATAATTTGTATAATATACTCACTTGTTAGAGAACAGCCCTATCTGGAATACAGACTTGGTCTGCGAGCGACACGACAGCGCGTTGAACATGTCAAATAGCACGAAGCACGTGAATGTCATCGTCGTGTCACGAGGCGTTATCTTGTTGTCAGACATCTGTAGACAGAGGAATAGATAGATGTTATAATAAATAATAATTATGTTAACGACATGACAATTCATTGAACATGTCGTAAAATATACTGAGAAGATAGAAACTAGACAGATATACAAATCTGCTAGCAGCATAAGTTTGCCAGCGATGATTTTGGATACAGACAGCAGCATCATGAGACGTGGTGGAGGTGTCGCCCTCTCGCTTGCACACATTATGTCTCGCTCACCTCCCTGTTGAAGACCCACAGCGTGCCGGCGATGATGATGGCGGCGGACAGCAGCACGGACAGCAGCAGCCCGCGCGAGATGATGCGGCGCGAGGTGTCACGCGGCCGCCTCTGCAGCACCGAGTGGTCGACTGGCTCTACGCCGAGGGACTGCGCCGGAGGACCTAGAAAGATTATATATATTGTGAAATTCGTACAATGACCTTATTGTTTGTCTCGTTCACTCGCGCAGGAAGATATTGCTAAGATATCGAGTTCCTATGGAATATGAATGGAATATGAGCTAACAAGTTCTTACGAAAATTAAAACGCAATAAGTAAATCTATGACACCATCAATGACATATTTTTTGTTTATATTCATATGGAAGACACCAATAATTACACTTCTTTAGATTTACACTTTACAGCAATATTACACACATTTATACCCTTTTTAGACCTTTATTCACAACAATATTACACAGTACACACCTTGTATACATTATATCATCCACATAACACCTGCCTTCGTGAGACAATAAGAAAAAGTGTGCAGTTGTATGTTAAAAAAAATCTACTTATACTATCAGGGAAGTTGATTTCTATGCAGATGGCGGACCTAAGTTATGTGGTCGGCTTATGTCAATTCAATGTTAGCTGTGATCGGTCGGCTGGGTTTGACGTTACGCGACCAAATTACTTATGTCCGCCATCTGCATAGGAATCAACTTCTCTGATAGTACATAGGCATATCTATAGATTCTACAATATACAGCTTACTCACCGTCCATAATTATATTGATCCACAATATCTGCATAGCGTTTAGCGGGTTGGGTATGCCCATGAGAGTAGCGAGGGCGATAAGCGAGAGCGCAGCGATGGACGTCGACAGCTGGAAGCGGACGAAGTTGCGGATGTTGTAGAATATGCACTTGCCCTCCTCGATTGCCGAACTGAAATGAAAAAAAAACATTCAAATTATTTATGGATGAATCTAAAATTACGCCCGAGGCCGCAGGCAGAGTGCCGTTTAGGCTGGCAGCATTACCTCGCTGTATGACCAATTATTACGATAGTAAGCGCCAGCCTTAGTGTCATTTGAGTTGTCGACTAGTCTTAAAACATATAAATTTAAAATAAAATTTGGGTAAATAAATATATAAATAGAACATAGAATGAACAAAAAGTACTTAACAGTACCATATTACATAATTATGTAAAGTTTACGTAGGCGCTAAGACATACGATAAAGGATGCGCACGCACAACTACGTATTCGTACGCAACGGTTGCGATTTCGATTCGATTAAATTAATCTCAGCGCTCTCTCGCCCCGACAACGGACACCTATCTCCATCTCTCTCACACACTCACATGATGGTGGCGAAGTCGTCATCGACTAGTATCATGTCGGCGGCCTCCTTGCACACGTCGGTGCCGTTACGGCCCATGGCAATGCCGATGTCTGCGCGCTTTAGGGCCACACCGTCGTTCACGCCGTCACCTGGGGAAAATATTATAATGTAAGAAGTGCTCAAAGTGCCGAATGTAAGTTTTTAGTTACTATTCGTTGCCACTAGACGTCCAAACAGAATCTGGCTGGCCGGATGTTTTTGCATCCACGGACGTCTGCCATTGACATATAGGTTAAGTCTTTGACGCCCGCGGATGAACCGTGCACATTGTTAAGCCGCGTCCATCAGCCGCGACTTATGGATGCGTCCGATAATTTGTTTCTAGCTTTACGCCTTCAGGGTGATGAAGGTAAGTTTTTGTCACTTCTCACCATGAGGGCAATCTCAATTTAAATTTTTATAGTATCCAAATAGTGGCAAAATGGCAACGCATTTGATGCCATATAAATTATTATGCTTTGTGCACATTAGTAGTCTTACTGACATTTTGTATGAACAAATTTATCAATTAGTAAAATGTATTACTAAGTACTTACCCGTCATTCCAACAATATATTTCAGTCGCTGCAGAGATTTCACAATTGCAAGCTTATGTTTTGGTGTCACCCTGTAGAATACGCTCACCTGAAAGTTAAAGATATTTTATAGAAACACTAGCTGTCCCGGCAAACGTTGCTTTGCCATAATATAAAGTACTTCGCCCATATTATTTTATTGAAGTGACTAAATAAGTACCTATGTCGCCATGGCAACGTCGATTGCTATCCCGTCGCACAAACAATGGTCGCCGTCAGTCTCAAGTTGTAATAATTTACTATTATTTATTCAACAAATGCACCTATCAATATTTAAAGTACCCAGTAGCCGATTCTCAGACCTACTGAATATGCATATAAAATTTGGTAAAAATCAGTAAAGCCGTTTCGGAGAAGTTCGTGGACGAACATTGTGACACGAGAATTTTATATATAAGATAATTATCAAACATTAGAAGTAAGTTAAAGTAATGAGAATACTGTATGTGTGTGCTTAATAAATAAATTTAAAATAAAAGTAAAATAAGTCTCGTATAGCTCTCAAATCGCTAGGAAAAATGTAAGGAGAATATGCAGAATATGGTGGAATTGATAGTTGATTAACGATAAGTATCATCAGCGTAATTGCTGCACTCATGCAGGTATCGTTTTTAGCTTAATTGGTAGAACAACGATCAGACATTGTCATGTTATTTACCCGTTCCCATCCATCTTAAAAGGATACACCAAGCGCTAGAGAAATGAAAAACAAGTATTAATTTGTAAAATCTATTGCTGTCTCCCTAACCTCAAGCCTCCCCCCGCAGAGCGCGACAGAGACAACTGTAGCTTGAATTGAAAATTCTGAATAGAAAATCAAAGATTCCCCTGATTTCTTCTCCGAAACCGATTTAAGTAAGTACCTACTTCTTTCATTAAAAATTAAAGCAAGGTTTGATCTGTATTCCTATATTATTATTATTTTGTATAAGCTATCCAAATTTGTTTTCTGGATGTATATCAGCGAAATCTGGCCAGTTTTGGAGTTATTGAACGTCTTTTTTAATTATTAAATTATGAAAAGAAGGAAAACATAGTGGCCATAGATATTCAGGAACAAAATTATGACTTTACCGGCATTATGCAGGGAGGAAACAGGGGACAACGTTTGTATGGAAAAACAGTGCTAGCGTATCCTATTTAAGTTGTACGGCATATACGCGCTACATAGTGTATACTTACAGAGTCGATGACCGAGTCTAGTTGCTCGTCTGTCATGGAGTCAAGCTGATCACCGGACAATGCCTGAGACTGAGACACGTCGAGACCCACCATTTGAGCTGCAACAAGATATTGAACACATTTAAGCCATGTTTACACTAGGGGACATGTCGCGGAGACAAGTCGTCCGACATTTACGTAGTTCGCCCCTGCAACACGTAGTTTGTCCCCTGCAACTTGGTCCCTCGACATATGACCTGTTCACACTATACACACGTAGTTTACCCCTGCAACACGTAGTTTGTCCCCTGCAACTTGGTCCCTTGACATATGACTTGTTCACACTAGTCAGTGGTGAACAGTATGTCGCCAGCGACAAGTCCCGCAACCCGTAGATGTCGCTGCGACGTCGGGCGACATGTCGCGGGACACGTACATTTCGTGTCGCGCGACTATGTCGCGAGACAAATGTCCCCTAGTGAAAATGCGGCTTTAAATTACCATGCCATGTCATTATTGTAAATTACGCATTATTATTCAGAGCGTCCGTAAATTACGGATCCTAATTTGAGCATTATATTAGCTACTGTGCGCAGACGTTTTGTGTATGCGGTAAATCTACTGCTTAATCTGCGCGCGAGCTTAGAGAAAATTTAAGAACGTTGCGAGAGGAGTCCGGTATAGAGTCCCGCTTCTCAGCCTCATTATCTGTCTCCCTCTCTCCACATTGTTTTAGAAATCCCCAAAATCGGACATGACTAAGTTAATGCAATGAGTCGATGGCGTCTTATATTTCAAATGCAAGAGTAGAACTCCCGTGTGCGCATTTCACGTCGTTTTGAGAAAATCAATTTTTAAATTGGTCATTTTTTGACTCCCTAAAAACGAAATTATTTTATTTAAATTAATTACGAGGGTTTATTAACTTGCTACCCAGCTGATTAGATTAATCATTAAGAGACACAAATTTTGTACTTTATTTTATTCCTACAATTCAAATAGTTCTTGAGATTTTAATGTTTTTAAATATTTAGACTTTTTTTTTCTGCTTTCCTGTATGATTTCCGCACCTTCTGTCAATACTGAAAAATACTTTGGTATACTATTTACAATACGATATTTTTATTTTTTGTGAATCGCGTCTCATACCAGAGATTTACGAATTCCTAATTTTTATTCGCGCCTTAAAAAATTTAATAGCAAAGTTTCATCAAATATATATATTTTTAATAATAATCAGTCGAATAATAAAAGATTTATAATTTTAATAATGGGTCAAATAATATAATCAGTGAAATAATAAATCAGTCTATTTGACTTTATAAAATATTTCATTCTTCATCACCTTCCCGTGCTACACGCAACCCTTCATCGAAGTATAGTTAACACATGATATTTTTTTAACACTTCGATGAAACTTTGCTCTTAAAATGTTTAAGGCGCGAATAAAAAATTATAAATTCGTAAATCTCTGGTATGAGACGCGATTCACAAAAAATAAAAATATACCATACCAAATGTAAATGTAAATACCAAAGTATTTTTCAGTGTGGACAGAAGGTGCGGAAATCACATAGGAAAGCAGAAAAAAAATAAAGTCTAAATATTTAAAAACATTAAAGTCTCAGGAACTACTTGAATTGTAGGAATGATATAAAGTACAAAATGTGTGTCTCTTAATGATTAATCTAATCAGCTGGGTAGCAAGTTAACAAACCTTCGTAATTAATTTAAATAAAATAATTTCGTTGTTAGGGAGTCAAAATAAGACCAATTTAAAAATTGATTTTCTCAAAAACGAAGTGAAATGCGTACACGGGAGTTCTACTCTTTCATTTGAAATATAAGACGCCATCGACTCATTGCATTAACTTAGTAATGTCCGATTTTGGGGATTTCTAAAACACTGTGCTCTCGCAGGAAATATAAATGTTAATATTATCTCTTTTACTCTGATCATGTGGTACGTACCGACAGCGAGCGCGGTTGGTTTAGCGTCGCCAGTCAGCATCTTGACAGAGACGCCCGCCTCCGAATATGCCTCTCTCTCTCGCACGAAATATAGTGTTTCTATGTCTTTCACTCTGACGACATACTTACCGACAGCGAGCGCGGTAGCGTCACCGGTCAGAATCTTGACGGAGACGCATGCGCATGCTCTCTCTCTCTCTCTCTCTCTCTCTCTCTCTCTCTCTCTCACACACACACACACACACAGTATTAGTGTTTCTATCTCTTTTACTCTGACCACGTGGTACGTACCGACAGCGAGCGCGGTGGGTTTAGCGTCGCCAGTCAGCATCTTGACGGAGACGCGCGCGCGGCGTAACGCGGCGACGGCGTCCCGCGCGCCCGGCCGCGGCGGGTCACACACGCCACACGCACCCGTGTACGCTAACGCGGACACGCTCGCGCCGCGGCACAACGCGATCGTACGTAGACCTGTTAATTTTATAACTCCATAAGTTTTAGGCATACAGTAAAAATAACTTATAATTATAAAAGTGTTCGAATAGACGATCTAAAAAAATGTAAGTGTCTCAAAGTATCAGAAAAATGGGTCGCACAGCGCACTACACTTGCTTGTAAATGCGAACAGTTTAGAGGATTTTGCAATTCATTTTTCTAACAAATCTGTGGTATGCCGTTTAAGGCAAACAAATACATCGAGATCATAACAAAAGACTTAAGAACTCTAAAGTCATATTAATGCTGACATTACATTCATTGCATATTTGACAGCAGAATCTTAACTCTTACCCAATCTAGCGATATTGTAGGCCTCATTGAGGAAATCTTTTTGTTTCTCCTCAGTCATTGGTGCGTAGTTGCCCGCACTGTCTATGTACGTGGTGCACAGAGGTAGGACTTTCTCGATCGCCCCCTTCACGAATACCTCTTCTTTGAGTCGCCCGTCGGGAAACTTCGGCGCGCATTTCACAACCATCATCTTTGTTTCGGAACTGAAATGATAAATAACGTATAAGTAAACAAACCACACAATCAAATTCTTTCTACAAAAATGAAATAATACAAACAAACAGACAGGATTACATTGTTTCTCGATAAGTACAGCAGTGTATATGAAGAAGTGTGGCAATGAAAATACAAGAGCCTCAAGGTCAATTTGTTTTAATATTGTACTCGAGTCATTTCAATCATTAAACGCAAATGAAACTTAAGAGATAGTAAGCGTTATTGTAACTACTTTTTAGTAACTGCGATTAAATATTTTCTTTGATCTCCTGAATTTCTGTGACCTAAGATGGATAGTTATCTATACAAAATTAAGTAAAAATAATCCCCCAACTTTTCCCATTAGTTTATTTTACAAAATCTATTCAAATAATAGATTTAATCTCTCTCACCTGAACGGTATTTCATTGAGTCTAGTATACTGTTCCCTAAGGTCGGGCATGTCGTTTTTCATGGCGCACGCGAGTAGAGCGCCCTCTGTGGGCTGACCGTACAACGTGTTGTCACGAATCACAGCGTTGTTGCACAGTATCGCCACCTGCAAATATATTATGGTTTTTATTTAAAGTGGCGGTGTTAAAATATTATTGACTTGAATTTTATTGATGCCTGTAATGTGGTACGTTAATAATACTAATGATAAATAATGTACACTCACGCGTACAAACGCTTGCACACATGAAATATGTTGTATTTACATGCTCGCACGCACTCACTCATTTACAAATCGTGATGAAAGGGTCTGAGGGAAAAACGAGCTACATATTTATACGTCAACTCAACAAAATATTTAATGAAATTATTGGAAAAACATTAGAAAAATGTGTATGTTCTAATTAGTTCCTATTATTTGCCACTAGGGGCGCAGTTTACGTCCTCACGGTGAGAAATAGCCCTTCGTTCCACTTAGCGTTAAAAACGATCAAAACGCTCAAAATAGTTGGCATTTTGAGAGTTTTGATCGTTTTTAACGCTAAGTGGAACGCGGGGATAGTGTGTGTCTGAGGGCCGGTTTTCAGACTGGCGCAAGTAGGCCCACCGACCTCGAGCATGCTGTTAACGCCCATCCACGCGACGTCCAAGTCCCGCCCCTTGTACTTTTACGCCCGCTCCCCCATTATCAGGGATAGGAACTAAATTTGACGTAGCCATTGGTAACCATGTATGTATTTTAATTCTCTATGGCTTAATCGTTTGAATTGTTTTCGTGTTTTTAAAGTGTTTTAAAGGTTTTACGCTAATAAGTATTAAGTAATATATAAATAAGTGGTGGTAGTTCATAGTTAAACTATGAAAGAGTGTATGTTATGTAAAAGCGGTACAAAAAGGGATGTGTAACACAAGTGAGTGATTTTAACAGCTAATTTTTACGATATTAAACTTTTATTGATAACTAGCTGTCCCGGTGAACTTCGTGTCACTTTAAAACCTTCCCTGGACTTCTACTAATAGTTTAAGACTAAAATCAGCCCAATCCGTTCAGCCGTTTTTGAGTTTTAGCGCGACTAACACATTTGAAAATCCATTTTTATATATAAGATATAGGCACTTTAAAATGTGGCACTAATCTTATTACACCGTATTCACCACATATTTACCTTTGTTTTACCGATTTTTGATAAACAATAAAATTCAATAGTGCTGGAGTTTTCTGCCGATAAAACGTATCGATTTCTATAATAATTGTATTGAAATCTCCGATAACCGATTTTTATTATCAAATACATTTTAAGCTCTTAAAATAATTGACAGGTTTCCGTCTGACGAAGGAAGACTGGAATTATGGTTGAAAAAAATTGAAAAGCCTGGTTGGCGTCCGAAAATTGCTACTACCGCTTGCCGTTACTATTTGAAGTGTACAAACGTTCTCTGTGAAAATACATGGCGCAAAAACTACCATTTGATCGTGATTATGTTTGGAAAATTTATTTCAGCGTCTACTCTTTCTTGACAGACTGTAACTGTGTAACGGTAATAAAATATAATGTTAAAGTATCGCACATATATTTTTATTATTTATAAATATCTTACCTACTCCACCCCAATAAAAAAATGTATTCAAACGTTCCATATTTATTTATGGATCGCATTATCCAATTAGTTAATTTCCCTCGCACTTCTGCAATCAGCGTCAAAATGGCGAAAATCAAATGAGATAAAGTAAATCGATAAAAATTGGCTTGCTAGATCCATAAATAAATAGGGAACTTTTATATTATTACTAGACGTTCCACGCGGCTTCTCCCACGTGAGTATCTAATTTCACAGACAAATTGGTCCACACAAAATAGGCTAGGTGTATAATCTTTCACGTTATACATTCCCCCGCTTTTTCCACATTTCTTCGCTCCTATTAGTCTCAGCGTGATAAAATATATAAAATGGGCTATCTAACACTGAAATCATTGTTCAAATTGGACCAGCAGTTTTGGACTGAGATTAGAGCGTTCAAACAAACAAATTCTTCCGCTTTATAATATTATATGATGAGATTAGTTAGGGTCTAATCACACAGAACACTTATTCAGATAGCTTTCATACGATACACTTTAGCACTACTTTGATAATATTAGAAATGAAATTAGAAAATACAATACAACAAAGTTTTTGTTAGAAGCTTATCTTCAGTTTTGTTTTTACTTTTTCGTAGTGCTAACTGGTAAAAATAAATGGATTATACTACTACTGCTACTTTACGTTATTTACGTATGAAATCGTTGTTAATTTATTACGCGTATCTAAATTACGGAGAGGAAGTCTGTAATCTTTAATACAAATATGTAGCGTTTGTATTATTCTATTTAATATTTTTGTCCTAATGGTCGACATTATGTGAATCTGGAAACATTTCATCGATAATAGAAAAGACAGTTGTACATCACTAATATTAGTTCCAAATACTCCCACTACTGTTATCAGCGCTAATATGGCGACATGATGGCGACTTTCAAACGTCATTTTTACGTCAAATTTAGTTCCTATCCCTGATAATGGGGAAGCTGATTCCGCTTCAAATAGGCACAAAAAATAGCTGTCATTTCAAAGGGTATCATTAGTCCAGCGTACTTGTATAATGGAGGGCAGTGGTGAGAGCGTATATCGACCAACCTCGAGCATGCTGTTAACGCCCATCCGCGCGATGTCCAAGTCCCGCCCCTTGTACGCTCGCAGCTGCACGTCGCCGCGCGCGTTGTACCCCGTACCCGTCACTTCCGCTATGTGACCGCCCGACGTGGATAGAGTGGTCACTGTCATCTCGTTCTTTGTAAGGGTTCCTGGAAGGTTAAATGTGAGAGGTGAAACGTTTTATGACGAATAGGATAGATCAATGTAGATGACAATTTTTTTATTAATGTTTATTGTTGTACCCAATGTTTAGACAACTTAATAATATACAAACTAAAAGTTCTATAAATGTCATTATTTCCTAGTGAAATAATAATATAGTTTTGCATTTCAAATGTACGGTATAGATATAGTAGACTGTGGCATAATCTTTTCGTGAGAAAGAGACGGGCAAAACTAAAAATTTTATCAATGACAACAAAAGTAATTTGTAGAAATGTTTTATTTCTAAATATCATCCCTATTGTTACTTAACACTGTCGACTTGAAGAATAAAATATTAGTTTTGGATCAACCCAAACTGAAACCCTTACATTATGAATTATATGGTGTAAACATGTTAGATTTCCCGTTCTTCGTTGTCAGATATTGTAGAATAATCTTACCTGTTTTATCGCTGCAAATAACATTAACACAGCCCAGAGTCTCGACAGTAGGTAACTTCTTGACAATGGCATTGCGTTTCGCCATCCGCATAACACCGAGAGCTAAGGTCACTGTTACTACGATGGGCAGACCTGAAAAACCAAACGGTAAAGTGTTAGTTTCATTTAAATAGATGTATACTCTGTTTATCTGTCAGTGGCATTGTAGTTGCCAAAGGCCTGAACCAACTTTGATCTAGTTTATTTGCCTGAAAGTGTTGTTTTTCAGATGGTTCCTAGATATAATCTAGTCGTAAGAAAGGTAGATTTCGTCATTAGAACCACTGCCATATTTGTCTTTTTTTACGCGCATATACAAGCGACAGAAAAGTATGGGTCGAATGATAGTCAAGTAGCGATTGGTCAATATATAAATATGCTGTACTGACTTAAAACTGAACCACTTAGCTTCACAACAATTTTCTTTTTCGTTCCAACGCGGGAATAAAACTCATCACTCAGGGTCTAGGGACAGGTTCTAAGCCACTAGACAGAGGCATTTTTCGCATTTTAATATTATTATTGTCGTATCTAGTCTAACAACACTTACCCTCTGGTATGGCGGCGACGGCCAAACTGACGCCAATGGTGAACATCTCCTGCAGCGCTTTGCCCTGCAACCACCCAGTAACCATGATGAACCCAATGATGCAGAAGGAATATATGGACAGCTGTGCCCCCAGGGTGTCCATGGACTTCTGGAGAGGTGTCTTCGGGGCCTCTTCAGCTTGCATCATGCGGAAAATGTCTCCGAATTCGGATCGCTCGCCTGTGCTCACTACAATTCCCTGTAAGTAATATTTTGTTGGTTTAAAGAATAAAAGGACATTACTGCCGCACTCAGACATGAATATTAATTACTTAACTGTAAATAAATGAAGATTTTGGCATAAGCCCCCCCAAACTTTTAATTAAATTGAAGCTTAATCATCATTATAGTTTGTGCGTTTTAAGATGATATGGGTGACAGTTCTCATATTCCTTGCTACGGTTTTTTTTTACAAGAAAACAAAAAAAAAAAGACGGGTTGCACTCCGGGAGTGCCGGCAGAAGTGACAACTTGATTATTAACGTTGTGCATTATTTTTTTTAACCCATTTTATATGAAAATCGATTTAAAAAAAATTTATAATAATAAAAAAATAATAAAAAATAAATAATAAATAAATAATAATAAAAATATAAAAAAATTTAAAAAATAAACGATCGTTTTAATTAATTAATCGAAACAATCGATTGTTCGATTAATCGATTTCGATGTTACAACACTACTCTCCAACCGTCTTACGTTTTTTCCTTGGTTTTTCGATCAGCATGAGAATCTGACGCGAGTTTCACAGTTTTTACCCATCCCACAAAAGTACTCAACGCCGCTAGAGAAGTTTTCACTTCAAAAACAAAATTTTATAAATTTATTCCATCTACAAAAACAAACGTTTCCTATAATTGTAAATGAAAAAAATGAAAAGTTGCTAAATGTTAACTTATTAATATAAATTTATAAAACATATTAACCGTGAAATAGGAGTATAAAATTATTGTTACGAAAATATTAGAAAAATGACAGATGCATCATGCATGAAACGGAACTTATGTCAAAAGAGATTGACACAGTTGAATCGAAATCAAATCGATAAAAGGGCGGCCATCTTAAATCGCCGGCACCACTCTGAAACGTCAGTTCGAAATCGATAATTTCGATTGCAATTCTTTTAGAAAGTGATTCGATATTTTTAAATTATTGATTAATTTTTTTAAGTAACTTCCCTACTATTGTCAATTATTATGTGTCACGCATATCATCTTATAACGCACAAACTATAAAATATGTGTCTGAGTGCAGCCGTTAGACTAGTATCGTTTACTATACAGTTAGTGGAGTTTGTTGAGAGCTTTTCTTAATAAACAACTAACGCGACGTTGTATAACAAATGTCGGCTTTACTTTGCATCGTCGGAAATGATTGAAAAGCGTATATTTTTTATCTTCTGTTTTAAACGAAAAATGAAATTCGTCTCTCTCAATTTAATACCAATTTAATTGAATCTCGTATACATTGTCATTTGGCCATTGAATATGCTAAATTGATTTTCATTACAACCCAAGGACAATAATTATTGATCATAATAATAATAACATTATTACATATTGTACGGACATATCACAAGACCACGATCGCTACATCAGTCGATTTCATGGCTAGAGAAATATCTGTTCACAGCTCATAGCTGAACATAGGACTTCCCTCTTTTTTTAGAAGTCAGTTAAAAAGGAATCTTGACATGCGGGCGTGGAAACGGCAGAAGTGTCATCTACCATCATCACCACACAACTAACCTTGGCATTACCGCAGCGGACTAGAGTGCCCATGAACGCAACATTGTCCTTGTTAACCCTGCCAGCGGTCGCCATGTTGGGAACTGTGGTCTTGACCGCCGGTTCGGTCTCTCCCGTGAAGGAGCTCTCGTCTATGGCCAAGTCTGTGGTGTCGAATAACCGAAGGTCAGCAGGTACTCTGTCACCAACTTCGAGATGAACAACGTCGCCCGGTACCAAGTTCCGGGCGAGGAAGTGTTCGATACTGCCTTCGCGTAAGCTGGAAAAGAGACAGTATGTTGCAAAGGAAGCACGTATTTCGTACAACATATGAGTTTTGTGTCGCTTGCAGTGTATCTTTTTGTTAGCTGATCCTAACACTAATTTGGGATGAAAGTTTTCGTGTTTTACTCAAATAATATCACCTAATAAATCATTTTTTTTTTTAGACAAAATGGTGTATACGCATATTTTGTCGCAATAATTTATATATAATACGTATTCGGTATTCCACGCTGACGAAATAAACCTATACAAGGTTGTAAGTAGTCGCGAGAAAGAGATAGACTATTACAGATTGCAGTAAGAGAGAGAGACAGTACCAGTTGCATGTCGGCGGCACGAGCTTATTCAACTCCTCAAGCGACTTCTCGGAGCGGTACTCCTGGACGAATGCGACGGTGACGACGATGATGATGGCCACAGTGATGGAGATCGCGTCGTCGTACTGACGCATGCATATGCTGACCACGGCCGAACCTGGGGTAAAATAAATATAATTAAAAAAACTAAACAAATTCTTTTTTTTATTTCAACAATGGCGCGATGACCTAGACAAATACAAGCTAGGTTGGCCTACGGCTGCGTTGGATCGAGAGGATTGGACGACTTTGGGGAAGGTCTTTGCCCAGCAGTGGGACAGCATGGGCTCTTAAAAAAATTCAAAAAATTACTGCATTGTCATTGGCTCTTAAGGTGACGCCGCGACGTAAAAAACCGTGTTGGATACGTTTTAAATTGCTTGTTTTCTATGAGAGGCCGGCTTGGCCACAAATGATGGAATGGAACAGCAAAAAATGGAAAGGACGTAAGGGACAAAATGGTTTTTGTCGCGTAATTTTAAAACCATAAATACATTTAATATATAAGCTATGGGCAAATTAAAGTGTATGCTTGAACCAATCTATGTTCAAATTTTAGAACCTTAAATCACTCTGCTGTGTTTGCAAAATAGGAATCCCTCTTTTTTACAAAGGTCTTTTTGATTGATTATTCTGTGTTATAAAAGTTGACCAATCGTGTTATGCTGTGGGTAATTCAAAGACATGATGAATACTGACAATGAACTTTAATTTCTTAGCTTTAGTCATTGCTGAGAAAAATCGATATCGCTACAGCCAAATTATCAAGGCGTCGCCTTAATACGTATGCAGAGTTCCGAATTAATTGGACTACTGAAGAGGTAAAAAGCTTGCTCAAAGATTCAGTTACATACATACAGCCCAATCATTGATAGTCTCACGCACTGAACCATTAAATGTTTATGAATTATGTCATTTAATGATTAATAAACTTTAATTTAATAAAAAGTTTGACAGAATATTATACAATTTAAGAAGAGAAGGGACAATGAATTCTCTATGAAAGCTGCCCTTAGACACAAATATCTGTGTATAGTGCATTAAGAACCTCATTTTCCTCGCTTGTCGATTCTAAAATATCTTCCGATGTCAAAGAGGAAAGACTGTGCTATGAAAACAATATTTATATATATTTTTATGTGTATGTCTATCTGCATATTTCAAAGTTATTACAAGTTCAAGATTGTCAACAGTCGTGGTTGTCCATGAGGTTTTCGATCATCATTTTTTCGCTCATTCAATAAACACCTAGGTCCTAGAACTATCTAGACCAGGGGTCCCCAAAGTGTACGCCGCGGCCGTGGAAAGGCAAGAGGGGCGCCGGAGGATCGACTCACGGCGCGCCGTGAGTCGATCCTCCATCATTATCCAAAACCACAAATATTATAAAGTAAAATTATAATATTAATTAAGTATGTAAAGCCGGAAGATGATTAAATATTTGTTTATATATTCACCTGCTTAGCCTAACTATAAACATTAAAGGTTTTTATTTGTGTATATTTTTCTAATAGCTAGGTAGAGTAGGGCGCCGCGCCGCGCGCCGCGCCGTGACAAAATATTGCCATATGCGACTGCGCCGCAGGGTGAAAAAGATTGGGAACCCCTGATCTAGACTATGACTAGTGGTGGTTAATATAACGTATAGCTGAAAAAAGTAGCGCGCTATTTCTTCGCAACGAATAGCGCGCGCTATAAAACTATGCATAAGACGCTACGGTGTAGTATATAATCAAAGACGGTACGTTATAATTTATAACGTATCGCGCGGTCACTGACCTAGCGCGGCGCCGCTCGCGCTGCCGATCGCGCGCGTTATATTATAATTTATATTAACTCACCCACCGCGTTATAATTATTATTAGCGAAAGAATTCAATAACGTCGGTAACTTTACAACGTGTCCAGTCGATCGTTATAACGTATCATTCGTTATAACGTAGCGTCGAAACTAGCGCGCTTGAAAGAATCGAGATTTCATTCGTTATAACTGTTATAAGTTATAACGTAGCGTCAAAACTAGCGCGCTTGAAAGAATCGAGATTTCATTCGTTATAACTGTTATAAGTTATAACATAGCGTCAAAACTAGCGCGCTTGAACGAATCGAGATTTTATTCGTTATAACGTAGCGTCAAAAATAGCGCGTTTGAAAAATGTAGCGTATTCCATCTAGCGCGCTATGAAAATATAGCCGTTAGGAACACCACTGACTATGACACGCGATTCCCGTCTCAATTACATCAATCAATGAGGTTAATACGGCGTATAATTGCGTGTCGCATGACATGTGATAGTGGCGTGATATACAGATGTTCACTTTACATCGATTCGACACACGATCATTGGAATTTATACTTTTAATTGCCATCGGCATGTAAATGTTATTTAAAACATAATCGAAATCGAAATTTCATGCTAATTTTATAAATACAAAAGTATAGTAATACTATAAAATATAAAATATGGGTCTATGCCATTGGTAGTTTGTATAGTATGTTTTTTTGTGACTTTTAAATCTTTTAATGCCATATAGAAATCAGTAATATAGTTTTTTTTTTATTAACGGAGACGCGAGATAGAGCATAATTGGTCCGAAGATTAAATTATCAATCCAATTAGAGTAAATTAGCTTAATTAGGCTCCACTCAAACTAAAACTCTACCTACAAACATTTTAAAGTGGATATTCCCACATATATTTTGTGTCTTTCATCATTAAATATTTCATATTTACAAAAGAATTTTGAGAAAACCTTCAAAGAATTAACAAAAATGCTTGGATTGTACCGCAATTACTGAAACAATTCGAGCGTAATACAATCTTTAGCTGTTTCCTCATACGTTATCGTGGAAACTGGAAACATACGATTGTTTACGTACTCGTATTAAGGGCCTTCCCCTACGGAGATTCCGTAATTTACCGTATTTAGAGCCTTGTAAACTCATAATTTGAAAGCCACAAAGTTATAATAAAAATACATCAATAATCTTCAGTATATCAACATTCCTTTCCCCTTTTTAAATTTTCTATTTTCGTTTATTATACTCATGATATTAGCTTCCAAAGTAATACCATTTATTAAAATTGAAGCATACATTCAGCATCTCCCTAGTATTTACAAATTACGTTTATTTGAAACACACGACAATGGCATAGTAATAAGACAATAGATAGACAATTTCATTAACTACATATTCCCCGTTTTAAATTTTTTTAGATCAATTTTGAACCAAGATAAGTAAAAAAATAGGATTTTTGTGCGATCTCGGCATCACGTCAAATGTATGGTCAAGGTAGACGACCTTGATGATATGTAATAGATAGACAATTTCATTAACTACATATTCCCCGTTTTAAATTTTTTTAGATCAATTTTGAACTAAGATAAGTAAAAAAATAGGATTTTTGTGCGATCTCGGCATCACGTCAAATGTATGGTCAAGGTCGTCTGCTCGGGAGATGGCCTTAAGTCTTAACGCTCGGATTGACTATTAAATTGCATTATACGCATTACCACACGAGATTAAGGTTGAACAGTAAATTCAATTTAACATACGTGTGTAAGGTGCGATAATGTTTTTAAAATAAGGATAAGCCAGTCGGAAAGTAATATTTTCTTGCACCAGAGAAAGAGATAGATATTATAGCAATAACATTTTGCATCACTGCGACTCGAGCGGACTTTAGTCTCTATAGCGAGATTACTTAATTTTTTTACCTGACCTTACGCCAATAAATTCCTTTAACTATGTGGGATACGCTCATATGTGATACATCATACAGTTAATGAAGAATAGAGATCGCCCAATGGCCGAAATTCGACCTGCAACGACATTAGGACTACTACCTATATTTTGTAAAAAAATATTGACTTCATCACAGTTTTTTCAATTCTTGTCTCTGGGACTCAGCTGATCTCAGACTGGCCGTTTAAGCATTGTCTAACAGTATCTAAAATTAAATATAAAAAAAAACAATAATCCATTTTCAATTTGTCAAGTTGTTGTCAACAGACTTCAACCATAAATAAAAGAGTATAATTCGTATGTATAGGCTTATCACTCAAAAATCTGTCATCTTTTTAGTAGTAGTGTCGTAGTGTGTGTAACGTTTTATTTATTAAAAATATTTATGATAAAAGCGTAATTTTAAAATAATATTGGCTCGATGCACTCCTTCTCCATATAAACGGAGAGGCTACGCACGTGCGTCAAGCTTCGCTTTGTAAGAAAATATATTATGTGACTGTGTCCACTGCAACCCACGCACACGCTACGCACGAATTGTGTCAAGTCAAAGAAATAAATAGCGGTGGAATGGAGCCTTTATTCGACGCGCTAACAGATTGTGCGTTGTTTGGTCTGCTATAACATTACTGGAGTAAAGACAGGGTATGCGGTACACTCCTCATCCAAAAACAGAAATATGAATGCTATTGTCTGGCATTGACATTACTGGCTTTAGAACAGGGCATGTGGCATAATTCTTACCAAGCAAGAGAAGTATGAGTAAATGCTATTGACTACATTACTGACGTAAGAACAGGGCATGTGGTACACAGCGTACACTCCTCACCCAGCAACAGCAGTATAAGTAAATGCTATTGACTACATTACTGGCGTAAGGACAGGGCATGCGGCACAATTCTTACCAAGCAGCAGTTTAAGTAAATGCCATAGACTACATTACTGGCGTAAGGACTGGCCATATGGCACAATTCTCACCAAGCACCAGTTTTAGAATACGTATTAACTAGATCACTGGCGTAAGGACAGGGCATGCGGCACAAAACTCACCAAGCAGCAGCAGTATGAGCGGGTTCTGGAACTGCTCGATATACTTCCTCCACGGCGGTTCCTGCTCCTTCACCTGGAACTCGTTGGGGCCGACGAAGTTCATGCGGTCGTTCGCCTCGCGCCATGTCAGCCCGCGCCTCACATCCACCTGGAGGCGCTCCGACACCTGGAAATATATTTAGTGTTATTGACACCTGGAAATACATTCAGTGCTATCGACACTAAATACATTTAGTGTTATAGACACCTGGAAATACTTTGAGTGTCACTAACACCTGGAAATAAATCAAGTGTCTCTGATGCCTAGAAATATATTTGGTGTCAGTGGTGTCACTAATGGTTTCAAACTCAGGATATGGTATGTATGGTTCGCAGAAAAACCCTTAGATTGAAAAGTGATAGTACGTTAGGGTGGTTTCTTTATACATATAGATCATTTATCTAAAGCTGGCACGTTCACAGTGCTGTCACTTATGCAATTTCACTATACAGTATGTTTAAAAATATAATATGTTTGCATCATGATAAAAAATATCGTATAATCTGCGTACGATAATAATATGCTATCGTACATCGTACGTACGCACAAAATTATCGTATGTGCACGATAATTATCATACGGTTCCCCGAACACTGGCCGCTCGCCGATCACACGTTACCGACTTGTAACATCACGCTGTATTTATAAACAGTAGCATAAGAAAAACAATATCTGTCCCCTTCACGCTCATAACGGGCAAATAAAGACGGGCAGACTTTTTATGATGCGTATGCAGTACGACGTCACGCCACGCGCTTATTCACAGACACTACACAAGCGCAATGTTTAAATGTGTTGATCGTGCCAGCTCTTGTTAACTGACCTGTAATATGTAATATTATGTGCCCCCTGTATACATAGTTTACTATGAAAGTTGCAGGGCCGAAAGAGTTACTGTTGTGTGTTGATTGACGACCTCTGTGGCTCAATTGGTTGAGTGTGCAGCTCAAGCCGGGGGTCGCGGGTTCGAATCCCGCCGACGGAACAAAAAAGTTTTCAATGTTCCTGGGTCTGGATGTGTATTAAATATGTGTATTATTTAATAAAATTCTTAAATATATGTATAGTATAAGGCTATTAAATATATTTCCGCTGTCTGGTACCTGTAACACAAGTCCTTCAGGTACTTAGCACGGGCACCGAATACATAATATTAGGTTTATAATTAACTGATCACCAGAAATACCTAGTAACATTTCACAGACAAAAATAGTAAACGATCACCAAAATATAGATCACCATTTTAATGTAAAATGATAACCAAACATTTAACATCTTAAAACCAAGAATAGTAAATGATTACCAAAATTAGTAAATGATCACCAACATTAGACAAGCATTTTAATGTAAAATGATCACCAAAGATTTTACATCTTAAAACCAAAAATAGTAAATGATCACCAAAATTAATAAATGATCACCAAAATAAGTAAACGATCACCAAAATTTGTAAATTATCACTAACATCATACTATCATTTTAATGTTAAATTATAAACCCAAGTATTTTCATTTTTCTACCCTATTAAAGAAAAATGAACCAAAAAAATCATTGCTCCGGAGAATAATAAATAAGTAATAAAAACCAAATTTGAACTAAGTACATTTTTATTTAAAAATGAGAAACAAAATAATTACACCTCGTTATTTGACTATCGTAAATAAATTATAATATAATGATAACGGGACTCTGTATAAGTATCTCCATACCCAGCAAAATCGGTTCAGCGGTTTGGGCGTGAAAAGGTTACAGACAGACAGATACACTTTCGTATTTATAATATTACTTATTACTTATTAATATGTAAAACTCTTGGAATGGGTAGGTGTCCGTCTTTTATCTCTTCAGGTCCAAACTGCTGAATATAATAATAATAATGTGGAGTTATAATACGTCCTTGTTAATTATATTATATGCTTACATTTTTTGTCAACCGTAGTGATTTATTTGGACAGAAATATCGCATTGATTTGCTCGCAAGGATTTGGTGATCATTTGCTATATTTGGTGATAATTTACTATTGGCGTTCGATTACAATTTGAAGTGTAGTTGTGACAAAAATCGGTGGTAGTATTGCAATTTCAGACTTCCTTTTTTTGGTGTTAGGTAACTTTTTTGGTAAACAAGTTTATGGTATCAGAGCATTTTTGGTGGTCATTATATTTGTTCCCATAATATTAGTTTGCACGGGGCCAGTCTGGCGTGGTGTGAAGCGTCCATAGATATTATATTATTATATTATTATTAAGTATATTTCCATGTTTCTATGAAAAATACCCTAACATTCCAATTTGCCTGTACAAATATTATAAAAATCTTAGTCTTAGGTAACATAATATTAAAGAAACATAAAGACGAAGGTAGAGCCAATAACCAATTGAAAATCCAAACATTGGTTCGTTGAAACCACAATAGCAGATTGTTTTGACTATCTAGTTATTCTAGCCAGTGTTAGTCAAGTCCGTTATTTCACATTTAGTCGCGAAGATTTAGTGACAACTGCCAAGATTATTTAAAATAGAATAACCGTGTATTCATTTTCTCTGGGAAACTATCTATTTTTTATAACAATAGGAGACTTTCAGAAGTTTTATGTTATTTATTTTATAATCAATGCTCACGAAATTAGTTCTCTACCCCTGCCCCTTTACTTTCTTGATACCAATGGTACGTATGTATAATGTACCCTAAATGTTTATAAAACAAAATAAAAAACCTAAACCTAAAAGTACTTAAATCCAATTTAAAAAATATTAAAAAGTTAAATGTCAGATGTGTATTTTAAATTTTATTTTTAGAACGCAAAGACAGGTTGTAAACCTTATTTTTATATTGACGACCGCGATAATGCAATATCGACCAACTAAATTCGGCAATTATTGATATATTGAACTTTATACGTTGGTAAGCCATGCTTCGGCACGAATGGGCCGGCTCGACCGGAGAAATACCACGTTCTCACAGAAAACCGGCGTGAAACAGCGCTTGCGCTGTGTTTCGCCGAGTGAGTGAGTTTACCGGAGGCCCAATCCCCTACCCTATTCCCTTCCCTCCCCTCCCCTATTCCCTTCCCTACCCTTTATTATCCCTTTACTACCCTTACCCTTTATTACCCTTTATTGTTACCCTTTATTATTATCCTATTCCCTCTTAAAAGGCCGGCAACGCACCTGCAGCTCTTCTGATGTTGCGAGTGTCCATGGGCGACGGAAGTTGCTTTCCATCAGGTGACCCGTTTGCTCGTTTGCCCCCTTATTTCATTTAAAAAAAAAAACTTTTTCGCGACGCGACGTCAGTTTACTTTGATGACGTTCCAAGGGGACGTCATAGATTTTTAATAGCCACTCAAATTGCCTATTTCGTATGTAATAACAGCCTCTTTTATGATAAACCTAGCAATTTATCTCTTGCTAATTTTATCTTACTAGCTATATAATGACCGAGCTGAAGCTCGGTACCTATTCAAAAAATTAAAAAAAACACACATAAAATGACATTTTATGAAAATGATTCCTAGCTAGATCGATTTATCGCCCCCGAAACCCCCCATATACTAAATTTCATGAAAATCGTTGGAGCCGAGATTCCAATTATATATATATTATATATATATATATATATATATATATATATATATATATATATATATATATATATATATATATATGGTGTATGTATGTTACCTTTTCACGCCCAAACCGCTGAACAGATTTTTCTGAAATTTGGTATGAAGATGCTTTGAGGAAAGGACATAGAATATTTATCCCGAAAAAATGTACGGTTCCGCGCGATAAACTAATTTGGGCGCAACGGAGTTGCGGGCCGCGTCTAGTTGTACTACCAGAGACATTGATTCATAGGCAAATGGCGGCGGACCTACGTAATTTGGTCGCGTTGTGTCAAACCCAGCCGACAGATCACAATTAACATTGAATTGCTATAAACCGACCAAATGATGTAGGTCCGTCAACTGCTATGAATCAATTTCTTCCATGATACTTAAACGTGATTGTTCCCTTCTCAGTTTTAACGAGTAGATGAATCAACGTTTATTTATTCGAGTGGATTTGCCTATATCCGAATGCCCGAGTGGGATATTTTTAGCCTCCCAGTTTTGTGTATGTTCTGGCTTGATTATGTTCGATATGCTTGTATTTAGTTAGCTACCTACTAGCAAAAAGCATTTTGTTAATACATATCCATTATCCACACTAATGTAATAAAAGTAAAAGATTGATGTTGTCTTACTTAATGGGTAAGTAGCCTACTACCTAAAAAGAAGGACCTAAGAGTTAAGACAAATTAATTTTTCATAACTTAGGATAATATAATGCGGGCTCTACCGAACCGTGAGTGTGGAGGGTTTCGCGGCTTCGTCTTCGCGCTTCGCGGCTTCGTATTTGTTCAGCCGGCTCCACACTCGCGGCGCGAAAGACCGCGAAGGCCGCGAACCGCGAGTGTGGAGGGTTTCGCGGCTTCGTATTTGTTTGAATCGTGTTCACGGCGCGGCGCGAACCTCGGCCGCAATTCGCGCTGCGATACACTCGCAGCTCGAGCCCGCATAATATATTATTATAATATCAAACCTTTACATTATTATAATATCAATTTCATCATCATCAGTCTATCACGGTCTACAAATTCGCTAAACGAAACCTCGAAGTGGGGCTATTCATTTGTCCAAGTTTTTGCATAGACTTGCCAAGTCTATTATATTATACGCTACTTTAGATCATTTTCTGAAGTTTTTAACAGTTTATCTTTTCACTAGCGCTTTTTGTTTTACTAAGAACTTAACTAATCAACAACGTTGTTGAATAGATAAACTTCCGTCAAAAAACCGGGCATTATTTTGCCGAAAAAAGGCTATTACAGCTCGACAAGACTTTATATGAACGTGGCGAGAAAAGGAACTAACGCTGCTATCATACAAAAACGTCATTTTTGATAGTTCTCCTTTACCAGCAGCGCCAATTGACATATTAATTTAAAACCTTGGAGCACTGTATTTTTAATTCATGTTTAAGGACGAAAAATGTTCGCACTTATCAGCTGAGCATACCGTTAATCAGTAATTGCAGTACAGCGTCTTACGAGTTTTTGCAGATGACTCAAGGTTCGTTGACCCCGGGCCACGTCTAACACACCGAATAAACTCATTACTTAATATTGCAGTAATATTATAATTGAATCGTTCATTTCAAAAAACTCATAAGTCACAGAAATTAAAATTTTCAGGAATCAATAAAAACTGTTTTAAATACTCAAACAAATGAGTTTTAAAGGTATTTTTGATGGTTTGGTCGTTTATTAATAAAAATAATTTAAAAAAAACCTGAAAAACTGTTCTTGACTTAAATAGGTTGAGTGGTAAGTATCAGTGGCGAGGGGTGAATATTTTGAGAAGGGAAGCCGGAGTAAAAAATCTACTTACCAATTTTGGTAATTTATAATTGAATGACATGCTTTTAATTTTCAAAACTAAGTTTGGAAAACAAAGTTTCCTTCGACAGCAAAATATAATCTGTCAGACAACAGTCTTGCTGAATTAATGCCATATTTTCCGAACTACACGATTACGTCGTACGACTCACAATTCACAAGTCACAATATAAATTAATTTAATTCACGACACTCTTCTAAGTTCTAACGCTAAAACAAAATTTAAATTCGACAAAACAAAACAAACGACATGTTGTTTACAAACACACTATCCGCCATATTAATATGTCAATCTAAAAACCAGCAAAATAAAAATGTATTACGCGCCTGTCATATTTAGTACCGCTAAAGGCATTCTTAATAAAGCCGTATTACAAAAAATCCTACCAAAATAAAATGTATTACGCGCCAGCAAAAGTATAATGTCGCTACATTCATTCTTAAATTCGAATCATAGCAATTTTACTTCATGACTCATCTATCTCGCTTGCACTTGTGGGTTGCTAATTAACCTTTCTCCGTAATAACTCGTCGGGCATCGAGTTATTCCCAAGTATATATCGCGCGTGCTAGAACGAGACAGAACATGACGACCAGTTTACAGGAATGAAAAGGACAGATGCTTACTATGAACTGTCGTTGTATGGAGAAATAAGCCGCTAATCCACGGCTTGATTCTCTGCGCCCGCACATTGCATTGCCTTTTAAAATTTGTAGGCGATAGTTATTAATTCAAACTATGTATTTCAAGTGAGAGAAAAATTTATTGCATATAACATTGTGAATTCAAAGTTTTTTAAGTAGGTATGTAAAATATTTATTAGATAAATATGTCGTTGGCCCATATATTCGATTTTTCTAAGCCCTAAGGGAAGCCGATGGGAATCGGGTTATATGGACGCTTCGCCACTGGTAAGTATATAAAATTATGCCAAAATATTCGTAGTATCTAATATAATATAATCTGTTTTATTGCTTATAATTTGCTAATCACACTTAAAAATAACCTTATTAACATTGTAAATGTAGTAAATGTACTGCTTTATCACCTGTTATATCATAGGAGGCAGATGGCGGACGTACTTAAACGTAAATTGGTCGCGTTGTGTCAAAGTTCAAACCAATCCGACAGATCAATATACAAAAAATCTGCTGGGTACTGGGTAGCATTTAGATTTTAGGTTGACTACGGAAACTTAAAATGTAACCTAATTTTGTTGATTACAGAGCCCTAAAACGGAACCCCAACGATCAGATTTTTTGTATATGTATAGGTTAATAGTTATAATAATAATTTAAGAGTAACATTGTCCTACAAATAGAACAATCCATATTTTTTAGGACCATCAAATCGAAATGTTGAATCCTTTCTAATTACACTTTCGAGAATTTTCGCAGAGGAAATTGTCGTTCGTCTTATCAAAATGAAGCTACTCACGAAAAATTTACTTGATAATAAGATCTAGGGATCCCTGGTCCCTGACTATATGAAAATAAACTTGAACCTAATATTAGCTCTAATAATGTTGTCGATATCTTAAAATATTATCACTTATACATTATTTAAATATAATCCTGTCGATGAACTATTTTTGTTTGACATGTGCGTATCACGTGTAGAAGAAGGTTAGTACAAACTACCTTCGCCCTCGGAAATTTTCCATATTGAAGGTCATATTTTTCCGTGGAAATAAACAATCTTATATATAAAAATGGATTTTCAAATGTGTTAGTCGCGCTAAAACTCGAAAACGGCTGAACGGATTGGGCTGATTTTAGTCTTAAAATATTCGTAGAAGTCCAGGGAAGGTTTTAAAGTGACAATAAGTTCACCGGGACAGCTAGTCTATACTAATATCTATACTATCTATACTAATATTATAAATGCGAAAGTATCTCTGTCTGTCTGTCTGTTTGTCTCGCTTTCACGCCAAAACTACTGAACCGATTGTAATGTTTGTACGCAGATAGTCTAAAGCCTGAGAAAGGACATAGGCTACTTTTTAACTGGTAAAAGGGGTTGTTAGGGGGTGTTTATGCGTAAATTGGTTCAAATTAAGTTAGTTCCAAAAATACATAATAGATGGCGCTGTGGGGTCTCCTTTTTTTTTTTTAATGCGTATAAGCATGCCCGGCGGCACTGGGGAAGGGCCACCAAAAGTGTCATAAGCCACAAATGTCACTTTTTATTAAAAAAAATCAATAAAAATGTGACTTCTGTGTGAAATAAAGTATTTTATATATATTTCGCGTTAATGGTATTGCAAAATAAATAGATGTGCATATAAATTTATGTAGTAATAGTATGAAATTAGCAAATTAATGTCGATTGTTTTTTTGTATGGGAAACGAACCACCTTAAATACCAGCACATTGCAGCACATACAAAATGAAACACTCAAAAAGATCACTCGGGCAAAGAAACAGCACGTCAATAGAATAAGTGAGACTCGAGCGCCTCCCCTCGGGAACCCGTGCATTCACGTCTCTGGCCAAAGCTATTGAAGAGAGTTTCTGCAAGCCAACCCTACCATTACATTACATTAGATACATTTTGACGTGGGAGAGCCATGCTTCGGCAAGATTGGCCCGCTCGACCGGAGAAATACCACGTCCTCACAGAAAACCGGCGTGAAACAGCGCTTGCGCTGTGTTTCGTCGAGTGAGTGACTTTACCGGAGGCCCAATCCCCTACCCTTTTCCCTTCCCTATTTCCTTCCCTACCCTCCCCTATTACCCCTTAAAAGGCCGGCAACGCACCTGCAGCTCTTCTGATGCTGCGAGTGTCCATGGGCGACGGAAGTTGCTTTCCATCAGGTGACCCGTTTGCTCGTTTGCCCCCTTATTGCATAAAAAAAAAAACAAAAACCATACCTACACGTCGAAAATGAATCGTTGTCCCATGACGCAAGAGACAAAGCTGATCTTCTGGGTTACCAGCCGGGTAGCCGAGTTCTTTGCGTCAAGCTTGACCCGAGATAAAGGGGAACAGAAACCGCCGACCATACCGTGATGCACGAACGTCATGTCGGATATTTGGTTTCATCAGCGCTCAGTGCAAATAGCCCTCCGTTCCATTGATATCCAATTAAAGTTGAATGGGCCTGACGGAATCCCTCTTATTGTGTTAAAAAAAGTGTGCTCCAGAGTTGGCTTTAATCTTAACGCGTGTTTTTTGACCGACTTCCAAAAAGGAGGAGGTAATACGTTCGGCAGTATGTACCTTTTTTTTTGTATGTTCCTCGATTACTCAGCCGCTTGTGGTCCGTTTTTCAAAATTCTTTTTGTGTTGTATAGGGTTTAACTTAAATTTGGTACCATGTTCACAAAAATGATGATCTGATGATGGGATCCTTGACGAATCGAGGGGACTCCTTGAAATTTGTATAGAAACATATAATGATTTCGATTTTTTCTGAAGCATTCGAGGTAAATGCTACCAAAAAGTAAGACTTCGCACCAGGTTATACCCTGGATCCGAAGGTACCGAACAGAACTTTTGAATGCTTATAGGTACAGGTTTGGGGATTTCGGCGTTGTTTAAACAACTGAAAGCATAAGCCAACACATCAATTTGATTAATCATCATCATCACAACTATAATTATACCATGGTCATCACACTATGACCCAATTATTGGTACTTTTCGTGATATTTTGCATCGAAGCAGATGTTTTTGACGATGATTTCACTGTTTGTGGACCGATTTTCGAATTTTTCGTGTTGTTGTATAGGATATAATCATAATTTTGTATAACAATTACGAAAGTGGTGAGCTGATGATGGGATCTATGAGCAATCAAGGGAAATCCTTGAAATTTATCAAAACGCTCATAGTGGTTAAAATGTTGTTTCTAGTAAGTTAAACATATATTACGCATAAGAGAAATTTCATACAAAGGTATCTTTTGGTCCAAAGGCACTGAACAGAACTCCTGAACCTTTAAAGATAAAAGTTTGGAAATTGCAGCATCGCTTAGATAACTGCAAGCATTTGCCACAATTTTGCTTACAGTAACATAATGTACAGAATAGTTAACATTCGTATTGGTTGTTTACGCATAAAGCCTTGTTTTGTAGACAACACTAAAAAGAGTAAAATTATTATTTTTAACAAAAAAATGAAAACCGACTTCCAAGGTAAAAACAATCGTAATATGAACTAAAAAGTATTAAATAACCCTTACTCTTTAATAGTGCCTTTTTCAGAATTTGTCTAAATCTCAACTATTTCTGTACATACTTCAGTCTTCATTATTTTGAAGTCGGTACCAGCTAATTTAATCGTCAGTTCAGTAATGTCAAAATATCTGAAACTTCTGGGACTGGTACCGACTTCAAAGTAATGAAGACTGTAGTATGTACAGAAATATTTGATATTTAGACAAATTCTGAAAAAGGCACTATTAAAGAGTAAGGGTTATTTAATACTTTTTAGTTCATATTACGATTGTTTTTACCTTGGAAGTCGGTTTTCATTTTTTTGTTAAAAATAATCGGCTCTTCTGTTCTTCTGGCATTGTACCGGCTTCCTGGAAGACTTGGTGTACCCGATCCCCAAAAGGTGACCGCTCAAATCTTTCCAATTACAGACCAATCGCTATAACCAATTCATAATATAATGGAATCAATTATTATTATCAATAGCCAGCTCCTTCGATACTTGTACAACAGTACGGGTTCCGTACTGTTTGTTCAAGTATCAACTCATCGTTAGGATCAGGCGATTATGTCGAAGGGATAGGCATTTGTTGTTAGTTTGGACATTGCGAAGGCCTTTGATCGGGTTTGGCACAAAACGCTATCAAAACTTTCATTCCATTATACGCCGATACGGGCTCCCCGAGAAATTATGCAAAATATGGGTCATGCGGGATCCGCGGATCCGCGTTTTGTAGGTGCGGGATCCAGCAAATTAAAAATTGGCGCGGGATCCCACGGTATTGCGGGATACCGCTTTGCGGGATTGCAATCCCTAATTACGCTTGTGTAATAATAGCACTAAACTAATGGTTGCCTTAGTTAATTTACCATTTAATCAGTTGGCTAAGCGTCATCTAGCTGTAAGGTTGAACGTTGCAGTCAATAAGTCGGCTAAACGATGTATAGCCGTGTGATTGAATGGCGTTGTTCAATCAAAGGGCTAACTGTTTGATTAAATGGCTTTTTTAACCAGTCGACTGCGACTGCGACAACATATATAAACGCCGACATTTGAACTTAGAGATCATATTCGTGTTGTACTTGTTCTTGTACACATACAAAAATGTTGTTAAAAAGGCCTTCTGACAGTCACGAATGATGATTCCGATATTGAAATAAGACACAATAGTTATAATCCCTTTTTCCTAGTTTAGTGTGGGTGAGTATGCACAATAGCGCACTAGCGCGAGCGGCTAGTCCGCAGCAGCCAAGTCGCGGCGGCCATCGAGATTATGGTGTGGCCGCTGGCCGCCGTGCGGCCGCCGGCCAGGTGCGCGTGGCCTATGGCGGTTTTATACTAAGGTCTTGATGGCCTCTGTGACCTGGCCGCTGCGGCCTAGCCGCTAGTGGGCTATGACTCCCCTCCTCATTTAGTATGACAAATTTTTCTATTCAGGGGCTAGTCAATAACTCAATATACCATCCTCAATCAGCTCGGAGCTGAAGTTCGACTACCACCCAGCAGAACTACCCTCCCCACCCGGTATTACAATTTCCCCACTCAATAAGGACAAGGGCAAGTATGTATTCTCTCCCCAATAAGGATAAGTGCGAATTCTCTCCCCACTCAATAAAGGCAAACTGTATTTATTCTCTCCCCACTCAATCAGGGCGAGTACGACTTCTCTGCCCACTCAGTAAGGGCGAATACGACTTCTCTCCCCACTCAGTAATGGCGAGTACGGCTTCTCTTCTACTTGCCTTTGCAAGTACTAATTCTCTCCCTCCTCAGTAAGACTCCACTCCAAACTCAACGAGGGCGAGTACTACTTTCCTCCCCACTTAATAAGGGCGACTCACCTCCTCCCAGCTGAGGATGGAGCTCTCGACCGCGCTGATCCACATGTCGCCGGCGCCCGGGTGGCTCATCCCTCGCCCCGCCTCCGCGTTAGAGTGCTGAAACATAACACACAGTTACAACCCTGCGGAGAGACTTCCCGTTCGATTCGCATTCGGAAATTTCCGTGAGGTTAGTTTCTGAATCGAACGTCAACGCTCACAGCAAGTGTTCATTAGAAGTCGAATCAAGAGTGCTAAAATAAACCACATGGTTACAAGTAGTTCCGAACCTGCGGAGAAAATTTCTGTTCAACTCGCATTCGGATATTTTCCGTGAGGTAAGTTTCTGAATCGAAGTCGAACGTCAAAGTTAAACACAGCGTATTTATTGAATGTCTCGCAGGGTATTTGTCGAACTTTAGGTAGCAAAAGAAAAAAACGCGGATAATTTTGTACATTAACCATTCGCTACTTGTCTCATTCACTCACACTCCCTTCGGCGTAATTGTGGAAAGGAGAGAGGCAGTGTGCTAGAGAAAGAAATAGTCGTAGATCAACATACAAAAAAATAAGCCTAGACAAAAATATATAATTAATGTCAATTATTTCAGTATCACTTGGCTTGTCGCCACAACACTGACGTGGCATTATAATATCTTCATTCAATTCCATTTTCTAAAGGTGTGTGACCTAGTTTAATTGTTCTAAGTGAGTATTATGTCATGAAAAGACTCAAGTTGCTTCTACAGTAATTATTCATACAGTTGATATTTTCTAATATTTTTTTAGATAAACTATAAAATTTAATTCTTCAAGGGTAGAATCTTAAAAGAAATCATCAATACACTTGCATAAGAATCATAGAAAATTATTTTTATAAGAGAAAAAGACATGGGAAATATTATTTTATCCTGCTCCTAAAATTTATAACTATTATTTTGCATTTCTACCGTGGCCACAATAAGCCTATCAAATCATCAAAATCATGACATTATGTCATGATATTGTAATTTTCAACATTTAAATTGGTAGCTAAATCATTAATATGCATCATAATATAAAATTTTATGAATTATGAAGCTTCTACTTAATTCATGGAATAATCGTTACATAATATTATATTTGAATTCAAAAAATAATTTATTTCCTTTTTATATTCCCTGGCTCAGCCATACTCGTGTGCTCCGTGCAGACTTGGGGCTCTGCAAAGCCTTCATAGGGGCTCCGCAACCAAAACTATCTTTATAAAATATAATGTCATTACTATAGGAAATGTAAGTTTGCTGAGAACTAAATTGGCAATACTGTATATAGTTGTGTGCGTACAAGACAAAAAAACGAGGAATACGGCTTTTGCTGAACCAAAGATTTCCTTTGGTAGGATTGATCTTTATATCCCTAAGATGGGTTTACGATGTGGAGCCACCTGAATATTTCATGCAGGTGGGGGAGGGGTTTTTTTTTTAGCTTTAACAAGGTATGAGGTCAATAACTGCGTGGGATTTAGGTATATAGTCGAGTTTGGTATCATTTTCAATTGAATCAAATGTATAAATGCCAATTTTGGAATAATATTTAGATAAAATATAGTAAAAATAAAATAAAATAAAAAATTTAGAATATATTATTTTCAACGAACGGAAACGCTGTTGACAGGGCTTAATTAATATAAGGAGGCTGATATAGTTGCGTGTGTACGGTAAATTATACGGCAATTGCTGAACCAAATTTTTCCTTTGGTAGGATTGGTCCTTATGGCCCAAGGATGAATTTAAGATGTGGAGCCACCGCGATTTTTGATGTATTTTTTTTTTTAATTTTAGCAGCTTCTGCTCTGGAGGAAAATAGAATCTCAACCTGTATAGAGGCATTAATTATGATAATATTCCAAGTTCAGTACCATATTCGGATGACTTAAGAATGCTTAATTAATTTTAGGACTCATATTTTCACGATAAAGATGTTAAACAACGTAAAAAGAAGAAGAAGCATTATTTAAATGCGCTAATCTTAGTATGAGTCAGTAATTACTTGTCCGATTTGAAAAATTCTTCCAGTGTTAGATAGTCCATTTATCAAGGAAGGCTATATGCTATATTTTATTACGCTACGCTAATATAAGCGAAGAAATAGAGGAAAATATGGAAAAAACGGGGGAAACTATTTGAAAGGGCTTATTTCACGAACTACTGCAGTAATTTTTATGTTATGTGGCACTGATAAAAAGAAGGAACGTTAAGGCTATTTATTGTGGACTAATTTGTCTGTGAAATATCTAATTTACGCGGGCGAAGCAGCGCGGAACGTCTAGTAATATTATAAAGCTGAAGAGTTTGTGTTTGAACGCGCTAATCTCAAGAGCTACTCATCCGATTTGAAAGATTCTTTCAGTGTTTGATAGCCTATTTATCGAGGAAGGCTATAGCTTATATTTTATTACGCTAAGACCAATAGGAGCAAAGATACATAGGAAAATGTGAAAATAAAGCTGAAGAGTTTGTTGGTTAGTTTGTTTGTTTGAACGCACTAATCTCAAGAACTACTGGCCCGATTTGAAAAAATCTTTCAGTGTTTGATAGCCTATTTATCGAGGAAGGCTATAAGCTATATTTTATTACGCTAAGACCAATAAGAGCAAAGATGCAGAGGAAAATGTAAAAAAACGGGGGAAATTATTTGAAAGGGCTAATATCTCACAGACTATTGGAGCAATTTTTATGTTATTTGACACGAATATTTCACCAGGGTTCACGGTACAGGATAACCTATACCGTGATCATAGCCTGAGTGGAATCCTTTTCGACGGTATATTCGCATCGCACTGCCTTACACTACTACGACCTAGTGTTGCTACACTTGTTCATTTTAAGTTCTTTATGTCCTTATTAGTATTATCATATTTTTTTTTCTTCTTTTTTGCCTATTATTGTTTGTAGAACTTTACTTTGTTTGTTTTTAATGTTTCATATATATTATGTATTTCAGTGTAGTGTGGTGTGAATGTGTGTTGAATAAATGTTTTATTATTATTATTATAAATAGTCTATCAAACACTGAAAGATTCTTTCAAATCGGATGAGTAGCTCTTGAGATTAGTGCGTTCAAACAAACAAACTCTTCAGCTTTATAATATTACTAGACGTTCCGCACTGCTTCGCCCGCATAAATTAGATATTTCACAGACAAATTAGTCCACAATAAATAGCCTATGATCCTTCACGTTTCTACTTTTTATCTGTGCCAAATAACAGAAAAATTACTCCAGTAGTTCGTGAAATAAGCCCTTTCAAATATTTTCCCCCGTTTTTTCCACATTTTCCTCTATTTCTTCGCTTATATTAGTCTTAGCGTAATAAAATATAGCCTATAGCCTTCCTTGATAAATGGGCTATCTAACACTGGAAGAATTTTTCAAATCGGACAAGTAATTACTGACTCATACTAAGATTAGCGCATTTAAATAATGCTTCTTCTTCTTTTTACGTTGTTTAACATCTTTATCGTGCAAATATGAGTCCTAAAATGAATTAAGCATTCTTAAGTCATCCGAATATGGTACCAAACTTGGAATATTACCATAATTAATTACCATAATTAATGCCTATATACAGATTGAGACTCTATTTTCCTCCAGAGCAGAAGCTGCTAAAATTTTTAAAAAATTACATCAAAAATAGCAGTGGCTCCACATCTTAAATCCATCCTCAGGCCATAAGGACCAATCCTACCAAAGGAAATATTTGGTTCAGCAATAGCCATATAACTTAACTTACACACGCAACTAATAGCAACTAACTAGATTACTGATTAGAGACAATAAGGCTGAATATACATGTATAATGTGTAAATGTGTATCAAAGTTTTATCTATGTTAAACCTAATTTTTATTATTTGTTGTAAACTAAGCCAGACCAAACAAACTTGTCTTTCAAACCATAAAATATAAAGATAAGCTGAAAAAATGTCATATTAAAATTTGGGTTTTATTATTTAATCCTTCAGGCCCCACGCGAGCACCGGTGATCGCGACAACAATAGAATACAATAGCAATTCCTGGAAATTCCGACTGAAGTATTAATTTAAAAAAGAACTAGTACAAATTACTTATTGTAACCCAAAAAAGGTTGCCCAACGAGCTGCAAACTAAACTTGTTTTTATAAAATTTGAAGCTAGAAAAGAGGAAAAACCAACTCAGAAAAAAAAATTGCTGGTGTCAAGGAAGGTCGGACTATAATTCTTCCCAGTCTCAGTTTCTAGTAATGATATTTGTAAATGTTTAATAATAGCCCCGCTTAACCCATCAAGTCTCATAAGATCACTGGTGATCACGACAATAATAGAATAATAATAGATTTCCAAGAATCCGCGATCAAAGGTTTAATTATTCCATGCATACCTCCATTGTGGGTATCACAGACACAATAGATTTTCAATTGTCATGAGGCAGCCGGCTGCCGCTTGGGGATTGATGGGTATATATTGGGGATCATATTATTAATAGAATATTATTCAATTACTTAAATTTTAACTAAGTTATAATGTTACAGATATTGCGTATATAATAAGTATATTGATCAACTTACCTTTACTGTTGGCTGGTCGATTTATTCATAATAATACGGTAGTAGATAAACATGCAGTGAAAGTGTGTACAGGCACAAACAAAAAAACTGTCTAAGTCTAGCTAGTTGGGGATATGGAAAACTTAAAGTAGGTTTGTAGTGTCACTAAGGCATATGTAAATCTCCACGAATAAAAATATCTAGGTCGTATGTGAAGCAAAAACTAAGCTTTGGTAACTAAAAAACTGCGCGGTACTACAATGCAATAAGCGGGTGTATTCTACTCTATGTCGTTCTATTAAGCTCGTTATTCTATGGCTAGTGGGCTGCATTAACGAATCAATAAAATCTAGACGGAACACAAACAAAATCAATAATTGTAACAACCACCACTAACCACACTCGCCGTGTCTTGGCTGTCTAGCGAGTTCTTGTCGCTCTCTTTGCTTTGATGGTCGGTGAAATTCTCATATTTACGCGTAGGACTACTTTTCATCTTTTACCAATTTCCTGGAGCCTAAGCCACTGAAAACATATTTCTCACAAAAAGACTAAAACGCCGAATGATCGCGAAACCTACACCAACAAAAGCAATTTTCAACTGACAATTTCTGACAATTGTAAATTGTTGAATTGTGTCAGTGTGGCCGGAAAATGTCAATGTCATTTTTGACATTGACATGAGGCCTACGTTCTGAAATTAAAACAAAAATAAACGTTCAAAAATCAAAATCCCATAAGTTAACCTGAGTACTTTGAATGTAAATCGAAAGCAGCACATGACGTGAATTCATTTAATTGTTCACCTAAGTATAATATGTTATGATATAAAAGGAATAAAAATTTTAGCCGGAATATGAAATCTAAAATTCGCCTTCAATCCAGGGCTTCATAACGTTATCGAATAACAGAAAAAATATCGTTACGTACCGTTATTTTCTTAATGGTAGCCAGATAACGCTATTTTTTAACGATATTTAGTAAAATAACGTTATATTTACCGTTATTATTATAACGATATTTTTTCGTTATGTAGGTATAAGCGAAAAAATGTTGTTATAATAATAACGGTAAATATAACGTTATTTTCTGGTATCAGGTATGCGATCGTGCACGGTACACTAAATCTCACTCACAGCCCACTTTTTTTGCGAGATTTGTGTGAAAATACAAAGAAAAAATACACATTTTATGCGTGATTACGTTTAGAAAATTTTCCCGACTTTCTTGACGGACTATAACGTTATCAAAGAACATATATTTACCGTTATAAATCCTATATAACGTTATAACATTAACCGTTATTAATATCAATTTTTAACGTATTTTTAATATCGGGTAAATTTTCATATTCATTTTCATCTATGCCCTTGAAGCAGTAACGTTATGAAAAAATAACGTTATTTGAAGCCCTGCTTCAATCTTCATAAAATCATAACCTTTGTATTTGAGTTTTGGCGGGCATGTGAAAGAGTGCTGTTGTGTTTTTGTATTATTTTCCTAAAATTGTGTTAGCTGGGTTTTTAATGTGTAATATTGGTAGAATATTAACCATTATATATTCGTGTTCATGCACAAGTGTAGGAAAGTGATGTAATATCCAGAAACGTGCTATTTTGTGTTCCCTCCAAAACTCCATCGAAAGTTTTAGTAAAGCGTCTACCACTTTACTGAATCGACCGACTTGACTCCTTGACTGTATTGACTTTTACTTAGACTTTGACTAGACTTTAGACCTGACGATACATGAAAACGATGATGAAAATTATAATAGGAGGAATATGGTTTTCCCGCCATATTCCTTACCTTTTTACCTTGTCTGTGGCACAACATACACATCCTTTGTGTCAAGTTGCCAAAAAAGAAGAAAAAGAAGAACCTTTGTATTAGCTCCGTGTTCATAACCAGGTGGACGAAATTCCCGAACAAAAAAAAATTTGGGTTCCAAATTTAAACGTAGCAACTGTACCCAATCAGATAATCTGTGCAAGGTCGACTGTGATTGGCTGATAAAAAAGACCATAGAGAATATAAACTACATGAGAAAAAAGACGAAGAAGGAGTTTAAAATTCAAAGTTCGATTTTCATTTTGTGAAAATTATTTTGTAGCAACTCATACAAAAATTGTAAATTAAGTGGATTAATTAATGAAAAACGAAAGGTAAGCCATTGTAAAATGTAAATGTAACCGTAAATTGATAAATTGAAGCAAAACATAACTATGTCATACCATGTTCTAATACAAAGTATGTCGCAGTATTATTTGCATATTTGTACAATAATTTACAACATAAACTATATTAATATGAAAAAGATAGATTATTATTTCATAGAAAATATTATAATGTATATCAGTATGCAGTTAATTTGGAAAATGTTAAAATGTATATATTGTTTTATTGTAATAATACATAAGGTTGATAAGTATACTTAATAATTTATGTAAACTGTATGGAAATGTAGTAAATGAAAAATGTTTCATTAATTTCAGATTTTTAGGTCCCTATACTAGTTTGCAAGTCTGCAAGCAATAGCTAGAGAAGGAAGGTATGGGATTATGAGTGGTACGGCCACCAAGGAAAAATCCTCTGATCAAGACGTGAGGTGGTATGCAGCTGGCCTGAGCCCACGCGATAGATTTCAGCTATCGTATACAGGGTGTAACAAAACAAAGTAATGATACTTAAGTGTGTTACATGTATAAAGGTGCGCGTCTACTGGATCGGGATCGGAGCATACTGCGTAGGTATGCAGCGGACGGATTTGTTGCTTTGTATGTATGGTACTGACTACTGTGAACTGCACTAGAAGTACTGGAACGTCATTCTGCGCCTAACAAAATATATATGACGACACGACGCGCAGTCCGCACCGTACGCCCCGATTCTGACCTGGTGGACGCGCAGCTTTAATCCCCTCCCTATATAGAGTTTACTGTGTAAGCCAATCAAGTAGTTAGTAGAGTAGCATAGACAGCTATTCTATTATATTTATAAATAAAATACATAAAACTGTACTGTAATATTATAATATTGAGTAATAGAAATCAACAAAAGCTTGTGGATTAAATCTGTTTTATTGTTTAATTTACCTTATTAGCCTATTTATTTAGCTGTGTACAATAATTTTTATTGAAATAAAACATTTATTTGAGCTTATTTATTTTTTATTTTATTTTTTTTAATTTTTGGTATGTTTAGAGTGAAAGGTTTTGCACTTAAAAATTTTAACTTCAGTTTCAAATTAAAAAAATAACGGATGTTTATTTTTTTTCTTCTAAGTCCGACCTCTTGTTACGTAGTATACAGCAAAGAGGATGTAAACTGTATACTACGTAACAAGAGGTCGGACTTAGAAGAAAAAAAAATAAACATCCGTTATTTTTTTAATTTGAAACTGAAGTTAAAATTTTTAAGTGCAAAACCTTTCACTCTAAACATACCAAAAATTAAAAAAAATAAAATAAAAAATAAATAAGCTCAAATAAATGTTTTATTTCAATAAAAATTATTGTACACAGCTAAATAAATAGGCTAATAAGGTAAATTAAACAATAAAACATATTTAATCCACAAGCTTTTGTTGATTTCTATTACTCAATATTATAATATTACAGTACAGTTTTATGTATTTTATTTATAAATATAATAGAATAGTTGTCTATGCTACTCTACTAACTACTTGATTGGCTTACACAGTAAACTCTATATAGGGAGGGGATTAAAGCTGCGCGTCCACCAGGTCAGAATCGGGGCGTACGGTGCGGACTGCGCGTCGTGTCGTCATATATATTTTGTTAGGCGCAGAATGACGTTCCAGTACTTCTAGTGCAGTTCACAGTAGTCAGTACCATACATACAAAGCAACAAATCCGTCCGCTGCATACCTACGCAGTATGCTCCGATCCCGATCCAGTAGACGCGCACCTTTATACATGTAACACACTTAAGTATCATTACTTTGTTTTGTTACACCCTGTATACGACAGCTGAAATCTATCGCGTGGGCTCAGGCCAGCTGCATACCACCTCACGTCTTGATCAGAGGATTTTTCCTTGGTGGCCGTACCACTCATAATCCATACCTTCCTTCTCCAGCTATGTCTTGCAGACTAAAATGTTGCAAACTAGTATAGGGACCTAAAAATCTGAAATTAATGAAACATTTTTTACTACATTTTTACTACATTTCCATACAGTTTACATAAATTATTAAGTATACTTATCAACCTTATGTATTATTACAATAAAACAATATACACATTTTAACATTTTCCAAATTAACTGCATACTGATATACATTATAATATTTTCTATGAAATAATAATCTATCGTTTTCATATTAATATAGTTTATGTTGTAAATTATTGTACAAATATGCAAATAATACTGCGACATACTTTGTATTAGAACATGGTATGACATAGTTATGTTTTGTTTCAATTTATCAATTTACGGTTACATTTACATTTTACAATGGCTTACCTTTCGTTTTTCATTAATTAATCCACTTAATTTACAATTTTTGTATGAGTTGCTACAAAATAATTTTCACAAAATGAAAATCGAACTTTGAATTTTAAACTCCTTCTTCGTCTTTTTTCTCATGTAGTTTATATTCTCTATGGTCTTTTTTATCAGCCAATCACAGTCGACCTTGCACAGATTATCTGATTGGGTACAGTTGCTACGTTTAAATTTGGAACCCAAATTTTTTTTTGTTCGGGAATTTCGTCCACCTGGTATACAGTTTACATCCTCTTTGTTCATAACAAACAACTCAAAACCCACATCAGGGAGACATCAGGTTACTACATTCTATTATAAATTATAATAATATAATATAATTTTTAATACTTAAGTAGGTAAACTATATTATTTTGAATTATTTAAGTACAAAAATTATACCTTATTGTAGGGCTACGCAAAATGGATAATGGCTTGATAATGGCTATGTGCAGGGTTACTCACTTGCATAGGTATTTTTGTTTCATCTTGTGCAATTTTGTCATATTTATAATCAGTCTTGTTACGTCGGTACATTAAACTAGCTCACTTCACCACTAAAAACAACTGCCTTAACTAAAAACCTAAAAACACAGCACTGAACACAAACATTCGTCATCTAAACTATAAAAATCTTCTCAAGTTACACATTACACGTTTAGTTTTTCAATACATATTTTGCTGTTACGTACGTAAGTGCTCTACGTCAAAGTTTCATTTTCCTACTAACTTGTTATCTCGGAACTATCAATATTCTTATCTTTTTCATTCACGCTCTTATCGCTTGGAGAAAATCCATAAAAATATTCAGTTTTTAGTGAGTTATGAGCTATTTTCATTGGAATTGCTGAGATAACAATTTTCGTACGGCAAAAAGTATAGTTTAGCACTAATACTACAAGTGATAGAAAATTAAGCCAGCTAAGCGACAGAGTTTAATGACCGATAACGCACTTGGAACTACTCTTGTGCTGCAAGTGATCTCAGATCCGGCAATAATTAAAGGCTAATTTCGCCAACAAAGGTATCCAAAATAAGTTCAATGAAATCCATACTAATATTATAAATACGAAAGTGTGTCTGTCTGTCTGTCTGTTACCTCTTCACGCTGAACCGATTTTGCTGAAATTTGGTATGGGGATACTTTGAGTCCCGGGAAAGGACATAGGATACTTTTTCTCCCGGAAAAATGTACGGTTCCCGCGCGATAAACGAATTTTGGCGCAACGAAGTTGGGGGCGTCATCTAAGTCGAATATAAATCAAATAATTTACATATCTGTTTAAAAAATAAAACAAGTCATAATATCCAACACAACTTTATTTAAATATTCCTATTTCCTATAATACATCTGCTTTATTTGAGGGCGTCTTGGAGTCCGAAGCCAGGGCCTTTGGGTTCCTCGGTCAGTGAGGTGAGCCCTCCTAGGGGTTCTGCGGCGTATCTGCCACTCCTGAAAAAAAAATGGCAAATGTTTTTATAGAGCTGGTGTCGGCCGCGCATAACTTAAGCATCGTTCGGCGAACTAGAGGCACAGAATATATATTAGCAGTACCAACAGAAATCCCACTTGAGAAACCCGTTTAAATCCCTCGATCGTGGAAAAAACGAGACACAATAGAACACAATAGCTTCGGGCTTGAAGGATTAAAGAAATACCGACTCATGCTACAATACTATAAAGTTCAAATTCCGACCGCGCAGTGCTAGGTGCCTACAATTATATTTGCCTACATATGCGCTCTCTTTCTATCGCGTAAGAGGTACCCTTTGTGACGAAATCAAGATTGTCACCTTTTAGGAAATAAAATAATCTACTTTTAATTACTATAGCTAATAATAGCAAACTTTTTTATAGTAATAATCAAATTTTAGTAACCCAACGTATATTTTATAATAGTTTTATATTCGATTATAGTGCAGGAGCTGGTCAGAAATTTTTTATTGAGGGCGTTAACGCCTCTAGTACACCGAGGCTGCGAACCGCGAAACAGCGGCGAACCGATTTGCTGTTTCACCCGCCACACGACAGTGCGTTATATTATTGCATGTCGCTCTATTTCCATTTGGCAGAGTTTTCGCGTTTCGCAGCGTTACTAGAGGCGTAAACGCCAAGGCGAGCGCCGGGTGCGCGCCGCGCTCTCTGCACACACGTCACACGGCGGCACCGCGCGCTCGCGTCGCTCATAAGGCCGGCATTCACGAGCGATCCATCTATTTGAATGAATGTGAAAACACTGTTGGTCCAAATGGATCGGCTCGACGTGATGAAATTCAAACTGCGCCGAGCCAATTGGCGCGGCGCGCTCGTGAATGGTGTTACTCGCAAGCCAAAGACGCAATTTTGAATTTAGTTTGCGTTTAGAACACGTCCTTGTTCTAAACACACGTCCGGTGCTGTCAACGCCTACAGTGCCTACACGCTCGTGAATGCCTACCCATACGCCCGAGGAACGCGCACGCCTAATGTGGGGTCAGCCTATACGCATATAAGCAAGGATATTGCAGAAAAAAAAGATATTAATCAAAGCACTAACCGGGGACCGGGTTTCGGTTTCTCGTCCTTCTTGAGTTTCTCAATGATCTCTAAAGTGTCTTGTACAGATAGGTCTTCCTGGAATTACAAAACAATAAGAATGAGTTTATTGTAAAGTGAAATAAAATGAAATATTAGTTACTAGATGACGCCCGCAACTCCGTTGCGCCAAAACTCATTTGTCGCGCGGGAACCGTACGTTTTCCCGGGACAAAAAGTATCCTGACAGACACAGGATACTTTTTGTTGCATGGAGATACTTTGAGTCCCAGGAAAGGTCCTGGGACTCAAAGTATCTCCATGCCAATGAAATGGAGAGGTAACAGACAGACAGACATACTCTCGCATTTATAATATTAGTATGGATTGGAAGAAAAAATATTTTCTTATACATAATAAAGTGATTCTGTTCATGTTAGAGTATGCAGAGATGTATGTATTTGCAATTACTTTGAATACATAAATAAAATTACAGTAGTAAATAAAAATAGATAACATCCTTTATAGTTCTTGCAATCTAGGAGTGTGCGTAGCCTTTATTTGTAGTTGGAAATGTGAATAGACATTTTCGTTAGTGTGCGTACCTGGCGGAGCAGTCAGTAGCGAGCGAGCCATGTACGCGTGTATAGATATGGTCACTCACACAACTAAGGGCGACACGCGCTCGTAGATTGCAAGAACTATACAATAATATTGCATATAAAATAACATTTTTACTTAATTCACCGACACTATGTTATGCTTAGTTCAAAAGTAATTATTGCTCTAAAGTTAAAAAGAATGTTTTATTCAGTAATTAAGAGCTGGGGCCAATTTTAACATCACATAACATATACCTAAGTATATGTAATTATAATTTAATTTACTTATATAGCTTAAGTCCTTTTTCATTTATTTTTTTATTTTCTGTTTTGTATACTTATGTTGTGTGTTGAAAAAATAAACGTGTTCTATTCCAATTTCTAAATTTTACGATAGTTCATACACTTCAAGAATTTAAAGTTAACTGCAGTTTTAAATTTATTATATAGGTACTTTTTATAATCTTGAAAAAAAACTTGTTTTAATACTTACATAATAATCATCATTGACTTGAACCATTGGGGCGTTGACACAAGCTCCAAGGCATTCAACCTGAAACCAAGCACTTTAATTGTCATTATAGCCTTATTTACTTTCCTAAAGACTGATTAAAATATTTACACAATAAATCTAAACAAAGTTTTGTCTAATAAGTCAGAAAAATCAAATTAAAGTCCATTAGCAACAACACATTTAACCAAAGGCACTTTTAATCCGTCCGTTAATAAGGACACCGGTGACCGCAATAACAATAGAATAACAATAGATTTCCAAGAATCCGCGATCGAAGGATTAAAATGGATTTGATTTATTTATATAGAGATGAATTAGATAAGACTTCTTTACACAATTTAACTAGGACTTTGTAATTTTTATATGCATTGTTTTAATCAGAACATCTCTATCAATGTATTTCTATCTCTAGCTAATATATGTTTATAGTCCGTGCAATCCACGAAGAGAGACGCGCCCCACCACTTTTTGGGTGAGCATCTTTCCCTTTGACCATGACGCTTTTTCTTAATAATTGGTCTATTATTGTAGTGTACGCTTACACTCACGGATAATTAGTGTGTAGCGATAACACTCAAACATAGGCGAAAGCTTGCACACATATACTATAAACGATTAGGAGGAATGGTGGGGCACGTCTTCATGGATTGCACGTACTATATGAGTGCCATGGGCGTTTCTGGATCAAATTTGTTTATCCTTCGTAAGCTGACCTGAATTTAGTTTTGCCTAAGCGGTATCTTTAATATTTTCTTTAAAACAACCCACCTCAGATACAGAGAATTTGCCACAAGGGCTGTTTCCTCCGACTTCACATCCAGTTGCTTCTACAATAGCTTTGAGAACAGCGTCGGAGCCTCTCAGCCAGCATGGTGTTGTGGTGCACACTTGCAAGTGGTATTTGCCGATTGGTCGCCTGAAATTGTTAGAGTATATAGTTTAGTCTACAATTTTCATTAAAAGTATATCATTTAGTCAACAATTTTCATTAACTAATATAAAAAGTGACCTTAAAATGTTAACCTTTGACTGGTGACATGTATTTTGCGTAACGTAACTGGTGACGAGCGGTCTGAGAGGCCGCTACCGTTTTAGGGTCTATTGCATAGAAATTAAGTATATTGGCTTACAGCTATGTTCATGAGCAGTTGTACATTGTGAATCAATTCATTAAAAGGAACTTTGATGTTACAATGAGAACAGTCTTTACAATAATTAAAATTAGAAGCGGGATGAATAATGTGTTTTTATAAAATTATAATTAACATAAATCAAACACTAACACTTTTTCCATAAAATTAACACAATAATCAACTGAAAAAAATAAAACCTTTAATCACAGCTATAATTTCACAAAACTGACAATGGTCAAACTTTACTAATTCTGAAGGGTGATTCTCCTGCCATGGCTCCTGATTTGTTGATCGATGTAACTTTGGTCGTTCTCTTCGGTTCCTGAATCATGATCACTTTGCTCTGGGATGTAATTTTCGGCAATATTTTCGGCTTCTGGTTCAGTGGAATCCTTGTGCCTACCATTCTCCTATTCTATGAATTTCAGATAGTGAAAGCTGTTTTCTATGGTTTAACAATTCATTTCTGACTCCCAATTCCTTTCGCTTCTTGTTTGGATGACCAAAATTATCCATCGTAAATAATAGATGTAAAAAGTGAAAAAAAATCAATAAGCGATGTAACGTAAAAAAGTTACGCTACTGGTGACGTAAGGTCTCACAGGCCGCTATCGAATTTTACATCCATATAACTTATCGATTTGGGTTAGTCCGACGCAACTGTCGCCTTCTACGGCGCGGGGGCAACCAAACTCGAAGCTAAAGAGATGTTCAAACGCAAGAGGGTGCGGGGAAGTGGGTGAAAAAACGTTTCACTGACGCCATTCGGCCTGTGAGACCGCTTGCCACCAGGTAAAGGTTAAGGGTGTCACACACAGAGCAGGTAATGTAAAAAATGTATATTATCTATATATATTTAAAAATGGATTTTCAATTGTGTTAGTCGCGCTAAAACTCGAAAACGGCTGAACGGATTGGGCTAATTTTAGTCTTAAAATATTCATAGAAGTCCAGGGAAGGTTTTAAAGTGACACGAAGTTCACCGGGACAGCTAGTAGCATGATACATCACAATACATCTTTCTATAAAAATCGTCAGGATACCACACACAACAGCTATATCGTATATTTTTACATCTTCATATGTTAAGATACACAGCTATATGAAAATATACATTTATATTTTGATACATCTCAATACATTTCTGTGTAAAATCTTTCTATTCATAGGATGTTCAAAAATGTCTGTGATTATAATATGTATGATAGAGACACACAGTGGTACCACCTCAGCACCTCACTTCACAGCAGAGCAGAGCCAAATTTTTCAATCAAATATCTTCAATCCATATAGTTCTGTTTTGAGCACATATTGTAACAATTGCGCACATCAATCAAGCAGGGCATATACCATTGAAATGTAGAGAAAGGTACATTACATTACCTGTTGTGTGATACTTTAAGATAATTTAAAGCTATACATCCCGGGATGTAATGTATATTAATATACATTACCTGCTCTGTGTGTGAAACCCCTTAATAAAATTAAATGGTTTTCTAAGGAATAGTCAGACACTTGTTAAAATACATCTATATACTATTCCATATAAATATTGAACATCTGAAAGTGTCTGTCTGTCTATTGCCTCTTCAGTCTTCACTCCCAAACCGCTGAACAGATTTTGCTGAAATTTGTTATGGCGATACTTTGAGTCCCGGGAAAGGACATATGATACTTTTCCCACGCGATAAACGTCTTTTGGGGCAAGGAAGTTACGGGCATCATCTAGTATTTCATATTCTCATACACAATACCAGCGTAGTATAAAAACAAATTAATTTTATTTCTATGTCTAGCACAGGGGTCACCAATTAGGGTCCATTTTAAGAAATGAAATGACCTTTGCGGTCCACAAAATATGTGTGTGGATAAGTATAAAAAAATTAATTATGAAATATATCAATGGGAAAAGTGACATTTTTTGTTGTTAATTATTATCTGTCTGAAGTTTGGAGTGAAATTAGTGCAAGCTACTGAGATCAAATCCTGGAGATGTCCATCAGTAAGAGACCGAAATTTATTTTTAACGAAGTTCATCTTTGAAAATGCTTGGTCCGCACACAGTGGGTCGGCGGTACGGATGCGGACCGCGGTCCGCCATTTGGTGACCCCTGGTTTAGCACATGCTAGACATTTTAAAGTAAAATTTTCGTAAGTACCTTATGAACATTGTGTAGAAAGTTGCCACTTCGTAAACTCTCATGCGAGGTAGATTCAATATTTCCGCTACCTTGTGCATGGCCGAAATGGGTAGCCATCCACCGTTTTGTCGTTGGGCTAAGTCCAGGAGAGGGATCATTGCTCCTCTCTTGTGACCCTCGGGGTATATAGCTAATAAAGCATCAGCCCGCTGGAATTATTGTGTAGGTTATAAACATCTTATTCTTAGTTCAATTTTACTACAAACTTTGATATTATGTGGTGTATAGATAGAAGATAGATAGATTATTTATTAGGCAATAAATATTTCATTTAAAATAATACACTAGAAAACATAAAAAGTACCTTTTGATTTTCAGGGGTGAACTCAAACGGAATGCTAGGATTGTCTTCGGGGGTATCACGGTGCACGAAAAGACTGTCATGTTGCAAGTTGGCGGTCGTCTGTAGGGCCCTAGACGAGGCCCTCCACTGCAGAACAAGTATATTTTGTATACAAACTTGTCTAATTATACAAAAACGTTATGTAATTGTTTCTAGAGTAAATATTGTCCATAAAGTATACATACCAAACCCTGCACCCCACTTCTCAAGCTGGATAGCATTTTGTATGGAATTTGCTATATTTTATTGCGAAACACTGCCCGCGAACAAATCCACTGCAGGTTAACTTTATTAAATTTTATATTTTGTGTTTTTCATGGGCTGGGTGACAGCTTCGGCTGACACTTGACCAATTGACGGAAGACTTGTGACATTGACATTTGACATTTTACTGCCACGTTCAACAGATAATTAAAAAATTGCAGATAATGTAATATTTGCAAAAAAAAGCTTCAAAGTGACATCTGTCGACAAAAAGCATAAGTAATAACTGTTATACTACTTACGTTTTCCGCCAATAGATGTCACTGCGTGTCAGAGTGTCAGCCTAAGTCGCCGGTTACAGTTACACGGTCAAATTTTCATCAATCTGATCCATCAATACGGTACGGATTGACGAAAATTTGATCATGTACGCCACGGATTTCCATCGATTGATCGTATTTTTAATATGAACTATTTAAACCCATCAATATTCCGTCAATCAGCTGATTGATGGATCAGATAGATGAAAATTTGACCGTGTAACCACTAACCTGTGACGTAGAGTTTTACTTTAATAATACAAGATGGCGTTGTTATATCAATTTATTAAAATAAAACAGTAAATTGTAATAAATTAACACCTTATAACTGTTTTAATATTGAATATTACCAAGTAATTTCTATTTCAAGGTGTTAAAAACAGAAAACCCTCTTTATTTTTCATTGGTAAATTAATGACATTACATACCTACTTAAATATTACGTTGGAAGCATAAAGCTATGGTTGGAAGGGACAGCGTATGCAGCGTACCGATGATAGGGTACAAAATTACTACTTTAATTAGGTAGGTATTTAATATAAACAATAGTCAAAATGAGCAAACCAATATTATGTACTCATATTATTCATAAAACCTAGTTACAGTTTCCCCATATTTCCTACAAAACTCCAAAAACCAAGCCTAAACAGTCAATTTAAGTTGGACTTTCAGCCTAGATGTGTATTAGCAATAAAATTTTATTGGGTTCGCCTCCGAATGTACGGCGAGGGTGCTTTTGTGTACATAAAAAATAAAAGTGTGGGTACTCGGAATCGGCAAAACAACTATGTTGCCGGGCGACGCGCCCAGACGGCCGGTGTAGGTATATGCAAACTACGTAATAATATATTCGTGATGTGGAATATTATGTGTGTTGATGTAATGCGTCGCCATCTAAATGTTAACCCCCTTAGTTCATTACGTTTTACTGGTGCGAGTGTCCATCAAAGCCTTACCGTGAGATGATTCGTCTGCTCGATTCCATTATATTACGTAAATTAGTCTATTAGACTATCTACCTTTTTGATTGTTTGTACCATCGAGGAAATTGATTCCTAGGCAGCTGTTGACAGACCTACGTCATTTGGTCGGCTAATGTCAATTTAATATTAGAGACGATAACAACCCCTCGAAAATTCAAACACACATTAACACACACATTGAAACAGTCATTTGGAGGGGCGCGCCATGTTATCGTAGTTGATCTCTAGCTGTGATTGGTCGCATGCGCGACCAAATTATTTAGGTCCGCCATCTGCCTAGAAATCAACTTGTCTGATAGTACATTTTTCTAAAATCCTAAACAACCTTTTTCCAACCTTTTTCTGAAACTCTAACCAAGACTTAAAATAATGTGAAATACCTATGAGTTATAAATTATTAGTAGTAGTACTTATAACTCAGTGTAAAATACTCAATTATTGGTACTTTAACTTACAAGGGTTCATACTACAGAAAGCTTCTATTATCGCATTCATAGCACAGATTCATAGTATTTTCAAGCATTTAAGGTACCATTTATCAATAATGATTAAATAATATGATTTTGAGAGCGTATTCCCTCTTAAAAGGCCGGCAACGGCAACTCTTTTGATATTGCGAGTGTCCATCGGGTGACCCGTTTGCTCGTTTGCCCCTTATCACTATATAAGTAGTATAAAACAAAGTCGCTTTTTCTGTCCTCATGTCCCTATGGCCTACTCCCTTTGTTCCCTTTAATCTTTAAGCCTACGCAACGGATTTTGATGCAGTTTTCTTTAATTATAGATAGTGTGATTATAAGAAGAAGGTTCATAAGTACAATAACATTCATTAAATAGTGGAGAAATACTGTTATTTTTTAAATTCCTAATCTGATGTAGTAAATAATTTTAAAAAAAAATCCACTTACATTGCAAACGCAGGCTAAACCTTACGAGACAAAAATGGGGGTAGTTTGCCCTATCATTTTTTTTTAAATATAAAATAAGGGGGCAAACGAGCAAACGGGTCACCTGATGGAAAGCAACAACCGTCGCCCAGGGACACTCGCAACATCAGAAGAGCTGCAGGTGCGTTGCCGACCTTTTAAGAGGGAATACGCTCTTTTCTTGAAGATTTGCAGGTCGTATAGGTCCGGAAAAACTGCTGGTGACAGTTCGTTCCAGAGTTTTACAGTGCGCGGCAGAAAGTTACGCGAAAAACACACTGTGGAAGACTGCCACTCATCAAGGTGATGAGGATGGTATATTTTTCGCGTGGGACGATGGCGAAGAGTTGCAGGTGGTATGATCAAAACTATCTTTTAGCTTTTTAGTAAGCTAATAACTTTAGCTTTCGAAAACCTAATTAAATGTATTGTTGTGTGGAGATTGTCCGTCGCCTCATTTTGAGCAAAGCGAGACGAATCTATTGTAAGCACGTGACATGATTGAGACCTCAGACGTGACTGAAAACATCAAACGTCACTTAAATTGAGAGCTACTTAAGTGACACATTAGGTAATTGTCTTTTGGCTGAAACTGCATGCTCTTAACATATCACAAAAAATATGCATAATTTTATGACCAATTTGACCGAGATAAGCCCTTTCAAATAATTTCCCCCGTTTTTTTTCCACATAAGAACCTACTAATGTACTTTCATATAAATAAATTTTAAATTGGCGGTGACGTATTTCTTTTTATTGCTATTCCTCAAAAAGTTCTTCAAAAGTTAGTTTTTTGCCTTAGATCTGATTAAAGCCTACTTGTTGTTATTGTCATACTTATCATAGCGAGGATAAACTATAAAGTTAAACAGAAAAAAATGTTTACAACTCCTGATTATATATATGGCGCACTTTCCCGCAAATTCGTTTTTTTCTGTACATACTATAAGGATGAGATAATAAAAAAAAACAAAAATTTATGCGTGTTATTGTTTCTGCTCTGCTATAAAATTATATGCTATAAAATAAATCTAATGCTTTGAAAATACGTTTTAAGGCGACGCCTTGATAATTTGGCTGTAGCGATGCCGATTTTTCTCAGCAATGACTAAAGCTAAGAAACTAAAGTTCATTGTCAGTATTCATCATGTCTTTGTCTTTGAATTGCCCATAGCATAACACGATTGGACAACTTTTATAACACAGAATTATCAATCGAAAAGACCTCTGTAAAAAAAGGGATTCCTATTTTTCCAACAGAGGAGAGTGATTTAAGGTTCCAAAATTTGTACATAAATTGGTTGAAGCATACACTTTAATATGTGCATAGCTTATATGAAATGTATTTATGGTTTTTAAATTACGCGACAAAAACCATTTTGTTGCTTATGCCCTTTCAATTTTTTGCTGTTCCATTGCTTGTTTTCTATGAGAGGACGGCCCGGCCTCTCATAGAAAACAAGCAATCTAAAACATATCCAACACGGTTTCTTACTTTAACGCGGCGTCACCTTAACTCCACCAGGCGCACTTCCCCGTTTTTGCGGGAAAGTGCGCCTATCGTACATGTTTGTGATTTCGTGCAAAAATTTCTTTAAGTATTTTATTGCTGGATTTCATTGACATGACATGGACCGTAATCTCAAAATATCACAGATTCATAAATAATTAAATTTATAATTATTGGTGAACTCTTACAGAAGTTTATTTTGCATAGAAGTCGTCTATAAAAAAAAGTATGGCGCACTTCGCCCCCCTCACCTTACCTACTTTTTTAACGTGGCTTTTCGAAAGGACCTAATAATTATAATTACTTATTATTATCCTGGATAGTAGATGTACTAATTGGATTTTTGATTAAATTGAACTTTAACCATTCAGCTTAAAATTTAAGTTAGATATCGAACTGGTGGTTAACAATTAGGTACCTAGGTCTACCATGGGTCTACCTACTACAATTCCGAAAACTTTTAAAATTGTTTCAAATTATTTCAGAAAATATATAACAGTTTTTTTTTTATTTATATTATATCACTTGTGTTTAATTCGTAATAAATTTCCTTACATCATGTAAGAGTCAAGGACATTATTATGAATATTAATGTAACTTACATTGAAAGTTATAACATACTTACCAAAGATGAAGAAGCTAAAGTTGTAAGCCAGGGATAGGGATTCTAGGTGGGTAGATATTTTGCAGTGCTTTGTCAGACCAGTCAATCAGAGGACTGTCCGGCTGCAGTGATTAAAACCATAAAAATATTTCTCGCTACGGCTGACGTAAGAAAGGATCTGACCTTTTAGTTTTTATAAGCTTTAGGAATTATGCTAAACATTCGACCTACAGACGTTCCGAGAATTAGGTATTCGACCATCTTGGATTTGTTTCAACTTTAAACTTTTACATGTTTCGGATGCCTTTGTTTTGTTTCGATACTTTACGATTATGAAGAAGTTTATTTTAATTATTTTGCCCTTTTGTACCTTAACACGTTTACATGACAACGAGTAATACCTATGTAATTTGCATACTTAATTAATATTATCTCACAGCTATTAAAATTGATCTCTTTTCTTTGGGTAAATTAACGCTACTTAACTTTTATATCTCATTTTAATGTTTAGTGATAAGTAACAGTTATTAAGACACTAGTAAATAATTAAAAGTTTAATTATTATACCATAGACGAATGATTATAATAGGATATTTAGATAATCTCTGGTATACTGTATATAGATACAGTATACCAGAGGCTTTGATACCACCTGCAAATGTAGGTACTCCTTCTTACTCTACTTTTAGTCTTTAAGTTTCAGGTAAGTAGTAAAGTTTTAGAAAATTGCATTTTCTAACCTTTGTTAAATAGTGAATAATAGAAATGTTGTTCTGATGAATGAATTTAACCACAATAGGTAGGTGTAAATATAAATTACTAGATGATGCCCGCAACTCAGTTGCGCCAAGATTCATTTATCGCGCGGGAACCGTAAATTTTCCGGGATAAAAAGTATCCTATGTCCTTTCCCGGCACTCAAAGTATCCCCATACCAAATTTCAGCAAAATCGGTTCAGCGGTTTAGGCGTGAAGAGGTAACAGACAGACAGACAGACAGACAGACGGACAGACAGACAGATACACTTTCGCATTTATAATATTAGAATGGAAGTATGGATTCAATAAAACCCTGTCTGTAGTCTGTACTTGGGACGTAAAGGCCAAAATTACATTAAGTACGTACTTCTATCTGCTTTTCTTACCATTTCCATTTTGAAGACCGTCATTTGAAACCCTATAACCCTTTTTAACAAGTGCTTGATGCTTCCTCTAAAAAACCAGATTTGCCTGCTTTAAAATTAACATTATTTTTAACCGACTTCCAAAAAGGAGGAGGTTATACTTATAATATTATGTTCGGCTGTGGATAATTTTTTAATAAAGAGTATCGGCTACAACTTAATAAGTGAATAGTGATCTATACTTTATATTATAAAGCTGAAGAATTTGTTTGTTTGCTTGAACGCGGTAATCTCCGGAACTGCTGGAGCAATTTTAGGTATGTTATTTGGCTCAGATACCTATAGAGTAGACGCTGTAGACCATGTGGAGAGACATAGCCAATTTTTTTGCGGGAAAATCTACGGTTTTCATTAAATTCCTAATTTACGCGGGCACAATTGCACTGCAGAATGTGAAGTAAACGATAATAAATTATTGATATCTTGATCTGTGATCTACATAATATACACATACGTATGTCTGAGCTATTCTAGTAAATAATTATTTGGATTACTTTAAAATATGTTATGATACTGAGCACAAGAGATTTTATTAGGGTAGGGACATAAAAATTTTATTGCATAGTGCTTAAAAAGTGCCATAAACTGAGAATCCTGTCGGACCTTGAGATATGGAGCTAGTCTGGACTTTAAATAAACAAATATTGTGAAAGTTAATGCGAAAAGGCTGTTTCTGTTGCAAGTTAAAATAAAGTCAGAAATTAGCAATAAATAATAGTGTGTCATGATTTTCCTTTCTACATAATTATCTGGATTTATTTACTGATGTCTTAAATTTTGAAATTATTTAGTACTAGATGACGCCCGCAACTTTGTTGGGCCAAAACTTTTTATCCCGGAATAACCGTAGATTTTTCCGGGCTAAAAAGTATCCTATGTCCTTTCCCTGGACTCAAACGAGACCGAGGTTCAGCGGTTTTGGGTATAAGAGGTGACAGATAGACAGACACACTTGCGGTGTGTGACGAGCTTAATGGTCAAATACGACCATTAGTTACTTTCCAACAAAAAATCACTTTCTCCGTGATTCGGCTGGATTATAATTGGTCGGGGGCAGTATATAATTTAAGTGGTAACAGCCCGTCTGTACATCTGGCCAAATGCGATGTTCGCGTGCGCCGTGATTTCCAATCAAGACGTCGTTATCCTATACTTATCTACGTCTTATTTTGAGTGTAAGATCACCTGATAATTGGTGATGCGATACTAGGAAACACGCAGGAGCGTTGGAATAAGAGAACTTAACTTATTCTATCAGATAGCTTGGTTTATAGGCATTTGGCGGACCTACGTAATTTGGTCGCGTTACGTCAAACCCAGACATCAGATAGCGACATTGAATTGACATATCCCGACTGAAGGAGGTCTGTCTTGCTTGTAACCGCGGCTTGGACAACCGCGGTGAAGCAAAGAGGCAACCAGGGCCGGCCGGTGTCGCCGCCGACTTTTGATTAGTTGATACTTGATAATGACTAAGATACAGTGAAATATGACGAGTACAGAGTTCTGTTTGATATTAGTACAACTACATACAAACTCTTTCATGAAGATGTGACTACACACATTGAAACAGTAATTTGGAGGGGCGCGCCATGTTATCGTAGTTTATCTCTACTAGTAGAGATAAACTACACACAACACACCTAGGTGTGACCCGAGCCTTTGTCCGCGTCTACACATTTCTCTGTTTGTGGCACATTTTCCACTGATTAATATCTCCTTTTGGTTGCTAGCCACACCGTGACGTTATACCTAGCCTTCCACGATAGATGGAGTCCATTTAATGGACGTGGATACGTAGGTGCATCATTTGCCTGAATCAACTTCTCAGATAGTAGATACTAGGTACCTACGCCGGTTCGTCGCCGGAAGTAGCTTGCCAGTTGCCGTTTATATTATATCAAATTACTTTTCAAAATAGCCAGAATTAATTACACTTTTACGTTGAAATTAAAGAGACTTTCAATCTATTCAGTCAATTTATTTTGAATGGATCGCTTGATCGAGTTTTTGCCGGGAGTCAAACTTGTGACCACAGCGTAAATAACTACGGTAGAATAGCTTGGACGTCTTTGAAATCGAACTTGCTCAATTCAGCACCCGAATTCTGCTAAATTAATCTAATAATAAACTTAGATCGTCGCGATCCTATTAAACAAAAAATATATAAATTATAATATATCATAATATTAGGTACCTACGTCAAATAAATCCTAAAAGTTTTGACCAATCGAATCACTTTTTGACATTTCATGAGAATACCTTTGTGTAGTTTTATAATTAATAGGTATTAAAGTATTATCGAATCTATATTTAAAATATTTACGGTAAAGATTTACGCCCGTGCAACACGTGTAACTGCATTCTTTTGTAACCCCAAGTTATCTGAAATCATACATTATGTGTGCGTGTGCGATTCGAGCGACCTAAGATTACTAGTACTTAGTCTACTGTATATATTTTATATTATGTCATAACGGTTAGCATTGTCACACGCGCGACACAAAAACTCTCGCTCTTGGAATGAATTGGCTACTTGTGGAACAGCTTACTTGTATAACGCACTTACAACTCCTGGTGTTGCATTTATCGTCAGGCGATTTCGCTCGATTGTCATCATTATTTGTTTTTAGATTATTTTTAAATAAGAAACTCGAATAAAACGTCTATTTTATAAACACGTAAACTCTAAGACCGATTATGAGGAAATTTAGTACAATACCTATGATAACCTAGTAAAGGTCTATATTTGATATTCGTTTAAGTATGTTTCCGTTTCAAATTAGACCAATAGGCATGATGACTATTTTTTTTCTTATTGGTAATTGAAAGACCCTTAAAAATAGAAACATCGCTGAAAGAATGACTCTGATAGGTTAAAAATTCACCAAGATATGACAATTTCAAATATCTCATAAAATAGACCTGCCCGAAACGCTCCATACAAAGTGCTACGAAAGACTGACGTCACTCTTTCGTAGTTTGTACGAATCGGGAGAGAATTTTGTTCGGTAGGTATATTAAATATTGCCTTTATGAAAGTGGTTTCATAACAAAAGTTGCTTTCAATTGCATAAGTTATCGAATGGTATACAAATATTAAGAAATTTAATTGAAAAAAAAAATCGACTTGATTATCCAACTTTGAAGGCGCATAACAAAAAAAATACAAATGCTATGAAGCTGAAATTTTGGGAACACTTATTTTTTACTGTGATTTCTTTATTTTATTAACAAAATTCGCTAATCTTGGACCTTGTCATCATCCCTATTATGAGGATTTTTTTACAGATGTAGAGATGTAGTAGAGATCACGGGAAAGTCTACCACACTAGAACCAATTTTATTACTGTCAGGTAGTAGTTAGTAGTATCAGGGAAATAGATGAATAGGCAGCAGGCGGACATACGCAATTTGGTCGAGTTATGTTTTTTTATATAAAATAAGGGGCAAACGAGAAAAGGGTCACCTGATGGAAAGCAACTACCGTCGCCCATGGACATTCGCAACGTCAAAAGACCTGCAGGTGCGTTGCCGGACAAACCGAGGCAACCCAACCAAATTATGTACATTCACCATCTGCTTGGGAATCAATGACTGATACTATCTAGGTACCTAATAGGTTACCTAGGTAATTGTGAAATCAAGACTAGGACAAAAACGCCAGACAAAACTTTCTGCGGCCACCACCGGAACGGTCTAATCATTGCATTGTAGAAAAAGTGAAAAAAAAGAGATCTAGGAAATATTCACTTCCTAAGTCTAACTTTAAACTGTTGTGAAATCAACTTTCAAGTGGTTTTGTTCTTGCCTAACTAATTTTATAAATGTTAATGTGTCTGTCGTTCTGTGTGTCTGTCTGTCTGTTATCACTTCACGCTTAAATCGCTGAACCGATTTTAATCAAATTTGGTATGGAGACACTTTGAGCCTTGAGAAAAGCCACAAGATACTTTTTATTCCGGAAAAACGTACGGTTCTTGCATCATCTAGTATCTTTCTAAGCCTAAAGACTACAAAATTTGGATTTGGCAAAGTGTGTATTAATAAGTTTGTCGTCTAAAAGTAGTACGGGATTAATGAATAAATCCAGAAAAACATTGTAAAAGGCACCAGACACTTAAAAGCGCGAAATATTTCTTCAATGCGTGGACTGCATGCAAAGGCATTTAGTATACAGCCGCAAGCCTAATAAAAAGATTCTCCTTACGGTTACGCAAGAAAAAAAAACAAACCCGAGTAATTGTTTCAAAAAAAAAAACTTGAATGGGTCGGGCCGAAAGCCCGGGAAAACGATAAAAACGACGCTCCATATTCGAGAAATGATTTCAAAAAAAGAACGCGAGTTCGCGCCACGTACAGCGTCTTCTAAAAAGAGAACTATCTTACCGGAGCGTGAATGAAAAACGCCAGTAACCGTAATCTGTCGATTATTATTTTTATTTTCGTCTCAGCGTCCTCTTTTATTATTATTTGGTTTTATTATTCGTTATTTTATTCGTATGTAGGTCAGGAGCGGGTGTTTTTTGGTTTTTTGTGGCAAGGCCGTTCGAGGCGAGTTCAGTGTCAATTCTCTTCTTTTTTGACTCGCCAGGTTACTATTGCGCGTACGAGCGCTTGTATTGTTCTTGTAGGGGTTTAATGCAACTAATAGGTTAAATAATGACTCTTGTAAAGCATTTAAAGATCTTATTATCATTATTTAGCAGAGATAGAGAGTAGAGGTCCAGCCGAATACAGGATACAGCTTAGAAAAGGAGTAAACCAATGAGTAAACATTAAAGTGACAGCCAAAACGCGAAAATAAAATTCATGTCAGGCATGTTTATAGGCATGTCTGAATAGTAATAAAATTTTAAGCTTAGAATAGTACGGTAGGCGGCTATAGTGCTACCAAGTGAAATGTCACATGTTCCCAAACTATAAGACTTCCGTAACTCCGTAACCGTACATTTTTCCATGATAAAAAGTATCCTAATTTCTATTGTCTTATTCCGGGACTCAAAGCATTTCAATACCAAATTTCACCAAAATCGGTTCAGCGGTTTGAGCGTGAAGGGGTAACAGACAGACTGACAGACCCACTTTCGCATTATTAATACATAATATTAGTATGGATTAGTGGACGTGGAATAGTGGAAGTACTATCAGAGAAGTTGATTCCTATGCAGGTCGGGGACCATACGTAGTTTGATTGCGTTACGTCAAACCCAGCTGACAGATCACAATTAACATTGAATTGACATATTCGACCAAATAACGTTGGTCTATCAACTGCAATCAATTTCCTCGATGGTACATATAAGACATAATTAAGTGGAATGTGCCAATAGAACATTTTTTTGTTGCCAATAGAACATTAGTTTGATCGAATTTTTGAAACAGAGTACAAAAAATATACTTTTCACTTCAAGTGCAACCATAAAGATATTAAATCTGTGAGTGTAGCTTACAAAAAACAATTGTACCATAAGGTATGAGATTATTCTTACTATCAGTTTTTACAATGTTATATAACTTTAACTAACGGTTAAACCACGTTTAAGTGCACCATATTTCGGGGCTGGCACAATTTCCGTGGTATTCCCACAGCCAGCTCACCATGGACACAGTTAAGACTGTCTAGACTAGTCTAGTAAAGAACTGGAGCAGAATCTAGAATCTTTAGTATCACTAATGCGAAAATAATTTTAGTCAGGGAAGCTGGGCCGTTGCTCTCAAACATAAGGTTGTGTGCACACTGTTTATTTCTTTTTTGTTTGTGGTATAAAAAATGCAACAACGTGATCCTGATGTTATATTCAGTTCTCTATCATTTCATCTCCTTTTTTATATTTTAAGGGCCTGTTTCACCGCTTCCTGATAAGGCTATCCACCACTTAACTTGACCAACTAATATATATTCTGTGACTTGACATATAGAGTATGGAGAATCTGTCAAATAAGCCTATCGGGCACCTTATCAGGAAGCGGTGAAACAGGCCCTAACTAGTGTTTTTTTGTTTGTACCTTTGTCACTCAATAAAACATACCTTTTTTTACCTGACGTGCAATACTTAAAGCATTTGATGGGTTAACTAATAATACAGAATTTTTATGAGCCATCAGCCAGTTTAAATAAATAAATGGAATTTAACTATCCTCTTCAATTGGTGGTAAACTTCGAAGACTCTATTTTTTGACGGCTGTTCATATATTTTATTAATCAAAAAAAGTGTTCTTAATTGATATGAATAAATTATCAATCAAAATATTCGTCTCACACAATTTTTTGACGGACGACCTCTGTGGCTCAGTGGTGAGCGCGTTGATAGCTCAAGCCGGGGGTCGCGGATTCGAACCCCACCGACGGAACAAAAAGTTATCAATGTTCCCGGGTATGTGTATTAAATATGTGTATGATATAATAAAAATCTTAAATAGGTATATGTATCGTATAAAAATATTAAATATATTATTTCCATTGTATGGTACCTGTAACACAAGTCCTTTAGATACTTAGCACGGGGCCAGACTGACGTGGTGTGAAGCGTCTATAGAATTTTTTTTTAAACACAACACAATAATAGTTAATGACATTCACTGCTTTAGTGCAAAAATCGAGATAGGTTGAATGACACCTTTCAATGCTAACTAGTGTGCACGCGACCTAACATATAGGGTAATTAAACCTGTGCAGGCTTTTGTTGTGTGATGGCCTCTCACACACTCATCATCATGATGCTGATCACCATCACCTTGAATATCTCATCATCATCACCGTTACCTTAAATAGCCTTCCATCATCATGGCGCTGATCACCACAAACTTGAATTTACCATCATCATTATAGACCTAATCATCACCACCTTGAATATAACTTCCTCATATCATCCCAACCACTATCACATTCCTTCATCACCTTGGATCTGATCACCACCTTCTTGACACATTCATCATCATGGTTTCGACGACCACCATTTTAAATATCCCTTATTCATCATGGATCTGATCACTACCTTCTTGAAACAGTCTTACAATCATCAAGATGACGCTGATCTGTGATCACCATGAAATAACTTCATCTTCAAGGATGTGATCTCCACTTTCTTGACACACTATAATTATTACACTATATCATTATAGAGCTAATCATTATTATTGAGTATCCTTTCATCATCATTGGCCTGATCACCATCGCCATGAATACCTTTTCATTATCATGGTGCTGATCACCACCACCTTGAATTTAACTTCATCATCATGGACCCGACCACCATTACTTTGTATAATCCTTCATCGTCTTCTTGACATACTCTAACGAATTCAGCATCATGGATCCGACGACCATCATCTTAAATATCCCTTCATCATCATGTAGCTGATCACCATCACCTTGTATATCCGTTCATCATCATGTTGCTGATCACCATCACCATGTATATCCATTCTTCATCATGTAGCTTATCACCATCACCCTGATATCCCTTCATCATTATGGATCCGACCACCATCATCTTGAATAACCTATCATCATCATTGAGCTGATCTCTACCACCTTAAACATACCATTATTATCTTGATTCTTGATGCTGTTTACCACCACCTTAAATATACCATCTTCATCATGGATGGATCACGTTGCAAATCCCTTCGTGTTCATGTATCTAATCATCGCCAACTCTCACCAAATAACTTCATCAGCAAATGACCATCACCTTGGAATTTGGATAACCCCTTTTATAAGTACCTACTTGTACAAATTACTAGGTGGCTTAACTAGGTTATAATTAGTATAGGTTTGTACTTTTTCGTTTACCTAAATAATTACAACTACTTAATTTATTAATTTACACATTGCCTACCGTTTGCTCCTAAAAACTTTTTAAAAAGTTACACAAGTTGAGTTTGCAAAGAAATCGAACAATGTGAAAAGTTACCCAGAAGCCCGACTTCCGTTGAATTCAAAATATTATGAAAGTGGTTATAACTTATATGGGGATCGGGGACTGATAATTAATTATTAAAGAAGAATATTCTTGTATATCTATTGGATAGTTAATAATAAAAAAGGATAGTTACTCTTAAGTCCTAAACTCAAACAAAGTATAACTGTTTGAGTCATTTTTTGAGCGTTTTTTGCGCTGAAATGGCGGAACCGATTTTCATGAAATCTGCCATGTCATTAGATTACGGTCAGGATGAGTAAATGGCTACTTTTGTAGCTGAAAAATATATAATTCCGTCGGGAACTCTGCGTAAACGTAGTCGCGGGCAACATCAAGTATACAATAAACAATATAGAATTAACATCGTGGTCCGCGAGCCCTTTAAAATTAACCGGTTCCCGTCTTCCATCCCTCTCGCACCCACGTGTATAGCCATCTTCCCTCTCGCCCTACCCTTCGGACATTTTTTCATCTCACTCTCACCAATACCACTTTCCCTTTTCAAAGGACGAAGACACGATTCCGTCTCTCTCCCTCCCGCGTATGACGCATTTGACCGTCCCTCTCGCAAGGAGTCAGGATTTAACCTTGAGATTCTGATGGTGAGTCTGGCTGGGCTATTTTTACTTTTTACTAAGAACGATGACTAAATAAGTTAAGCCGATGCTTTCCTCTATATATCGGTTACTGAGATACTGTTTATAATATCATGATAGGGACAAAAAAGTAACAGGTGGCGGTTTTGATTTCTTGTTGTACTTACATTTTTAAAGAGCGGTTACGTTTATTCTTCATACTTTTACAACTTCTGAAAAAGGTTATTGTTATGGTTGAGAAGACTATTGCAAATTAAAAAAAAAAACATAATTGTATTTTTGTTTTTGTAATGTCTCATACATTAATATGTAGGTATATAACTTAAAAAATAAAAAATAAACAATAAATTTCTGCTCCATAACTTTTCTTGTTTCGAAAAAATTAAAATCTCTGACAGGACAAAAGATTTATTACATACCGAGGATGTCAGACGTCAGTTCTCTGTATTTTTTCTAATGAACCTCCATTCTTATTAGCTTACGGCTTGGCTGATTAGGATGAAATCATTTTCAAATGCATAATATTATATTGATAATGTCATATAATAATTTTATCATAAGTTAGAAACTCAAAGCCATTTACGAAATTCTGAAACTTCATTCACTAAAATCGAATTTGTAGTTTAGGACTTGAACAAACACACATACACATACAACTGTAAAAAAAAAATATTGACTTCGTATTGTAGAATAAATAACTTTATTTTCTTGCGACAAAATTTTTAAGTCTTCATTTGCTGTCTTTTTATCACATGTCGCATCTAAAGGTTTTTTTCAATAACTCCTTGCTTGGAGTTCATTTTGCAAGTTGTAAGGAGCGTCGATAATTCGGACAGCAAATAACTTTTTATTTACAGTTCAAATTACTAAAAAATCTGGAAAATTGCAATAACTAACTTACGGTAGAGATAATATCTAGAGTAGGGAATGCAATACGGGGATACCGGGATCTCGCATGCATTATGCGGGACTAATCCCGGTCGAAAATTTTGCGGGATCCCGCGGGACTGGCGGGATTACAAAGAAATGTGATTCATATGCGTAACTTTGCGCGCGGGGTGCGTGAACTGGCTACAGGCAGCCCGCTAAACAATTTAGCTTCAATTCACACTTTAAATGACAATTGAACTAAACAGCGTGGATGCTGAGCGAGCATTTGCAGCTGCTAGCTACCTTGTGCCGAATATCAGGAACCGTTTCGGAATCTTTGGGCACAATTTTTACCTATATTTCGAAAAAAATTTCGATAAAAGATGGACATAAAATAAGCGATTCTTTTTAGTTTTTCTTAATTGCATATTATTATTACGAAGCCATTTCCAAAAAAATGATTAGTTTTTCTTTCATTTTTTTATAAAGTCTGAAGTATGGAGGTGTTAATAATTAAACCCTTGAAAAAAGTGTCCGACAAAGTTTGTTTTATTTGAGATTCTAAGAATAAAACGGGGTCTATCAAGTAAAGTCATTATAACAATTTATTTTAAAAGCTTAAATCCACCCAGCGGGATCCCGCAAATACCGGGATCCAGCGGGATTGTGATGATTCAATCCCGCAAATACCGGGATTGAAATTCTCTTGCGGGATTGCATCCCTAATCTAGAGATTAGAGTGTCGTATAAACCGTCCATCTTTCAGAATGGCGTGATTGCAGTCCAACCAACCAAATTGAGTGGTTAAACGTCTGTTTTATTTAGAGTGCGTGGAATACTGACATTATAAGTAGACGTAAGACGACTCTTGTAGAGCCATTGGTCAGCTTGTATAATACCTCGGTCGTGGAAAAACCAGACACAATAGCTTATCTATTGTTATCGCGGCCGCATGGGGCCGCTTGGGAGTTTGTATATTTCAAGTAGGCGTCATGTAGGACAATTTTTAAACTGTTACGATCTTACTACATAAGATTTTAACACCCGTTGTATTTTCATTTGATTTTAAGACATTTGTAATATTATGATAAAATAAACTAATACCCCAATCATTATATCGTTCAGTAAGTATGGAAACGTAGCAAGGCAGTAAATGTATGAAGACGTGCCAACCTCCTTTGATGTAAAGACTTTGGTTCCCTGGAAAGGTTATCATTGCAAAATGCTAATATTCGATACAGGCATTTCGGCTGACTCTAGTTACAAGCGGGATTTAGTAATTATATTTATTAATTATTACTATACTATAGCTGTACCCCGCGACTTCGGCTGCGCAAAATAAAATCCCGCAGGACCTGTACATTTCCCACCGACGGAAAATAATAAATATCTTATGTCCCTTCTGTCCACCCGCTCTCACGCGATGAAACAGGGATTGGTTTAAGCGTCACTTAAATCTAGCGAAAACTAGAGATGGTGCAGCGGATCAGGCGGTAGGGATCATTAACCCAGTTGTATGGGATTTAAGTAGGCGTGCGGCGCGCTCCCCGGCGATTCGCGGGAACGGGTCAGCCCGGCTCAAGGTCAGCTACTAGGAACGGGAGTGGGGTGGAGAGGATCTGCTTTTTTTGGTGAGAAGATATTGTGTGGCAAATGTGTTGTTTAAGGGCCCGTCCACACGACTTTTTTACGCTCGTTTGTATCGTTACAAACGCAAGTTGAACCCTCAGCAAAGGCAAGAAAGCCGACACGTTTTAAATTTTAAATCTAAAAAAACGCGATGAAAACGCGCAGAAGACGAGCGCATCAAAAACGCGCGTCGTCAGTGCGCCAAAAATACGTCGTGTGGAAGGTTCCTGAAAGGGTACTTTCAGTGGTTGGATACCGCTGTCGATTCTGGCGACACAGGAGATTCAGTGATTAAATCTGTTATCTGTAGTGGCCAATGCCCGTGTCAATAAAATATAAGTAATTTTTTGAAGTGGAATATCGATAAACCTAAACCCTTAGATGTGGTTACTTTCTTGAAATTTCAGACTCCCTGTGTTGAGATACATATAGATATATTATATACATATAGATGTATACATATAGATGTATTAACCAAAAGAACACAAGGAGAGAGAGGAGGCATTCGCAAAGTGTTACAGTATTATTTATGTTGTTGTAGGACCTAGTGTAAATCGCGGGAGAAGAACTTCCATCTTGTCAGGTATTTTAATTTTTAAAGGATGGTGAGTTGTGACTAAAGTTTTTGGTAAAGCAAGCATGCTGAATAACGCGTCATATAAGAATATTGTGTACAACAATATGCTTATACACAATATTAAATCATTTTTTTTGCCAGAGGCCAGAGCAATGATTTATGATGTCCTTGTAAAACATAATCATAAATTTTGGAATTCAGAAACTCAATTCGCACTGGCATTTCAGGTTATGTATTATATCAATCCAATCAAGGCCTGATTTAATCCACTTTCAATAAATACTAGTTGAAAAATAAAAGAGTAAACTACTCCAATCTCTGTGCTCAAGTCAACATTTACCAATACGTATTTGCGTCCACGCACACAAGCGCCCTCTGTGTGTGCTCACAAGAATGCATCGCTGTTGACACAACTTCGATATTTCTTTATTTATTGCTATAATAACATCTCCGAAAACCATTGAAAACTGCACCCTAAGAGTATATCATAAAACTCAATATCCAACAACGTCGAAACATCTTACATCCTTTTACTAATTATCCAAAAATTAAAGTAAAAAAAAGTTATGATCCATATTCATGCGTCCATAAGTTGGTTTTTTGGTTGGGTTTTATTGGGACTTACTGCGTTTTTCTCGGGAAGTGTATGCGTATATTTAAATAAGGATTTATGCGTTGTGTCTGGCGTTTTGGCGAGATTCGCGGATAAAGAGTATTATGGGATTAAAAACGCGAGATCCGAACATAGATTTTGGACCCACAATGGTGCGGGCGTTAGGTCCACGATGCCTCACAATATTTCGGTTATAAATATTGGGGAGATAATATCACTATAGCTTTGGGCTTTTTCAGATGTGTACAGGCTATAGCTAGAGCTGCTTGAAACTAAAAGTAAGACGAAAAACCCTACAAGCGCTACAAAGTACAGCCTATGACAACATAACTAAGTAGAGCTCTACGAGTTACGACTCTAAATCACGACCTAAGAATACTTTTCCAGTGCTCTTAAGTTGGTAGGTTAAGAAAAGAGAGGAAGGCCAAATAACAAATTATAGTCTTTACTCCTAACCGATAAATTTTGATGGAAATGTTAACAATATGTAAATAAAATAAAGTGCGAAAAGTGAAATGTCTTAATAAACAAGCAACAAGTAGCAACAAATTAAGTATACGAAATCGAAAGTAAAAACATAATCTATGGTCCAAACCCAAAAAACTTTCATTAAAACCTTTCCCACCAAAAACTAAACCTGTTTCTATAGCCAACAAAAAACATTATATTAATTTGGGATCCCACAAAAAACGAAGATAGCCAGTCGAGAAAAAAAACTAATGGGCGTAAAAGGAAAAAGGATTGATCGAAAAAAAAACATCTAAGAAAGGGTTCGTGCGATACAGGCTGTTCTTAAAAGCAACACAAAAACAATTATTATTGTTCGTGATATCGTTACATCATATCAGTAAATTTAAAATGGTTTAAGTTTTGTCACTTATTATTGATTTTTTTAAATCTCACTATGAGAAATATGTAGATAAGTGATTTTTTAAAAATTATTTATAAGTGCTCCCAAATTATTTTATAACTCCTGAGTCATAAAATAATTTGGGATAAAAACTATTTTTGAACAATTCAAATTAAAATAAGTCAATAAATAATTAATTTATAGCTGTCCGTTACATATTTTAATCACAAACTTAGCAATAACATAAAACTAAGATAAAGCTCTAAAGATCGTAAGTCGCACTGGCAAAAGTGCTGTACCGAGTGTGAGTGTGTTGTCTAAAAATAGTATGAAAGACATTCCACGACGTTAACTTGCAGGATTTCATATTGAGTTATTCAGAGCTTAACAATCAGTATTGGTTATGATAAAATTGAAGTTACGATTTTATTTGATTATCTTTTATCACATTCTTTTGTTATTTATGTACTGCACCAAACTGCACATTTATATTTTAATGTTGACTAAGTAATAACATTTTTAACAGGCCCACTGACTTAAAAAATACTTTAATCCTACAACGGAAAAAATACAAAAATATAGTCTATAATCTATATCACCACGTTAACATAATATTACACCTAATTTGATACAATCTAAGCAATTATAGTTTAGCCGCTACGAGGGGTCATACATACTTGCTTACAAAGACTACCGATTACCATCAATTACTTTGCTCCTAATTAAATCGTCTTATTTGGGTAAAAAGAAAGAAAATATTGAGAGTGATCAACAAAAAATGCTGAAGATGCAAAAATGCATCCCCCTGTATATCACACTTGATATCGGCGTTAGGCGGCGGTCACAAATTCCTCCCCATTCATTACGACCGCCAGAATATATTCTGCCGGACAGAAGAATGGTCTAAGAAAGTGGACATAATTGGGAGATTTCACTGATTTTGAGTTTGGGTCAATATTGGCTACCGTATGAGGGGTGAAGCCCCCCCCCCCATTCGTATGTCAAATAGAATCGGTCTTTAAACTTTCACCACCTAAAAATTTTACTTTTTTCCTAGAAACATTTTTGGTGTGGTTTTTGGTGACGTGAGAGTGAGACATGATCCCCTAAGGACGGATTTTTTTTTGTCCTTCTTCTGGTGCCCCCTCAGATATGATGCCCTAGGCAATTGCTTAATTTGATTAAAGGTTAATCCGTCACTGGTTATGGGCCTGTATTCACTTTGATTAGTGCGAGTGCAGGTGATTAGTGATTAGGAGAAATTAAAGGACTTGCACTTATCAGTCGCTATCCACACTTACTTTCTCCTGATTACTAATCACCTGCACTTATCACTAATCAAAGTGAATACAGGGCATAAAGCAAGGGTGTAGTGCAGATTGTCTTATCAAGAAAAATATTTTTCGAATTCCTAAAAATAAATCGAGTTTAATATGTTATGTAAGTCACAGTATAAAGATTATATTATTATAATATATACTCTATGCTCTGAAATGAAAGATGAAACCCAACTTCGAATTGAATATAGAAAAGTATATATATCTAGTGAAAATAGAAAATTGCTACATGATTACGATAATATGAGTGGCATACTCCCACTCTTAAAAATTAAATCCATACTAATATTATAAATGCGAAAGTGTGTCTATCTTTCTGTCCGTCTGTCTGTCTGTCTGTCTGTTACGTCTTCACGCCCAAACCGCTGAATCGATTTTGTTGAAATTTTACATGGACATAAACTTACTTTAAGTCCCGGGGAAGGACATAGGATACTTCTTATCCCGGAAAAATGTACGGTTCCCGCACTATAAACGAATTTTGGCGCAAAGGAGTTACGGGCGTCATCTAGTTTTAAATATGTATTTGATTTCTTGTCTTTATCAGCTATAAGCTGACTAGAAATACTAGCAGATTTAAGGGACAACAGATTTCCTTTATCGATATCTGTCATTTAGTCTGCTCATCCCTGGAATGAAACACTGTCTATGGTGACGATGCTATAGAGCGCTGTTCATGCTAAACATTTTGATCTTAAAAGGACATTGATTAACTAACCAAGGGTTTTATAGGGGCTAATAACTTATCTTTCGTAGATAAAGATCACCAAATAACTATGATCATAGTGTCCGAGGGTGGCGAAGATTGCCGATCATACCCGAGCATCCCCGAGCTTAGCCGAACGGAGCCGATCTTAGTGCCCGCGGCTAACAGGTGTTCTATCCATCTTGTGATGACCGGACGCTAGTGCTCGATGTGTCTTGATACTTGCCACATTATTTTCAAAGCTAGTTTCAGTTAAAATTTAATTTATAATATGTCTTTTTAGGCGACGAAACAAATGAATATACAGTTCGAAAAGTTTAAGATTTCCATAAAAAAATCTGTTTAAGCAATAGGTTTTCGGCGTAGTCGGATAACATGGTGGTCGTTAGCTTTTAAGCTAACGATGGCTTTTATACTCTACGACGTCAGGTCTACAACTATACCTACGTAGAGATCCATACTAATATTGTAAATGCGAAAATTGGGTATGGAGATAATTTGAGCCCCCGGAAAAGGACATAGAATACTTTTTATTCCAGGAAAATGTACGGCTCCTGCGGAATAAACGAATTTTGGCGGAACGGAGTTGCGTGCTTTATGTAGTATTGTATATTATTCAACGATTTCTACGGTTATTATTTTTAACAAAAAATTAAAACCGACTTCCAAGGTAAAAACAATATTAATAGCATCCTTATAATATGAACTAAAAAGTATTAAATAATTTTTCCTATCTAATATGTAGTGCCTTTTCCCGAATTCGGCTAAACCTCAACTATTTCTGTACTCAATCTTCATCATTTTTAAGTCGGTACCAGATGTAGTTGAATCTTTATTTCTTTGACAGGTTTCTGGCACCGACTTCAAAATTATGAAGATTGAGTACTGTTAGTGACAATTCAAATTGTATAAAAAAATTGTTTCATATTGTCTTCACTAGATGTCACTGAGGCGCCCCTGTGTCGCGCTATCGCTTGTACGTAGAAGTTTTATGTAGGTAGTTGTAACTCGAAACATATTTCTGTCGTGTTGTTGAAAGTTTGTAAGCAACTGATAACTCAACAATGAGCTTGCCGCTTGGTGTGAGCAGTGAGCATTGAATTGACTACATAAATCATAATATTGAGTGGTCAATTATGATCAATTATGATCTCGTATAATTATTATTAAGTTGACCTCCGTCATAGTCCGCGAATTTATAAGTGGTCGTCGGTGGTATTGCGTATATTCTACGTATCTTATTACAATTTGTTAAGACTGTTAAGAGTCATACGGCATACCCCAAGGCCCGAATATCAGGTAGATACATTTAAACAATACATTTTAAAAAATCTAAGTGAACACGTGCTGAAAAATGCTCGCAGTGCAGCATGCCGCATGTCCTGACATTCCGGTTAGAACTTGAATACGATGTTTACGCTAGCGCCGCGCGCCGACCGCCGTGTATATTAAACAGCCTATAATTGGTGTTGTTATGTATATAATTATTATTATTGTATCCATACCTATGCCTTGTACTATTATCTATTTTGTGCCATGAGACATTGGTGACCTTAACATGACGTGGTAATGATGATGATGATGAATTTGAATTGCATGGTAGCATATGCTTTCTGTTCTTAAAACAACGCCGAAACTCCCAAACGTGTATCTATAAAGAGTCAGGAGTTCTCTCAGCATCTTCGAAACCATGGTATACCTTTACCCAATATTTGACTTTTTGGTAGCATATTCTTAGTACACTTCACATAAAACCAAAATCACCATATGTTTCCATATAAATTTCGAGGAGTCCCTTCTATTACTCCTGGATCCCATCATCAGGTCACCACTTTTGTGAACATGGTACCAAATTGGAGTGAAACCTAATACAACAAACATACATTTCGAAAATCGGTTCACAAACGGCGGAGTAATCGTTGAACATACAAAAATTAAAAAAAAATATCCACAGCCGAACATATAACCTCCTCGTTTTTTGGAAGTCGGTTAAAAATTGCTGGTACTAGTGATTTACATCGTCCATTTTCAAAGATAATAATGATTAAAATAATTAGGTATATGAAATGTATCATAAATCTCATATAACAAGTATCAAGATCGTTCACCGTTATTACACCTGGCCGGGGGATGAAGAATGTCAGAGGTCTGTATCTGAGAACCTGATTACATTATACGTGTATATTATACTTCCCGTAAATATAATTCAAGTATACAATATTTTGAGGACAAGTATATAATTATTATACTTCCCGTAAAATATAATTTAAGCATTTTGAGGAACTATCAAGTATTATGACTATCTAAGAGTGAACCTAAGGGGAACAAAATGTCCGATTTTCGCATATTATAGACTTTTGTGTTTTTTACTTTTATTATGTGAGAAGATATAAGTTTATAACCAGATATAAATCCCATGGAAACAAGATTTTACATTTTGCGACGATAAAAGTAGTTTAGCCATTGATTGTTAAAATGAATGTTGTTGTTTGTTGTTGTTGATTGATGTTTAAATTAGTGCAGTAGTTTCAGAGCCTATTCAGTGCTTACAAGTTCAGAATTAAGGTTATTGTAGGTTATTGAAATATAAACATTGTTTCTTTAGGTTTAATAAAAATCAGCCAAGTGCGAGTCGGACTCGCGCACGAAGGGTTTCGTACCATTATACAGCGAAAACAGACAAAATATTGTGTTTTTGTAAGGGAGTTATAGTGAACTACACTGTGAAATAATCTGTGAAAATTCCAGACGTCTAACTATCGCGGTTCTTGAGATACAGCCTGGAGACGGACAGACGGACAGACATCGAAGTTTCAGTAATAATTATAATTTGATTGAATATATTATTATAAAAAAATGATTTACAACTTGTTTTACATACATAAAACAACGTAATCCTTTTACAGGAAATGTACCTCCATGTACCAACTTGTGTTGTTCGTGTTTTTTGCAACTGAAGGAAGTGAAATGTCGACATTGATTGTATTAATTTTAATATATTATATTGTATAATAATGTCTTTTCCTTTTTATTTTATTATCGTGTTGTTCACATTTTTCGCCTAAAAAATATTTAGATGAATAATAGTTTAATAGTTTTTTTTTTAATCAGCTAGGTACAGTCACGTTAGAAAGTAAAGTAAGTATACAGGATGTAACAATTCTAACTATGTACCTACTAATACTTTAAGGTGTGTATTTGCTTAAATGTGAAAATAGCAGCGCTAAAAGTGTAACTTTTTATCGTATGGGCAAATTCATGACGTTGGGGTACGCACTACGCAGTGTCGACCTTACCAATTGCGAGGCCCTGGGCGGCAGGTCCTTGCGAGGCCCCTGCAAGAGCGAGGCCCCGGGGGATTGCCCCGTTCGCCACCCCCTAGGGCCGCCACTGGGGGTACGTCTCAATAGAAAGTTAGAAGTCAAAAGTAACTCTTAGTGCTGCTTTTACAGTCAATTCGATACAAAAGACAATATACACTCCCTAAATGTTATAACACTTTGTTTTTTTACAACCTGCGTGTCAGTCTGTGTAGTGTAAAAAAAGTCGGTTTTTGACACCTTTTCGCCACTCTCGCAGGTCGTGGTGATTAAGTTAATTATTCTAGTCAATCAACTAGATCATGGGTTCCCAAAATTTATTTTGTCTCCTGCCCACTTTGAGAACAAATTATTTAATTGAAATTATAATTAGCGCCCTCATTGTTTCAATTTAAATGCATACAGATGAAATAAATCAGCCCCAAAGCCTCTACACAACGGCTCTTTTTTTCTGGGTCGCACACCGCCCCCTTTAGACCTTCAGCGCCCACAAGGAGGCGTTATCGCTCACTTTGGGAAAAACTGAACTAGATGAGCCATTGGAGCCAAAAAAAAGTTTTGGTCGTCCGCTCCCATTTCACACAAGAGATCATCGTTTCACTCCAGCGCCATCTTACAGACAAAAACGCTTGTTAGATAAAACCCATAGATAATCTGTGGCGAATGCGCCCGCGATGATCAGGCAATAAAAAAAAGCAAACCCCGCGCACCGCTCGGCCGTGACATCACGCTGTTTCCGCCATTATTGTCTTCTCCTAACGGATTTATTAATAAGATCTTGCAAAAAAAACGTACTGTTAACAAAATGGCGCCCATCAGTCTCATTACATTTAGGCCGGTATAAATAGTCAGTACTCAAGATGCATTTCGGTCTCAAGATGCGGTTCAGCTCTATGATTGGTCCAAATTTTGACAGCCAACCAATCACAGAGCCTGAACCGTATCTTGAGACCGAGATGCATCTTGAGTACTAACTATTTATACCGGCCTTAGCGAGTAAAGTGGTCAGACAGTGTTCTCGGCCAAGCACTCAGTATGTTTATTATGGATGTGCTCGGCCGAGGGAACTGTCTCGTCACTCTGCTCGATAGGTGTATTGGAGTAATCAGGCCCTATCCAATTTTTGACGAGTCGTCGCTAGAGTAGTTCTGATTTGAACCTAGTTTGAAACCAATGAGATTGGGTTCAAATCAGAACTACTCTATAATGAAGGATATAAACTTAATAATTTAATTGCACGCCATTGTTATGGCAGAATGTTAGAAGTATAAGTAGTTAATCCATCCAGTCCATGGTTGTTGATATAAAGGTCTTATCTTTATATCAACAACCATGGACGAATAAAAATAGGCGGACGGAGTCCCACCATACACAAAACTGTGTCCTTCAGAGTCGGCCAGCTGTCTGCATGTACACGGTCCGCACGCTCACATTCTTACGCTAGTCCATTTGACAGGCGTAAGAATGTGTGTGTGGCCGACTCTGAAGACACAGTTTTGTGTATAATAATTAATAAGACTTCGTCCGCCTTTTTTTTCTACATTCATGTCAACAACATACTGGCAATAAAGAAAGACATTTGATTTGATTATCAAGTTGTGTATGCACTTTGTAGCCACACAAAAATGTGTACCAGCGCACTATATAATAATAGTATCTAGCAGATAGTAGGTTTATTCCCTCCACACTGTGGCAAAACAACGTTTGCTGGATCAGCTGGTGCTAAACGTTAACGTCAAAAATATAATCTATCGTAATTTCAGAAAATTCTGACAGGCAAAAGCTTGGGTAACACGAAAATTGTAATTCCTAAGATCTAAGACTATAAATACAAAAAATATAGGAACATTTGATGGAGCATAGTTTATCTTACAACTGGGGAAACACGCTGAAAAAATATTGTGAGCCAAGGAAAAATATTCCTAAATGAAAAAATAGCAATCGTCCTTTCCCCGCTAGGGCTGGCAATAAGTTTTTATTCAAAGAAATAACGTTTCACACTTGAAATTACACGTAAAATTTTCAAAAAATCCTAATATAAAATTTTCAATTTACTTTAATAAAGGAAACCGTAAATGACTATGGGCGGAATCGTCCCCACCCATCAACATAAATGAAATGTAGCTCAATTGATAGATCTTGGCAAGATGATATAATTTTTATACTATGGCGACTTTGCCCAAATGCATGGGGTTCTCATGGTATCTTACGTTGAAACAAATATTTCGTTAACGTACTTATTGACGACTAACTCCAAAATATATGCTCATTTATGCATTCATTAGTGCACAGCACCGTGGGAGAGCCATGCTTCGGCACGAATGGGCCGGCTCGACCGAAAAAATGCCACGGGCTTACAGAAAACCGGCGTGTAACAACGCTTGCGCTGTATTTCGCCAAGTGAATGAGTTTACTAGAGCCCGGAGGCCCAATCCCCTACTTTATTACCTTCCCTACCGTCCCCTACCCTATTACCCTATTCCCTCTTAAAATACTGGCAACGCACCGGCAGCTCTTTTGATGTTGCGAATGTCCATGGACGACGGAACTTGATTATCATCAGGTGACCCGTTTGCTCGTTTGCCCCCTTATTTTATAAGTAAAAAAAACAGTGATGCTTTCAACTCTGCTACTTTTACAGTGAACTTTATGACAGGAACACATACATCCCCTAAAGTATTATTACTTAGTTTTGTTACACCTTTTATAATATAATTAATTTGAATAAGTATAGAAAATAATAATAAATAATAAAAAAGTATTTATTTTAAATAAAAACACACAGTACAAAAATTAATATACACGGTGGGGGCTGCAGAAGTTATAACTATGTTACAGCCGTAATGCCCACCTCCAAATGAAATATTAGACAAAATCGACCCGTATTACAACTAGCTCTTGGCAAGGTCTAGTAGTAATAATATGGTTGTTTCTTTAAATATATATTCCCACTGATTTATCTAAGACAAAGGATTTTAATTAAATAGGGTGCACTTTAGGAACACGTTGGTATCAGTTCTATGATTGTTGGTAGGTGGGGACGGACCCCATACATTTTTGCCCATAGCCTTTTATTTAAATCGCATTAAATATTTAAGGCAAGTACCAGTTCAAAAGTTCAATTCATAATATCGTAACATTAATATCACGCCATTGGCTTTTTTAAAAATGGCATAATAATATGCATCACATAAATAATAAATAGACTAATTAGACAAAAAGAAAAGTACGGTAGAGAATGGCTCTATCTACTCTTTTTAATGATTACTGTAATATTTTTGTATTTGAATGCCATTTCTCTATTAAAGAAATAGATACAACACAATAATGAATATTTATTTACAGTTTTGTCAGCCCTACACCGAAGTCTCTGTCTAAACATTGGTCTGTAGACGACACTGCTACGAAATGAGAGTTAGCAGTTTACCTGTCGGCTGTCCCTTACAACGTAAATGAATTAGATAGAGACATAACATTTTTATCCGAAAATAACGAAATTATTTTAACAGACCGCAGAAAATTTATTTTAAAAATGTGTGTCCGAGGTATACATATATTGTATCCATGTATTGTATTGATTCAGATCGCAACGCGACGCGTAGATGCATTTCTAAATTTATATGGATTTGACAGATTCACAAGACGTTTCACGCAATTGAAATCTGTCAAATCCATACAAATTTATGCCGCGCCTCGCCTCGCCTCGTCGCGTTGCGGTCTGAATTGACCCTAAGGGTTGATTCAGACCGCAACGCGATGCGTAGATGCTTTTCTAAATTAGTATGGATTTGACATATTCGCAAGACGTCTCACGCAATTGAAATCTGTCAAATCCATACAAATTTATGCCGCGCCGCACCTCGCCTCGCCTCATCGCGTTGCGGTCTGAATTGACGCTAAGTGTACGTCTAATATTATGTTTAATATTTTATTACATCATGTTTTGATATGTAAACCAGATCCTAAGCTCTTGTGGCGGCCACGCATATTCCACATTGGTGACCCTCGACAGAACACGCCTCCTTCATCATCATCGCTCCCCGCCCCTCCGCACCGCGCCAGCCAGCATCGCCTCATCGGGTACCTCGTCCACTAGCCGCAATGTACTGCGGCCTGGGCGACTCCGCATCGGCATCAACGGGCTTTCTCACTACACCGACCGGTCAGCAAGCAGAGCACATCTCTCCTGGTCAGCACCTACGTGCTACCATCGCCCCGCACGGCAGCTTATCCGAGTCACTGGATCCCGTGCAGCAGCTTATAGTTCCGACTCACTGGGACTCACTGCAACAGTTCCGACTCACTGGAACCCACTGGTACTGGCGACTCAAGCGACAAGACTTCAAGATTCGACCTCCGATCTTCGGGGGGGGGAGTGATGTGGCGGTACCCACAATTTGCCTAACATTCCTGCATCGCGCTATCGAAGTTTTCTAAGCGCGTCGGTATATATACGACAGCTGATATGTATCACGTGGGCTTCGGCCTGACCGAGCATACCACCTCGCTCGGTCGGAAGATCTTCCTTTAGCGTCGCCACACATTATTCCCACGCTCTCCTCTTGTACTGCTTTTTATTATTTAAATGTTAGATTTTGCTTTTTATTCTTTCCTTATCCATACTTAATATTATAAATACGAAAGTGTACACACTACTGACTATCTGTTAGTGTTACATCATTCGCACCCAAACAGCTGAACCGATATTTCTGAAATTTGGTATGGAGATACTTTGAGTCCCGGGCAAGGACATAGAATACTTTTAACCCGGAAAATGTACGGTTCCTGCGCCATAAATGATTTTTTGCGCAACGGAGTTGCGGGCGTCGTCTAGTTTTATTTTAAGTATAGTATGACTGAAAAATCAGTCGATGAATCACCTGCTATGCTTAGATAGACCTATAATAGCTCGTAAAATTTATATTATTATAGTAAACTACCCGCTTTGATGGCGTGAGAAACTAGCATTATATAAGTTGGCTGAAAGAGCTTACCTACATCCTTCGTTTGCGACAACCACATAGCGATGTCTGAAACAATAAACAACCATAGCAACCACCACGACTGCAAAGACTACATGCATGCACCATCGACTAGACATTAAATTAACGAATGTTCTTGACTATGAGCCCTAACTATCCTCGTCTCCACTTGGAATCAAGAGGCATAGATTGGAAAATAAAAAGATGATTTTAGGGGTCCGTATACGAAATTTGCCTATTTTGCTGATTTTACAGACGTGATTTAACAGTTAAAATACAGTATTTCTATAATAATAAATAATAATTTCTATAATTTCTATATGCACAACATGTAAGATCATTTCAATTGTATTCTAATGTTGGGTTATTTTTAAATAATCCAACTCAAACCCGCGACAGTTTTGTGATTTTTGCTGTACAAGGTTTAGAATATCACCTGTTTATGGATTGTATTGACGTCTTAACGGTATGAAAAAATACAATGTACTGTTGAGAGTATATCGTCGTAGTAAGTCGTCTATAAAATGTTGGAATTACTTTTTACCACTTTAATATGAAATAGTTGAGTAAAAAAATATGTAACTCGGCAAAATTTTAGAGAAAATGGGCAAAGAATTGCTGTTAATTTCGGCAACTTGGAGCTGTAATTCATAAAAAGAAAACGATAGAAACAATCTATAGATAAAATTCTATCCAGTTCGAGAAAAAATACAAAAAAAAACAAATCCTGCCAAAAAAACACGATTCAAAACAACCTAAATCTCACATTATATTACTCGCCGCAAGTTCGAGTCGGCTTTCCGCGCTTAAATATATTTTAAATCTAATCATTAATATATATTTTTTTAAGTCTAATAAGGGGAAAAAACCTAATAATATTTCTGTAGCGAACCTTTGCAATTTCGGCAAAATCGGCAAAATTTCGTATACGGACTCTTAACCAATTCGTACTTCGAAGAATAGAGGAATATTTCAGACAACATAATAGTCAATCAGCACAAGAGCGGAGAGTCATCAGAAATCCAACGACGAAATCCGTCTCGAAACTTGCGACAATACGAATAGTTTCTACAATGTCCAAAAAGTCTTTCGCTACATCCATATTTCTAAAAAGGCCTCTATGGCTCTTGATTTCCCCAAAAAAGGCTTGGGTACTGAGGCATTGTCATTTGACAGTCGCAGAGTGCTTAATTAAAAATTGACAAAAGTTACTCCACTAACAATAACGCGGGAACGAAAAAACAATGCCGTATGTGGACACCAAAGATTGAAAATGTTAGATACGTCATCATTGCGTTAAACTATTCATACTAATCTAGGGTCAAAATTCTTTGAAATATTGGTTTACCAAATCTTCACTAATCCATATTTAGAACGTAACACATTATAATTATAAACACATTATAAGCAATTACAATGATAGATACTCTATTTTCTCATAAAAAAGTACGGAAAATGTAGTTACGACCAGTAATTATAATAATAATATATTTAAATAACCATTATGATTGGGAAGCTCTCCACAGGCACAATTAACATTCAAAGGCAATCTAACCCTCTCCAAGTTGGGCCCCCAGACCGGCACGGCGGACCAACTAGTGCCTTAAGGCGCTATATCGAAAGTAATTTTACCGCAAGGGCAATTTTATACTTAATTTGTATGACTATAAAGTCGTGAATACGCTGCGGCCAGAAGCTATCGGCTCGCTCGGAAAACATGCGAAAAAACGTTATTATAAAAAATTTAAAAAATAACTAGGAGCATTTAAGCAAAATGCTTCTATACGATTTTGAGTTGCAAATGTGTCTATCAATTAGACAAATTTCCTACAATACATCTATTTTCGTTTAAAAATAATCTTAAAATTTCGTGTTTTTAAGAGGTCATTTCGAAAATTAAATAATGAATCGTGTTTCTAGTTCTTCTCAAACCTAGACAAGGCTATGAAGATATTATGTATTATATCTCATAACCAGATTTGTAACATTTCTGAGGGTCCTATAGTATTACGTCAACAAGGGCAGTTTTTCAATATAGCGCCTTAATCCATGCATGCAAATGCATTGCGCTACCAAGTTTTCTAAGTAGTAATATGATAGGGCGATAATACATTTTTACGACTCGGCCTAGCCTTTATATTCCTTTATAAATTAATGCTCGTTTGAGGCTTTACGCATATCTGTGCATGCCACATCTCACCATATAGATCGTTGGCAACCACCAAAAACACGAGCGAGCACACAAAATGGTCTTATTGCTCGATATTTTCAATAACAAGCTACTTCAGTTCGGGCTAGCCTAAATCATGCCCCTACCACTGCATACGCCTTTGTTATTTTTCTCTTAGCGGGCCAAATATTTTTGGAGGGCCTAAAATAATAGAGAGGGTGATTTTTAACAGTGTTTTTGTTCTTAGCGACGTTGTTATTACAAAAAGATACGTATTTTAATTGTGATGTGTTTTTAACCAATTACCAGTGTGTTTTGGTGATAATATAAAATATTGTAAAATACAAAAAAATTATAATCTAGCTTAATTAAAACATGCATCTAAAATTAGAAATATTTAATATGATATTCCCAAAAAGTCCTACCGAAAACAGATTTTACATTGTTGAACCCCAACTTTAAAGTATAAAATGGTATTTTCATAAATTAATGTTCAAATGGTGAAATTTGCTTACTGCTCTAAGATATTTAGTTATTTAGTTATTGAACCAACACCAATCCGAATCTACGGCTATTATTCGAATACAAAAATCGATTAAGCACAGACAAGTGTCACTCGAACTCCGTAATCGATCCACGCGCCGGATTCTCTCGGACACGCACGTTCGATTCGTTATCGATTTTTTTCTCGATTTCGTTTTGTATCGGCGCCCGTATCGGGCGTTTTTTTGCGGCGAGTACCGACCGAATCGGACTTTTAATTGTCCGACGACAGTTATGTGTGAAAATGTTCAACATCATCGCTAGCCCCTGCTGCTTAGCATGACTATTAACTACTTCAGATGTAAGTTTCCTACGGACCTGTGTAAGAGAGATCCAGGATATCCCTCCGTATACGGCTGAAGGCAAACCCCCCCGGAGTGCTTCAGCTTAACTGAGGCACATTCCCAACCCGGGGAACCCATAAAGGATTTCCCCTGCGCATCAAAAAAAGGGTTCCCTACGGAAGACAATGTGACAGATAATGAAGATACTTTGACCAAAACCTATAAGTTTTTTTCCACATTTGTTCTGTGGACAGTAAAAACTATAACGCTTTCATTTTGATCTAAATGAAAACAACATATTTTATTGAAGACGAAAGTGGATGAAGTAGACAATTAACATTTTAAAATACAGGATGTAACAAAACTAAGTGATAAAACTTTTGGGTGTGTACGTGTTCCTTGTATAGAGTTCACTGTGAAAGTAGCAGCGCTGAAAGACCAAATTTTTTTTCACTTTTGTATGGGTAAGCGCCCCAGCGACATGAATTTCCCCATACAAAGGTGAAAAAAGTGGTCTTTCAGCGCTGCTACTTTCACAGTGAACTCTCAACAAGGAACACGTACACACCCTAAAGTATTATCACTTAGTTTTGTTACACCTTGTATTAAAGGTCAACTACTCATGTTTTCCCTAATTTGAACAACTAACAACCTACTTCATCATCTGGCTAGTATATCTATACTTTAAATCATTTACTCGGTCCTAAAGCCTCCATTTATTAAAAAAAGGCAATTGTCATATCTTTATTTACCCACTATATCCACTTAAGTCTTCATTATTACCACAAAATAGAATCCTACATTAATCATAGACATAATATAAGGAGAAAAATTTAAATATTGCAATGTAGTCTAATGTAGTAGATATATACTCCAAAACATAATATTTCCAATGAAAGGAAATGCACGATTCCTGTGGGATCGTACAGCGCCATTATTTCATCAACATGGCTCAATCGTAACCACATTTGATTCCATCAGCCACTGATTGAAAGCACTTAGCACTTCTAAATGATAGCGTGACTGGAGTACACACTGACTCAGTACTTCTCAACCTGGGGGCACGGTGCCCTGGGGGGGCGCAGAGAGATGGAGCCGAGCCGTACAGAGAAGGGACGCAGGAAATCTGTTTTCTTATAAGAAGAAAGCAGAAAAAGACCATGGGTTAAAATTTACTCCTCAAGTTACATTTTACATTTTTACAGCATTAGAAATGATACCGAGAAGCTATCATTGTTATTTTCCACCTTTTTGGTAAAAGGTGGACCCGTGCGAGTTTCTTACGCCGATTCTACTCGCCGGGTTAGTTCCCGAACCGGTGGTAGGCCTCATGTAGACAAGACGTTCTAAAAGTGTTAACTTTCTTAACCTATTTGGAAATAAAGTATTTTGATTATGATTTTTGATTTTAGAAAGCCAGCTCAAGCATTACAATGATGAATAAATTTTAATAATAACATTGGAGAAAAAATGAAATTTATTGAAATTGTATCTAAGGTCTACCAGAATCTGATGGTAAAAAGTGGGAAAATAAATTGACTCTAGCAATACCGGGGTAATTGAAATAAAACATATTTTGGATCCTTTCTTTTCCTTATAGCGGCTGATTCTGTGTGTGAAACACGCAAATATATAAATTTGTCCAATGCTCAAGGATATTTTTTGAAAATCTGCTGTCAAAATTTGCCACCAGATTTTAGAAGACCTTTAATAAACAATATTAATTCACGTAAGTTTATTTCGTATTCAAACATTTATTATAAAACTTTAAGTCATTGTTTATGGTCCGAGGGGCTGCATACAAAAAGGTTGGGAAGCTCTGATCTAATGGAAGTGAGGAAGCTTTTTGTAGCAAGCATAACATAGAAAATTCGATAGAAAGTAAGTCATTGCACGACGGAACATCGATAAAGTATGTTTACCAATCTTCTAAAATTGGTCCAGTTATGTAATTCTACTATTCTATGACGATAAAAAATACATAGAAAATGCATTTACTCATACCTACATGTCTGCTACAAATTACATGAAAATCAGTGCAATATTTACAGAGAAAAAGCTCTGTTTGCTAGTAAAACTACTATTTACTACAAAGGATACTAATACTATAATAGTACTTATTATGAAGGCAACCAAATTTTATTTTGACATTTGTTGACTAAGTATAAATTGACTATCTTCTTCTTAGGTCTACTTGTACTATCAGAGAATTGTTTCCTAGAGATTAATTCCTAGGCTAGGCAGATGGCAGACCTAAGTAATTTGGTCGCGTTAATTCAAACCCATCCATTCGATACAGCTAACACTGAATTGACATAAGCCGACCAAATGACGTAGGTCCATAACTACCTAGGAATCAACTTCTCTGATAGTACCATCGAAGAAATTGATTCCTAGGTAGTTGATAGACCAACGTCATTTGGTCGGATCATTCGATTTAATGTTAATTGTGATCTGTTGTTGTTGTTGTTGTGAGGCTGGGTTCACGTAGGTCCCCCATCTGCATAGGAATCAACTTCTCTGATAGTACTTAGTTAATGTCGTAGCTCTACTTAATTTTCAGGTGCTCATTTCATACACTTTAACTTCATTCAACTCGCTGTTGTCAAAACAATAGACCAGAATATTTATAAGTAGTAGGGCAATAAAACTTGTTAGAAAAAACTGCAAATCACTGCACGATGTACTTTCACACTGAACACGACTAGGTATTTCTTATTGCATCGCATCAATGTGATTGAGGCGAAAATCGTTTTGTTTTGTTCGGATGTTAAAATATCACGAATCACGTAAGATTGTTGTATTAGGATATTAATTTGTCTTGAGACCGATAAGTATAAAATAATAATAAAACAGCCACAAAACCAGTACTAGGTAACAAACGGCTGATTTCGGTAATTTTATCACTAGATGTTTCCCCTTCGTTGTGTCCAAATTCATTAATAGCGCAGGAACCGTCAATTTCATTTCTTTTTCGGAACTCAAAGGGGATTTGGGGATAATCAATTTAGATCACAATTGGTTTAGGGGTTTAAGCATGAAGATGTAGCAAATACATAAAAATAGATTCATATTTATAATATAAGTATGGATTGTCTTTGCTCTAAAAATAGTTACAATAAGCCCTACTTTTTTACAGGAAATAAAAAAAGCTGGACGGCTGATTGTAAAAACGCAGCGTTTTGTCGCCGCCAGCATGAAAGTATAGTAGATCACTTTCTACGCGCTGGTGCCAGTGGTATCTTGCATCTATAACTGTACACTAATTATTATATTCTGTAATGGAATAGATTCGCCAAATATAGGCTCTTAAGGAAGTAGAGTTGGCAAAAGAGTGCATTGATTGAAACAGCTATGGTGGAAAATGCGTGAGTTTTTTTGCAAGAATTTAACAGTTAATCCTGAAAAGACATAAAAAACATCACCATAGTAATCTGAAGAGGTAACTACTTATTTAGTAAAATTTGTTCGAAAAGAGAACGTAGAGTAACAGTTAAAATAAAAACGATAGCTAACGAACACCATTCATCGCCTTTTAAAATTCCGTAAACAACAAAATCCTGCTAGTACGTCTCACCGTGTGCTTATGTTTCTTTATATGTAGTGCAGTAGCACGTATGCATGAAATTCTGACTTATTTTGTGACAAAACTTGGATCTTGAAACCAAACTAGGAATAACATGTAGGTTTCTAACTATAAAGCAACTAACATATTTCCAAGACTATCATGAATTAGGCAGCTGATGGTGGACCTTTGTCATTTGGTTGGATAATGTCAAGCCCCAGATAATCACGGCTAACATTGACTTAACGTAAAGCGACCAAATTACGTATGGCCCCGAACTGTTTACTGATCCTCGGAAAACTATATCCCAAGTCTAGGGTACCATACTATGGGTACCAAAACGTTAAGTCAGGGGGGGTGATACAATTACTTTTGCAGACGGTACTCGAACGAGATGAGCATGACGGGCAGAACCTCGGACCTGACATTTCTTCATTAAAAATCTATTATCGGAAGCATTCTCCACCTATGTAAGCCAATAAGAAATTAAAACTTGTCGTCACGTGAAAGCCGACCTTAAATTAAGCGATGAGAACTCAAATTTGACTGACAACATCCTCAACTTGCAATTCAAGGAGCCCAATGTGAATTTGAACTCTAAAATTATACATGTAAAGTTGGTTTTTCGATATAGATTGACTATCAAGAATTGGACCTTCGAAAGGGATTCGGAAGTCAGTTACAAAAAGTTAGGAAAAGTTAATGGTACACAGTTTGCATGTTCTTATCTTTTTTAGTGGTGATCTTGATGAATCATGCTGTTGGATCGAAAGGGCAAAAGTAGTTAGAGTATAACGGAACTAGAAGATTTTCTGCTCGATATTTAGGGCAAATTTTCTGGCCAATAATAAACGATTAAATGAATAATATACAATTTGTTACCCGTCCATCAAATTGTTATAACTTCTAAACTATGTGACTAGGAGCAAAGAAGTTTAGGAATTCATAATAGCTAAAAACTTCTTTTAAATAATTTAACTTAAAAAATAACTAGTTTAATACTGTATTTTTCACAAAAAGCCAATAACCAAAAAAATACACATAAAACTTTTTTTTATGTTTTTGTATGGTGAAATCGCATCTAAACCATAATAATTATGAAAACTGCACCTCACAAATTATTTAGCTAAATCGACCAACAATCTTATTGTGACAAGCTTAACACTAGAACCTACGCCAGCAAAATCGCAACAAAGCTGAAATTGTTCAGCTTACTCAGTATTTTACACCACAACTTATCACTTATTCAGCGTTACGTAAAACTTATACACAATATATTTTCGGCTAAGCGATGCATCATCTTATTTTCATTGAAAAGAATTCTCAAGCGTTAGGTATAACTATAAATCGTGTTTGTTTGGCACTCGGCAGTGGTTGCATGCCAACTCCTGCCGGATCCATGGTGTAAGGCTAAACAATAATAAGCTTAAACAGAGTTATGCTGTTGAAGTTTGGACCGAGTGACCGATGCAGCGAAAATTTTAAGGTTCTCTGTGAAAATGAAGCATCAAAAGATAAAAGGTAAGCTCGACAAAGAAGTTAGTTTGGCAGTTATACAAGCATATTAAGCTTGCTTAAAAAAATCGTTAAAAACAGGTTGTACTCCGGGAATGCCCGGAGAAGTGAATACCAAGCAGGCTTAGGTGGGATTTCACCAAATACACATAAAACTTAGCTTTATAAAACTTTGTTTCCATTGAACGCGTTCATTCTGCGACGTAAATCTCGTTTTGTTTCGATTGGATTTCACTACCTTCTCGCGATCGCGATTATTAAATCTAAGTTTACGTGACGTCACGCAATTATTTTACATATTTTAAAGCCTTTTCACGTTAATTTAACTTCAAAATAGAAAGAAACAATACATAAACTTACAAACGCATGTGTCAAAACTGTCTATGTTTTTCATTCCGCCATGACAGGGCTTGAACGGGTTTCATAACGTTGAACTTCGGACTTTGGGCATTCAGAAGATAAAACTCGGATTTGCTGTGAACGCGTTCCGTTTACGCTGATGAAATGCATTTTGATGTTATAATCGCGCTTATACGTTTTGAGCCGGTTCAGAGTGCTTTGAACGCGTTCCATTTCTTTGGTGAAATCGCCCCTTAGATATCTGTTAGCCGGTAGAAAAATTGTGATATTACTTGCTTTTCTACGCTACGCCGTTCTCTTTCAAGTTCTCCGTTACCTTCTCTTATGAGTTGTCGATCTTGCTCATCTCAAAAAAGTGCTCAACACCATTAAAGATATTTTCAAATCAATGACATCTAATAGACTTGCCAGATCACGGAACCCATTTTTTAAATTTTGTGATTAAAAATCAAAAGAACTCTAAACATACTAATAACTAGCTGTTGCCCGCGACTTCGTCCGCGTTAGCATAGATGGTATAATAACGGAGATGAGTTTCATGTTCCTAACTTAAGAAATGACGGGCTTTCATTCAAACTTTCAACCCCTATTTCACCCCCTTCGGGGTAAAATTTTCAAAATTCTTTCCTTAGTGGGTGTCTATTTAATAATACAACCCTACTCACCAAATTTCGTGGCTATAACTTTAACAGTTTTTGCTCAGCGATGATGATTCAGTCAGTCAGTTAGGATAAGTGTAGATTTTATAAATATAGATTAAGACGTTATTAAAGTGTTTAGAAGCAATCCAATTAAAGTTACAACATTGAACATTAATCTCTATTATGTAGAGCAATGGATGATAGAGCAATTATACATCATGTATTCAAATTATCTTTTACGAGCTTCTCAACTGCACATCGTATGATTATGCAATACATAAAATAAGCTTTCTTGAAACACTATCCAATCCATGCTTAATATTCTAAATGCGAAAGTGTGTCTGTATGTCGGTCTATCTGTCTGTTAATAAAAATATAATATACAGCCGAACATAGAAGTTTCTCCTTTTAGGAAGTCGGTAAGAACAGCATTAAAATTCGTTAAAAGAATATTAGTTATGTCAAAAGATTTATGTGAATTATTTTCTACTTACTTAAAATACAAATAAGTGATGAAAAGTTGTAAAGGTCTTTGAACTACAGACAAATTCTTAACTTATGATTAAAAGTTCAAAATGACCCTTATCAATCATAAATGCATTTTTGGCTTATGATTAAATTCTTGAGTCCTTTATCCATGCATTTTTGAATAAGGTATTTCTAAAAGAATTACTTAGGTATGGGGAATATATCAACAATTATTAGATATAATATATAATTATATCTAATAATTGTTGTTTATAAATAGTTTTAGTACAATACCCTTTTTTGCTTTAGCGAAGTCTATACCTCAATAAAAATATATCACTACAAGCTACGACAGATTTATTAAAATTTCCCGCTTAAAAGCATTCCTAGATAAAAATTTGGTATATGATTGGTCGACTCCGGCGCAGGATAGAACCTAATATGTATGGCTATTAGCGTGTGCTATTATGTCTGTCCGTCTAAATTTAGCTCACATTAATGTACACTTGTTTATCGTTATACACTACGACAAATATACGGTAAGCTAATAACTTTTTTTGAAGTGAAAACTTCTTTAGCGGCGTTGAGCACTTGTGGGATGGGTAAAAACTGTGAAACTCGCGATAGATTTTCGTGTTGATCGAAAAACCATACAAAACGCGTAAGACGGTTGGAGAGTAGTGTTTTTTGTCGAAATCGAACTCGAACTCGAACTCGAACTCAATTTGAAACTTGATCGAAACTTGATCGAAACTTCATCGAAACTTGATCGAAACTTGATCGAAACTTCATCGAAACTTGATCGAAACTTGATCGAAACTTCATCGAAACTTGATCGAAACTTGATCGAAACCTTGATCGAAACTTGATCGAAACTTGATTGAAACTTGATCGAAACTTGATCGAAACTTTATCGAAACTTGATCGAAACTTGATCGAAACTTGATCGAAACTTGATCGAAACTTGATCGAAACCTTGATCGAAACCTGATCGAAACTTGATCGAAACCTGATCGAAACTTGATCGAAACTTGATCGAAACCTTGATCGAAACCTTGATCGAAACCTTGATCGAAACTTGATCGAAACTTGATCGAAACTTGATCGAAACTTGATCGAAATTTGATCGAAACCTTAATCGAAACTTGATCGAAACTTGATCGAAATTTGATCGAAACTTGATCGAAACCTTGATCGAAACCTTGATCGAAACTTGATCGAAACTTGATCGAAACTTGATCGAAACTTGATCGAAACTTGATCGAAACTTGATCGAAACCTTAATCGAAACCTTGATCGAAACTTGATCGAAACTTGATCGAAACAACTTGATTGTCGATTTTTTAAAAATCGATTTTCATAAAAAATGGGTTAAAAAAATGCACAACGATAATAATCAAGTTTTCACTTCTGCCGGCACTCCCGGAGTGCAACCAGTCTTTTTTTTATTATTTATTTATTTATATCAGGCTGCATAGGCCCATACAATATATACCTTAATGACTAACATACATATAAATTATATACACTTAATAACTACACCTTATCACGAGTTATCGGCGACGTGACGCGCGCTTCATTCCGGAGTCTTCCCCGAACCTTCGGTAGACCACATCAGACGGCCAGAATTCCTCCGCTTCAAAGGTTGACAGAAGATGCGTCGGTACTCTCACCACAAAGGAACTGAAGTCGACCTTGTGGCGAGACTGCAGACGTTCGACCCTCAAGTGGTGGGATGTCTTCTTACTGATGTAGTACGTCCTCAACCTCCATGGACCAGTGCAGGCGAGATATGTACAGGGGCGTCGCGGGGACCTCGTTCCGCAGGGCTATAAGCGCCGGCATCTTAAACTGCTGATAAAGTTGGATTATTGGCTGGATTCTTAGTTTTTTAGACAAGAGGAGTTGATCTTTTTATTAGTCAATCGAAAGTGCTAGTGAATAGATAAACTTTTGTCAAAAACCTTAGAAACCTGTCATAAGTACTTATTTGACAAAAGTATACCAGAGCCAAAAAATAAATACCTATATCAAAATCGTAGGCCAAAAGTATTTACCAGAATTAATTACCAAAATAGGTAGATTTGTATCTGTATTTTGATTGTAACCGTTTGGTTTACATGAATTTTCTAATTAGAAATAAAGAATTTGTATTTGTAATACTTTAATTAATTAATTAATTAAAATGCAATATATTATTATCCATAAGCTAAACAATATCTTCTCCTTGACTGTTAGGTTAGAAAAGACGCTTGATAGATAAGTATGAATCATGAATCATTGTATAGCGTATCCATTGTATAACTATTTTTTATCAGTAAGGTGTGCGTTTAAAAATTAAATCTTTGGGTGCAGTATACAAGAATTTTGCGCATCTCAGCGGGTGGCTACAGGAAAATCTTCTGTATATTTGTATATCTGTGTATATTTGAATCGTAACTGTAAAGTCCTAACGCACGGATATAAATTCATCACGCATCTTGGCGGCCTTCCAGAGATGGCTGCCAGAAAAAGTTAAGTGCAACTTAATGCGTACTAGCGCACAAATGAAAAGAGTTTTAGTAATTATTTATTACCGTTTTGTGAACGTTAATTATGATCAATCACAGACTATTAAATTATACAGCTCGTCTAAGAAATACACACAGTCACACAGCCCGTGCGAGTTTCTTACGCAGGTTCTTCTCACTGGGTTATTCCCGAACTGGTGGTAGGCCTCATGTAGACGTTCTAAAAGTGTTAATTTTAACCAATTTGGAAATAAAAGTTTTTCATTTCATTTCACACTAGAATTGTATGTTCTCCTACCCGTCTTTCGCTGCTCTCAGATCAAAAATGCAGCAACTTTTAATTGGTATTATTCATATTTACTGACCAACTTCCAAAAAGGAGGAGGTAATATGTTCGGCTGTATCTTTTTTTTTTGTATGTTCAACGATTACTCAGCCGTTTGTGGTCTGATTTTCAAAATTCTTTTTGTGTTGTATGGGGCTTAACTCTAATTTGGTACCATGTTCACAAAAGTGATGATCTGATGATGGGATCCTTGAGGAATCGGGGGGACTCCTTGAAATTCGTATGGAAACATATAGTGATTTCGATTTTTTCTGAAGCATTTGAGGTAAATGCTACCAAAAAGTAGGATTTCGCATCAGATTATACCCTGGATCCGAAGGTACCGAACAGAACTTTTGAATGCTAATAGGTACAAGTTCGGGGATTTCGGCGTTGTTTAAACAACTGAAAGCATAAGCTAATACATCAATTTGATTAATCATCATCATCACAACCATAATTATATCATGGATCATCACACTATGACCCAATTATTGGTACTTTTCGTGATATTTTGCATCGAAGCAGATGTTTTTGATGATGATTTCGCTGTTTGTGGACCGATTTTCGAAATTCTCGTGTTGTTGTTTAAGATATAATCTTAAATTTGTATAACAATTACGAAAGTGGTGAGCTGATGATGGAATCTATGAGCAATCGAGGGAAATTCTTAAAATTTATCAAAACACTCATAGTGGTTAAAATGTTGTTTAGCTAGTAAGTTAAACATATGTTACGAATAAGAGAAATTTCATACGAAGGTGTCTCTTGGTGCCAAGGCACTGAACAGAACTCCTGAACCTTTAAAGATAACATTTTGGAAATTGCAGCATCGCTTAGATAAAGTAACTGCAAGCATTTACCACAATTTAGCTTATAGCAACATAATGTAAATAGTTAACATTCGCATTGGTTATTTACGCATAAAGCCTAATTTTGTAGATACTTAACTAAAAAGAGTGAAATTATTATTTTTAACAAAAAATTAAAACCGACTTCCAAGGTAAAAACAATAGTAATATGAACTATGACTTCAAAATAATGAAGACTGTAGTATATGTAAGTACAGAAATAGTTGATATTTAGACGAATTCTGAAAAAGGCGTGCTATTAAAGAGTAAGAGTTATTTAATACTTTATAGTTCATATTACTATTGTTTTTACCTTGGAAGTCGGTTTTAATTTTTTGTTAAAAATAATCATTTACTACTAGATGACGCCCGCAACTCCGTTGCACCAAAATTCATTTATCGCTCAGGAACCATACATTCTTCCGGAATAAAAACTATCCTATGTCCTTTCCCGGGGCTCAAAGTATCTCCATGCCAAATTTCAGCAAAATCGGTTCAGCGGCTCGAGCGTGAAGAGGTAACAGACAGACAGACAGACGGACAGACAGACAGACACACTTTCGCATCTATAATATTAGTATGGATATGGATTTTCATTACAAAGCTTAGGCTACAAAGACAGAAAATACTGTAGGAAAAATTTCGAAAACCCTATTTTTTATACTTTTATTCTAAAGTTAAAAATGCGCAGGCAACTTAAAGCTACCAATTTAAATGCCACTTTTTACCTTCCAGTATTACTGCTAGTTAATTAGTTAATAATATAATAGCTCCCACACCGGTTTCGGTGACGGTGGCCGGTTTCATTGAAACCAGGCCATCTACGCAGGAGTAATTTTATAGTGCCCGAGTGTGTGCGCAGTACACAAGAGCACTCTCTATTCCTTTACTCTCATAACCCAGTGGGACGGACGACCGACACGACTGGCGAGAGATCAGGCGCAGGACCGACTTTTTATATGCCCATCCGAAGCATGGATCATCTTACTGGTCAGACAATCAGGTGATCAGCCTGCATTGTCCTAACCAAACTTGGAAATATCATGTTTCCAACGCGGGAATCGAACCCACGACCTCCGAGTCAAGAGCCGCGCTCTATACCACTAGACCACGGAGGCGTTAATTAGTTATTTACCATACAGTAGCAGTGATTCGGTCACGTTACTATAATTTTTGTTTAGAGTTAGATCAAAATATATCTGAACAAAATACAGTACTTTACATTAACATGGTTAGGTAATCTGTGCAGTACATAAATCTGTCATTGGACCCTGGCCAGTAACACTTAGCGCCTAGCTTTGTACTACGATTTATAGAATAGGAGAAACTAACAACTAGAACATTTGACCAAGACTATAATGGAGATGATTTTATGACCAGAGAGCTATATTATATCCATATTCCATACTAATATTATAAATGCGAAAATGCGTCTGTCGGTCCATCTCTCTGTCTGTCTGTCTGTTTGTTACCTTTTCACGCCCAAACCACTGAATCAATTTAGCTGAAATCCATACTAATATCACAAATGCGAAAGTGTGTCTGTTTGTCGCCTCTTCACGCTCAAACCGCTAAACCAATTCAGCTGAAATCCATACAGTTTAATTTAATATTTAATAATATTATAAATACCTACCAAAGTCTGTCTGTCTGTCTGTCTGTTGCCTCTTCACGCCCAAACCGCTGAACCGATTTAGCTGGGTATAGAAATACTTTGAGTCCCGGAAAAGGACCGAGTATGCTTTTTATCCCGGAAAAATGTACGCGCGATAAACTAATTTTGGCGCAACGAAGTTGCTGGCGTAATCTAGTTTTTTGTATTTCCGGTCGGAGGCTTGACCGGAAATACAAAAAACATGCAAAAAACGATTATTTTTAAAAATGTTAGAACCTCATCCACTAACGTCTTCATTTATAAAGAGAATTTATTTATTTTGACACTGATTGGCAGACTGACCTAACAATAGAAAACCAAAATATTCTATGATAAAATCCCTTGAAACCATTTCGTGAAAACTGAACAAGTGACTATCTAATAGACAATAACATCAGAAGCCTCTCAGTTTAAGATCCACGATGACGTATGTCTAAATGTAGCACTGGCGGAGTGCCAAGTGCGTTGACACACACCGACCGACAGTTTATTTTATATATAGATGGACTAGCCGCTAGATCAGTGGTCCCCAACCTTTTTTTCATGCGGGCCACAAACATGTTTTGGTCTTGGTTTAGCGGGCCGCAACAAACATTTTTTAGGGTTAAAAAATAACATTCGTCAAAATTAACGATTTAAAAGTGGAAAAAATTTAACGACTATGACGTAGACTTTACGTTATTTTGCCGGTGGGGGTGAATTTTAAAATTGTTTAACATCTCGCGGGCCACAAATAAAGTCCCGGCGGGCCGAGTGCGGCCCGCGGGCCGCGGGTTGGGGATAGCGGCGCTAGATGCACGATACTTCGTTTGCTTAGGAAGGAAAGTTTTGATTCATTTTGTTTTGAATGTAAGCAATGGTCAGTCAAATAGGAATTCAAATGTCGAACTGAAGGAGGTTTTAAAAACGCTTATTATATCCTGTAGGTCCGTTTTTTTTCTAACCTATGCTGTCCCACTGCTGGGCAAAGGCCAAGGTCTTCCATTGTGCTCGCTCCTGTGACACCGCTGGCCAGCCTGGCTGGTATGCTTCCAGCTCATCGCGCCATCTTCTTCTAGGCCGGCCGCGGCGGCGGCGTACATCTTCCGGTACCCACTCTGTTGAGATCTTTGCCCAGCGGTCGGGATGCATGCGGCTTACGTGTCCCGCCCAATCCCATTTCAACTATAAATGTAAACATTTCAAATATAATATTATGTAGATCCAATTGGCTAAATAAATTTTTGGGTCTTGTCCATTGACAGAGAAATTGATTTAGGCAGATGACGAAGTTAATTTTTTCGGTTACCTATGTAAGTCAATGTTAATCTGCTGGATTAGATATTATACACAACTAAATTACGTAGTTTCAAATAGCTCGACTAAATAACGTGTGTCCAGTAAGGTATTCTAAGCCGATTCATTTTCATTTTAATTATAATGTAAACAAGGCTCAAAAGTACATATTTAAACTTATTCATCACAGAATAAAGAACACACTATTTAATTACTAGTTGCCTAGGTATTTTCTGATCAAAATTAATCTTAAAACTGCGTTCATGTAGTAAATGTACCTTGTAAGCTTCCATTTTAAGTGGAGTTACTAGTTTTGTTAACATTTATATAAAAATGATTTGAAACTGAGTTTTAGAGATTAATACGTTTCATGTAACAGATATTTCGCAATAAAAACAAATAACGGATATCTTCTTCACAGATACACCTCGTTAAAAACGCGCAAACATTTTTTCTAACAGCAACAAGTCCAAATGAAAATCTAATGCCAGCTGCCAATTAACAAAGAGGGGCTAGCCGAAACAGCGTCAAAGTTGAAGCACCCCTGCCCCCCGCAACCCTGTTCCCCGCACCCCTGCTTTTCCAGGGGTGCACCCCTCGTATGCACCACCGCGACCCCTATGCGCTCCACGCACCCCCACTGCAGTTTTTTTACGGGGGCCCACCACCCCGTTGTTTGGTGACGGTTGCACCTCTATAGTGAAGATGGCGTGTATTGGTGCCGAATGTGTGTTACGTAAGTACTTTACGGTTAACAATAGTGACCCAAAATGCTACTTGAAGTATATGAAACTTAATAAGTTGAGGTTCACGTTCCTTAAGAAACCAAAGTCGCTTTTTTACCTCATGTCCCTTTGTTCCCTTTAATCTTTAAAACTACGCAACGGATTTTGATGATTCTTTCAGTGTTAGATAGCCCATTTATCGAGGAAAGTTATAGGCTATATTTTATCACGCTAAGACTAATAGTAGCGAAGAAATAAAGGAAAATGTGGAAAAAACGGGGAAAATTATTTGAAAGGGCTAACTTGAACGCGGTAATCAGGTCAGGAACTCCTGGTCCGATTTGAAAAATTATTTCAGTGTTAGATAACCCATTTATTGACGAAGGCTATAGGCTATATTTTATCACGCTAAGACTAATAAGAGATTGTGGAAAAAACGGGGAAATTATTCGAAATGGCTTATCTCGCGAACTACTGGAGCAATTTTTATGTTATTTGGCACACATAAGAAGTAGACCACGTGAAAGGATCATAGGCTATCGGTTTTAATCATTTTTTCAGTGGCTATATATTTTATACCCGTGCGACCCTGGGGCGGGTTGCTAGTTTATAATAAAAAAAAATCTTTCTTCTGTCTTGCTTAAAATTCGACGTCTCAATTTACAACCGAACTACTTTCGACGAGGCTGCCGCTTTACCAGGCTGACATTAAAATTATACAAGTCTAAAATAATACTTGAACTACATCTTAGTCGCTTTGGCTAATTTATTAATTTTAGTTTTTCTTTCAGCGTCTTCAAGTTTAAAAGCTAGTCAAGCGGGAACTTCGTCGGTATAATTTTACTATTTTTTTTTAGTTGGCATAATATATTACCTTGATTCAATGCGTCAAGAGAGGATTTTAAAGCGAATATTTACTGCCGCACACAGACTTCAGAGACATTCATTGAAGATTTTAACAGATAATGTAAGAGACTTATGTTATAATTATTTAATTACATTTAAGTAATTAACATTCGGCTCTGACTTTGGCAGTTAATAAAGCAATAACTATTACATCCGCATCATAAAATTATAATAATTATCAAAATCATAGCCACAGCTTTTCGTATCTTCTAGCCAATTCACCCTATCCCCAGTACACTCGCGTCCATTTTGACGTGGTGATTTTTTTGCCGGCCGTGCTGGGTGGTGGGGAGTGGGGGGAGATGTTTCGTTTATTTCGGCGTTCGATCAGCCCCCATCGATCCGCGCCGTGTCATACGATAAGTGCATATTTTAATTAATCATCATCACCACCTGTTATAATATTAACGCATCTACAGCTCTTCTGATGTTGCGAGTGTCCATGGACGACGGACTTTCCACCAGGTGACCCGTTTGCTCGTTTGCCCCCTTAACCTTATTTAAAAAAATGTAGTAAGTACCATCGAAGAAACTGATTCATAAGCAATTGATGGACCTACGTCATTCAGTCGCATTATGCCAATTCAAGTCGTGATCTGACGGCTGGGTTTGACGTAACGTGACTAAATTACGTAGGTCCTGTGAATCAACTTCTCTAATAGTACAAAAAAGTAATAAAGTTAAATACAAACAAACCGATGGCACAAAATTTCGCATAAAATGATATACTTAATATGTTTTAAAAGGTTTGTCTTATTATTTTGATTAAACATGTTATATTAAAATTTTATTTAATGGTATTCATGTAGATAAATAATCATAACTATAATATTATCGATATGAAATTGAATCAAAACTAATCAAAAGTTATGTGTCCAAGTGAAATAAATTTATATTATATTATACTGATTATAATAAGAATTATAATAACTTAAATTATAGTTAAACAAATAAAAGAATATAATTATTTTAAAATTTCTTGGTTATTTTCGTAGAGGGCTCTACGCGCGTGCTACGGCGTAGCTCGACTTAGCTTTAATATTATTGTTAAATTATTCGAATATTTTTAAAATCAAATGAAAAGTCCTCTCTGGTGGAACAATTAATTAGTTATTGTTGCATGGGTTTTATATAATATGTATTATAAAGCCTTGCTTAAGAAATGTTAGTAATTTTTAAGGTACAATTAATATTTAAGGCCTTATAGCCGAGTACTTATTTTGGAAGCAATATTTTATAGAATATATAAAACTTTTAATTCATGGTGAGGTTGAAAATGTAATTTTAAGTTACAAACAATTTGACCTACAAAACTTAAAAGAATACGAGCACAAATTGTATTTTACAGCAAAAAAATACTTCGAAAAAAGAATTCATCTATTCAAAAGTTCTTTTATTTGTGAGGTAAAAAAAATACAATTTGTAAAGTACTGAAATGTAGGTCACGAGCGCGCGCTAGGGTGTCCTAAGAGTCTTAAAAATTCTTAAAGATTTGGAAATCTGCATACGTTTTAAAATGAAAACACTGTGTTGAACTTACAGTACAAATGTTTTTGAGCATTTATATTTGCTATAATATTATGTTAACGTTTTTCATACATGTTACTTTACATAGCAACAATTTTTGTAACCTGTGTCAAGATAGAGATTATCTAAAAAAATTATACTTTGATGCAGCATAATACTAATTTCAATCTTATTTTGTTTTTTACTTTAATCGTTAGAAGAAAAGACAGGTAAGATGAAATCAAAGAATATGTTACATGTCATGTTTTATAACTCGTTTATTATTCTTTTAAGTACATAATATCTATACAAACAAAATATAATACTAAATTTTGTTAGTCCCGCTAAAAGTTGAGAACGGCTGAACAGATTATGCTGATATCTTGAAATGTTTGTAGAAGTTAAGGGAAGTCGCACATACACACACACACACACACACACACGCACACACACACTCACACACACACACAATCATACTAACATGTACTAACCTAGTTGCTCTTACATTATGTTAATGTAAAACGAATTTGGAAAACCTTTATTGATTGTTAGCTGATACTTATAGCACAGGTTTCTCCTATTTTAAGTATCAGCAGAACATTAAATGTGTACATACAGCCTGAACTTTCTGTATTATGTAAAAATTATAAAGGAACATATTATGTAATTTGAGCAAATAAATAACTTTTTACTTTACTTTACTAGGTTTTATATTAGGAGGGAAAACAGATCATCTAGTATAAATACTCATCCCTACCAAACAGGCTAGGGCATTCCATAAACCAGCCTTCGCTACTAGTATTCAACAAGTCCATTTTTCCGAATTTCAATCAAATTAAAGTAAATAAACAGTCGTGTTTAAATTGTAATTAATTAATGAATATATTGGAGAAAGTGTACGCAATATTGTGTTTCATTTGTGTATAAAATGAATTTCCATCAAGAACCGACAGTGCAATCAATTACACATATGTAAATAAACAGTTTTAACTAGATTGTATTTTACAATTTTTTGGGCGGTTAAGTAACAATAAATCACCATTATGCCGTATCTTATCATTTAATTCCAATGCCAAGAATTGTGTACAAGATTCAAGTTTAGATCAAAATGGATTGAAACAGAGTATGGTTATAGTTGTAAATATACATATTATATCCGTTGCGTCAGAATTCAATTTGCGGTCGTGTTGAAACCGTACATTTTTCCAGGATACATCAAATGTAAGGACATTTACGGTAAAGGTCCCGGGACTCAAAGTGTCTGCATACCAACTTTCGTGGTTGTGATACACCCAAAATGATATAAAATAAGGCACAGCATGCATGATCTGCAAATGAGTAATTAATGAATGCGCAGGCTCGGCCGGCCCCATGCCCGTACTCTAGGGGGAGCATTTTTTGTAGCTATAGCTCGCTGGACCATTACACACGGTGCCGACTTCCTAGGATATGTCTCGCGATTTTCCATAAAGCCCAAAGACGTCGATCCATATTTTCCACTAAGTAATGATGGAAAATTGGTTTGTAGGGAGGTTGTTATTGAAATGCTGAATATTTTCGACCACAATATCACATTCAAAATTTATCAGAAAACAAAAACAGTCTTTGACTTGCTATTTTTATCTATCTATACTTATAAAATTACATGTCCTGACTGACTGACTGACTGACTGACTCATCATCGCTGAGCAAAAACTGTTAGAGCTACCACGCTAGCCACGAAATTTTGTGAGTAGGGTTGTTTTATTAAGTAGACATCCACTAAGGAAGGAATTTTGAAAATTTTAACCCGAAGGGGGTGAAATAGGGGTTGAAAGTTTGTATGAAAGTCCGTCATTTCTTTAGTTAGAAACATGAAACTTTATTTTTGGGCTACTGAATGAAAATGAATGAATACGTATTAAAGCGTTTTTGGAAATTCTACCTCTAAGGGGGTGAAATTGGGGTTGAAAGTTTGAATGAAAATCCGTCATTTCTTGAGTTAGAAACATGAAACTTTATTTTTGGGTTACTGATTAAAAATAAATAGATACATATTTAAGTGTTTTTGGAAATTCTACCCCAAGGGGTTGAATTTGGGGTTGAGAGTTTGAATGAAAGTCCGTCATTTCTTGAGTAAGAAACATGAAACTTTATTTTTAGGCTACTGATTAAAAATAAATAGATACATATTTAAGTGTATTTGGAAATTCTACCCCCAAAGGGGTGAAATTGGGGTTGAAAGTTTGTATGAAACTTTGTCAATTTTAAACCGATCGATCTGAAACTTTGCATGCACAAAGCTACTGTAATGTAGGCGTTTTCTAAGAAAGGATTTTAAAAAATTTCACCCCTAGGGGGGTAAAATAGGAGATGGAATTTTGCATAAAACTTTGTCAATTTTAAGCCGATCGGGCTGAGACTGTGTATGCATAAAGTTACTATGATGTAGGCATCCCATCAGAAAGGAATTTAATAAATTCCATCCCTAAGGGGATGAAATAGGGGATGAAAGTTTTTAGACATTTTCTTAGACTTTCGAGCTTTATTTTTGGGCTACTGATTAAAAATGAATATATACGTATTTAAGCGTTTCTGGAAATTCTACCCCCAACCCAAGGGGTGAAATTATGGTTGAAAGTTTGAATGAAAGTCCGTCATTACTTAAGTTAGAAACATGAAAGTTTATTGACGTTTGCGTTTGACGTTTGCTTAAATATGGTCCCGTTTTTACCCGACTGCCGTTATTACCCTTTGTATAAGGATCCACAAAAAGGGGAAAACTATCCATCTTTGTTATTAATTATTATACTATGTTAACGCGGACGAAGTCGCGGGCAACAGCTAGTAGCCTTCTAAAATTACGGCGGCGCTAACTCGCGGTTTGGTCGCTATCAGAAGAAAATGTATGTAACGATTTATTTAAATAGGGGCGCGGTCGAGCTGTCATTTGCCTACGAATGCTTGTGATCTAGTGGTGCAACCACAAGACAAACCGCGCGTTCAGGCGGACATATAAATGGAGCTTAATGCTAAGTACTCACATACGGGTTCTTCAAAATTATTTGCCTTAAGATGCGGAGAACTACTCACTGTCTTTTACTTCTCCACAAAATTGTCAATGGCCATACAGGTTGCGCCGAACTCCTACACTATTTATCGCTAACCGTACTTCACAACTTACCACGCAAGCCTGTTACTAAAATCCTACGGGGTCCTGATTTCAAAACCAATCTAGGGTCTAATGATCCTATCTCCAAAATGTGTATTGAATGTTGTACGATCAACAACGCATTGACCGATATCTTCATGATTCATTTAGCCAGTTCAAAAACGAAATTTGCAAGCACTTATAATATGACTTATATAATGATAATAATGAATGTATATTGTATATTATATGTATCAAATTTTACTCTATCAATTAATTATTATTATTATTTATTTTTTAATGAACTCTATGTCGATGAAATTACGTAAACTGTGATGTTTTTTGCTTTAAGTAAATTAAATTGTAGATTTCCTTTTTTTTATTTAAGTAATTATGATTAGTATAAATTTATTAATTATTGTTCACAAACAATTAATATTGCCTAATTTAATTTTAAATAATTTTACCCATTTGATCTTGTTTTAAAATTGCACTTGTATTTTCTAATTTTATTTTATTTAAACTGCTATTAGTTAAGATTTAAACGTATTCTCGTAGTTTTAAGTTATTTATTATGATGAAATTTAGCTTATTATTACTTTTATAATTAATTTGCATGAAATTTTAATTTTATTTAATTCATAATAATTTTTTATCGGTTTAAGTGTGTTTTGTGAAGAAATCAATTTTATAATAAGTATTGTATTTGTAGAGCTATAATCGTGAATGCTGTGTCGCCTGTTAAGGTACATGCATCGGTACATATTACCTACTATTATTTTGTTTACCAAGGTTTTAATGCATGTACTGTTTGGTGTCCTTAATTTAAATAAATATTTATACGGTTTTGCTCGATCGAGCAATAACGTCGACAAAACCCGCGGCTCGGGCTTTCGTGCACACATTTAGCATTGCTCGATAGTTTTATTCTAAATCGATATATTTCATTCCATCAATCCGGCTCGATCCGGTTCCGTCAATCCTTCGAGCGGCTCGATGCGAGCCTTCGAGCTTTCAATTTTGCGGTCCACACAGTAATTATTACTCGATTTGGAGTAAAACTATCGAGCAAAACCGTATGTGAATACTTGTCTAAGTACGTGTCTAAACACACCATGCCGAAGTTCATCTTCAGGCAGAAGTTTCGGCATGATTCTGTCTGCAATGTACTTTAATTTTTAAATTACCGATGACACACCATGCCGAAATTACGTCGCGTTATATTGTATGCGTTTGACATTATTGACGTAATACTATATGTAATGTAAACTTCGGCATGGTGTGTTTAGACACTTAGCGTTACTTAATTCATAGGATAAAGTTTAGCAATTTAGTCTTTTTACGAAATATTACTACAAATAATTATATAATATGTTTTATTTTCGGAATATATGGTTTTACTTTTCCTTCCTCCTTTTATGGTGAGACCTTACTAGGCGTAACTACAATGCAATACTTTACTACCCATAGGGCCAGGCCACAACACTGAGTTGTGACGTCGCATCGCAAAAAACTACATTGCTTTTCTAATGTTGTTTTTGTGATACGACGCCGCGCCGCAACGCAGTGTTGTGGCCTGGCCCAAAGTCCATACTATCTACTAGAATACCATACCAGCCGAATTTTGCAGAAAATATCTCATTGTGGAATATCCTACGATCTATCCCTCGATGGCACTCCACTTTTCCGCGGGGTTTTTCAGGTTTTTTCTCCTTTCCCACCCCCGCAGCAGCGTGCTCGGAATTTGATTAATGCAATGTTCACGATAATTATTCCTGTTACTATTTTTTGACATAAAGTTTTTTTTAATCGTATGAGGCCGAAAATGGAGAGCTGAATTTCATGGTTTATATTTAGGTAAATATAATATTTATCGTTCAACAATCGCATGTTATATGTTTAATCTTAATATATATAAAACCGGCCAAGAGCGTGTCGGGCCACGCGCAATATAGGGTTCCGTAGTACCGCCAGTTTTTTGTATGGTCAATGAATGTACATTTATAACGTGTTTTATACTACTAACAACATCATCTTAGTTACTTTCAAAGGAATTTGAACGAAAAGTTCCTTTATACTTCGCCGAATACATTTTTTTAGTTGATCGACTATTACTCAATAACTTATGAAGTCTTCTTAGCCGTGATAGTTTTCCTTTTAAATTCAGCATGTTTCCTACTCCCGCGAATTTTTTCACATTTCCAGAAGCAACCGTTTATCTCCGCTATCCCCAACCCGCGGCCCGCGGCCCGCGGGCCGTATGCGGCCCACCGGGGCTTTATTTGTGGCCCGCGTGATTTAAAACCATTTTGAAATTCACGCCCACCGACAAAATAATATAGTCGTCGTGATAGTCGTGAATTTTTTTCCACTTTTAAATCGTTAATTTTGAAAAATGTTATTTTTTAACCCTAAAAATTTTTTGTTGCGGCCCGCGACACCAAGACCAAAACATGTTTGTGGCCCGTATGAAAAAAAGGTTGGGGACCACTGGTTTAGTTGATAGAAGGGGGACACTGGACTCTAACGATTTTTTACACTTTAAAACTTAATATTTCACAAACGGATCCCTAAATAGGAAAATGATCTATGAATACTCATAATATTTTTAAAAAACCTATCCAACGACACCCCACACGATGGGGTGAACGCGAAAAAAATAATTCATCCCCGCTTGATGTGTAGGGAAGGTACTAAAAAATATATTTTTTTAAGATTTCATGTACCATTTTGTCGTTATAATTAATATACGTATTCATGCCAAATTACAGCTTTGTAGGTCCTATAGTCTCTGAGCAAAACCGCGGACAGACAGACAGACGGACAGACAGACGGACGGACAGACCGAAACTATAAGGGTTCCTTGTTGACTACGGAACCCTAAAAACGGATTTTCAAATATTTTAGTCGCGCTAAAACTCGAAAACGGCTGAACGGATTGGGCTGATTTTAATCTTAAAATATTCGTAGAAGTCCAGGGAAGGTTTTAAAGTGACACAAAGTTCACCGGGACAGCTAGTCTAATATAGTTTTAAATTATTACTCAAATATCTATGTCTACAACTCCGTTGGTTTACGCGGAAACGGTACATTTTTTCATAATTATTCTGTGTCCTTTCCTGCAGCCTATCAAAGTATCACTATACCTACTAGTTACTACATTTTCAGTTTAACCGTTTAAGCATGAAGAGGTTACAGACAGGCATAGTAATTACTTAAGTAACTACTTTGCATACAAGGGACACATAATATATACTTAAAAGTACTATATACTGTACTCGGCGAACCATGGCGGTAGCGGTCATTGACTCCCTGTCAAAAAACTTGTCATTTTCCAAACCGCGATTAACAACATATTATGACACTTCATTGTCAATCGCTGTTTATATAGAAAATGACAATTAGTTTTTGACGTGGGAGAGCCATGCTTCGGCACGAATGGGTCGGCTCGACCGGAGAAATACCACGTCCTCACAGAAAACCGGCGTGAAACAGCGCTTGCGCTGTGTTTCGCCGAGTGAGTGAGTATACCGGAGGCCCAATCCCCTACCCTTTTCCCTTCCCTACCCTTCCCAATTTTCTTCCCTACCCTCCCCTCCCCTATTACCCCTTAAAAGGCCGGCAACGCACCTGCAGCTCTTCTGATGCTGCGAGTGTCTATGGGCGACGGAAATTGCTTTCCATCAGGTGACCGGTTTGCTCGTTTGCCCCCTTATTGCATAAAAAAAGGGAGTCAATGACCGCTACCGCCATGTTTCGCCGAGTACAGTATATCACTTTGTTTTGTTACTCCTTATATATCAAAAACAGTCGAATCAAGCTCGACGAATCTAGATTAGTACAATCAGCATAATTAAAAACCTCATTAACCAAAGCATCAATCGTTACAAATTGAAAGTACCGAGTCCCAGGCTCACAGCTCGCAGCACTGCGGCTGCATAAGATTGATGCGCGAGGTGATGGATGGTCCATTACATCCCACTGTTCTTACACTCCCACTATAGAAATTACTTGGAAATAAAAGATTGAACGCTTCTCGATGGCTACTAATATTATACATGCGAATGTGTGTCTGTCTGTCTATCTTTCATTTCTTGGGTCTACACAGACGGACCGCATTTCAACTGCAATCCAACCGCAAATTGCAGTTTAAGTGCAGTTTGAATGCAGTTGACACGACTGCAATACGACTGCAATAGAACTGCAAACCAAACGCGCAGTCGGATTGCAGTTCAGTTGTAGTCGTTCAGTTGCAGTGCATTCAAACTGCACTTGAACTGCAATTTGCGGTTGAATTGCAGTTGAAATGCGGTCCGTCTATGTAGACCCTTACACTCGCACTATACAGGGTGTAACAAAACTAAGTGATAATACTTTAGGATGTGTATTGGGTCCCTTATATAGAGATTTCCCATACAAATCACATTTTTGCTCTTGCAGCGCTGCTACTTTCACAGTAAACTCTCTACAAGCAACACGTACACACCCTAAAGTATTATCACTCAGTTTTGTTACACCTTGTAGAAATTACTTGGAAATAAAAGATTGAGCGTTTCTCGATGAGTACTAATATTTTTATAATATAATATCTATGGACGCTTCACACCACGTCAGTCTGGCCCCGTGGTAAGTACCTAAAGGACTTGTGTTACAGGCACCAGACAACGGAAATATATTTAATATTTTCATACTATACATATATTTAAGATTTTTATTATATGATACACATATTTAATACACATCCATGACCCAGGAACTTTATAAACTTTTTGTTCCGTCGGTGGGACTCGAACCCGCGACCTCCGGCTTGAGCTACCAACGTGCTCACCACTGCGCCACGGAGGTCGTCAAATAAAAATATTATAAATGCAAAAGTGTCTCTGTGTGTATGTCTGTCTGTTAATCTGTTACCTCGAAACGCTTCAATACCTAAACCGATTTAGAAAGGTACTATCAGAGAAGTCTATTCCTATGCAGATGGGGGACCTACGTAGTTTGGTCGCGTTACGTCAAACTCAGCCGACAGATCACAATTTGAATTGACATGATCCATGGGTATTGGGTAGTATTTATTGCGTGAAAATCGATTTGGCTTTGCAGCCTCTCCAGTCTCCAACTCGGCCATTGTTGAATACAGGATCATATTCGTTTATGATAGTGTAGATTCGCGATCACAGATGGTATATTCATCATCACAGAGAAATAAGTCTTCAGACCAATATGGCCATAGCCAGAGAGCCATGCATCGGCACGAATGGGCTGGCTCGACCGGAGAAATACCACGTTCTCACAGAAATCCGGCGTGAAACAGCGCTTGCGCTGTGTTTCGCAGAGTGAGTGAGTTTACCGGAGGCCCAATCCCCTACCCTATTCCCTTCCCTACCCTCTCCTATTCCCTTCCCTTCATATCACTACCCTCCCCTATTACCCTATTCCCTCTTAAAAGACCGGCAACGCACCTGCAGCTCTTCTGACGCTGCGAGTGTCCATGGGCGACGGAAGTTGCTTTCCATTAGGTGACCCGTTCGCCCATTTGCCTCCTCATTTCATTAAAAAAAAATATTGATCTGACCTTTACACGCCCGTAATCGCTTGTATTGATTTATAAATTTAGAATTTGTACGGATTACTTTCTGCAAAGTGCAATGTTTCTTGTCAGAAAATATGAAGTACCTTAGTATCTTTTATCTTTTTTCTATCTTCGATATTGAGAGTACTTAATGCAACCTAACTAAAGGTTAGGTTAGAGCGTATTCTTATCCCAATATGTAAAATTATTGGATGCAATTTTACTAAAGGCACAGAATATATATTAGTAGTACCAACTAAAGGCCCGGTCCGGTTATGGCGTTTTTTTGTCCTTTGTCAAATTGTTGAATACAACCTGTCTAAAGGTCCAGGTTCGGTTTTAAATTGTACAAAAGCTCGATTAGATTCGATCCTCGCGGGTTGTTCGGTCGCGGGCAACCGGTCAGACCGCTTTGTCCACCCTCGTCCTGACAGATGACCCCGATGAAAAACCAACCGTAACTTATACCATATAGAGTTGATTTTAGCTACTCATCTACCCAGAATGTCCTGGAAGAGGAACACGAAGCAAAACCAACTGTAACGTCTAAAAAATAGAGTTGAGTTTAGCTATTCATCCACCCTAAAGGTCCTGGCAGAATATGATAACGTGAAAAGGACTCTAAAACTTATGAAGGAGGGTTTATTTTTGTTTGTATCAGTCTCAAGTCATGACCTACGAGATATTGGGATGTAAATGATTTAAATATTCGTTAACCTGTCCGGTAGTTGGTTTTGTATAGTGAGCAAACGTCGTTGGTAATGATACTCGGCGATGAACACTTATTTTATAGCCTTTACCTATTAAACAGCTAGATGACGCCTTCGTTTATCGCGCGGGAACCGTGCATTATAAAAAGTATCCTATGTCCTTTCCCAGAACTCAAGGTATGTCCATACTACAGCAAAATTACTTCAGTGGTTTGGGCGTGAAGAGGTTAGAGACAGACAGACATACTTTCGCATATATAATAATATTAGTATTGATAGCATTACTGTGGTCTGTGAGTGACGCGACGTTAAAAGGACTTAATGGCAATTGTAGCGAAAAATGTACACGATTCCTGCGTGATAAACTAATTTGTTATTTGCGGATGTCTTCTAGTCCTTACTTCCATATTAATATTATAAATGCGAAAGTGTGTCTGTCTGTCTGTTACCTCTTCACGCTCGAACCGCTGAACCGATTTGGCATGCTTGCAGGACATAGGATAGTTTTTATCCCGGGAAAATGTACGCGTCCGCGATAATCGAATTTTGGCGCAACGGAGTTGCGGGCGTCATCTAGTGTAAAATAATTTCGTAGAATTTTTGGATAAAATTGTCCTGTATCCAGGTTTTATTCCATAGAAACCAAGCATGTTATCAGCTGGAAAAGCAAACCTTATGACGTGTATGGCCAGCATCTGCCTTAGTATCAGTATCAATATCAATGTCGGTAAACAGGAATGCAGATCACAACCACCTGACGTCAGTATTGTACTAGAACATTCCACTACCTGCGGTTACTCTACGACAACTACTCCCAAAGAGTGCTCCGGAGAGCCCTGGCCCCTGGGTTTCCGCTCTGTCCGCACTGCTACTTTCACAGTGAACTCTATATAAGGGACACGTACACGCTCTAAAGTATTATCACTTAGTTTTGGTATAAAGACCTTTTTTAAGGATTTGCTTACTTTGTTTAGTCTGAATGGTAAAGCTAACTTGAAATTATTTCTAGTAGTGTGGCCGGCATCGTTCATGTCTCCAAAGTAGAATCTGCATATTTATTTATATATTATCTTAATCCCCTTCAATTCATATTTGGTGGGGCATTGTTAAGGCCGTCCCCCGAGCAAACGACCTTGGCCATACATTTGATATGTAGTTTATTATACTGTCGATCTATTGGCGTGTGTTTCAAATAAAAGTAATTTGTAAATCCTAAGGAGATGCTGAATGTATGCTTGAATTTTAATAAATTGGTTTTACTTTGGAAGCTGATATCATGACTATAATAAACAAAAATAGAAAATTTAAAACGGGGAAAGGAATGTCGATATACTGAAGATTATTTCTGTATTTTTATTATAACTTTGTTGCTTTCAAATTATGAGTTTATAGGGCTTGAAATACGATAAATTGCGGAATCTCCGTAAGGAACGCCCTTAATGCCCAGTAGATTGCATGATTAGGGGTACATAATATCTTAATTCCCATCAACAGATAATAATATCTATGGACGCTTCACACCACGTCAATCTGGCCCCGTGGTAAGTACCTGAAGGACTTAAGTGTTACGGGTACCAGACAACGGAAATGTATTTAATGATTTTATATTATACATATTATATTTAAGATTTTATTATATTATGATACCCATATTTAATACACATCCATGACCCAGGAACTTTGAAAACTTTTTTAATCCGTCGGCGGGATTCGAACCCGCGACCCGGCCTGAGCTACCAACAGCCCACCAACTGAGCCACAGAGGTCGTCAAAATATATGGGGCCTTAACATCAGGTGATATCTCTGCTCGTTGTAAATCAGTATTATGAATGCAGTTTATGCAAGGAGCGGGTCTGGTACAACATTCACCAGGCCTTGGTAATGAACTGCGAAGGTCAAGGATATGCCTTCCGCGTGTTTTGGTCAGCTTATGTATTTAAATTATATATAATAATGATAATCGCTTTAAAAAATCAATGAAACAGTCATATTATGTAAAAATATAATGATAAATAGTGTTTGTCGTATCTAGTGTCCCTGTAGAGGTCACAGGCCAGAGCACATAATATACTTTGTTTTTGCTCCGTGCATATACCAAGTCGGAAAGATATCGTAAGTGGGGAATTTCATACAAATAATACAGAATCTTTCTGAGTTGATGCATGTTCTCTGATCTAACGAACATTGTGATAGTCTTAGCGCTCAAAGTTAAAAAACCTATAGAAGTTCATTATAATTTGAGTATCATTATTAGATAAGATTTATAACATGATACCTTGTGAACGATCAGTTCAAACATAGATATAGACTAGAATAATAGTAGAAAATATTATGGTCGACTAACGTTAGCTGTTAGTACAAGCTACTCATAATATTGTATAACGCCTAACCATGGTAGTTAATCATAAGAGAATTTTCAACATATATTTAATAAGATGGAGCTAAAACCGTGCTAATTTAAGATCCGATAACTCATGCTATATAATATAGTAGTCATCAGTTTCAACTTTTGATAATGGAACCTAAATCAACATAACATGAGGTAGGTTAAAAATAGAATAGGTTTTCCCGATGGTAAATTTTCATTGGAATATAAATACACTTCTGATAATGTAGACATGGAAATATTTAAAATAAATCAGCAGGTACAGGGTATTATAGAACAGGCTGCCATTCACGGTACGACTAAAAGTCGTAAAGTCTTATTTATAGAAGATTCAAGAAATATAATTGAAAGAACTCGAGGCAGAAGCCTGATATGAGAAGAAAAGTAGTCAGTAGAGTTCAGCCGCTCTGTCCCAATCCATGGCAGAAGCCTTAGTTAGTTTCAGCTTATAGTTCGCTGATTTCATCTTTTGAAGTTCAATGCAGTTCTCTGCACCAAAAAATCTGTCCTAAGACTGATCCTGAACAATTTTCATACGTTCGCTCTACTAGGACTTAGGGGACTCTACGTTACCAACAGTGAGGTTGACTATTACATCTTTGAACTTGAGCTTTCTAATATAAAATTCTGTACTTTTCTATAAGACTAGGGGTGAAGCCAAACGAGCGTAATTTGTGAGCTATGATGAGCCGCAGAATTTTGGTCGCGTAAATATCTTTTCATACAAATCACGACTCACAAAATTACGTTCGTGTGAATTAAACAGGACTTTTGTATAAAACTGAATAAAGCAGAATTTCTGCCAGCCGAAATTCTGCGACTCACAACTCACAAATTACGCTCGTTTAGCTTCACCCTAGGGATGGAAAGTGAAACAGTACAGCTGTACCAAGTGCCTATGTAGGTAAAGGTCTACAATTTCTTAAGAAATGTTTGTGAAGAAGTGTTTAAAATTATCTGCAGGGTGATCCACGATTCCCGTTCGACACGGATTCGGAAACTTTGTGCGGTGATTGGTCAATGCCTGGCGCGGCGATCGTTTATTGGATGTCGCGCGATGAAATTTCCGAAACCGAATCAAATTGCGTATTGTGAATCAGGGCCCAGCTAATGTCAAAATTAATCAATGGTGTCCTTACCCTTGTGAATTTGTCCTGTATCATGTATATCGGTGATTGCATTAACGATTCACTATCTCCTACCATTGAATAGTGTGGTGTGAATAGTGTTAGTAGCGGCGACCGGTCTCAGACGTTGGGGCAGGTCGGGACAAGGTTACTATGACATATCACTCACATCATCATCATCACACTTTCAATACTGTTTGAAAATTGTAACTTCGAAGAAATTGATTGAACGGGCAGTTGGCAGACCTACGTCATTTTGTTGGATTATATCAATTCAAAATTCAATGTAATTCGTGACCGGGTTTGACGTAACGCAACCAAATAACGTTTCTCCGCCATCCTATGGAACCAACTTCTCTGATAGTGCAATTAAAGAAATCGATTGTTATGCAAATGACTGGTCTATGTTATTTCCTGGAGTTATCTTTCGGCTGCTAGGTTTGACATAATACGACTAAATCATGTACGTTTACTTAAGAATCAATATCTCCTACAGTTAATTATACTGGCACTTGGCAGCCTACTTTTGAGACAAATGTAAGTAATTTGATGAAAAATGAAAATCTTGAAACAAACTTGGACCACTTCATAACTCATAACTCATGAGCCATAGGAGATGACTGAAATCTATTGCGAAAGGAAATATCTACCATATTATGGCTACACTTCTACTTTTCACTATCGCTGCGTTCCTACTGTTGCTAGGAATATGTTAAATCCAATAGAATCAAATAGAATCACTGTGCTAAACGCTGAGGCAAAAGCGATTCTACTGGTTCTCAAAACACTTTGCTCTCAACGCAGCTAGCTAGTTTAGCTCTTGTGTAAACTGCGAAACCCTCATTTCTTACTGCTACTACCGTTTTTAACTGACTTCAAAAAAAGGAGGTTATCAATTCGACGCGTATGTATGTAATATTTCCAGAACTGCCCAGTTTTTGTATATGTTAATCTATGACAGCTTCTGAACAAATGTGCCAAATTTCAAAAGTGTATGTATGTATGTATGTATTTTTTATGTTTGTGCACGCATATCTCCGAAACCACAAGTCCGATTTTAGTAATTCTTTTTTTTTTGTACTAGGTATTGTTTAACTTAGGGAATACTGCAAATTTCATCAAAATCGGTTTAGTAGTTTTTGAGATAAGGAATTTTAATTCTTAATTACGTACAAAAATTTGAAGTCGGTTTTATCTTTTTAAAACACTATTAAAGACTACCCTCAAACAGTATCAATACGGTATGAGCCATGGAGCTTATATAGAGAGGATCTGGCCTAAGCAACTGTGCACTGTGATTTACAACTAGGTCCTGACGTCATCATTGTGGGCGGGGCTTAAGTCAGTACACTTTCGGCGTTTGTCAGGTGCACACGTAACGAGAATCCCAAAAAAATTGGTGTTTTCTGCGTTTTTAACAAGGAAATGATGAAGTATTGTGTTTTGCAATGTCAAAGTTACTCAGACAGACCGTCTGATAATATAAATAACATCACATTTCATTCGTAAATAATTTTAAACGTAGTAAACTGTAATTTAAATATAAAAGTTCTAGAACATTTCAGCTTTCAGCGTTAATTATACTACTTGACACTAGATGACCAAACCTTTGAAAGATAATACAGACGTAAATACGTTTAATTTTGCATAAGTTTATTGCAATTATCATACTTGAATACTTTAAATTGTTATACACTTTGTCTTAAATACATTTAATAGCTAAAACGGCACTTATATAGCTTTTATTATGATAGTACTTTTAAAGCACCATCTGTCGTCATCTAGGATAACTATTTGAAACGTAATAATATATCTAGGGCCGTATTTACTAAATAATATTATAAAATAATTGAATTCTAAATACTATTTAGAATTGTTACCAGTGTTAAAGTTAAGGTAAAAGTTATAGTTAAGGCTAAATTTAGCTTTAACTTTAACCTTAACTTTGACCGGCGAGATTGACAGATGTCTGTTGCGTTTATTTTTTTTATTCAAGCTACAGGTAACGGGATTGAGAGTACAAAAACATTTATTATCCATAAAAATCGTCAGAAAAAATATTTCTTATAACAACACAGTAAATTTTCACGAAAAAATGTCGATTTAAGTAGGTATGAGCGGTTATTACCTATTCCTAAATAATACCTAGTACCTATACTCTATTCCCTTCCCTACCCTCCCCTATCCTATTACCTCATAAAAGGCCGGCAACGCACCTGCAGCTCTTCTGATATTGCGAATTGCGAGTGTCCATGGGCGACGAAAGTTGCTTTCCACCAGGTGACCCGTTTACTCGTTTGTCCCCTTATTTTACATTAAAAAATCGGTCAAAATGCTAACCCTAATTTTATTGACATTATAATAAGGTTATTTATAATTCATAATATTATACATTTTTTAAAGTTCTGAGTACGTCCCATAATATTCAAGACAAAATGACATCTAGTGTAAGATAGCTGAACTACGTAGTAACATCAACATCGACCTAAGCTAGTAGTTTTGCTTTTAGCCGATAGATGAAATATACTTGGGCGGAGCTTGACACCCCCTCACCCCGTAAATCGTCACGCGTCGTTTCATAAGGAAACTTGACTACGACAGCTCCTCTCTATAACAGCTCCATGGTATGAGCCATTTAGGATCAGACGAGCGAGGGGTATGCGACGCGGCGGAGAGCGGAGGGGGGCGGTGAGTCGCGAGATTTCCATAAATTAGCGAGCGTCGGTGACGTGACATTGCACTACTTCCGTACACTACGGAGTAAGAAAAATGGGCCCTTACATTTTTATAGTTGATTGTACTGTTTGGTGGAAAACGTTCAACATGAAATACGCTTTTCTTGCACTATCCATACTAATATATCCATACTAACAATATAAATGCGAAAGTGTGTCTGTCTGTTACCTCTTCACGCCCAAACCACTGAACCGATATTGCTGAAATTCGGTATGGAGATACTTTGAGTCCCGGGAAAGGACTACAATCTACATTATAAGGATAATTTTTTATACCAGAAAAATGAACGGTTCCTGCGCGATAAACGAATTTTTACGCAACGGAGTAGTGGGCGTCATGTAGTATTCAAACAAAGTGGAAATAGCGCAAAAAAGTGTTTCATTAATGTTGGGTCTAGGGATTGCAAAAAACGGATTTTTAGAAAAATCCGGATTTTCGGATTTTTTCATCCTCAAATCCGGATTATCCGGATAATCCGGATTTTTGTAGTTTTTTAAATATTTTTGATAAACAGCTTTAAATTTGAGCTATTTTCTTATTATTTCTTTATTTGACATTCATCTTAAAAGTGAAAAGTAAAACGTCCTAAAAAATTATCATTTTTCTTAAGTTAGCGATTTTCACATGGGAAGAGATTAAAATAATAGTATCTGGTACTTTCAATATTATTAAGAACTTAAAAATACCTGGATATTTTCAACTATTTAAAACTATTTAGACCTATTAAAAATGTGAAATTTTAGTTAGCAAGAAAATCCTATGCAATCTCTTCTTTATCAACTCCTTCTTTTGCGCCTACAGCCGTCAGCTGCACATCATCAAATCATGCTCCACGATCTGCAAGCCTAGAGGTGGAACTTACAAAAAAATAGGTCAAAGACACAAACAATGATCAACAGTACGATACGTAGGGTCGAAGTAGACGAGCAAGGAATTCTATTATTCTTCTTATATCGACGAGGATCTGTACTTGGGCCAATTAGTTTCTTATGACAACAGAAAGGCAGAAAAACTGTTCCACGAAGAATGGTGACTTACCAATCTCAATAAAGTACAGACTCGTTGATATGTGTATTTCGCTCGTCATAACCAACGATGCGCAAACTCGATCATTTATCGGTTTATGATTTTCAAAAGTTCCAACTCAGGGTCTGCCAAAGAAGAATTGAGCTCAAATCTCACAAAACAAAAAAAAAAACAATGTGCTCCCAAACTAGAACCACAGACGTAGGAATCAAGACAGCCAAGCTAAAGTGGCATTGGGCCGGTCATTATCTGCATACATCTAGGCTGGATATGAGTGGGTATCTATAGGCCTAATAAAATATAGTGCTACGGTCTGGAGGTATTTTTTTCCTCCGAAGGCAGATCACTGTAATCCCGAGTTCCGACGTTACGACGATCCTTGAGGATCTATTGTGATTCCTTTGTATTATAGTACCGTCCCCAACCCACCAAGTAGGAGGTAATAGGTGTGAATCTGCAGGTCGTAATGCTATTAGCACCTATTCTGTAAAGGTGCTTGTTTAGCTTACATGGTCCAGTTAGGCTTCTGGCAAGGATTCTATTTTTTTTCTTACTAGCCAACTCGTCAGCGGTTATGTTACCAATGAAGAACCAACGATTGCGAAGACTTTAGCCTAGAACACGATTATAAACTCCCCACTGGAGGCATATGAGCTGGGCTGGCAAACGGTGACGCTAGATAGTGACGCGGAAGATAAGTGAAAGATTCGGGTGGCGCCTTTGCCCAGCAGTTGGATAGTATACTTATAATTAGGCTATTGCACAGAATAATGACTTAAAATAATTATTTAAACTTTAAATCAATATTTAGTTATATTATAAACTTACTTTAGTCCTTCATTTAATTAGACAGAATCACAAATCAGCATCAGTTACGTAAACAATGATAATTTATAATTGTAACCTCAATTTAAACAAAAACAACATATTTTATAGAAAAAACATTGTATTGAATACTAAAATGTTCTAAAATAATTGTAAATTTATCAACATTGCATTTATATTATCATATAGATAACATAATAATATAGTAAAATAAAAGATAGGTCATAAGAAATTAGAATATATATTGTCATTATTTCTTTTAAATAAAATGATAAAATGTAAAGAAATGTAATTACAACCACCAAATAACTACACAATGGTATGTTAGACATACGAAATTCTGACTTTGGTACATGTAGACCACGCAAAATTGTGATAGCGCCTTGAAACAAATGTGAATTTGTATGTGGGATATTACACGATACATTTAAATTAATTTTATATAACGTAAAAGCTTATTTTTCGTAATTTTATCTACTATTCGAAAAAACCGAAAATCCGGATTTTGAAAAATAAAAATCCGGATTATACGGATTTTTCGGATTTCGAAGTATCTGGATTGCAATCCCTAGTTGGGTCCGTAGATATATTTTTTAAAGATGTTACCCAAAATTTGTTTATCGTGTGGGATCCACATAGAAAAGGGTATTTCCTCGCCCTTTCCCGAGACTACCAGTAAATAAAAATATACTTAGAGACACATAGAAGGACACAATTTGTAATATTAAGTATGAAAACAGGTTAGGACCTAGACTACGAGTAAGGGAATTTTGAAATTTTTATTTATATATTTATTTATATCTAATTTACAATTAATTATAAATGTGATGTAGGTAAATATAATCTACTAGATGACGCCCGCAACTCCGTTGCGCCAAAACTCGTTATCGCGTGGGAACGTACATTTTCCTGGGACAAAAAGTATCCTATGTCCTTTCCCGGGACTAAAAGTATCTCCATGCCAAATTTCAGCAAAATCGGTTCAGCGGTTAGGGCGTGAAGAGGTAACAGACAGACAGACAGACTGACAGACAGACGGACAGACAGAGAGACACACTTTCGCTTTTATAATATTAGTATGGATAAAGAATACTTATTATTTATTTTTTTAATAAATTATTGTTATATTACTTATTAAAAATATTTTATTATGTTTCTTTGAGTCAACATTTAGTGTAACTTAACAAATAAAACCAGAACAATGACTAGGTGCGAAGTCAAACGGCGTTAAAATACGAGTAATTGCGGGCGGGACGACGCTTGACCCAGTTCGTTTGTTAAGGGCTCTATCTGAAACTAACTCAGAAGGGCTCAAAACAACTACAGTTGTCAGCTACAACGTAATATCTACAACGTGTAATAAAACTGAGTTATACCACTTTAGGGTTGTGTATGTGCCTCTCTTGATAAATCTATACTAATACTAGCTGTCCCAGCAAACGTTGCTTTGCCATATTATTTTATTGAAGTGACTAAATAAGTATGTCACCATGGCAACGTCCATCGCTATCCCGTTGCACAAACAATGGTCGCCGTCAGTCTCAGGTTGTAATAATTTACTATTATTTATTCAACAAATGCACTTATCAATATATAAAGTACCGAGTAGCCCATTCTCAAACCTACTGAATATGCATATAAAATTTGGTAAAAATCAGTAAAGCCGTTTCGGAGGAGTTCGTGGACTAACATTGTGACACGAGAATTTTATATATAAGATTATAAAGCGGAAGAGTTTGTTTGTTTGCTTGAACGCGCTAATCTCAGGAACTAGGTCCAATTTGAAAAATTCTTTCAGTGTTAGATAGCCCATTAGTCGAGAAAGGTTATAGGCTATATTTTATCACGTTAAGACTAATAGGAGCTAAGAAATAAAGGAAAATGTGGAAAAAATGGGGAAAATTATGTGAAATTGCTTATTATCTTAAAAACTACTGGAGCAATTTTTATGTTTTTTTGGCACACATAAAGAATAGACCACATGAAGGGACATAGGCAATTTTTTTTCACGGTTTTCACGAAATTCCTAAATCACGCGGGCGAAGCCGCGAGGAAAATCTAGTAAATTATAATTAAAGAAGATGAATTTTTATTATTACGGATTACCTATTGTACCTATAGGAATATTCGTAAACATTGTATTTACTTAATCACAATATCTACATCTGAGTTCAAAGACATACGACAATCTATAAAAGCCATGCCAAAAATGTGTGTAACCAATTTTCTTGCAAGACAGTGCAAGTGCAATCCGTCACTAACTTTTCCCATGCACCCAACGAAGACGAATGATGTAAGTTGGCGAGAGCTTACAAAAACTGCATCTCTGCTTGTCGACGGAAAAATACCCGCACCCTCAAGCCAAAACCTCCTTTAACACCTACGAAACTAACGCCACAATCGCGTCACACGAAATATCTAAAATTCAGACTTTTTTAAATTTTTTTTTTCAGATGTGCATGTGTTTTCTAAAATACTTTAAGTTATCGACAAGGATTTTCGTAAAGTTTTCTTTTTAAAGTCTATGCTACCTGCAGTCAGTTTCAGTTTGAATCTGTTTGGGAGATTTCCTGAAAGTCACACACACACACCCCACTTGAAAAGTTGCTTCAATTAGGGTAAAGAAATATTACGTACCCAAGTTTAACAATGAGTGACGTTATAACTAGGAAAATATTATTTGCGCTTGTGAGTGATTTGATACAATATTCTTCATTTTAATCCGAAGAAAAGTAATTTCATGGTTTTTTCAAAATGCATGTTTAATTAAAAGTCTTCATTAAGGTGACGCCGCGGTAAAGTACAGAACCGTGTTGGATATGTTTTAGATTGCTTGTTTTCAATGAGAAGCCGGCCCGGCCTCGCATAGAAAACAAGCAATGGAACAGCAAAAAATGGAAAGGGCGTAAGCGACAAAATGGTTTTTGTCGTGTAATTTAAAAACCATAAATACATTTCATATAAGCTATGCACAAATTAAAGTGTATGCTTGAACCAATTTATGTACAAATTTTGGAATCTTAAATCACTCTCCGCTGTTGGAAAAATAGGAATCCCTTTTTTTACAGAGGTATTTTCGATTGATTATTCTGTGTTATAAAAGTTGTCCAATCGTGTTATGCTATGGGCAATTCAAAGACAAAGACATGATGAATACTGACATTGAACTTTAATTCCTTAGCTTTAGTGATTGCTGAGAAAAATCAGCATCGCTACAGCCAAATTATCAAGGCGTCACCTTAAATTAAAGTTAAGTAATCTTTTAATCTCGCTGCCTGCGGCATTGAATTATTAAGGCTCAATTAAACAGCTCAAACAATCATCATCATCAAACATTGTATGTTGACGAGCAACAAGCAACATGGTTTATCGCCAAATCAATATCGCTTTGACCGGCCAGTGTTGATTTTGTACATTACACCTGATGATTTAGAGTTCCCTGAATCAAGATCATTTGGACGAGCTAAAGTTTTAATCGACTTCCAATAAAAGCAGGGGGGTGTGCCAAAATCTTTCCGTTTTCGCTTCGTTATAGAATCGCCGATGAAAATGTATGGAATTGACATAAGCGTTCGTAAATATGACGTTGACGTTCGACTCGTCTTTAAATGTCAATTCCATACATTTTGATCGGCGATTCTAAACGAAGCGAAAACGAAAAAGTTTCGGATAAATGGCCTGCAGGGTAATCGCGTTATTTCTAAACGTTTCAATTCAGGTTCACATCTACTTTGGTTGCGTTTCAGTGACGGTTTGGTTCCGATGCGTCTGAACAAATTTTAGTATCGTGCTAACGTTCCAACCGTAACTCAACCTTAGATGGAACTCGAACGGAGCGCAACGTTTGACCTTTAGACAGACATTGCAGCGGACCAACCAGCGCCCTTCTGATTTAATTTTGATTGGCTTAAATATGACCAATTTTTTTCCGATGCGTTAATTGGTCAATTGACAAATTGTTTATTTATATATGGATGAATATGACACGAGTGAAGTTGTTTTGGTAGTTATGAATGCGAATGATTATTACTTGGAGTTTTTATTTTACGTAGTTAAATTCATATTGGTTTACTATAATTTACAAACGCTATAAGCGTTGAGTAGTGATTAGTGACTTGTGACAAAAGTTTTATGTGGCGCAGAAAACATATTTACGTAAAAAAGTACTAATTTCAATTCACTTTATATCAAACTCAAATAGTGTTATTTTACAGCTTTTAAGTAAAACATAAGCTTGTATCATAATTTGATTATAGCTTATTGTTATATTTTTCCATCGATTTTCGTCAATTTAACACACCAAAATAAGAAACGTTGCAGAAACGTGCGAGTAGAAGTTGCATTGTATCAACTTTTTGTTTTGACAGCGTTTGCGCTTGGGCTGAGGTTCAGTAACGTCTCAACTGGCTGTCAAAACGTTAGCGCGATACCGAATCGTTCCAAAAGTCGATCAACGTCCGAGTTTCATTTGCGGTTCAGTTGAAAAAATTTAGCGCGATTGCCCTGCTGGAGTTTATTATATGTTCGACTGTGAATTTTTGAGCATAAATATCGCTTAAATATTGAATGTGAAATACAAATTTCATTGTGCACACACTTAAATATATAAAATTAATATCAAATAATTTGCCTAATTCTAATGCTCTTATCCTGGTTACTACCTACATATTATATTACGTGCTCGATCTCTTTCACGAAAGAGGTGCGAAGTTCTCTAAATCTCTAACGTCTTGAAAAAAGTAGAAAACTTCGCACCTCTTTCGTAAGTGCCAGAATATCCTTACCGTAGGATTCTGTACCTTAAAATATTTTTAGTAGGTACGGAACCCTTACCAAATTTATTCTAGAACATTGAGCTAAAATGTAACATTGTTACATTCTGTTACAATTAAGGAACAAAAGTCTAACTAGCTCACTCCAACTCAACTCAATCTAAGTAACTACCTGTATTCGAACCTCCTACATACGAGCGTATTCGTCAAATTGGAAAATAGTTTAAAAAAATAAAACAATGCATTACTCCCGAAATACGGCGTCCAATTTTTTTGGCCAATTGATTGCACAAATAAAGCAAATGAATCCGGATTGAATTTGCTATGAACTACCAATTCCCCGCCATATTGTGCCGCCATTTTGTTTCCCATATTGTGAATTATCAATTACCGTCTATTGTAATTTCATTGTTTGTTTTTGTTATGATGAATGTTTGTTTTCAGTCTGTCGTTTATTAGTATTTAATTTCCTAGTCAGTAGTTTTATGTGGTATGATACATTTGGTTGGAAAATTGGCATTGTATAAGAATTTAGCCTGAAGGAAATAATATTATTTGAAACTTATAAATTATAATATTACAGAAAAGAGTCGCTAGGTTTTGACATTCTGTCTGGTTACCTCTTCGTACTAAAACCGACTTAAAAAGGATATTACAGTTCATACTTTATACATTCGCGTGCGATAAGGCTAAAGATGTAGGTACAGAAAGGCAGTTGAGGAGACAATCAAACACACTTTCACATTTTAACATTAGTATGGAAATACCGATGCATGTCAAACAATATAATATATTACATATATTTTTATTTATTTATATCTCATGACACATAATAACGTTATATACCTATCACTAAAAAGTTCACTTATGTAGAGGAGGGGAAGAGGGGATTTTGGGAGTAGCTCGAGCGTGTCAGATTAAGCTTGTATAGGCTTCCGACATGTGTCTAGTTATCATGGTATAGAAATCAGATTTCTCACGTTTTTTTTTAAATGTTGAAATGTCATCCGATCTGTCAGACTAAGAGAGGGGATGTTTAATATACCCCAGAGAAGCTTCCATAAAAAGCACTGACGATTTAAAGATAAGGTAAGCCTGTAGGAACATTTTAAAATGTAAAAAAATAAACCTTCATATTTTCCTAACTAAATTTCGCAGATATTTAATTTTTTTACACTAAACTAAATGATTTAGTCCTTGTCTAAAATATAATAATAACTGACCGAAATAATCAATTTTCTGAACATATTTTCTTTTTCAAAACTTTAAAATGTTTCTGAACCCACCGCTAAAATAAAAAAACGCGCTTATAATTTTTTTATCAGTTTTACCTAATGTAAAAAACCTGCTAGGTCTCCATGACGCTCGAGTGACTACAAAATTAGCACCTTCCCCTCCCCTACTATTAAAAGTCAATGCCCTGAGCGAACCCGGACCTACGATACTAGACCTTACCTAAATCGATAATAATTTGAAGCAAATAAATACAAAAGTCGCGAGGACGCTGCAAGGTCGCCGTAGTTAGCATATTGTGTAAACAAGAACAACAGGTAAAATAAACAACGGAGGAGTTTGAAGTGCGTTTAAACTTTCTAACTCAACAGCCTATAATTGAGACTTAATTAACTTAAAAAAGAGATATTTTATCTGAACCCGAAAAAAATATGTGCTGAAACTTTGTGGTGCTGGGGCATTCATGCCGATGCATGGCCTCATCAGGGACACGTTCCTTCTTCTCTTTCACTTTTAAAGTAAAGTTATTTGGTCGACTGCTCATTTACGATAGATCACTTCAAGGTGCATCTGACGATTTTGATGATAAGAAAAATTTATCGAATTTGGCACATACATTTTGCATTAGATTTGCAACTTAGCTGGGTACTCTGAGTTTCTTACAGTGGCGAAGCGTCCATATAACCCGATTCCCATCGGCTTCCCTTAGGGCTTAGAAAAATCGAATATATGGGCCAACGACATATTTATCTAATAAATATTTTACATACCTACTTAAAAAACTTTGAATTCACAATGTTATATGCAATAAATTTTTCTCTCACTTGAAATACATAGTTTGAATTAATAACTATCGCCTACAAATTTTAAAAGGCAATGCAATGTGCGGGCGCAGAGAATCAAGCCGTGGATTAGCGGCTTATTTCTCCATACAACGACAGTTCATAGTAAGCATCTGTCCTTTTCATTCCTGTGAACTGGTCGTCATGTTCTGTCTCGTTCTAGCACGCGCGATATATACTTGGAAGTAACTCGATGCCCGACGAGTTATTACGGAGAAAGGTTAATTAGCAACCCACAAGTGCAAGCGAGATAGATGAGTCATGAAGTAAAATTGCTATGATTCGAATTTAAGAATGAATGTAGCGACATTATACTTTTGCTGGCGCGTAATACATTTTATTTTGGTAGGATTTTTTGTAATACGACTTTATTAAGAATGCCTTTAGCGGTACTAAATATGACAGGCGCGTAATACATTTTTATTTTGCTGGTTTTTAGATTGACATATTAATATGGCGGATAGTGTGTTTGTAAACAACATGTCGTTTGTTTTGTTTTGTCGAATTTAAATTTTGTTTTAGCGTTAGAACTTAGAAGAGTGTCGTGAATTAAATTAATTTATATTGTGACTTGTGAATTGTGAGTCGTACGACGTAATCGTGTAGTTCGGAAAATATGGCATTAATTCAGCAAGACTGTTGTCTGACAGATTATATTTTGCTGTCGAAGCAAACTTTGTTTTCCAAACTTAGTTTTGAAAATTAAAAGCATGTCATTCAATTATAAATTACCAAAATTGGTAAGTAGATTTTTTACTCCGGCTTCCCTTCTCAAAATATTCACCCCTCGCCACTGGTTTCTTATATTTTATTTCTAAGAAACCAATTCAAAATTAGTTTGTACAACATAGTAGCCTTACTCCTCAGACCAATAAAAAAAGATAGACAGAGTCATCCTTGCTACGCGGTGAGGCAGGTAATAGGAAGCCGATACGGCCATAGGAAGCCGGCCGCCCGCCATTCCGGTTTCAACGAGTGACGGCGCATGTCGTTTTCATCGGTGTCAAGAAATATCAAAATATGCCGTCCTGCATCGTTAAATGGTGCAAAAACAATTCTTGTGCTCAAAAGAAACCTTGTGGGATTACGTTTCACAAGTAATTAGTTGAATATTTATGTATTACCACCGAAATAACGAATTTAATTTATTAGTTTTAAAAATTGTCTCGGGAGTCTCGGAACACAGAACCTCAAGCAGTGCTGCATGCTGGTCGTAAGATATTTTTCCCCATAATAGGGAAAAAATATTATTACGTGCTGTATTATCCTGACAAATGTTTATTTTTAACCTAAAATTCGTTATTCATTTAAAATTTATTAATATAAATAAAATTGGAGTGTTTGTTTGTAGTATTGAAAGATTGTTTTACTATTTGCATATTAATCTGTATACACCAAACAACATTCTTTACAATTTTTGTCTGTATGTATGTCTGTCTGTCTTTCTGTTCTTAGTTAAAACACATAATTTATTAGATATAGATATTTAAGTATTTACTTTTTTCAGCAATTACTAATGAATGATGATTAACAATCTAGTTTGATAGCAACTTTTGTAGTCATTACTTAGTAGTTTAATAAGACTGCAACAGGATGGGAGTTTGAGAATCTGAAACCCTGAGTTGGCAACATTATTTTTTTGCACACAAGCGCACGCCTAGCGTATTTATGCTAGGCGTGACGCACACATTGATCGACAGCGACTTCACCCCATTACCTGTAAATACTCCGTCTTTCTTTTTTTATTGGTCTGAGCCTTACTCCTTACATCAGAAAAAAAACAAAACAGACCAATCAAATCACGTCAATCTTGCTTAATTCCCAGAAACAGTCCACATAAATATAATTTCACACAGAAGGAGGTCCGACTGATATATTATATAGATTACTCATACAATATCGGAGTCGTGGACTCATATGAAGCCTTCGGGGAACGCAGATTGATGCATCAGGAGAATGTGATGTGGTGCCATTGCTAGAGGATTTTTCTGCTATATACTCCGCACAAAGAATAATTACATAGGCTGCACTAAAAATATCGGGAATGGAATACTTCCACTATTCCTGTCATATTAAAATCTTTTTAATTGAAAACTCCTTGGTTTTAAAAATCGAATACCATTTATTTATTTAAAAAAGATTCTCGGTCTTGTCACAAGGTCTTGTCAAACTCGTTTAGTCGTTGAGAAAATGGAATTGACTCGAGAAAATTCTAGAGCGATGATTTATTATGACTTTCGAAGTGGTTTAAAACAAAAACAGTGTGTTGATCGGATGATTTCTGCATTTGGTGATGAAGCCCCATCCAAAACCACAATTTATCGCTGATTTGCTGAATTTCAACGTGGACGTGTCAGGCTCAATGATGATCCCCGTCAAGGTCGTCCAAAAACTGCAGTCACCCAAGAAAACGTTGATGTTGTGCGTAAACTGGTTGAGGAAGATCGACATGTGACATACCGCGAAATTCAGGCAACTTTAGACATTGGCATGAGTCAAATACAAATAATATTGCATGAACAATTAGGTTTTAAAAAGTTGTTTTCCCGATGGATACCGCATTTGCTCTGTGAAGAGCAAAAAGCGGCTCGCGTTACTTGGTGCGTCAGAACTCTCGAAAGATTCCACGCAGGATCCTCAAATGCTGTATACAACATCCTGGATATACGCGTACGAACCCGAAACTAAAAACCAGTCACGAGTTTGGGTGTTCGAAAATGAGTTAAATCCAACAAAAATTGTTCGTTCACGGAGTGTTGAAAAAAAATGGTGGCCACGTTTGTCTCCAAAACCGGCCATATTGTGACTATTCCTCTTGAAGGACAAAGAACGGTTAATGCAGAATGGTATGCTAGCATTTGTTTGCCACAGGTCGTATCTGAACTCCGTAAAGAGAATTGCAACCGCCGCATCATCCTCCATCACGACAATGCGAGTTCTCACACCGCGCACAGAACAAAAGAGTTTTTAGAGCAAGAAAACATAGAATTATTAGACCATCCGCCGTACAGCCCCGACTAAAGCCCTAATGATTTCTATACTTTCCCTAAAATAAAGAATAAATTGCGTGGTCAGAGACTTTCATCACCTGAAGAAGCTGTGGACGCCTACAAAACGGCCATTTTGGAGACCCCAACTTACGAATGAAATGGTTGCTTCAATGATTGGTTCCATCGTATGGAAAAATGTGTCAAATTTCGCGGAGAATACTTCGAAAAGCAATAAACACATTTTTAAATAGTACTGTTGTGTCACCTCCTTGATTCCCGAAATTTTCAGTACCGCCCTCGTATTATGATGTGGTACTACTGCTACAGATTATCCGCTCTATGTTCTGTTTTCTAGTTGTTCGTAACTTTTGGCGAAATTATTATTATTTCACATAAATATTTGCAAATAATAATATATTTTATAAGTTCTTCGGGGAACGCAGATTGATGCATCAGGAGATTGGTGTGGTGCCACTGCTAGAGGATTTTTCCGCTTTATACTCTACGTAATCTTCTTGGATAGTTGTCATATATTTATAGTAAGTTATTATTATTATTTTACATTATATGTAATATATTTAATAACTAATAAGATATTAATGGATGACAGATTGATGCGTCAGGAAAATGTGGTGTAGTGCCACTGTTGGAAGTTTCAATCTTCTTGGAGGTTGTTCATAATATCTTTTGATGAAATTATTATCTTAAAGTTTATTATTAATAAATCTATTTAATAGGGATAAAAGAACTGAAACTATTTTTAAATCTTTATTTCTTGTTAAGTAACTTAACTCTATATTAGAGTGTGAAGGAATGTTGCAGGTTACATCATGTAAAACTTAACATTCTTTACTTGACTTTAAAGAGATGAATGTCCTAAAGCTAGTCCAAAAATACCAATGTAGAAAAATCTACTCTATTTTGTGTAAAGTTTTTGTGAAAGAAAGAGTTCGAATACTTACACATTTCTGGACATTATAACCTGATATTATATTTATAGAGCATACAACTTACGTGTAGTAACTTTGCAATTTAGGGTTAAATAAGACCGCAACGCGACGCGTAGGTGAAATGCATATACGAGTGGGTTAGCGGTCTGAATTAACCCTAAGGCGTAACGCTCCATCTTAGCTGACTACCCCGCTGTATCTACCGCCGCACATATTCAGCCAGTCTCTCCGCGCCGCTGAAGGAGATGGATTACGCTATTAAACGCTTGTAACTACAACAATATGCTTACCCTGTTTCCTATTCTATATTTCTTCTATGACTTTGCTTGCAGTTTTAAGTAAAATAATCGGTATATTTATTCTTTTATAAATGTAGTTTTATGTCAAGTTTATGATAATATATATTGTACCATCAAAGAAATTGATGCATAAGCAGTTGGTAGACCCACATTAATTTCATATGCAGATGATGTGGGAGAGCCATGCTTCGGCACGAATGGGCTGGCTCGACCGGAGAAATGCCACGGGCTCACAGAAAACCGGCGTGAAACAGCGCTTGCGCTGTGTTTCGCCGAGTGAGTGAGTTTACCGGAGGCCCAATCCCCTACTCTTTTCCCTTCCCTACTCTCCCCTATTTCCTTCCCATACCCTCCCCTATTTCCTTCCCTACCCTCCCCCATTTCCTTCCCTACCCTATTACCCTATTCCCTCTTAAGGCCGTCCCCCGAGCAAACGACCTTGGCCATACATTTGCCGCGTTGCCGAGATCGCACCAAAACCCTATTTTTTTTACTTATCTTAGTTCAAAATTGTCCTAAAAAAATTTAAAAGAGGGAATATGTAGTTTATGATATTGTCGATCTATTGGCGTGTGTTTCAAATAAAAGTAATTTGTAAATCCTAAGGAGATGCTGAATGTATGCTTAAATTTTAATAAATTGGTTTTATTTTGGAAGCTGATATCATAAGTATAATAAACAAAAATAGAAAATTCAAAACGGGGAAAGGAATATTGATATACTGAAGATTATTGCTGTATTTTTATTATAACTTTGTAGCTTTCTAATTATGAGTTTATAAGGCTTGAAATACGGTAAATTACGGAACCTCCGTAAGGAACGCCCTTAAAAGTCCGGCAACGCACCTGCAGCTCTTCTGATGCTGCGAGTGTCCATGGGCAACGGAAATTGCTTTCCATCAGGTGGCCCGTTTGCTCGTTTGCCCCCTTATTTCATAAAAAAAATGTGCCTACGTTATTTGATGGGGTTATGTAAAACATAGCCAACACATTACGACTAATAAAACTTAACAATCTACCGGATGACGTAGTTCCACCATGTTCCTATGGATCAATTTGTCTGATACTACAGTGTGACCACTACGTTAATATCTCTAGTCAATATTCGCTTTGAAAAATTACAGTTTTCGAAAAATATAGCGTGTTGTTTTTACTGTAGAGAATGAAGAAAGGGCAGAAGAATACATGCAAAATCGTATTTTATTGCCCTGAAGGAAACAAACTTGAATGCACAATTGATAGACAAGGATAAACTATTCAAACGTTTACATTAAAAAGAGACAGCAGATTTCCGTCAGCACCTCTCGGAATGTCTGGCTAATGCATGCGTCTGACTTGTGATGAAGACAGATGAGCCAAGAACTCAGATAAAGGATAATTAATTTTTAAATCACTACATTCGTATAGTCTGGAATTTATTCTTTAGTCGCAGAAATAAGCATCAAATGCTTTGCAAAAGGTTTTAAATATTATGTTTGCTAAAAACTAACCATGGAAGTCCTTAAATATATATAAATATAATAAAAAAAACTTCCAACACGTATGGCAAAACACTCATTAGCGTTGTCGAAAAGTTTTTATAAAAAAACTGAGGAAAACATTCGAATTTCAAACTTTCGCTTTATTTATTTAGTCGGCGCGACCGGTCGTCCTTGCCCACTCTCAGTTTCTACGGGCTCTACAGGCGATAGACGCGTCCAACTTTACTGCTTCTATTCTATTCGTAGAACTAGTAAAGCTACTAATTAGGATATAAAAATGTAAAAGATGATAGTACTTTATGGTTGTGCTAAACAAATCTTTTTAATGGTTACAACAGGTTACAACCCACGTTAGAACATACCTTTTATTAACAACATAATATTTTTTAATTTAGTAAGTACGATTTCATCTCTGAAGGAATTAATGTAAGTACTCAGATAAGTAGGCATTAAGTTAAGTTTACAGGATAGGAGGTAATCTCAGGAACTACTAGACCGATTCTTATGAATTTTTTCACAGATAATATAATTATAGAGAATGCCAGGGGAAAGGAAAGATGCTAATATTAGCGGGAACTGCCCGCGGATTTCCTGTTTTTTAACCGACTTCAAAAAAAGGAGGTTATCAATTATGTATGTAATATTTCCAGAACTGCCCAGTTTTTGTATATGTTAACCTATAACAGCTTCTGAACAAATGTGCCAAATTTCAAAAGTGTATGTATGTATGTATGTTTTTATGTTTGTGCACGCATATCTCCGGAACTACAAGTCCGATATAAATGATTCTTTTTTTATTATACTAGGTATTGTTCAACTTACAACTAACAACTGCAGGGAATACTGCAAGTTTCATCAAAATCGTTTCAGTAGTTTTTGAGATAGGGAATTTTAATTCTCAATTACGTACAATTTCGAAGTCGGTTTTATCTTTTTAAAATACAGTTATTGGAACGTCTCGTTTACAATAATCTGATTTTATTTAGTTGCCTGTAACTTCTAAGGTAACTGACAGACAAACAAACATACTTTATATAAAAAGATCTTAGAAACAAAGTCCGTCCGCTAGAACGGGGAATCACAACAATTTGTATGACCACAAGCGCGGAACATGTAAGTCACGCCTTACACTGAAATTAGGCTGTAACTGTATTGTGGTATGGAGGACAAACGAGCGGACCGATCACCTAATGGTAAGAGATTATATCTTCTTTTACAGTCATAAAAGGTGTATGTATATCAACTTATACTTACGGATACAAGACTATTAAATTCTCATTTTAAGACCATGTAGCCTCATCTCCGTCAAAGAATTAAGTGAGGAGCCACTTTTGCCAGCAAAAGTATGGACTCTAGGTTATAGTCATCATTATAATATTAAAGTAATCATTAAATCTCTTTAAGCGTGGCTGTAACAGAGTTAAGACGGGTAATAGTCATTTATAGAGGTTGCTGAATACATGGTAGTTTGTGGGCCAATGGCCAATGCCTGTTATTAAAGAAATCTACTAGCCGAGTGGCAATACGGTGGCCAGCTTCATTGGAAGACCTTTCGACCGAGCGAACGTAGGGACAAGGCGTAATTCTAAGGGACTTTTAGCTATCAGATGTCGTAGAGGTGGAAATACAGCAAGGTTCGCTAAAGTCAGCAAGTATATCAACAGTACTACAGTGTAGCTATTAAACCTGCCATTACTACCATCTTATCATCTACCAACCTCGCGTCGTCCAGCCACTGTATTGTTGTGGCGCTATAATGGTTCACCAAAAGTCTGGTCACCGAACTTACCATCTTCGCCTAGCCACTATACCACTATACGCTATAATGGTTCACCAATACGTCTGGTCACCGAGCCTACAGTCTTCGCAGAGCCACTATACCACACGCTAACGGCACTTTGCCACTAAAATAAAGCCAAATCAGTTGTTAAAAATGTATGGGATAAGACATCTAAATTAGCCACTGAAACTAGCGAATGCAATTTGACTAAGCACTCTGGTTATCGAACCTGCTACCGTCGACGTCCAGCCAATGTACAAATGGAGTGACGTCGGTAATTGTCGGTGGGGCAACGCGCTTTTGGCTGACGACGTAATTACATGTATTACCTTCACTTGTGTTAGCAGAGTGTGGATACGACAACATTTAATATGGAAAACATATTAAATAACCAGACGAACATATTAAATAACCTTCTCCTTTTTATAAGTCGGTTAAAAATACTAGATGACGCCCGTAACTGTACATTTTTGTGTAAAACTGTTATAAAGGGTAGCAGTAGTTAACTGCCACACTTAACTGTAATCAAATTAAGATTTTGACATAAGCTCCTCAGAAAATGTATCTGAATGCAAACGTAAATTTTCAAGACGTGGCACGGAACTTTACAAAGGAGCAACGCCCCTGCAACTCTTCTGATGTTGCGAGTGTCCATATAGTAGTTGCTTTCCATCAGGTGTCACGTTTGCTCGTTTTCCCCTAATTTTATAAAAGAGAGGATGGTCCAAAATTCGTGGTCGGCAATTAGAAGTGATGTTACTACGACGTTACTAATTTAGGTACTCCAGATTTGCAGAACTCCGTACATCAAACTTGGCAAATTCAAGATGATAGCGCATTTTCTATGGAAACATAGGAATAAAAAGTAACTTTTTCAGGGTTGCTACTTCAATAGTTAACATTATACAAGGGATATAATATCATACAAATTACACAACCTTAACTATAAGCAATAAGCATGTTATAACTTACACCCTGTAAATAAAATGTAGAATCGAAGTGTTTTCCTCAAAAAATTGTTGTTAGTAGATACTACCTAAACTAGCCAAGACGGTCGTATCTACACTACGCTAACATAGTGCGACGACCACGTCTTGATAGTGTTTACATATGTGGAGTACGTCTGTGGCTGCACACCTACAGGAGAAACTGTAACACAATTGAAGCCAAAGCAAAATGTCTATTTTTTAAGCCTTAATTATATGTAAGTATGTTGAACTTTTATCACATAATATACTTGAAGCCTTAATATGTAAGACTGTTAAAACTTATTATAAATCCTATGTAGTGATTTAAGGATGCTTTGGCAAATGTTTTCCAACTATTAAATTTTGCTATAATAAGTCCTGCTAAAGAAAATGCTATATCTAGAAATAATGTAGAGAAAATACGGCTTCTCTAAGCTTACAAACCTGTAGAGGGGCCATTATTATTTAATTGCCTATGATCGACTGTAGTACTTATGTATACTTACTGTAAATGCAATCATAGTTGTCCATCATAGAAATGAATATGTTGTTTCTATGGATAAGAGCAGGTACACATTGGGCGTATTGAAGCGCGCGCTTTGCTAACGCGCGTTTTGAGAACCCCGGATTCTATTACAGGTCCCCTTTTAGATAAAACCTGTGTTAGAAGACCTCGCTGTTTCAAATATCAAACAAAAAGATTATCATGAATCTGAAATTAAATCTTAAGAGTCCGTATACGAAATTTGCCGATTTCGCTGATTTTACAGACGTGATTTAACAGTTAAAATACAGTATTTCTATAAGTTTTAATGCACAACATGTAAGATCATTTCTATTATAATCTAATGTTGGAGTTAGATTTTTTATTTTTTTAAGTATTTTTAAATAATCCAACTCAAACCCGCGACAGTTTTGTGATTTTTGCTGTACAAGGTTTAGAATATCACCTGTTTATGGATTGTATTGACGTCTTAATGGTATGAAAAAAATACAATGTACTGTTGAGAAAGTTGTCTATAATATGTTTGAATTACTTTTTACTACTTTAATATGAAATAGTTGAGTAAAAAAATATGTAACTCAGCAAAATTTTAGAGAAAATGGGCAAAGAATTGCTGTTAATTTCGGCAACTTGGAGCTGTAATTCATAAAAAGAAAACGACAGAAATAATATATAGATAAAATTCTATCCAATTCGAGAAAAAAGAAAAAAAAACAAATTGTGCCAAAAAAACACGATACAAAACAACCTAAATCTCACATTATATTACTCGCCGCAAGTTCGAGTCGATTTTCCGCGCTTAAATATATTTTAAATCTGATAATTAGTATATATTTTTTTAAGTCTAATAAGGGGAAAAAACCTAATAATATTTCTGTAGCGAACCTTTGCAATTTAGGCAAAATCGGAAAAATTTCGTATACGGACTCTTAAGAACAGTTTCATTGTGTTTATTTTTAGACAATAATTCTTCACGCATCCATTTCCCAGTCCGGGTGTGCGGCTACCAGTTATTGACCTCTTTAATTTTTTCCTATTTCGGTCGGCTAATAACACACTCACAGATTAATACACAGACGTAATGCGTGTCATTATGTAGAGTGCGGAGAGAGTCGCGTGTTCGGACAGGAAAACTAGATGATCTTCTATTGCTATTATGATTGAGATAGCTTATATATACTAATATTTAAATCCGAAAGTGTGTCTGTCTGTCAGTAGATATACACACTTTGAGATACCATAACAGAAAAAAACAAAAAAACAATCTCTTCACTCCCAAACTGAACTGAACCACTGAACCGATTTTGGTAAAATTTGGTATGGGTGTGGCGGTACCCACAAATTACCTAACATTCCTGCATCGCGCTATCGAAGTTTTCTGAGCGCGTCGGTATATATACGACTGAAATGTATCAGGTGGGCTCCGGCCTGACCGAGCATAACACCTCGCTCGCCAGCCAGCATCGCCTCATCGGGTACATCGTCCACTAGCCGCAATGTACCGCGGCCTGGACGACTCCGCATTGGCATCATCGGGCTTTCTCACTACACCGACCGGTCAGCAAGCAGAGCACATCTCTCCTGGTCAGCACGTAGCATCGGCCCCGCACGGAAGCTATCCGACTCACTGGATCCCGTGCAGAAGCATTACAGTTCCGACTCATTGGGACTTCACTGCAACAGTTCCGACTCACTGGAACTCACTGGCACTAGCGACTCAAGCGACAAGACTTCAAAATTTGACCTCCGGTCTTCGGGGGGGAGTGATGTGGCGGTACCCACAATTCGCCTAACATTCGTGCATCGCGCTATCGAAGTTTTCTGAGCGCGTCGGTATATATACGACAGTGGGCTTCGGCCTGACCGAGCATAACACCTCGCTCGGTCGGGAAGATCTTGCTTTGGCCTCCACACATTATTCCCACATGGGGATATACTCTGAGTTCTGGTAAAGAACATATTGTGATACTTTTTATTCCCGATAAATGTACGGTTCCCGCGCGATAAACGAATTTTGGCGCAACGGAGCTTCGGGCATCATCTGGTATTGTTTAGGTGTGCGTTGTAAGTGAATATACTATAATATAATATAATGTAGCATTACTGTTTTCGAGTGCCATTGTGGAATCTCAAACTTATAACCGCGGAAGATCAGGCGCCACGACTCTGCAGCGGTCGAAGCTTGAGTGGTATTATTATTTGAATATTTCAGTTTGGTGTGGACGATATCACCATTTACCAGCTCCAAAAATACCTATCATATCAGTATGTAGAGTTTCAGGAGGAGAAAAACGATTTGAAAAAGTCTGATTCCTGGAAAAACAAGCACTTAGTTTTTCCAAACACAAAAAATTAAGGCACAAAACCATATGTTTTCTTAAACTGCCCCGATCTTACCATTTTAAATAAAACATAACAGCAAAAGTTGTGTTGTGCTTACGTTTGTAGAGGTACAATAAAGAAATGCACTCTCTCACGCTCTTGGCTCAGAGGTAATACTCGACTAGCCTGATGATGATGATGTAGGCACATTAAGGCTGTGGTTTTGTGATGGTACGCCGAATGTGAGCGGCGAGAGAATTGAGGAAGTCCACCAAGGCCACGAGTAAAACTGGACAATAATATTTATTGCTAAATATATTAAAATGCATTTCCCGGTGTTATTGTTAAAGTCAACTACCCGGTCGTTGAAACTTAATTAACACTTAACCTTATTAGGTTAGGCCTTCATAGATGAATAGGATAATATTAAATTGAAAAAATATTTAAGGAAAATTTTGGAACTTTCTGAACACACTTTTTGAACACAAATACAAATAAAATATTAAGTAGGATTACATGTTGGACAGACTTATCAGAATTAAGTAAGGCAAACTTATAACCCATTACCCACGTAGCTGTCATAGTCTATCAAATAGTTTTTCCGACGTATAAGACAAATACAGCAACATACAACATGTTATATCTTATTCTTCGTTCATTATTAAGAGCGTTAATCTTTTAAGATATTGCTGTATTGGTCTAAAGATATCAAGTAAAATATAAATTAGTAAATACTTTAATAAAACAAAATTATTGCATTAAGTTCTTATAAAGTAGATTGTAATAAGATGTATTGAATAAGTAGCTAAAGAGCACCTTATATTTTATTAATATTTAAATTACAGTCTACATTATAGATTACAGTCTACATCACTCGTGAAAGAACAAGTAGAAGATTTTTTATATTATGTTATGTAATACATTTTAAATAAAACAGTGTACAGTATTGGTGAGTATAAATAATACACTTAATAGTTTTGTCAAATAAATTTAGTTATATATTATTATTTTTTTGCAAAAATATTATCTTACTGAAAAATGGAGTAAGTCAAGACATGGTGAGTTTACTTCCCGCGTCGTAAAATTGAAGCAATCGATGAACAACGAAACCTTTTGCGAATATTATTTATTACTGCATAGTCCTTGAAAGGATTCGAACCCACTACCTCGACCGTCACGTATAGAGCCTGAAATTCTACCAATATGGATTATACACTTCCTCCTTTTTTGCTTTCAAACTGATACATTTTTTATACGGACATCGGGCAAAGTGAAGTGACATGGCTGAATTTCCGGCATCGTTTTTAATCAAATTTAACTACATTCCGGAGCAAATAATAAAAAATCTCCGATGAAAATGCATATTGAAATGCGGATGCAATTCCGAAATTCTATATTCAAAAAGAGCATTGGGGCGACGTATGCGCAAAAAAACCTACTTCCATATTCCACATCAGATTTTCGAGGCGGCGCAGGACCAATACCATTCGTATCTATCATTCATTAGCACAGCTAGAATCCAATACGACATTTTTTACAATCCCCAGGCACAAAGAGCGGGTGTCCCCCCCGCGCACACATGCACGCGCCGGTGTGCGCCGCGAAAAACTTGAAAAAAATCCGCCTGACCTGCGCACACATGGAAAAAACCGCGAAAAAAATCACTGACACAAAGAAAGTCTACCGAAAACTTACGTGCGAACTTCGCGGCGCACACATCCGCACAGCACGCACACAGCCGAGCGCCACAAGGAGTCCGCGCCTGTGTGCGTGAGTGCAGCGTGTGCACGCGGGCTAAACTTAGCGCTCTCGTGTGCACTCACAGTTGCAAGAGTCCAAAACTTCGGAGGGCCTCGCCGGAGCACAACTTGCATGCCGCCCTCCGTTCCAAATTAAGCTTTAAGACGTGGATTACAGCGCCAGTATTCCCATAATTAATTAGGGAGTTGCGTCCTTCTGGAGCCGGGTGCGAGGATGCGCAGCGCGGGTAGTTTTCGTATGGAAGTTGTGGCGCGAGATGCAGCGCGAGACAGGGATATATCGGCGTCCCGCTCGCACCACCCGCCGCCCGGGGGCAGCGGGCGGGGGAGGGGTCGTGTCGCGTTGATGAACATTTTTCTCATTTTTTTTCTTATTTTTGCGCGAATCGTTTTTAAAGGGTTTCGTCATAATTGCGAAGCTCCCGATTATGTCGACGACTGATAAGCCCGTGCATTTGCAGCTCGCTTTACTAATTACTACGTGCCCCCTAATTAGTCGGCATTAATTTTGTAATCCGCTAATTACTAAAATTACCTTAATAAAATGTGGACGTTTAAACGGGTCCTCGCTGTCAATTGGCATTTCAAGACTTTTTATTGAAATAATGACTTAATTAGATGCAACACAAGAAAGGAAGTCGTATGACAACAAACGTTAGAGTTTTCGTACGCAATACGCATGTCTCGAGACGCCTTGGCGGGAAACTTATTTTCCCGCGTTTTCTCGTAGGCGCCATCACTCGCATGATACGCACAAACTTTTACTTTCCGTAGCGACAAAAATTTATTACGAAGCTACTAAAACCATAATTTACTTAATTAATGGGATAATTTTTTTAATGAAATCGCAAAAAAATCATTATATTCTGCCAACATTTTTTGGTATTTGTAAAAACATAAAAAATAGAGATTGGGTATATACCGATTTAGTTAAGAACAATTAAAATTAACATAATTAATCAGACAAAGCATATTACAAAATCACAAATCGGCAACCTTTTTTGCAACTTTTGCAAAAACTCTACTCTTTCCCCGAAAACTTAAAAAAATCCACGAAAACTGCAAATAGGGTAGCCCATACATCGCAATAATAAACGTAAAGTTTTTCCGAAACAGCATAAAGGCGATCGGTTTATCCACAGCATCCCGGGGCAAAAAAACGAGTCGGTTCGGCAGTCTCGCACTGAGAGCGGCGCGCGCCGCCCGCATACCTCTTTATATTATTTTGTACCTTACGTGTTTGGTTTCGCGTAGACGACGGCCGCACACGGTCATGTGCAAAATTGTGATTTCGGACTAAAAACAATGTAACGTGGTATTTTCGTCAAACAAAATTTCGTTTACTCGGCAAAGCAACCGTTCAAACTAGATTTATTTTGAGTTTTTTGAAGATTTTTTTTTGGTTTTTTTTTTTCGATAACACAAACTACACAAACTAATGCAGCAAATTCCGTTGACGTATTTAATTTTTTTTACAATGAAACTGTAACCAACGACAGAGGGATAAAGGGAAGAAAAGAAGATGGCACTCGCGTCTTCTGTGAGCTTGTACTACTCCATCGTCCAGCGAGCTGCGAGGCACTATCTAGAAGACTATTGTCACACAGGTAAGACAAGATTTTTTTAGGCACATTTTCAGGAATTCAAAAATTTCACGCTGAAAAAAATTTTCAACTCATAAAACACATACCTTTTATTAAAATTTTTCATTTGACTAGTGTTAAAAATACTACATGCATTGTACTAAAAATTTACTCTTCCTCTATAAAAGGAACTTTGATAACAGGAATTTTCCACTGAATTTTCATAATGTCAGAGAATTCATAAACACGATTTTTAAATTACAACATATCTAGTTTAAAAAGTCGAAAAACTTTATGACCTTTTGAGCATGTATGTAAATTTTTAATTTAAATTGCAATTCATCTATACTAATATTATAATTGGGAAGAGTTTGTTTGTTTGTTTGTTTGAACGCGCTAATCTCAGGAACTACTGGTCCGATTTGAAAAATTATTTTACTATTGGATAGCCCATTTATCGAAGAAGGCTATAGGCTATATTTTATCACGCTAAGAATAATAGGAGCGAAGAAATAGAGAAATATGTGGAAAAAACGGGGGAAAATTATTTAAAAGGGCTTATTTGAACGCGTTAATCTCAGAAACTGCTGGTCTGATTTGAAAAATTATTTCAGTGTTAGATAGCCCATTTATTGAGGAAGGCTATAGACTATATTTTATTACGCTAAGACTAATAGGAACGAAGAAATAGAGGAAAATGTGGAAAAAACTGGGGAAATTATATGAATGGGCTTATTTGAACGCGCTAATCTTAGGAACTACTGGTCCGATTTGAAAAATTCTTTCAGTGTTAGATAGCCCATTTATTGAGAAAGGTTATAAGCTATATTTTATCACGCTAAAACTAACAAGAGCGAAGAAATAGAGGAAAATGTGGAAAAAACGGGGGAAATTATATGAAAGGGCTTATTCGAACGCGCTAATCTCACGAACTACTGGTCCGATTTAAAAAATCTTTTAATGTCAGATAGCCCATTCATCGAGAAAGGCTAAAGGCTATATTTTATCACGCTAAAACTAATTGGAGTGAAGAAATAGAGAAAAATGTGGAAATACGGGGGAAATTATATGAAATTGTAAAATATGCTTATGAAAATATGCTTATTATCGAACTACTCCAGTAGTTCGATAATAAGCAATTTCATATCAATTTTTATGTTATTTGGCAAACATGAAGAATAGACCACGTGAAGGGACATAGGCTATTTTTGCGGAAAAATGTACGGTTGCGTGAAATTCCTAAATTACGTAAGCGAAGCCGCGCGGAACATCTTTAAATAATAAAATCGTAGGAAAGTCAACTCTGTACATTAAATATTTTTGTACAATAAATAATACTTGGGATGTGATCTATTATGCTAACGCGAACGGAGTCGCGGGCAACAGCTAGTTAAGTATATGTGCTGATATTCTAAAATATATTGCACTAATTTAAAAAAAAATAGAGCAGCTTATAAATAAATAATTAACATTATTTTAATGAACATCACGTCATCTACATCACATAATATATAAAAACGAAAGTTTATGTGTTTGTATCAGTGGCGAAGCGTCCATATAACCCGATTCCCATCGGCTTCCCTTAGGGCTTAGAAAAATCGAATATATGGGCCAACGACATATTTATCTAATAAATATTTTACATACCTACTTAAAAAACTTTGAATTCACAATGTTATATGCAATAAATTTTTCTCTCACTTGAAATACATAGTTTGAATTAATAACTATCGCCTACAAATTTTAAAAGGCAATGCAATGTGCGGGCGCAGAGAATCAAATAAGCCGCAGGATTAGCGGCTTATTTCTCCATACAACGACAGTTCATAGTAAGCATCTGTCCTTTTCATTCCTGTGAACTGGTCGTCATGTTCTGTCTCGTTCTAGCACGCGCGATATATACTTGGAAATAACTCGATGCCCGACGAGTTATTACGGAGAAAGGTTAATTAGCAACGCACAAGTGCAAGCGAGATAGATGAGTCATGAAGTAAAATTGTTATGATTCGAATTTAAGAATGAATGTAGCGACATTATACTTTTGCTGGCGCGTAATACATTTTATTTTGGTAGGATTTTTTGTAATACGACTTTATTAAGAATGCCTTTAGCGGTACTAAAAATGACAGGCGCGTAATACATTTTTATTTTGCTGGTTTTTAGATTGACATATTAATATGGCGGATAGTGTGTTTGTAAACAACATGTCGTTTGTTTTGTTTTGTCGAATTTAAATTTTGTTTTAGCGTTAGAACTTAGAAGAGTGTCGTGAATTAATTTATATTGTGACTTGTGAATAATTGTGAGTCGTACGACGTAATCGTGTAGTTCGGAAAATATGGCATTAATTCAGAAAGACTGTTGTCTGACAGATTATATTTTGCTGTCGAAGGAAACTTTGTTTTCCAAACTTAGTTTTGAAAATTAAAAGCATTAAAAGCAGTAGATTTTTTACTCCGGCTTCCCTTCTCAAAATATTCACCCCTCGCCACTGGTTTGTATGTAACCTTATTTTACTCAAAAACTACTGAACGATTAAAATTCAGTACGGTTGTTAAGTCTCTACATAATCCTTTTGATGCTCAAAGCTATATAGCTTATAGGCGATGATTAAAATCTAGTCATCGCCCGCAACTTCGCTTACGCAGCAACCTCTATTACACGGGAATCGTACATTTTAGCCATTTTAAAAGAAGGAGGTGCTATGTGCCCAATTTCATTTAAAGTGGTTTAGCATTGTAAGTAACATTCTGAAAGACATTTTGTCGGCTCTTTCTTAATATGGCGAAAAATGTACCTACATTTCCCGCGGGCTTTCCTCTACCATATAGTGTTATTTTGTGGTGCATTGAAAAGTTTATCTAGTTTCATATTTCTATGTCTTGTGGTATGAAAATACTATGTCTAGACCGTAGATTATTAATATATTATCAAAGACTATTAAAGGTAGGTTCCGTAGAGTTTCGGAACTCGAACTGTTTACAAAAAAATCTTAATTGATCCTAGCATTCCTAGCATTTTAAAATTTAGAAATTACAAACAGAATCACTATGATTTAGATTTGATATGTGTTAGGTAATGTTATTTATAACAGACTTATAAGTTATAATTATTCAATTAATCAACGGTCAATAAAATATCAATAGAAACTAATTGATAAACCAATAAAACAAGCTTCCGTCATTTCATAAGGTTAATAAATTTTCATGTCGTGACAAAAAGCATATGTATATTAAAATCGGCCAAGTACGAGTCGGACTCGCGCACGAAGGGGAAAGTTGCGTTTGTTTTAAGGGATAAATATTAATATAATTTTGTTTTTAGTATTCGTTGTTGTAGCGGCAACAGATATACATAATCTGTGAAAATTTCAACTCTCTCGCTGTTACCGTTCTTGAGGTAGGTACAGCCTGGTGACATACAGACGGACATATACGGACAGACAACCGTTTTTACCCTTTAGGTACGGAACCCTGATATAACTTTTAAAAATCAACTTGAAAATACATAATTTTCTAACTTTTCTAAAATCTTGAAGTTTATGAAACATTTATAGAAATGTTTACTCCAAACTATTCGTGGGGATGTGCGCATCGTCAAGTCAATATAACATTATTATCGTTATTCAAAATAGATACCGAGTCACTCGAAATCAGGATCGACTAAGCCCTTTCTCGATCATAAGGACCTGTAGACACTACAAACCTGTTTTCTCACTACGAGAAAAAAAAAAAGACCGCGACGCGACGCCGCGGTCGGATCGCGGACACGAGTCCTATAGCCTATAGTCTTAACGGATAAGACATTGGTTCAAATACTACTTTATCTACTAGTTTTATAATAATACTAGATGATGCCCGCAACTCCGTTGCGCCAATACTCGTTTATCGCGCGGTAACTGTTTACACTTGCAACTGCAACTGTTAACTGATAACAGTTTCCCGGGACTCAAAGTATCTCCATACCAAATTTAAAAAAAAATCGGTTGAGCGGTTTGGGCGTGAAGAGGTAACAGACAGACAGACAGACAGACAGACGGACAGACAGACGGACAGACGGACGGACAGACACACTTTCGCATTTATAATATTAGTATGGATATGGAAGTATGGATATAAGACGTAAGCGAACAGGGTTCCGTACCCAAAGGGTAAAAAAGGGACCCTATTACTAAGGCTTCGATGTCTGTCCGTCTGTCCGTCTGTTTGTCACCAGGCTGTAACTCAAGAACCGCTATAGATAGATTTATGAAATTTTCACAGATTGTGCCGCTATAGCAACAAATACTAAAAACAAAATAAATTAAATATTTAAGGGGGGCTGCCAATTGCCATACAACAAACGTGATTTTTTTGGCCTTTTTTGCTCGATATCAATAATGGCTACAGGTAGACACTTGAAATTCTCACAAAGGCCTTAAATATATTATGTGTAATTTGATAATTAATAATAATATTTAAATAAAATAAAAATTTAAGGGGGGCTCCCAAACAAAAACACTATTTTTGGCCTATTTTTGCTCTATAACGGTACGGAACACTTCGTGCGCGAGTCCGACCCGCACTTGGCCTTATTTAGTTATTTATCTTTATGTAAGTTTATATAAGTAATTCAAGAAAGTTTAAAATCGGTAAGTAACAAAAATATTACAGTAAGTATTCAATTTTTAATTTAAATTGCAATGCACTCCAAAAATATAGGGCCAGTATTATAAAACATCTTGTACAAAAAAAAAATAGAGCTACTTATAAGTAAAAACTAAAAAGCAATATTATTATCATTATGATAATGAGCTTTACTCTAAAAGCCGAGCTTTGTGATGGCTCGTGTCGTTTTTCTGCGTGGTAATAAACTTTAAGGCATTTTTTATATATGGGTATAAATTATTATATTATAGCCACTGAAAAAATGATTAAAATCCTATGATCCTTCACGTGGTCTACTTCTTATCTGTGCCAAATAACATAAAAATTGCTCCAGTAGTTCGCGAGATAATCCCTTTCAAATAATTTCCCCCGTTTTTATCACATTCTCCTATTAGTCTTAGCGTTATAAAATATAGCCTATAGCCTTTCTCGACTAATGGGCTATCTAACACTGAAAGAATTTTTCAAATTGGACCTAGTTCCTGAGATTAGCGCGTTCAAGCAAACAAACAAACTCTTTCGCTTTATAATCTTATATATAAAATTCTCGTGTCACAATGTTAGTCCACGAACTCCTCCGAACTGGCTTTACTGGCTTTTACCAAATTTTATATGCATATTCAGTACGTCTGAGAATCGGCTACTGGGTACTTTATATATTGATAAGTGCATTTGTTGAATAAATAATAGTAAATTATTACAACCTGGGACTGACGGCGACCATTGTTTGTGCGACGGGATAGCGGTCGACGTTGCCATGGCGACGTACTTATTTAGTCACTTCAATAAAATAATATGGGCGAAATACTTTATATTATGGCAAAGCAACGTTTGCCGGGACAGCTAGTATATAAATAAAAATTACTATGTTAAAGCACTGTACATAAATAGGCGTGATAGTTTTTCCGTAAAGTGTACCACAAAAATGCTCAGGTTGTGGGATATACTAGGGCTCGAGTCGCGCGTCGGTCGCCCTTATGCTAAAAGCGAAAGTTTGTAATATGTTTGAATCATCATCATCAACAGCCTATTGCCGTCAACTGCTGAACGTAGGCCTCCCCCAATGAGCGCCAACCATCCCGATCTTAGACAGCCCTCATCCATCCGCTGCCAGCCATTTTCTTTAAATCGTCGGTCCACCGTGCTGCGGGACGTCCTACGTTTGCCTAAGCGTGGTCTCCACTCTAACACTTGTCTGCTCCATCTACCGTCTTCTCGTCTGCAGACATGACCAGCCCACTTCCACTTCAGCGTACTAATTCTATATGTTTGAATATTACTCATTAATTCATGCAAAAACTACTGAAAATATGCTACACTTGGTATGATATAACAGTAGTCCACTTTATTACCAACTATAAATCTTCAAGAACTAGTTGTCACCGGCAAATTCGCTTGCCCAGAAATCAGTTTATTACACGGGAACCGCACATTTTTAACCCATTTTCAAAATTTCTAATTACCTTGTTCATAAAATTTGCTAACTACCTATACGTAGACGTCGTAATTTCGTCGCGTAGCAGAAAATGCAATGAAAATAAAAATCATGCAAAACTGGGAAATCGCGGGGAGAGATTTACATCTTACCCACCTAAAATATGTAAAAAGAAATCCACATAAAGTATGTAACAGACGTTTTACTTATAACAGACAAACAGACGGATAGACACAGTTTCACTTCAAATATTAATATGGAAGTTTTAACAATTATAATGATGATGATGTTTAAATCATTAATCTGCTCTTAATCACAAATAAAGTATAATGCGGCCACAAAAAGTAACTCTTACAATATAATACACTTGATTGCACATTAATTACCTGCGTTTGGGCGGGTACAGTTGCGCACGACGGGCATATAGAAGATTATTTTATTTTTTATAATATTTTCTACTTCGGTTATTATTAAAAATGTAACAAGGTTTATTGCTGTCTAAATAAATGCCATTAGTGTTATCAAAGTAATGAAATAAATATTTTTCAACTTAATCCCACCAAAAGGTACAATCTTAATTTTAGATTTAAGAGAGATAGTAACGAAAATAGTGTTTATTCACTTTTTTCTTCATTACAAATATGACGAGAACTTACTCAAACAACATTATGTAAGATTTTCATAATAAGAAGTTACAAAACCTCAATTTTTCCTGTTTCCTAAATGTCATTTGCATATAATTGCCTCGCTGAGTTGGGTTCATGTTCATCGACAGCTTCACGTCATCACTTATCCATAATATTTCGGCCATTTTTTGCTCCCAAGTTCACTGCCCACGCGAACCACAAAAACAGAATTGTCGCTAATATCAAACAAAATAATATGATGTGGGTTGATTAAATATTTGTAAAACAGTTAATTTTATTATTACCATTATAATATGAATAAAGATACAAATGTATATGACAACTTTTTATAGAATTTTATTGTCTTCATTATGATCTTATGATGTTTTAATTAAACCAACTATTTGCAAACTCTAAAAATCAGTTTAAGTATAGCTCAATAAAATTAGTTACTAATAAACATCAAAAATTTTTTGTGCATTACAAACAATTAACTATTTATTGAAACACTAATTAAATAAATTTAATAAACACAATATAAACTTTAATATAATTTTATAATATTATCTAAATTCTAATATACTTTAATTTAAAGTATCACAGTGTTAGTACGCGAACTCCTCCAAAACGGCTCAACCGAGTCGTTAGGCCTGAGAATAGGTTTTTATCTATTTTTTATATTGATACTAGAAATAATATGGCAAAACAACGTTTGCCGGGTCAGCTAGTTTATAATATAAATGAATAGAACGCGTTGTGCCGGCGGGTGTACCGGGCGGACTTGTCTCGGGGCGTATGTAAATGCGGTGCATCTCGCAAAGTTCAAGGCCGCGGCAACTTCGTCTGCAACTTCACCACTTTTGTTCCAATTCGGTCCGTATTCGATAGAGTTTGGATGATTATTCGATTTTGTTGAGATCAAAAGTGTCTTATTTGTTAATTTGGTTAACTTCAAAAAAATTAAAATGACTTGTGGTCATGACTGTATTTTGAACTCACAAATTTTATAAAGGCAAATATTTATGAGTGTGAATGTTCTTCAAAAACTACTGAACCAATTTTGAACAAATTAAGCATGGTAGTGTTTTAGGTTTATAAAATACACTTCTTTTTTTTGGTTTGCTTTGGTCGAGCTCACGCTCAAACCGCTGAACCGATTTTGCTGAAATTTGGTATGGGGATACTTTGAGCCCCGAGAAAGGACATAGGATATACTTTCAATCCCAGAAAAATGTACAGTTCCCGCGCGATAAACGAATTTTGGCACAACGGAGTTGCGGGCGTCATCTAGTAATATATAAGTTGGAGTTCCGACTTTCTGTAGTTACCGAACTACCAATGGTAAGTCCAGTGGTCACTTAACAGTTATCTAGTAATGGTTGCGGTGAGCGGTGATCAGTGGTAGTTAGTATTATTTGGTGGTGGCGGTAGTTCCGCTTCACGCTACCACGATCGGTCACACTTAACTAATTAGTTAAGTTTAGAGGCGTGACAATATTTTAGAGTTTAGGCAATAAGATAAAGAAAGAAAAAAGATGATATAGGCAACTGTTGATCATGGGAAATATTCTTTACGTCTTCTATCCGTACTCTTTGATAATATTAAATCATATAATTTGCTCATTTTTGCAATCTACTAAAACCACTTTAGTCAAGTTTCCTTTAGTTTCTTTTTAGAATCCGTAATCGGACGTAATCGTTGATGTGCATCAAGTACCACTGCACAATTGCTTTTTATCAAAGTCGGCTTAATTTTTCGGTGCTTATTTAGTTAGATATTTTTTCTTAGACATTTGGTGGCGCATTAGCTTCAAATAAAGCTTACTCAGAAAAATATATAATTTACTTTCACTTCCTTATCATATTTAAAAAATATTTTCATTTTAAAATATTTAAAATAAAATGTGGTGACAAAAGATTTTCTCTTTATAATAATCCGACTTCTAAAACACACAAAGAGTTTTTCGATTCGTGTATTTGTATATTTTTATTCAATAAATAATGTGTGTGTTATTGATTAATTAATTGGTAAAAAACATCATCAAAAAATTTGTAACTTATTAAATAGTACCGTAAATTGTATAGTCACGTGGTACAGCCTCACGCGCGACTTGTAGTTTACAAACACATGATTAGCATTTCCGCACATTGGTGCTACACAATCCACACTAACATTATAAATGCGAAAGTGTGTCTGTCTGTATGCATGTTACCTCATCACGCCTAAACCGCTGAATACATTTTAGGTTTCGCTGTTTAGTATGGAGATACTTCGAGCCCCGTTAAAGGACGTACGGTTCCCGCGTGATAAACGAACTTTGACGCGACGAGTTGCGGGCATGAACTGATACTTAAATTTGCATTTGCAAATGAATCTCAACTACTAGATGACGGTGAACTCGTATCGTCATCTATAAGCCTTCTCTGGACTTCCACGAATATTTCAAGACTAAAATTAGGCAAATCAAAATCTTGAGTTTTAGGGAGACTTAAAAATTTTAAATTCATTTTTATTTATATACATTATAATAGTATGTAAAAAGTATAAATTTAACAGTAAATAAGAAGACAATTCTAGAATGCTACGCGCCACGACGCAGCGAGAGTGGGAAATCTCACACAGCTACATAATATTATTCTACTTATTTAAAAATATATAAGTGACATTACAAGTGTAGTATACATGGCCTGCAAAGAAACCTTTTTCATTTTTGTATGATCGTTGAAGAATAATAATTTCAAGATTTGACTACTTTGCTTGGTTTCCAAAACATTTCTTTACACTTTCTAACTATAGAGGGTTTAAAAGAAAGAGTTCAACCAAATAAAGTCGACATATTTAAATCAAATTATCAAACACATACTTAAAGTATCAGTTTTTCAAGATCTATAATCTTATATATATAAAAATAGATTTTCAAACTCGAAAACGGCTGAACGGATTGGGCTGATTTTAGTCTTAAAATATTCGTAGGAGTCCAGGGAAGGTTTTAAAGTGACACGAAGTTCACCGGGACAGCTAGTTATTAATGTTATATACCTAAACTAGATGACGCCCGCAACTCCGTTGCGCTAAAATTCGTTTATCGCGCGGGAACCGTACATTTTACGGGATAAAAACTATCCTATGTCCTTTCTCGGGACTCAAAGTATTTCCATGCCAAATTTCAGCAAAATCGGTTTAGCGGTTCGAGCATAAAGAGGTAACAGTCAGATAAAGAGACAGATAGACGGACAGACAGACAGACAGACACACTTTCGTATTTATAATATTAGTATGGATGTAACCGTGCCATAAAATTGTTAAAGATCGTGTAAAATTAGTTTAGAAGTATAGCGAAGTTTTCACAAACTGCTCGAGTTGAGTTAGTAAACACTGCCTTGATAACAGTTACTTAAAAAAGCCCACGTAATGCCATTCTGACTAATTGCTATAGGTCTACCAGAATCTGATGGCAATTTTTGACAGCAGATTTTTAAAAACTATCCTTGATCATTGGATAAATTTTTATATTTGCTTGTTTAACACACAGAATGAAAACAGACAGTGAAAAGAAAAAAAAAGTATCAAAATGTTATATTCCAATTACCCCGGTATTGCTAGAGTCAATTTATTTTCCCACTTTTTGCCATCAGATTCTGGTAGACCTATAATAGTGTGCTGCATCACACCTTCTCTTTCACAAAGAACAAGATAGTAACATCGTTCTTAGCCAATGATTAACTAAAAGACTGGCGGCATAATTGACCTTATAGTACGGGAGCCCTAGAACATTTTATTTTAATTACTATCAAGCTAATTTTTTGTCAGTAGCTTCATATTGATAAGACGAACAACATTTTTATTCGCGAAAAATCTCGAAAGTGGTAGCTAACAGAGATAGAAATAATTTCATACATTGAATTGATGGTCCTAAAATATGGATTGTTTTATTTGTAGGACGCTTATGTCAATTCTATATATTTTGATCGGCAATTCTATAAAGAAGCGATTAAAGAAAGGTCTTGGCTAAAGGACTGATTCGGATCGGATAGTACAAAAGCGCTCTAAGTTGAAAATCAAAAGGGAAGCCTCAACAAACAAGCTAGTAGGGTAAGTCGGCACCTGCAACCCCCAACCGTGACCTTGGCCGCCCTTCGCCCTATCCGGGTCAATACGCACTACTGCGTGCCCCGGATACGCACGTTTTCATGTGACTTTTATGATTTGTGAAATTTTGATTATAAATTAATGGCAAAAATATTAAAATGGTATTTACGATTAAGTCATTTTCTAGTAGTAATTAAGTATGTGACAGCAGAAACTGCTGAACTGATTTCAATGATTTTAACTGAGCACTAAATATAATATTGAAGTTTATATCATGTCTATTGGTAACAATACAGGCTTTAGTTTATTAAGAAAAGATATAATATATGGATTAGGATCCCCTTAGGCCATGTCTAATAATAAAATAATAAATATATAAGGTAGTATGTAGCTGCTAGCCGCTAGGTAGATTCTTTTCCTCTTTAATCCTTCAGGCCCCGCGCGAGCACCGGTGATCGCGACAACAATAGAATACAATAGCAATTCCTGGAAATTCCGACTGAAGTATTAATGCTCGTCACATAGAATTAAAATGTCTATACTATAAAGAACTGCTATGGTAAAAATAATAAAATATAATATCGATCTTAACTTTTAACTAAGGTAGTGTTTACATGACACAATATCATCAACTAGATCAAATTATCCATATCCTGCCTATCAGTGAACTAATTTGAATTTGAACAAAAGTAAGTTCAAAGGGTCATCTCATTCGATTATACTCCAATCATCCGCTTCTAGAAGCGTGACCAGAACAGATGATCCCGCACAAAGCATAGACAATATAGACACCCCATACGACCATAGACAACCCTCATAGATATAGTCTATGGACGCCCCATCACAATATGTTGACACTACAAATTAGAACCCCCGAGGTTAGTAGGGTTTTATTTGCGTACTCTGATGGCATTATTAAGGTAGGTGGAATATATAATACTAGATGACGCCCGCAACTCCATTACACCATAATTCACATATCGCACGGGAACCGTTCATTTTTCAGGGATGAAAAGTATCCTATGTCCTTTCCCGGGACTCAATGTATCTCCATACCGAATTTCAGCAAAATCGGTTCAGCGGCTTGGGCGTGAAGAGGTTACAGGCAGACACACTTTCGCATTTGTAATATTGGTATACACAGTATGGATTTAAAATATTTAGGGCCGGTTTCACCACTTCCTGATAAGTGCAGAATAGGCTATCCATCACTTTAAACTTGACAGATGAAGTATAGAGTATCTATCAAAAAAGTTGTGAATAGCCTATACTTTATCAGAAAGTGGTGAAACAGGCCCTTAGTTGGTAGTTGGAATTGTAAATTCTTTGCAACAAATACTCTCTTATGTCCATATGATAGAGTCCATACCCGTCTCTCTAAATTTCTCCATATAAAATTTATTCCAAATCAGTTTATCAGCGATTAAGGGGCCGGGCTACCCTCGAAATTCTCATACATACGTAATACCAAAATCATTATCTCATACGAAAATATTTAACATGTTTGAGTTATTTTTCAGCTTAAAATAGTAATTACCTAGGTTCCTGTACAAAAATTAACTTCAAAATATTTAAAGACTAAAAAAAAATTTTTTGTGTATAATTTTTTTTTACTAAATATTTAAACACTAAAAATAGAGTAAAACACTAAGAAATATATAAATAAATATTTAATTTACTACAAAATATTTCAACTCTAAAAAATATTTTTTAGTATTAAAATATTTAGTAGTAAATTAACTATTTATTTATATATTTTTTAGTATTTTACTCTATTTTTTAGTGTTCAAATATTTTTTAATATTTAGTAAAAAAAATTTATACACAATTTATAGGTAGGTACCGTAGGTAGCACACATAGTAGGTGTGTGTTCGCATACCTACGGAACTGTAATTCCTATTTTGTTCAAGATATTGTTCAACTTAGGTATTTAAATACGGCAAGTTTCCTCAAAGTCGGTTCATTATGAGATAGGGGATAGATTCTGTGGGGATCTCAATTATTATTACGTACAATTTGAAATCGGCTAGATACTTGTTATGGTCCCGTACCCAAAGGTTAAAAACGGGACCCTATTACTAAGACTTCGTCTGTCTCTCTGTCTGTCTGTCTGTATGACGGTCTGTATTCTGTAGACTTCTGAATTTTTTACAGATTGTGTATATCTGTTGCCGCTATTAGCTATAATAACAAATACTAAAAACAAAATAACCCATACTTACAACAAATGTGATTTTTTTGGTATTTTTTGCTCGATATATCAATAATGGCAACAGGTAGGCACTTGAAATTTTTACAAAATCCTTATATATACTTACGTGTACTTTAATAATAAATAATGATATTTCAATAAAATTCAAATCCCATATAAAAAAACTCATTTTTTGGCTTATTTTTGCTACGGTACGGAATCTTTCGTGCGCTCGACCTCTGTTTTGAGCTTTTTTTAAACGATATTTTTTAATACAGCTTCAAAAATTTTGGAAAATTTCCTATATTTAGAGATGTATAATATTATTTAAACGTCATAGTCTATGCGTCGTATAATAAAGAAAGTCAAAGTACGTGAGATTACGCTGTATCGGTGAGCGTAAAAATAGGACGAAACTAGCACTATCGCGACTGTACATTTTGTCATTAACAAATGACATTAATTTGATTTTACTTTATCTTTGTGCGGTAGAACTCAATAAAAATGTTTACCGTGTAAATTATCAAAACGGGCAGATTTGATTGTTTAGGGCGTGTTTTCGTTTTTCAATAGTATCGAACGTACCAGTTTCGATTGTGTACGCTGTTTTTTCATAAGTATATAATTTCTATCGAAAATGACCATTCCGATTTTATACGTGGTATTATAAAAAACTAGACGTTCCGCGCGGCTTCGCCCACGTGAATTAGGTATTTCACAGAAAAATTAGTTCACAAAAAACCCTATGACCTTTCACGTGGTCTACTTCTTATCTGATCCAAATAAGAGAAAAAATGCTTTAGTAGTTCGTGAGATAAGCCCTTTTCTGATAATTTCCGCCGTTTTTTCCGCATTTTCCTCTATTTATTATATAACTTCCGCCTTTCTCGATAACTGGGCTATCTAACACTGAAAGAAAGTTCAAATAAGCCCTTCCATATAATTTCCCCTGTTTTTTCCACATTTTCCTCTATTTATTTGCTCCTTCTAGTCTAGTGATAAAATATAGCCTATAGCCTTCATCGATAAATGGACTATCTAACGCTGAAAGAATTTTTAAAATCGGACGAGTAGTTCCTGAGATTAGCGCGTTCAAAATATAAGCTCTTTCATATAATTTCCCCCGTTTTTGGCACATTTTCCTCTATTTCTTCGCTCCTATTAGTCTAAGCGTGATAAAATATAGCCTACTAGCTGTCCCGGCGAACGTTGTTTTTCCTGTTTTCCCTGTTTTCCTGCTTTTCTTTTAAAGTTTTTTTTATTTATTTTTTTCTATAAGCCTCACGAAACCTTTCTAGCGAATACGAAACCGTGGAAATCGGTTCGTGCGTTCTGGAGTCATAGCGTCAGGAAGGAAACCCCGACTTATTTTTATTTATTAGATAACCTTCCTCGATAATTGGGCTATCCAACAGTAACATTATTTTTCTAATCGGACCAGTAGTTCCTGAGATTAGCGCGTTCAAATAAACAAACAAACAAACTGCAGAATTATAATATTAAAAAGATTATATTATATGCAAAAGTATATATTATATCTGTCTATCTGTCTGTTTCCTCTTCACGCCCAAACCACTGATCCCATTTCGCTGAAATTTGTTATGGAGATACTTTTATTGCCGGGAAAGGATATAGGATACTTTTTTCACGTAAAAATGTACGGTTCCTATGCAATAAATATTTTTTTAAGAAAAGAAGTTACGGTCGTCATCTAGTGATCAATAAACCTGGATTTTTAATGAAAAAATATTTTCGTATGAAATGTCATCTATTTTTAACAATATTAAAATATTGTATGTATTTGTCATTCTCTCACACCCTAACGAAGTAATCAATCGACTTGATTTTTGTCATAGACTTATTTAAAAGGACAGAGAATAAAATAGGCTTCTTTTGGTCTAGAAAAACATCATTTTCCCAAGGGAAGCGCGATATACTGAATCTATGTTTAATTTTTAATGATATTCTAAATCGAAAACAGTAAAATTAAACACAGACGGTTTTCGTTTATAATAAAATAAACCTACGTCTCCATGTTGACAATTAAAAATTTTTCGAAAGTCAAATGTAGCATATAGTCCATCAATTTCAAAAAGTCTCGTTCTTGTTATTTTTTACTTATGTCATTTTTTTACTCTTTGTATTTTTTTTTGTACCTTGTATCTGTCTGTGTAATATGTGTATTTAAGTGTAGTGTGGTATGAATATTTGTTGAATAAATGTTTATTATTATTATAAGAATAGGCATGATGACTTTTCTTTCTCATTGGGAATTGAAATGTCCTTGAAAAATATAAACATCGCTGAAAGAATACTCTGATAGCTTAAAAATTCACCAAGATATGACAATTCAAACATCTCATAAAATAGACCTGCCCGAAACGCTCCATACAACGTGCAACGAAATTATGACGTCACTCTTTCGTAGTTTGTACGCATTGGAAGAGAACTTTGTTCGATAGGTATTTTAAATATTGCGTTTATGAAAGTGGTTTCATAACAAAAGTTGCTTTTAATTACTTCGAAAGGTATACAAATATTAAGAAATTTAATTGAAAAAAAAAATCGACTTGAATATCCAATTTTGAAGCCGCATGACAAAAAAAAATACAAATGCTATCAAGTGAATGTTTAGGAACACTTATTTTTTAACAACCATAAATAAAAAGTGTAATTCGTATCTATAGGTTTGTCACTCAAAAATCTGTCATCTTTCTTTCTGTGTAGGTATGTTGTAGTGTGTTTGATGTTTTATTTGTTAAAAAATGTAGGATAAAAGGATAATTTCAAAATAATATTAGTTCGATGTACTCCTTCACCATATAAACTAGGTATAAATGTGCAAAATTTCATTCACCTAAGTTACGTTTTCCCATTTTTCGTCAAAAGGGATACAAAGTTTTTCTGTCGCGTATTATATATATAGATATGAACAGGATGTTTTCTCTACACAAAGAATGGGCCAGCTTTCAAACTAAGGCAAGCCCTTCGTCAGTACAGAGACATCATTAATGTTGGCATGAACATTGGATTTCTAATTCTTAAGTAGGATATTTGTGACAAGTGTCATAGTTATTCATAACATAATATGTTTTCGACAGAAGAGCAGATACTGGCTATAATAGGCAACTACAGAAACGGACACTAGCAAGCGAGATGAAGAACAATGTATGGGTTACATTTGACTTTCAAAAACTTTATGTGCTACATTTAACTTTCAAAAAAATTCTGTGTTTAGCTTAACCGTTTTTGATTTAGCTTTAAAAGAATGTACATGCTGTGGGATAGGTTTTGCAAATAATATGAGTAGGTATTCGTAGCTCATTTTTCGATTTAGGGATCGATTTGTGAAATATGAAGTTTTAAAGTGGAAAAATCGTTAAGAGTCTCCACCCTTCTACCAGCTAAACGGTTGCTTCTGAAAATGTAAAAAAATTGAAGGAAGTAGAAAATATGCTGAATTTAAATAGAAAACTATCACGGCTAAGAATAATTCATAATAATTGAGTTATAGGTGATCAACAAAAAAAAAAGAGTATTCAGTGAAGTATAAAGGGACTTTCAGTTTGACAAATTCTTTGGAACATAACTGAGATCATGTTGTTGTTGTAGTAGTGTAAAACACGTTATAAATGTACATTCATTGACTATACAAAAATACAAAAATTATCAAAAACTAGCGGTACTACTGAGTATTTAACCCTATATTGCGCGTGGCCCGACACGCACTTGGGTGGTTTTTACAAATATTTCATCACCCGTTGCAAAATTATGCAAAAAAAACTTTAAATCGCTATCCTATAAAGTACGGTAGCGTTTTTTCAGTTTCGATACTTTAGATAAAGTATCAAAACTGAAAAAACAGGACCATCGATTTATTATTGTTAACTAGGTATCAGTGCGCGAAAGGACTAGTTTAGCACTATATTTTAGTGCCATACTTATTTAGTCGACACTTCAATAAAATAACATATTATTTTGTTGAAGTGACTAAATAAGTATGTCACCATGACAACTTCCATCGTTATCCCGTCGCACAAACAATGGTCGCCGTCTGTTTCGAGTTGTAATAATTTACTATTATTTACTTAACAAATGCACTTATCTATATAAAAGTAGTCAGTAACCGATTCTCAGACCTGAATATGCATAATATAAGATTTGGTAAAAATCAGTAAAGCCGTTTCGGAGGAGTAAGGTAACTAACATTGTGACGCGAGAATTTTATATATAAGATGTAGGCATGAGATGAAACAAACAAAAAAATAAAACAAAATAAATTACATTAGCGAAATCAGTACAATATTGGATAAACCAATTCAACTGTTAATTTTTATGCATGCAGCCATGATATTATAATATAATTTATAGAGGTACTCATTAACATCACTATGAAGGAGTAAATGAATAAAAGAAACAAAATTCCAAATAAAATGAAATAGCTAATAGGCTACTTGACCTATTTTTTTTCTTCATTCTAATGGCTTCTTAATCATTCATTTTCACCAAAAAAACTAATATTTTAATATTTTAAACTGCAGAAACCCATAAAAATGTTGATTGAAAAATACGCCTCTTAAATGGCGCCGAAAGCACTGTCCGCCCATAGTGTGACGTCATACGCTTTGTATTTTAAACTCTCTTTATTGAATATTTTTTTATGTGCTAAATGTACGAGTCTAAAAGTGCCCAAAAATTATAAAAGAATTAAATAAGAAATTAGAAATCATTTGCAATGTTGAAAACTTTTGGAGAAAAGTTTTGGCCATTTCATTTCTCGTCTACAATAAATAGACATAATATATAAAACTGATGTCTTATGCGAATTATTCAATAAAATATATTTTACAAATCTTTCTAGGCTTATTCTTATTATTTATGTACAGATAACGAGCGCGATAAATAAAAGATATTAAATTACTATGAGGATGACGTCACATCCAAATCGGAAGTACAACAAAAGCGTTTTCGTCAGTACAAATCCTATTTTCATAAAATCATATTTTCAAATCGACTTTATTAATCAATCATAAGCTTTTATTTAATGATAAGGGTGAAATACGGTTTCCTAGGCCAAGTTCTACTAGAAATATGCATTTGTTCCATGAAATTGAATATAGGTCAAGTAGCCTATTAGACTACGGCTCATTTTTTGTATACCCGCATCATTTTTTATAGTTCCCCCCGCAGTAAGTTGCCCCGCACCTCGGCCCGATCGGATTGTTTCAAGCGGAGCTTCGTCGCTGCGAATACTTTTCTTTCTTTGGTCTTCCCGCCCTTAAGGAGTAAAGGGGTAACAGACAGATAGACAGACACACTTTCGGATTTATAGTATTAAGGGCGTTCCCTACGGAGATGCCGTAATTTACCGTATTTAGAGCCTTATAAACTCATGATTTGAAAGCAACAAAGTTATAATAAAAATACAGCAATAATCTTCAGTAAGTATATCAACATTCCTTTCCACGTTTTAAATTTTCTATTTTTGTTTATAATACCCATGATATCAGCTTCCAAAGTAAAACCAATTTATTAAAACAAACTAAATACAAATTACTTTTATTTGAAACACACGCCAATAGATCGACAATATCATAAACTACATATTCCACGTTTTAATATTTTTTAGGTCAATTTTGAACTAAGATAAGTAAAAAAAATTGGGTTTTGGTGCGATCTCGGCAACGTGGCAAATATATGTTTGCTCGGAGGACGGCCTTAATAAGGACTCCTTCGATATTCTTATTCACAAAATGTTTACATTATTACAATTTGGCGTGTATCTATTGTCATGAATGTAAACTGTACCAAAGTATAAATTACTTGGCATACAAAGTTCACGTGTGAGTTGCGACGCTCCAAACTTTCAGATGTGATATCGCCAGTTTACAGTAAACTGTTTTATACACCCGATAAATGTTTTATCTTGTACCTACTTTAAGATTTTTTCATGTGCGATGAAGAAGTATGGTTTGATTATATTAGTCAGTAAGCTAGATTGAAGTAATGAAAATAGATTATAGAAGATAAGCGGCCTCTACAACTTTTCTTTCTATTATGTAACTAAAGTTACGTATAGTTTTTGCTGGTTTTCCAAAATTTTGAAGTTCTTCAGCTTTTTGTTTTATTCTTATGCATAAAATTTAGGAACTCAGAATAAAGGAATGAAATAAAGCTAAGAATACTTTTGATCACATAGCTTCAGACAAAAAACATTATAATGAGTATATCCGTTCGGAGCTGCGATGCTACACTCGAAGTTTGCGTCCTCTAGAAGTCACACAAACTTATTACATACAAACATGGTTTATGTATTATAAAGTAACTGTAAAAAACTAAATAAATAGTAATAGTTATAAAAAAGCGGCCAAGTGCGTGTCGGGGCACGCGCAATATAGGGTTCCGTAATACCACTAATTTTTTGTATGGTAAATGAATGTACATAACGTGTTTTACACTACTAACAACATCATCTCAGTTACTTTCAAAGGAATTTGAACGAAAAGTTTCTTTATACTTCGTCGAATACATTTTTTTTTAGTTGATCGACTATTACTCAATAACTTATGAAGTCTTCTTAGCCGTGATAGTTTTTGCTGGTAGGACTCTAACGATTTTTTCCACTTTAAAACTTAATATTTCACAAACGGATCCCTAAATCGGAAAACGATCTATGAATACTCATAATATTTTAAAAAATCTATCTAACGACACCCCACACGATGGGGTGGACGCGAAAAAAAATTTTCATCCCCGCTTGATGTGTATGGAAGGCACCATAAAAAAAATATTTTTTAATTTTCGTGTACCATTTTGTCGCCAACATTAATATGTGCATTCATGCCAAATTACAGCTTTGTAGGTCCTATAGTCTCTGAGCAAAACCTCGGACAGACAGACAGACGGACAGACAGACAGACGGACAGACAGACGGACGAACAGACCGAAACTATAAGGGTTCCTTGTTGACTACGGAACACAACAAATTATTGTATTGTCATATTTTGTCATTGGCATTTGGCTCTTAAGATGTATGCAAACTTTCGCATAAATTAAACTTCTGGGGATAGGTAAAAATCGTGATTTAATTCCGTTACATACATACAGCCCAAGCTAATAAAAGCATGTTAATAAATAATAGTAGGTATTTTAAAAAGATAAAACTGACTTCAAAATTGTACTTGTTAAAAATTATAAAACTTGCCGTATTCCCTAAGTTGAACAATACCTAGTACAACAAAAAAAGAATCACTTATATCGGACTTGTAGTTCCGGAGGTATGCGAACACAAACATAAAACATACATACCTACGTATACACTTTAGAAATTTGGCACATTTTTCAGAAGCTGAATAGACTAACATAATATACAAAAACGGGGCAGCTTTGGAAATATTACATACTGTAACGGGTCGAATTGATAACCTCCTTTTTTTGAAGTCGTTTAAAAAACAAAATCACATTTATGATGGAAAGGACACCAAGCCGTGATGTCACCAGACACCAGCGTCTGGCATTGACCGTGCATTACGCCATTACTTGACACCAATGAGACAGACAGACAGACGGGTTCATTGTATGCACTCATCATCATCACACTGTAATAATGTATCATGCATAAATCTAATTTTTTTTAATTATAACCGCGCGGGAACCGTACATTTTTCCGAGATAAAAAGTATCCTATGTCCTTTCCCGGGACTCAAAGTATCTCCATGCAAAATTTCAGCAAAATCGGTTCAGCGGTTTGGGCGTGAAGAGGTAACGGACAGACAGACAGACAGACAGACAGACACACTTTCGCATTCAATTTCGCATTTTGCATCTTATTTTTTTTAATTATAATACCAGATGACGCCCGCAACTCCGTTGCGTCAAAACTAGTTTATCGCGCGGGAACCGTACATTTTTCCGAGATAAAAAGTATCCTATGTCCTTTCCCGGGACTCAAAGTATCTCCGTACAAAATTTCAGCGAAATCGGTTCAGCGGTTTGGGCGTGAAGAGGTAACGGACAGACAGACAGACAGACAAACAGACACACTTTCGCATTTATAATATTAGTATGGATAATATTAGTATGGATATGGATTATCAGAGATATAAATCATACTTCTACACCACCGTAATTTGGTCGCGTTAACTCAAGAAAAGCTGAAACTGAACTAATATTGGCTTGACATTACCCTCCAATAAGTATACAGGGCGTAACAAAACTGAGTGACAATACTTTAGGGTGTGTATGAGTCCCGTGTATAGAGTTCACTGTAAAAGTAGCAGCGCTAAAGGAGCAGTTATTTTCCACTTCTGTATGTGAAAACTCGTGACGCTGAGGCGCTTGCACACACAAATGGCAAAAAAAGTTGATCTTTCAGCGCTGCTACTTTCACAGTGAACTCTCTACAAGGGACACGTACACACCCTAAAGTATTGTCACTTAGTTTTGTTACACATTATGGTTCCCGTGATAACATAATATTTTGCTGAAATGTTGTAGGTCAGTTATACTCAACCTGCGGCCCGTGGTACGGCCGGGACTTTATTAGTGGCCCGCGTGCGGCGTGATGTTAAACCGTATATATGTCACCGTAAGATAACAAATGTTACAGTCAAAACTCTTAACTAGTTAAAAGTACTATTGACTAACAAAATCAGTCAAAACTACTTTTGACTAAACAGGTTAGTCAAAAGTGATTTTGACTGAAAATTATTGGTTATTAGTACTTTTAACTGAAAATTTGCGGTTAAAAGTACTTTTGACGGATGCTCTTAGTCAAAAGTAGTTTTAACTGCAATAAAGCATTAGTCAAAAGCACTATTTGTAATATTAGTGTACTTTTTGGCATTTCATTAGATTACGAGTCCTGTTTGCAATATTCTCGGCCTAACATGTTGCTGTGTGGCTTATAAGCGTATAATTAAATTATGACATGTCCTATACAGTAGCTTAGAACGAACGCCTTTTGTAAATTGCTTCGTTAGAAAAAAATATGAACAACCGTTTTATTCCGAAATCATTCCATGAAAGAGCCATGCTTTTCCACGAATGGGCCGGCTCGACCGAAAAAATACCACGGACTTAAAGAAAACCGGCGTGTAACAGCGATATGTTTCGCCGAGTGAGTGATTTACTGGAGGCCCAATCCTATTACCGATACCCCCTAGAAATGCCGCAGTTAAAAACCAACTTGACCCCAGGAAAAAGAAGAATTTGGTTCCCAACTGCGTAAATATGAACTTCGGTAATAACAGGGGATTACAGTCCAAACTTTATCCCGTCCATTACCACCTTGAGACGGCAAAGCCAGCTTAGCTCTTTATAACGATTTTGCCCTTGCGAACGACCTAACACAACTGGTTGCTACGCGGTACGCCTACGCGAATTCCAAATGTGGACAGTCAGAATCCGTCCCTGTTGGACCTTCTGCTGACTTCCAATCCTTGCCTCTAGGTCCTTCAAGAGAGAGTTCACTCGAGCAAAGAAACAGCACGTCAATAGAATTGGTGAGAGACTCGAGCGCCTCGAAAAATAGCAAATTACATAACATTATTTTGTTGTATGAGAGTCCCCCTTAAATATTTGATTTATTTTGTTTTTAGAATCTGTTAGAGTGACAATAGACATACAGAAACTGTGAAAACTTCAAAAATCTATCTATGATAGTGGTTCTTTAGAATTTAGATACAGCCTGCAGGAGACAGTCAGATGGACAGACAGACATTGAAGTCTTAGAAAAGCCGGTGCCATGTTTGCCGACTAAAATCGAATCACTCTTCGCTTTTTCTCTTTTTTTAGGAGTTTTGACTAATACAACCGGTCAAAACAGCTTTTGACTGAATCACTTAGTCAAAAGTACTTTTGACCAGATTCATTGGGCAAAAGTACTTTTAACTGTTATTTTAGTCACAAGTATTATTGACTAAAGCATACGGTCAAAGGTAGTTTTGACTGATTTTGCTAGTCAATAGTACTTTTGACTGGTTAAGAGTTTTGACTGTAACATAAACAGTAAACACCGCCGGCGAGATTGTAATATGACGAAGTGATGGATTGTAAGCAAACAGTTTTCCGGTGATTTTAAATTATTTCGTATTTAAAATAACTTCAATGCCAAATGGTATGAGATGTTTAGCATAAAATAAAATTTAGATATATTTAAAGTGCTGTTTGAATGTTCGGTTATTAAAATTAACCTGATTTATAATTCAAACTGCACTTTAAATAAATTTAGATAATTTTATTCAATGTTATACATCAAATATTCAGGCAATTGAAGTTATTTTAAATACAAAATAATTAATTTAAAATCACCGGAAAACTGGTTGTTTACAATCCATCACTTCGTCATATTACAATCTCGCGGTGTTTACAATCTTACGGTGACATATATATTACAATCTTCTCTTGTATAATCTGCTTACAAATCGATTTCTCTGATACAGTTCTGTTCTTGTTCTGTTTTTGTCATCATCATTGTGAAAGTATAAAGTGTCATAGCTGTTAGGTACTGAATAATTTTTTATCGATGTAAAGTCTTCATGCTTCACTGATGTAGGTGCTTCATCGATTCCAAATACTATCACAAACGATCTAGCAGTTTCGTACATTTTGCGTAATAGATGCTGCGACTTCTTTAAAAAATTCCCCGGTAATAAAATTACACTTGCAGTAAAAAGGAGATAGATTTTTTTCTTTTACCTCACGGCTCACGCTAACCTATGGTCAGTCTATTTTTACATCCCTACAGCAAAAAAGAAATTTATAGTAAGGAATATCAACTAGAGATTAGAAACTGATTTTAAAATGTTACCTGAATATAATTGTACCAAACTCATTCTCCTAATAATACAAAATACGATGAAAGTGTCTGCCTGTCTATTGCCTAACGTCTAAACTGCTAAATACGACATATATATACGACATATATCTTTATCTGGCACATTGGAAAAGAAAAGACAGGAGACGTTAAGGTTGAAACTGCCTAGTTGTCTTCATTAGTAGGGTAAATGTCTACAACTTAGTTGAATTGAAACGAACTGTATATTTTCTGGAATAAAAACCGGGTTTCCAATATGGACATATATATATATATATATATATATATATATATATATATATATATATATATATATATATATATATATAATATATATATTGGAACTCTATGTATATGGATAAGGCTCCCGATAAATGAATTTTGGCGCAAGGAAATTGCGGGCGTCATCCAGTAGTGTAAATTTTATTTTTCTTAGTGAGGAGGTTAATTTTAAATTATGTCGACATTTCAATTACGAATCAGCTTGTAACGCGACATACAAATTATAACGATCAATCGAGCGTCTTGTTTATCGTAATTTATTTTAATAAATGCCTCTTTCATGGCCCAAGTTCAGTGGCGGGTGCGTAATTAGGAGCGGAAGTGCGCGTGACGTCACGTCCGGAGTCAATTGAGCCACTTGTTACTATTAGCCAGGTCATGGTTCTTACATATAGTTGCTGTTTTGATCATCCGTTCTCATTGACCGGAAACTAACCGTTGTTTTATTGCGCTGATTTGTTGGTTTTATTTAACCCTACATATAATTTTATATTGTTTAAGCTTTCAACTTCATTGAATATCTAATTAGTTGTAGAAATAGGAGCGTAGAATGTAGTTCAGAAGGTGTTATTAGTAATTTCAAAGTTTGACCATAATATCGACGAGCTACCGCCCGCGGCTTCGCTCGCGTTAAGAAGTATTATTATATACAAACTTTCATCCCCTATTTTAACCCCTTGGGGGTGGAATTGATCAAATTCCTTTCTTAGCGGATGCCTACGTCATATCGTCTACCTGTATGCCAAATTTCAGCCCGATCCGTCCAGTGGTTTGGGCTGTGTGTTGATAGATCACCATGTCAGTCAGTCACCTTTGAGTTTTATATATTTAGACTTAATATCACCTCAATTATCAAGGAAAATTTTACTGATTTGAATTTGTAGCTGCAGTTTCCAGACTTAAATATAATTTTAATCACTTTAATTGCGAGTGTGTCAAAATAAAGATTCTCTCTTATGTTTGTTTAAGCGTTATTTAGAGGCACACATAAAAATTCAAACAATTAATACCAATTAAAACTGTAAGCCTATTTCTATCGTCATTCATATAACTTCAAACCCCAAGATCAAACAGTATTTAAAGTCAAAGTGAATACACCTCAACTGAGGCAATCGTTAGGCCCCGCATACACTGTTCAACTCACTAATTACCGCCATATTTACTTTTATTCATCAAATCTCTCAAAAGACTCGACTGTATCCTTTAATCCCTCGAGCGAACTATCTCTCGTTAGGAGTAATGATTATTAATAAAAAACATATCTTCATTACGCCGAAAGTCGAGACAAAGAGGGCCATTACGCTCCGGATTAGCTCTATTGACACTACGTTACCAATTAAAAAGGGAGGGGTGCGCTTTTTCGTGTCGGTTTTTTCAGCAGACAGTTTTTCAGGCCGCGGGCGTCCCCCCCCCCCTCTCCGTCGAGCGCGGGAAAATCAATAACGCAGCACTTTTTTCCGCGCGTAAACCGTGCAGCTGTGTGCGTCACACATACTGCTGCACTGACAGGCTTTTTTCTTTTGCCATTAAAATTTGTTTCGCTAACGCTGTATGCACCTGGGGGATATAGTGATGTATTGTTTGAAAAAAAAAGTTGCATTTCATAGTGATGTATTTTATTATTTATGTTCGTTTTGATTTCGTTGTGCGGTAGCACTCGGTTTTATATAAATCAGTTCTTTATACTACTATATTTTATACTACTTCTTTATAAATCTTCAGAATTAAGGTCGATCTCGACTCCTTTCGGGGCTTTTGTGACGGTACAAATGTAGTCGGCCTTTGTTTCGCTAGAAGTAAGTAACAATACTTTCATTACACTAAAAGGCCAAAAGACTTTAATCACGAGCTGCATTTCGAGTCGGTCGTAATAAAAAAATACAATAACTTTTTAATGGATTGTAAGAGACCAGATTTTCGCCGGACACGGCTCTAAAAGAAAAGATTAAGTGAGACTCGACCTTGGTCGCGCTTCCGCGGAACCATAAAACAAAAGACAACGTATTTGCATATCTCTAATTCTCAATACGACCGCGCATCACTAATTGCGAACGCAGACTAACGTAAAAAGCATCACATTTAAAAAAGGTTTGCACATTTTTATTCGAAGCGGGCCGCGACAGGAGTGGTTCCGTCTCCCTCGCGCCGCATTGTTGGCGTACATCTCGTCATCGGTCCATCTTTGTCTGGCGTTCTTTTTTTGAATGTGCAAAAATATAAAAACGCCGAATCGGGCGGGGTGGCCCCCGCGGCGTGGTAGTGTGTGTTCTTTTAGGACTATGCCCGATCATGAGTCAATACGATATAGGTATTGTGCAGTAAACAGGAAGATATTCGCTACAATAAATTCGAATGATATAATACTCGCCGCGGAGCTTAACGACTCATAAAACGCCCATTACAGGTAGATTATGCGTACTTCACTTTAGTGCGCCAATCGTTGAAACATGGAATTGCTATTAATGAAAATAAAACAATCTATTTAAAGAGTAATAATATAGAAGTAAACTTTATAGTAAGTAATGTAAGACAATAAAATAAGCATGTTTAAAAAGTAATAATATAGAAATAAACTTTTATAGTACACGCTAAGCGACGAGAAAAAAGTAAAGCAAAGACCAATCTCTAACTGTACAAATCTGAGACCTAATTTTGTGAAAAAGACCACAAGAAATCGTCTGACTTTTTTCTTTTTTTGAGACGAACCGAGATAAATTAGTCGATAATCTTTACAAAAAGATGAGCTTTCACTTAGAGACTCACCTTTCACTGTTACTGGTCGGGTAATCATGTGGCAAAATGGTAGATAAATTGTCTATATTACGTAAAATGTACTGTAATTATTAACACATTAATTATTGTTTATTACATGGTAGCACAAATTATACTTTGAAAGGAATTATTGTGCTTAGCTTTCCTTGTCTAAGATCGGCGAGAAAATTTAACGAAATTGTAAAGAACTTTTTTTAAGGATACAAAACAAACATTGACATTATATCTAGCTCACTACTAAAACATTATACAAACACTAATTTGATGGAAGGCAGTAAAATAACTGCGTAAACTACATAAAAGTATTAATAAAATCTAAACACGCAACTCGACGCGAAAACCATTACATTTTATTCAGCCATATTAAAAAAACTGTCAATATCAAACCACATTTGATTTTAGAACAAGACCGACACAAGATAAAATCCGCGATCATTTTCCGTTGTCATTGGGTGGATAAGAAAAAAAAGAAAAAACCTCAGCCGACCTCCGTATCGTTTTGTTGCGATCGTGCTCGGGCCTCCTTCTTACCTCCTAACATACTTTCTTCTATTTTTAATCCCTCCATACTTAACTTTCTCGACTTTGAACATCGTTTTAGCGGTTTATGCACTGAAAAGTGTATTTATTTAAAACGGCTACTATTGAAGATTTATATTTCTTAAATACGTAATAACTCCTATTTAAATAATAGACATTTTTAATATCGTGTGAGCGTTTGATTGTTTTTATTGACAACAATCGCACTTTTATAACGTTCAATGGAGATAAAAGAGGACTAAATATTTTCAGACGCTTAAAAGCATAGACAATTAGAGTTCCATTAATTATATTTCTGAATATGTGTTCCATTCATTCGGACTGGAAAAACGGCGTTTCATTAAAATGCTGTATAAAAAAGGAGATTCTTTTGAGCATTATAATTACGCCTTCGTTAAATTCTATACTTTGCTGAGTAAAGCAGAAGGCGCTTTGAAAGGACGGTTTCAAAATTGAATGCGGAGCTTAAAAATACGTTTCTTAATTGACTTTCCTAGCGTAGAGTAATACCTCGTGAAAAGAAATTAAAAAAATATGTGTACTAATAAAAAAAATTCGCCTTTTAGCCGGCCGGCCGGTTTTGTTTCGTCAAAATTTTAAATTCAAAAGCCGCGCATAAAATGCTGGCATAATACGAAAATTAAAAACATACCATTCAAATTTGGAACGAGACAATCATGCAGATAAATCGTTATTCGGTAGTAAATGACACATGAGGGACTGACCCCAAGCCGGGCGGCCAGCGTAACTTGAGCCGCGGTGTAAAAGCGGGGCCCTCGCGTTCGCATGCATTTCCAAGGGCCGCGGGGGGAGGGGGAGGTCAGGATGTTTATGTATAATGCACATTTTTGCACGGAGCTTGCACAGGCCCGGCCTGAGCCGGAGCTCGCGCTGCACACACAGACATTGAACACACACAACGTGGGGGCGTCATGGAATTCATACGGATAAATATTAATGAGTATTATGTGAACATCGACGTTACATAACATACACGACAGATAAACATAAGCATAAGTAAAGTTTTTTGAATAGTAATAGGTAACTTTTATACTAGTCTACATCTCTATCTCATCAAAAACTTACAGTGTTCTAGGGCCTACAACATTACTTGTAATACCTACTACGCAACTACATACGCCCTAGAGGTCATAAGACATCTTAACGAAATAAAAACAATGTACACAAACTATTAAAATACAGAAGACAAGAGTAAAACTTGTTGTAGTTTGGTAGCACTGTCGTAGAGCGTCGTAGAGGCGCTACGTGGCGTAGCACGTAGCTCGTAGACCGGTTACGATAATTGTAACGTAATTATTATTGTAATTATTACACATCGTAATGTAATTGTTATAATAATTATTCCTTAACTAGCTGTCCCGGTGAACTTCGTGTCACTTTAAAACTTTCCCTGGACTTCTACGAATATTTAAGACTAAAATCAGCCCAATCCGTTCAGCCGTTTTTGAGTTTTAGCGCGACTAACGCATTTTAAAATCCATTTTTATATATAACAAGATGTAATGTAGTAATTATCAATGGTAGATGTAAAAATTTGTCTTAGGAAACTGCTATTTAATAATAGCATAAAGCTTAACTCATCGTAAGAGCTAAACTCAGAGAACCGTAATAATTACTAACTTGAACACTAATAAAACACAATTTTTTGTGGACTTTTTCCACTATATTAAGAAACTAGCGACCCGCCCCGGCGTCGCACGGGTATAAAATATATAGCCACTAAAAAAATGATTAAAATCGATAGCCTATGATCCTTCATGTGGTTTACTTCTTATGTGTGCCAAATAACATAAAAATTGCACCAGTAGTTCGCGAGATAAGCCCTTTCAAAAAATTTCCCCCTTTTTTCCACATTCTCCTAATAGTCTTAGCGTGATAAAAAATAGCCTTTAGCCTTCCTCAATAAATGGACTATCTAACACTGAAAGAATTTTTCGAATCGGACCAGCAGTTCCTGAGATTAGCGCGTTCAAGTTAGGCATTCCAAACAACTTTCCCCGTTTTTTTCCACATTTTCCTCTATTTCTTCGCTCCTATTAGTCTTAGCGTGATAAAATATAGCCTATAGCCGTCCGAGCTTAACTCATCGTAAGAGCTAAACTCAGAGAACCGTAATAATTACTAACTTGAACACTAATAAAACACAATTTTTTGTGGACTTTTTCCACTATATTAAGAAACTAGCGACCCGCCCCGGCGTCGCACGGGTATAAAATATATAGCCACTAAAAAAATGATTAAAATCGATAGCCTATGATCCTCCACGTGGTTTACTTCTTATGTGTGCCAAATAACATAAAAATTGCACCAGTAGTTCGCGAGATAAGCCCTTTCAAATAATTTCCCCCTTTTTTCCACATTCTCCTAATAGTCTTAGCGTGATAAAAAATAGCCTTTAGCCTTCCTCAATAAATGGACTATCTAACACTGAAAGAATTTTTCGAATCGGACCAGCAGTTCCTGGAATTAGCGCGTTCAAGTTAGGCATTCCAAACAACTTTCCCCGTTTTTTTACACATTTTCCTCTATTTCTTCGCTCCTATTAGTCTTAGCGTGATAAAATATAGCCTATAGCCGTCCTCGATAAATGGGTTATCTAACACTGAAAGAATCATCAAAATCCGTTGCGTAGTTTTAAAGATTAAAGGGAACAAAGGGGCATGAGGGAAAAAAGCGACATTGTTTTATAATAAGTATAGATAATTACAGATTTTAACAAATAATACGACCGGTTTTGAAATAAATCATCATCAGGTGTATTTCGAAACCGATCGTGTTTTCTGGGGGCACGGCAGTGCCCCAGCCAAGCTTTTTAGCAAAGGCACGGCCGTACCATACTTTTCTCGAAGCGGTTCGCGGCTATTTCACACCCCCTTTATCTTCAATGTTAAGAAAGCTAGGGATTTAGAATTTCGACCACTAGGAGCAAGTACTAAAACTAGGTTAACCTCCAAATTACATGAAATTTCAATAAATAGTTTAATAGTTACGGATGGTCAAAGTTACTACATTTTGTCACTGACTGACAGATCATCAAAATTCTAAGGTACTTCTAGCAGACTTAGAACCTTGAAATTTGGTACCCGGATAGGTATATATTCACAATGAAAGGAAAAATTATGAAACTGGCCAAGTGCGAGTCGGACTGGCGGCCTTAAATAATAAGTTTATTTAATTTTTATTATTAATTAATAAAGTTAAAAAACTGAAATTTTCAAAAACCTTACTGTTACCATTATGGATATAGAGCAAAAAAAGGGGAAGAAATCGTGTTTGTTGTATGAGGCCCCACATTAATGATTTATTTTATTTTAATTGTACTATTAGCTTTTATAACGACACCAAAAATACATAATTTGTGAAAATTGCAACTATCTAGATTATATTATATAATAGATTTCTTTATTTTATAATTATTATAGTGGCTTGGCAATGAGCACTTAAGAAATAATCAGCGACTAATTGGATTTATTGGGTACCATCGGCCACATGCGTTGTTACAATATACTAAAACACTTTACGCTTGCCGTTTGTGTAAGTATTATAAACTCCTCCAAATATGCAGTTTTATATTTGTTTCTCTTGTGCTCATTGCCAAGCCACTATAATAATTATAAAATAAAGAAATCTATTGATACATTTACTGAGTGTTGATTTAAATTAGAAAATAAGTTGAAGGCTTGGCTTGAATGTGATCTGAAAACTTTTTACGACAGAAGTACCTATTGAATAGCTTTGCAGTATTTTGCTTGGCTCCTTTTACATTCCATGTTTTTGGTGGGATAAAATCTATAATAATTATTTCTTAATATAGTGGAAAAAGTGCATCGAAAATTGTGTTTTATTAGTATTCAACATGAATTTCCATCAAGAACAGTACAATCAATCACATAATTACTAACTTAACTTTCATTTCATGACGAGTTTGACATGAACTGCGATATATTTAACGTGAAACTGAAAAATCAATAAGGCGATATATCGAAAATAAATTATACCGCAAGGGCAATTTTATACTTAATTTGTATGACTATAAAGTCGTGAATATGCTGCGGCCAGAAGCTATCGGCTCGCTCGGAAAACATGCGACAAAACGTAATTATAATTATTTAAAAAATAACTAGGAGCATTTAAGCAAAATGCTTCTATACGATTTTGAGTTGCAAAGGTGTCTATTAATTAAACTAATTTCCTACATTTATTTTCATTTAAAAATAATCTTCAAATTTCGTATTTTTATGAGGTCATTTCGAAAATTAAATGTATCGAGGCAAAATACATTAATCGTGTTTCTAATTCTTCTCAAACCTAGATAAGTCTATGAAGGTATGTATATCTCATTACCAGATTTGTAACATTTCTGAGGGTCCTATAGTATTACGTCAAAAAGGACAGTTTTTAGGGTTCCGTACCCAAAGGGTAAAAACGGGACCCTATTCATGAGACTTCGATGTCTGTCTGTCCGTCTGTCTGTCCGTCTGTCTCCAGGCTGTATCTCAAGAACCGCTATAGCTAGAGTTCTGAAATTTTCACAGATTGTATATTTCCGGTGCCGCTATAACAACAAATACTAAAATAAAAATAAAATTAATATTTAACGGGGGCTCCCATACAACAAACGTGATTTTTTGGCCTTTAATGCTCGTAATAAATAATGATAAGAGGTAGGCACGTAAAACTTTCATGAAGGCCTTAAATATAATTTTACATTAATAATTAATAATAATATTTAAATAAAATAAAAAATTAAGGGGGCCTTCCATACAAAAAACACAATTTTTGGCCTATTTTTGCTCTATAATGGTACGGACAGGAACCCATCGTGCGCGAGTCCGACTCGCACTTGGCCGATTATTTCAACATAGCACCTTAAGAGGCCGGGCTACCCTCGAAATTCTCATACATGTTAAATATTTTCGTATGACAAAATGATTTTGGTATTACGTATGTATGAGAATTTCGAGGGTAGCCCAGCCCCTTAAACGCCCTTAAGTACGACGCGATAGGGATGGACGTTGAATGAACGAACCGTTTTATTAAACTGTTTATTAGTCATGACCGGGTAAACTAGTTTAGCGTCTACTGATAAACTGGTTTATGCGTGAACGGTTGCCATGCTGGAACGGTGTGTGTGACAGAGACCGTTCGACGCGATCGACGGATGGGTGGTGATATTTTGAATTAATTAAGTAAATGTAAAATTTCAGTAATTAATCTGCTTGCCTGCCAGTCCTAAGCCTGGAAAAAAGTATGCAAACCGTCTCGTCGTTCGTCGTCATCACTCGTCGCGTCGAAGTGCAAAACTACAACAAGTTTGTCAAAACAGTTAATGTTGAAAGTCGTTTAATCAAAAAAACTACTTTGTTTGTCATAGTTTATTGTTTAGTTCAGTGTTCGTCGAAGACGAAAACTAGTTGAAAAAAAATCTGTTTTGTTATTGACTAGTTTACGATGAACGATAAACGGTCTCGTTTGGTTGATCGAAAAAGCGTCGACGACCCACCACACTATTCGTCGAAGACGTAAACTAGTCGAAAAAAAAACGTTTTTTCAACTAGTTTACGATGAACTATAAACGGTCTCGTTTCGTTGATCGAAAAAGCGTCGACGACCCACCACTACGACGCGACGGCCGCTAAAGTTAACTTAGGAATTACTGCACTTTAATGGTAAACTTCAACACACACCTTTATAAAAATATAGTTTTTAGTTGGTAAAAATGAATCTCTATTCAACTGTGTTTACGTTACTGAGGTGGTTCATGTCAACTTACTCAAATCTTTTTATTTCATCGTTCTACTTTTTAAGCGAATAAAAACTCGGAATGCCACAGTAGTAAAGTACTTAACGTGTCCGAACTTGGAAATGTATTGTCCTTGAGTTAGTACAATAAAGTAGTACGATTATGTAATATACTAACTTTTACCACTAGGGGAATTGTGCTTAAGATGGCATAGTCAGATAAGACGACACATCGGCAAAATTCATTGAAATAATTGTGCTTTCTATGAACTTGTGACGTTTTATGGAGCACCTCAGTGTGCCTCTAGTAGCCCAACTTAGTATGCCGGACAGAGACCGTACTTTACAAAGTAATAAAGGTTTTCCTAATTTTGATGAGACAAACATTTTCTTACACTTTTGTTTTGTGGTGAAAAAACGTATAAGGTCAGAATCTTTTCTTATAACAAATTGTTATTATGGACATGGATTCTTATAGGCCACAAATATTAATAAAAGCGTGTTCTAACGTTAAGTATTTTTTTACAAAATTTAAATGTATCCACTATTACTCATTTGGTAAGATGACATACTAGACGTCGGCTTAAGATGACATACTATAGTTACTTATGTTTCCGTTAAATCGGTAACAGAAGCATTGTATATTTTTTGACGATGATGAAGAACTTAAGAATCCTTACACCACTGACAACTAGAGGGATGATGATGCAGCTTGGAATTTACGTATTGTATAAGACGACATACCATCAAAGTCTAAAGAATCATAGTATGTCGTCTTACCATATCGATATGTCATCTTACACTCGTCGACCTGGCGTGCAATTTGTGTTTTTTTTTTCACTGTTATATTAAGTTGATTTTTCTAAAACTGTTTATTTATGTTGTTTATAAATCATTTATTTATAAAAGTAAGTTACTGATCTCATGTGACTTAATTTATTTTAAATATTTACCTTCAAACAAAACAGTATGTCATCTTAAGCATAATTCCCCTATCCCATAGAAACACAGTATTTTCTCAGGTTGAAAAGTAGGTTAACTAGATACTAAATTTCGTTTCCTAAAGTAAGTTTGAGCGTGAAAAAGCAACAATCATACTCTCACAAATTTTCGCCTTTTTAATATTAGTGTATCATGTCAATATGTTACGTATTAAAAACGAATATTTTATAGTAAAAATAAACCATTTTATATTAAAAATAAACGATGTTTTATATCAACATCAATAATATATACTGGCACATATGCACTTTATTCACAAAGAGTTTAAATTAAAAATGAAGCTACGAAATGAACCAATTTAAATTTACACTTTAAAAATTCAGGCATACACGCTCGTACATATGTCATACTGCAGTTCCATATAATGGCGAGTATCGACAGGGGGTGCTCGAAAAAATACCCCCAAAACCCCCAAAACCCCCTGGACAGACGGGTGGCTCCAGTGGGGGCTGTGTTTTTATTTTTCGCGATTGGCGGATTGCAGCGGGAGTAATGATCGATGGAATTAACGTGCGCGCTGCCCATCGACAATTCCGATTTAAAAAATTGGAATTTTTAAATTTCGAATATAATTGCGCGCTGTGACATTCCGCGTTCGAATTGGTAATTGGAATTACACGATAATTCCAATTTTGAAAATGTTTAATCACTCGTAAGAATTACTTGCACTGAAACTGAAGTATCCGTTTTTTGAATTTTAAACTTTAACTTCAACTAAAACCTAAATAAGAGAGACACTCAGCCACAGTTTTTACGACGACGACGAAACACAGTTTACACTTTACATACTTACAAATACATACTCATCTTTTCCACACTAGTTGATTACTCGAACATATTTCTAGGTTGCGAAATTAAACTAGCATATACCACAATAAATAATACTTAGATATTTTTGTCAATATAAGAATTAAGTAGAGAAAAAATTATGTACAGAGTTTTTCCGCAACTTCGTTGCTTAAACCAAATTAAATTCATCATAATCTAAATATATGTATATAATTCAAAGGTGAGTGGTGACTGATTGACATAGTGGTCTATCATCGCACAGCCCAAACCACTGGACGGATCGAGCTGAGATCGGGCTGAAATTTGGCATACAGGTAGATGTTATGACGTAAGCATCCGCTAAGAAAGGTTTTTGATAAATTCCTCCCCTAACGGTATAAAATAGGGGATGAAATATTGTACATAATAATACTTAGTTGGTTGTATAATTGGGAT